>JANRFK010001234.1:118994728-119010097 GCA_030068395.1 Apalone spinifera
CTCGATGACCTCTTGAGGTCCCTTCCAGTCCTAGTATTCTATGATTCTAAGAGGTTGGTTCAAATATACTCTTACTGCAATGCAGAAGTGTATTTCTCTCCTTTAGGTTATGACCTGGTCTGAAACCACCCTTATTCCTTCCTCTTCCTCACTTGTTAACTGTCCCATAGAAATTAAAACCATGTTACTACTGGTTACTAAAAGCTGAGATAACCTGCTAATTATTGTTTTGTAAACTAGCAAGGACAGTGTTTCTGTTCTTCCAGAGAAAACACCTGAGAGCAATTTCAGCTATAAGAAACCAACTGACTGTGACTGTTCCTAACTGTCATTTCCTACTGCTGGAACCCTCCTGTACCAAATTCTGTCCCTTGCATTAAAGGGACATCACCACACTCCACATACTCTTTGATTACCAGGGATGAGAAAAGGATCACTCTACCTAGATGAAATGTACGTTTATTTTGAGAATGTTCACAGTTACATTAGGACGGGGGTTGGCAATATTTTTTTATGGGGGCCACTCTCAAGAATTTGGTAAGTGGAAAAGAGCTGCACTGTTCTGTGATATTAATGGAGGAGATGGGGGTGGGAGGGTCTGGGGTGGAGGTTGGGTGCAGAAGGTAGGTTGGGGTAAAGGATTGAGATGCAGGAGGGAGCATGGGATCTGAGAGGGAATTTGGATGAAGAAGAGTCGTGACGGGACAGAGGAGGAGGTGCAGCGTCTGGGAGGGATTGTGAACTGAGGCAAGAGAGTAGAAGGGGGTGCAGGGGTTTGGGTTTTGACTAAGGATAAGGGTGCAAAATCTGAAAAGTTATGGGTGCAGGAGCAGGGGTACAGAGGATTTGGGTTGCATGGGGTAGGGGGCAAAGGCAGGCTCTGGCTAGGAGACATTTACTTGGGCAGCTCCTAGCCAGTAGCACAGCTGGTTCCTCAGCCAGGGTCCTTGCCTTCCATGCCTCTGCACTGGCTGCAGGGGCCATTTGTGGCTGACTGAACATTGCAAGCCCAGAGGGGGGAGGGGCACTTTGCAGGACAAACAGCTCGGGAACAGGTAGCTCCCATTGGCTGGAACTGGCCAATGAGCGCTGCAACAGTTTGCCGGGGCAGAGGGCAGTGTGCAAAACCTCTAACAGCCCCCCTCCCCCCAAAAAAAATTAAAAAGTTTTTTCTGAGTAGGAATAGTCTTAACCATGTGCTTAAGTCCTTTGCTGAATTGCATTCTTTTGAGAGTAGTATGGGCCTAATTCTACACCCTCCCTCACTCTAGATAGTACTTGCCTACAAGAGTAGTCCTATTGAAATGAATGAGACTGTACTGGGTCAGACCAATGGTCCATCTAGCCCAGTATCCTGTCTGCGAACAGTGGCCAATACCAGATGCCCCAGAGAGAGGGAACACAATAGGTTATTCTAACATGATCCCTCTCCTGTCACCCATATCCAGACAAACAGAGGCTAGTTTCTACCCATCCTGGCTAATAGCCATTGATGGACCTAACTTCCATGAATCTATCTAGTTCTTTTTTGAATCCTGTTAAAAGGAAATTTGTATTCACTCAGTGCCCAGTCAACCTCTGGAACTCCTTGCCAGAGGATGTGGTGAAGGCTAGGACTTTGTTTGTTTTAAGCCTATTGCCTATTAATTTCATTTGGTGACCCCTCGTTCTTATACTGTGGGAATAAGTAAATAACTTTTCCTTATTCACTTTTTCCACATCAGTCATGATTTTATAGACCTCTTTAATATCCCCCCTGTGTCTCTTCTTTTCTCAGATGAAGAGTGCAAGTCTTTTTAATCTCTATTCATATGAATAAGTGTTGGAGAATTAATGTAGAGCTTCTGTGTACCTTCATGGTGTGGCTCATGGAAACAGTGTTTTATGAGGATTTGTAGGCCATTTCTGAAGTAGGTTTGGTGGCTGAGAGGAAATCTCTGGTCTCTACCTGGGAAGGGCTATAAGGGGTTGGGTATAGTTGGTTTTTGAAATATGCAGTATAATAATGTAGTTCTGTATAAGATTATATGAGCTGAGAGAGGGTATAATAATATTGTCCGTCTATCAAGAAAGTGACTTTCAGGCTTGGTTGGCTAATGTGTACACAGAAATCCATATGTGGACTCTTAAATTCCCATTTTAGGCATCTGTGTGCTAATTTGGGTGCTTAAAATAGGTATTTAAGTGCCTACATATGGACGTAGGAGTGTAATTTTTGGCATCTCTGATTGAAAATTGAGCAGCTCAGCAAGTAACGGTAATGCTTTCAAACCTTGCAGGTCATTTAACATGAGTATTGTAAGATGAGTCTTTTGCAAGCTGGGGTCTGTCACTGCCACACTCCCAATCACCTTTTCTCTCTGCCTTCTCTAAGAAACTGTCAGTCAGAGGAAGGAGGAAACTTGTGTAGTAGCTAGAAGGCAAATAGCAGCTGTGGTTTGTATTGAAAAGCCACAGGGATCATGTCTGCCCCTTCTTTTATATTGCAAAAATGATAGGACAACTACCCTCATTCCCTTTGGAAAGCTGAATTTAGAATTACAGAAGCCACAGCATTCTTCATCATACTATATTCCCTGATGATATTCAGTGATACAGTAATATTTCTCTCTGTCAACTGATTTAAGGACTTTTAATGACTGCTTTACAACCCATAGGGATAGTTTTGACTTTATTTTCCTTTTACTTTGAACTTGTTAATGTTATCTACTTGTTTCTTTGTTTGTGTGTGGGCGTGAGGGAGCCTGTCTTATTTAATTGTGAAAGATGCCAACCATATAGGATAAAAAGCTTTTTTATTCAGCATGTTGGGGGAATTCAGGGTGCTGGTAAATAATAATTTTAGTTAACTGAGAGGATGGGAATCTGGGTACAAGAGGGGGTTAGGCCACGGGAAAGGTTTGGGAGGCCAGATCTAGGAGGTGTTTACTTCGGGTGGCTCCCCACATGTGGTGACCTGTCCTTGCTGCTCCTGGTGGAGGCACAGAGAGGCTACGTGATTTTTCCTCAGGGTCCCACAGGTAGTTCGTGGTTGCATAGATAATTAAACCTGGCTCTCCCATATCCCAGGCCAGAGCCTCAACTGTTTGACCAGCCTTTCTCCCCTTTAGTAATTGTTCAGAGACTTCATTTACTAGAATAATTGACAAAACAGCCAATGGACTTGCTTTACCTCTGAGTTTGTATGTGTCTACTACCTCACATTCCCACATTATTTGTGGCCTACCATTCACGTGTGCTTTCTAATGTTCATCTGGAGTCTTCTTTTAAATACTGAGCCATATCACCGCTCTTCAAATTTCACTTTAAAAATATTGCGCTAAATCTCAGCAGTCCTACTAAGTCTTATTTGGTCCTCATTTTGGCAAACACTCATTGGCTTCAGGATTTGGCCCTTCATGCTTACTTTGGTACATTCTGAAGCCTAAATTCTACCATTTACGACATCTTACTGATTTTTACATTTTATAGTCTCTTTTACCATTTCTTGGTACTATGCCCCTTTTACTTTTGGACAACACATCATGAGTTATCTGAACCAGATGTCCATAACTATATTCTGAATGCTAGACTTAAGCAATTTTTTTGAGGAAGTTTTGAGGAGTTTTTCTTAGCTCATATATTTCTTTGAATTTTAAGTCAAGTCATGAAGAAGTTCTCTGCTGGTTATTCTTCTACTTTATACATGGAGATCACAGTGAGTTCATGTCTGCTTGTGTACAATACCTGACTTGTCCAGTTGCATCAGTATTGTTTACTCTCTCAGTAGTCTCACATCCTAGCAGCCCTGTTCCCTAGTGATCTGATGGTTCACATGTCATAAGGAATATTCACTAGCATCACAGTGGGTAATGGCAACCGCAGGCAGCAAAGTTGTTGGCCTGAAAGCAAGGAAATAATTAAACTTTCTTTCATTAGCTCTGCTACTGTGTTCCTTAACTCTGTTTTGTAGTACATTAGCCTAATTAACATTAAAAACCATCATCATAGAATCATAGAGCTGGAAGAGACCTCAGGAGGTCATCAAGTCCAGCCCCCTTCCCAAGGAAGGACCAATCCCAACTAAATCAACCCAGCCAGGGCTTTGTCAAGCTGAGACTTAAACACCTCTAGGAATGGAGATTCCACCACCTCCCTAGGTAACCCATTCCAGTGCTTCGCCACCCTCCTAGTGAAATAGTTTTTCCTAATATCCATCCTAAATCTCCCCAACTGTAACTTGAGACTATTGCTCCTTGTTCTGCCATACGTCACTACTGTGAACAGCCTTTCTCCATCCTCTTTGGAACCTCCCTTCAGGCTTGATAGAAAGGTAGCTAGTTTGTAATCTGCTCTCACACATCATAATTAAAAAAACCTCTAACTTCAGTACACTGTGTAGTTTGAAAACAAAATTGCCAGTCAAGATTCTAGCCCATGACACAATGGCCCATACAGAAATGATGTCTTACATCTTGAGGTTGATGAGATTGTATTCAGATAAGAAATTTTTGCTTTCACTCCATCATCAACAAAATCACAATATGCCAGTGACTCTGAGTAGGATGCATCTTTATCTAGCACAAGATTTTGATGGGGGGCCACTACAAGAAATTGGTAAGTGATCAAGGGCCGCACTCTTCCATGATAGGAGGGTGAGTACAGAAAGGAGCTTGGGATAAGGGAATGGGATGCAAGAGGGAGTGTGGGATCTGGGAGGGAGTTTGGGTGAAGGAGGGAGTTGTGACCTGGGGCAGGAGAGGGTCCAGGGTCCAGAAAGGGGGATGGAGGCAAGAGAGGATTCTGACCTGAAGGAAGGGTATAGGAGGGAGTGGAAGGACTGGGAGGGTGTAAGAAGGGATAATAACCTAAAGCGGGAGTTTGTGTTGTGATCAGGACTAGGGGATTGGGGCGTAAGAGGTGGGAGGGGTTTATGACCTGGAGGCAGGGTGTAGAAAGGGGTGCAGGGTCTGGATTGGAAGGAGATATTGGTGCAGAAGCTGGGGTGCAGAGTGTTTGGGTTACATGGGGTAAGGATGCAGGAGGGGGACAGAAGGATGGGGGAGGAAGGGGCTGGGGTGTCAGAGGCAGTCTCTGGCCTAGAGGTGCTTATCTGGGTAGCTCCCAGCCAGTAGCCCAGCTGGTTACTCAGCCAGGATCCCTACCTTCCATCCCCTGTACCAGCTGCAGGGGCCACGTGTGGCTGAGTTTGAATACTGCTAGCCTGAAGTGGGGAGGGGTATTTTGTGTGCTGCCTGTCCTGCAAACAGGCAACTCCTATTGGCCAGAAACCAGCCAATGGGAGATGAAAGATTGAGCTGCAGGTGGGGGACAGTATGCAAAGCCTCCTCCCCTCTGGCTCCCAGCATTTAGCCTGGCTGAGGCTTCCATGAGCCAATCTGGCAGCTTGGCAGGCTAGATACGGCCCATGGACTGTATTTTGCCTACCCCGATCTAGCACCACTGGTGATACAGTTGCCTTTTGATCAGCCGGATATTGGAAAAAAAAAACCCACACAGTCCACAAGGGCTCCCAAGGTTGTTCGTACGAAGCAGAATATAGAAAATGCTTCTGGAGCCCATTTCAGGGCTTGATGAATCATGAAGATGACAGAATGTTGGTATTCCTGGGGAGGCAGAAGGCTGTAAAACAAAAGGAGAAGAAAGGTCAAGAAAGAGATTAATGTAAGGAGATAGAAGCAGTGCAATCAGAAGGGGATTGAGGCCAAGGATGGGAGGTGGAATCTGTGTGAGAGAGACTAATGTGGTGCAAAATATAATGATATTATCATTTATTTCCAGATCCCAGGAGGTGATCTCAGATGAACTACATTTCCAATCACTATCACAAGATATTTAACAGCAGTGACTGTCACATCCTCTTTTTTCCAAATATATAAAGCATCTTACAAAAGGAAGTGTCAGAATCATTATCCCCATTTTACAGATGGAGAAACTGAGGCACAACAAGATGAAGTGATTTTTCTAATGCCACCCAAGAATATAATCCAGGTCCTTTGAGTCCAAAGATCAGCATTCTTATTCACACTGCCTCTCTTTGTATAACATAAAACAATTGACTCAGAATACTTCTCTTAATTTTTCTTTTCAGGGGATTTTTTTTTTAAATCAAGTTTTGTTGAGATTCAAAAATAGTCAGTTTTTCAAAACAGTTTATGAAATACCATCTGTCTTTTCATGTCTTATGTGTTTCTCATAACAAAAATGACTCTTCTACTATAGCTATACAAAATGTGAACCATCAGCAACTTTTTTTTTTTTTTTAAATTCCAGCAATTGTATGCCCAGTGAAAGCAATAAGGACATACAGAAATCCACCTGTTTAGAGGTAAAAATTGACTTTGATTGAAACTCATAGGTACTGTAAGGTATTGAAGTTTATAAGTACAGATAGTAAAAAAGCACAGGTATACAGTATAGGCCATGCAAATAAATTCTTACTTAATCATTTTATATTGCTACTACTAAACCAGTCAGGTTTACTTGATGATTGACACAAAGGGGAAAATTTATCTTTAGTGAACCCTTTTGTTGCTCTATGCGATTGCAGCAGTGATGAATTTGGCCCAATATCTTAGGACTAGATTTTTCTTTAAATATGGATCAATGCAGTTTAGAGAGATTTTTAAACCATGTTTAGGTGGCAGTGGATATCCCCTTTAAGTGGATATGCCTGATGATTCCTCTATCTTATCTACAAACTGTCTCTGAAAACTATTTATTATAAATGAAACTCAAAAAATGACCAGAATGTTAATTGAAAGAACACTTGGCATCTTAAAATTGAGATGTAGAATCTTAGATAAATTTGGTGGAAAAACTAACTAAACTGCCCTTCAGAAGACTGTAGGATATTCCGGGTTGGCTGTACATTTGTGTAACTTGGCCATTAAATATGCCACGTCTTTTAAAAAAAAAAGCCAGCAATTTAATGAGTAAAACCAAAATTACTGATGTAAATTATCATCATGATGTATACTTACAAGACTAAATTACGAATACCTCAGAAGAAATTGAAAATACTTGTAGATTTTTAGAAACAATTTTTAAGGTAAAACAAAAATCAAAGCCTTCTTTCATAAGTATGCAAAAAAATTGTGTGTTTAAATAAGTATTTCTGATTGGAGTTCTGGATTTAGTTTAAGGAGTTAGTCTAGGGAGACCGTAGAAAAAAAAGACGACTCATCTAGCGTCTCTAAAATCAATGTCTGCAAATCCCAGCCTAAATGGGTGGACCACAGTTGTTGCCAGACCAGGGAGTCCTGGTGGAGGACAGAGGCAGGAGCCCCATGGGAGCCAGGAGCCCAACCAGGCTAGCTGCTGTGGGACCAGTGGCTGGGAGCCCTGCCGCGGGAGTCAGGCTGAGCTGGCAGCAGAGCACCTGGAACGCCAGCAGGGCAGTGGTCTGCCAGCCTTAGCAGCGGGGCCATGGTCAGACATGGTGAGGCTAGGAGCCCCAGTGATGGGCCCTCAGGCTGCCACAGCAGGGCTGGTGACCTAGGAGCCTGACATGGCAGTGGAATGCTGGCAGTAGCAGGGAGACAGCTGGTGGCCACCCAGAGGAGCTTGGGGGAGGGGTCAGAAATGCCTCTGGTCCAGCAAAATCCCTCGTTAAGCACCAGTCAGGTCTCGAGGGTGCCAGACCAGGGAGGTCCAACTTGTACCAACAAGGATCCTCCAGGGCAAGGACTGCCTGATTTGTCCATTCCCAGAAGCACATGGGTACCTTCTCCAGCCAAGTGCAAGGGAACTCTTTGGGTCTGATATTCCACTGCCTTGCATACTGTGTCACTATTTACACCTGTGCACAACAAATTTTAATTGTTATTAACAGTGTAAGAGCATGAAGAATGCTAATTTGGTATATTAAACACACATTTTACTGCTCTTTGCAGAGGTATATATAAAAGTAAAGAAAAAAAGATTGGGGAAGGGGTGTCAAGCATATTTGGTTGCAAGGTGTTACAAAGCAACTCAATAAAACGATCAAAGCACAGAGAACTGCTTCCCTGGGATTCAGTTTCAGTTACAGTGTATGGGGGTGGGGAGCACATGGACTCAGCACAGAAGAGTTTAACCAAACCTCAAAAGAAAGAAAATAACCTAATTGCATCTAAGTAAACATTCCCTGATTTAGTCACAAATGTTGTTCCAAGATTGTCCTGTCTAGATACAGATATTGCTGAAAATTCCATGCCTGGTTCCCAAAGCTTAATTCCCAGCTCCCGCTCTGAACTCACATAAAAGACTGAAGCAGGCAGAATCTGTTTTTCTATTTAGATCTCTCACTCCCTTCCCATTGGCTCTTCTGGTTCCCTGCCAACATTTCCTGGAGATCTGTTTCTGGGTTTAACCTTTTACAGGCAATTTACTTAACTGAATGGCTAGGATGTCTAGAAAAAGGGTAGTACCTCCATCCATTTCAGCCTCACTTAGAAAAAGAGCTACAAAAGGACTGCCATTGAAACCAGAAAAATTAATAAAGAAATTTCCTCATTAAAACTTAGTCTAGACAAACTGGAAGGAAAACAGGATGACTTACAAAATAGATTTTAAAGTATCAACTTTTACCTTTTGAGCATTGTTGAGATCTAGAGGAGAAAGATAACAGCTTTCTTCAGAAGCTTCTGCTTGACATATTTAAATTGGATCTACATACCCCCATGAAATATTGGAAGGGTTCATCAGATTCCTGATGATGCCAGAGGGTTGGAGTCTAGCAAGCCCAGGCCCATCATCTTCAAGCTGCTGTAATTTACTGATGAAGCAATGTTAGGGTGTGTTTACACAGCCAAGTTATTTTGGAATAATGGCCGTTACTCTGAAATAACTTTGTGAGTATCTACACAGCAATTCCACTATTTCTAAACAGATGGCTTATTCCAACTTCTGTAAACCTCATTCTACCAAAAATAATGCCTATTGCAAAATAGCTATTTCAAAATAAGGTGTGTATAGACGCTCCACTTCCGCTATTTCAAAAGAGCCCCTCACCAGGGCCATTTTAAGTTATTCTTCCTGGGGCTCTAAATCGAGATAGCACATCTACAGTGCAGGGAAGCCTCAAAATTAGTCCAAGGCAAGCTTCCCTGCTGTAGATGTGCTATTTCAAAATAGCTTATTCCGAAATAACTGGGTAATGTAGATGTAGCCTTAGTGAATGCCTCCAGAAGGCTGAACCCCTTGTGTACAAAAGTCAGCTTTTTTTTTCTGACTGCTCAGCTGTGCTTAACAAAAGGAGGGCTGCATTCACTGGCATAAAGCAAATCCTGAGGGGCACCAACATTAAATACACAGCATCAACTGTACCCATTCACCTTCACTCTGGATTTAGCAGGCCTCTCAATATTTTGCAAAAAACCCCTGAAGCTTGGCAGATATTTCAAAGACAGACTGCATTTGACCAGAATGTTTTTTTGTCATGTAAATGCAAATCTCAAATTTAAAAGTCACTTGATTTTCATGCATATTGTTCTACAAATGGTAATATTTACTTATATAATCTTCCAGCTCCTAGATAGCCTGAACTCCTCAGTTGATCTCATGTGGAACTGAGCAACAACAAACTGTATAGCATGGAAATACATAGACTAGCAGTTTAACACTAATCTGGGATTTGTAACATCATCTACTGATTGAAGTATTATCAGCACTAATAATCACAACTTGAACTATTAGAATCTCTTTACTAGGTCTGCCTCTGATGAATTACATTCTGGTGACCACAACACCCCTGACATACAAAGTAGATTGTAACCAAATCTTTAAATAGTACTAGTTATTCAATTTCTGCAGGACATTTGACACAGTATGAATATTATTTGTATACTTTTCATATTTAGGTTTTGTACTAATTTATATTGGATTTACCAAATCAACTGTATGTGTGATGAGTGTGTATATATTAGTACATATACATAAAATTTTATGTAGGAAGGAATATTTTTTATATTTGTTTTCTAGACTACTCATTGATAATAGTGTAGTATTTCTCTTAAAATATATTTGCATTTAGAGACATTAACTATTGCTAGATAATATAGGGAGGGAAGGAGAAGATGGAATTGAAGCTATTAGGGATCAGAATGTGCACAAACTGGATTATTTTATGGCTGTTCATCTTTTTGTTTGTTTCCTGTTACAAATACACTTTGGAAGACACATGATATTTAACTATAGATTTTTTTTTGTGTACCTGATATTATTAGAGGTTCCACAGAAGGCACAATAAATTCATTCAAAACTAAACAGTATCTGATACATATATCAATACAGACTAAGTCTTAGAAATGTGATTGTGAACAAGGAAATATGTATCTTTATAATGAGGTTTTATATCTTAATACAGAATTTTCTTAAAGGCTGCTCCTGAAATGTAAGTGGACTTAATCAACCTTCCATAAAAATTAGAATCCTAAAACACTCTGAATCAAAAAAAGTGCCAAGTACCTTTATTGTAATCAATAAATGAATTGTAATGAAATTCAACTAGCAGAAATAGATACCAGTAGAATCAAGATGATGTAGGCAGGTGTTGAGTATCATTCTTCATTGAATTCTAAGAGCAGAAGCACATCTATCTTAATTCATAAAAGTACAACCTTTCAATATATATAGTCTTGGTGTGATCCCGGGGGAAATATGTATTTCTTGAAGTCTGTTTCAACTAAAAAAATTGTTAGTTGTGGAAAGCATTTACAATCCAAATGGAGGTAACTCTGAAGTTTTCAAAGACCATCGCAGATGCTCTAATAAAAAAGATATTCTTATAATATTAGGAAGTGATTGGATTTGTCCAGATATCTGTCTAATGTAGTATTCTAATTACATGAGACACAGACCTCAAAATGCTATAGGCCAACCCTCATTATTATGAATGAATTTGATTTAAAAGATATATGAAGACAGAGACAAAGCAAGCAATATAACTGTACATATTTTATACAGTACATTCATCTTACTGCAGAGCAGACTTTTTTCTTGTCTTCATAACTGATTCCAGGACATTTAAAAGCAGATATTGATCATATTTATTTCAGCTCGTGCTCCCATTATACTCACTACAGAAATTGGTTACACATCATTAAAATCTTCTAGGTGGAAGCTGAACACTTTGCTACTAAAGAATGCAATATTTTATTCCAATCGATTTAGTCATCTCTAAATTAATGCAAGAAAATAAGCAAGCAGTTACTTTCAGTGCTATATTTTGGAAGTCTTGAAAGCTACAGTAAGGGGTAAATGCATAAAACTTGCCTCTCAAAAGAAAAGAAAAAAAAAAAAAGAGTCAAGTTACTTCCTCTGCAACTCCAATATTTCCTTGTCTAGTGAGTATCAGACTGACCCAAATAATGAGGACCTCATACATTCTCTCATCAGTACTAAATATAAATATAATGAATGCTCATCCAGCCAAGTTTAATTTTTACCCAACAGGATCAAACAAAGATATTACGAATGGAGAAATAAAAAAGCTAAACTACTTGCCAGAAGACCTAAAAGGGAACTAGCCAACAGCAATATTTCTTCCTTATTACAACACGACAGGCATACCGTTCTTGAGCCAATAGATATCAACAGTGCTTTTTTTGTGATGGTACTGCCCGGTACACAGTACCGGCACCTCCAGATGCAGTACTGGCATCTCCAGTCAGAGCTCAACAACTTTTCCCCTGGAGTACCAACAGCTTTAAAAAAAAAAAAACCACGCGCACACACACACACACACACACAAAAAGCACTGGGTATAAATCAATTTAAATGATTCTCAGGCTTTATATAAATCATACAACCAAATTGACAACAATAAATTTGATCATTTCATTAAAGGCTTACCTTTTAATACCCAATTTTCAGAACAAGAGTTGTTTATGGACAAAGCAATCACAATAGAAGAGGTTGAACTGGCTGTAAAAATATTAATTCAGGCAAGGCCTTAAGATAGATGGCTTTCCAGCAGATTTATACAAATCGTTTGTGATCAGCTACTTCCTATTCTTTCAAAGGTTTTCACTGAAACATTCAAAAAAAGAATAATGTTTTGTGACATGAGAACTATGTTAATTATTTGAATATTAAAGAAGAGCAAAGATGAGTGCAACTGTGGAAACTTCTATTCTTTATCTATAATGAACACAAACTGCAAAATGTTTAGCAACACTGTCATGCCATCATTCATGCACACTCATCAGATTGCTACTATTAAAAGACAACTGGCTGCTGATAATGTGGAGAAAAATTTCTGTTGATCTAGCAAGTTCAGGTGCCAGATTTTCCCTCCATAGCCCTCTTAGTAGATTCAGAGAAAGCCATTGATAGAGCCAAATGGCTTTATATAAATGGCTGTCCTAAATATAAAAATGAAAAAAATCAGATTTGGACCAATATACCCAAACTGAGCCAATGTAAAATATAATTCTCTCCTCACTTCAGCATCAACTAATAGAATTATTCCTCCGACATTTCAACATTTCCAACCCTAGCATGAGGGACATGACAAGGTTGCCCTCTCAACCCTACTTTTTCATATTGCTTTTGAACCACTGGTAATTTATGTCAGCACTGAGCCACTGAAGACACGACTGTAAAAAGGAATGAATACAAAAATCAGTTTATATGCTGGCGACATTTTTGTACTATTGAAGAATTCATCCATATCACTTCCATAACTATTGAAATCAGTTGATATTTCCGGTCAGAGCTCCAGCGTTTGCATTAACTGGAATTAAAAAAAAACAACAACACAATTGTGCTCATGCAGCATTTTCTAGTTCAAATATACAAGGAAATTAGGTATTAAAATTTGTCCTAGTGTTTTCCAAAATTGTATAAATATGAGCTCTGTATTAAAATAAATTTCCAAGGATGTCAAGAGATGATATCTCCTCCCTCTGTCCTTCCTGGAAGACTAAAAATAGCCAAAATAAATATCTGTTCTAGAGTTACATGTATTGTTATTTTCTTGCCTTTCAAGGTCTCTTCTTGGCTCTTTTTTTAATGAAGAGGCTTATTATTCAATGCATATGGTGTATATATATATTTTTTTTAAATAGAGACCCACAAGACCCTTCCAAATTTTGGGGCAACTGGAGGTATGGGGTTGCCAGACTTGAATCTGTGTTTAATAGCATTCCAAATGTCTCCTAAAGTAAGGAGGTTCTCCTCCAGGAGCTCTGTATACACACCATCCTGGTTTGAGATGGGGGGGGAGAAAAAAAAATCTGCCATTTGGTTCGCCCTCTTTTTTTCATATTCTTTAAGATGCTACCTACATCCTTAAGGAAAGTCAATCTTAGGCTATGTCTAGATTGCAGACTTCTTTTGGAAGAAGATGTTCCAGAAGAGCTCTTCTGAAAAAACTTCCAAAAGAGAGCATCTACCCAGCAAAAGCTCATTGAAAAAGTGATTTGCTTTTTTGAAAGATAGCATCTATTCAGTATGGATGCTATCTTGTGTCGCGAGAACCACAGGTCCGATGATGCATACCCAAGAGGGAAAGGACAGACCAGGTGGACAGTTTTAGCAAATAAAAGATATTTAAGATAGTGATGGATTTATAGTATTTATTCTAAGATTTTTAATAGACCGTGTTAATAATGAATTTACAATATTTATTATATTTATTCTAGGATTTCTAATTAAATGTGTCAGGAATATAAGGATGGGAACAGCAAGGGGAATAGTCTCTATTTTAAAGATATCCAGCTACACTAATTAAATAACAGTGATAACTACAAACTCTATATACTACCAAAAACAACTACAAGAAAAAAAAAATCAAATCATACATACCAACTTACACAGCACATGGAACATTTCAAAGATATCGGTTCAGTTGTGAAAGCCTTGGTTACTCCCGAGAGTTGGGGGAGGTGGCTGGTTGGTCGATCAGGCCGGCAGCGCTTTGGAGTATACGGGAAGGCACACGCATAGTGGTATGTCTGTTGCGAAGACCTCCTCGAGCGAACTGTGCGATGGGTATTTATCCCCAAATCTGCACATCGCTTTCCCGAGCTTGCATATTACCATATACGGCCCAACGGTCACCAAGTGGGAGTGTGTGTCCCAGGGGTTGGGCCGAAACTGTGCAGGTTTCATGCGACCAGGTAAGCCCCGCAGTTCTCATGCCAAGGTGACGGGTGGGAGAGTCTGAGGCTATTTTCCCCTTTTCACACCTTCCCTTTTTCTAAAGGCAATGGTATGCAGGAAGGGTGTGGTCGGTTTCTCCCAAGGAGTACTGCAGCCCACTATAGCAAAAGCGGCCTGGCCAAACTTTTTTTACTGAGGGAGCAGGGTTTTTTTTCCCTCTAACATCTTGCATTTAAGCTGTGATGACTATGGACAGAGTGGCCACCAGGGCACCTGTACTTGTTCTTCTTTCCTCTTTTTTCGAAAGAACTCCCTCTTCCCCGTCCACACATGCCTTTTTCCGAAAGAGCTCTTTCAGAAAAAGGCTTCTTCCTCATAGAAAGAGGTTTACCAATGTCAGGAAAAAAAAACCATTCTTTCGATTTTTTCAAAAGAACGTGATTGTAGTGTGGACGTAAGTGAAGTTTTTTTGGAAAAACAGCTGTTTTTCCAAGAAAAACTATGCAGTGTAGACATACCCTTGGTGTCAACATGGCAGAATCCTGCCATGTGTTAAGATTACAGCATCCAGTCATACTAATTCGCTTTTCATACTGCTGTGGAAGAACGCCTGCCTCAGGATCAAGGCCAACTTCACGTTTAATGCATTTGGGGACAATAAAAGTTTAACAAAAATTAAAATCTAATATGAGATTATAGACTGACCTGTTGAATAGAAAGGTATCAGCTACTGCAGCCTATCAGTTCCTTCTTTCTGCAGCTATGCTCAGGACTGGCCTTAGGCCGATTCCCTGAATAGGGCCCCACGCTTGAAGGGGCCCCGCGCCCTGAACCCGGAAGTGTGCCGGACACCATGGGCGGTGAGTTAATATTCAGAGCCGGGGGCCCCGCTCCAGTAATATTTGGAGCTGGGTCTCTCCCCAGGCTCTGCCTGGAGTGGTCCCCGGTCCCCACCTGATGGGCCCCCGCACACGTTCTCCTGCCCCGGCCCCAGAGCATCCCCCTCGGCCCCGTCCTGTCCCTGCCGTGTGCAGCTCTCAGTGTAGCTCCCCCTCGCCAGCGTGCGCTGCTGCTGCTGCTGCCATGCACAGCGTTTGCAGATGAGCGGGAGGACACCCAGGCGTGACATGATGTCACGGCCCAGGACTTTAAAATTGCTCGGCACCGCGTGGCACCACGTTGCGCTGCGCAGCCTAGCTCCGGGTTTGGAGTCTGGGGCCTGAGCGCAGACTCTGGCCCCGCAAAGCGGAAGGCAGGGGAGTGGGAAATTAGGAGGAGGGG
>JANRFK010001234.1:119015816-119037610 GCA_030068395.1 Apalone spinifera
CCACGCTTAGCCTCATTTGCATATTTCTGGCACAAGAACCAGCCAGTGTAGACAAAGCCGAGCTGTTTTACCCAAAGCTCTGCTGGCTAAGGAGAGAAGGGAAAGAGGAGCCCTTGCTACAGAGGGAACAGAGTTCCTGAGATCTGGAAACCCAGCCTACAAGAAAGATTGAGGAAGCTTAATCTATTTAGCTTACCCCAGAGAAGGTTAAGAGGTGACTTAATCACAACCTGTAAGAAGCTACATGGGGAGATGACTTCTGATAGTAGAGGGCTCTTTAAAACTGTTGGACAAAAACCATAACAAGATTGAACAGAAGAATTCAGAATGGAAACTCATTTTTAACAGTGATTGGCACTGTTGTGACCAGTGGAACAAATTACCAAGGGACATGGTGGAATGTCCATCTCTGGAAGTCTTCTAATGGAGAGATGCTCTAACTCAGCCAGAAGTGATAGCCTTGGTGAAATTGTGTAGTCTGTGCTAGCTAGGAGAGGTCAGACCGGGTGATCAAAATGGTCCCTTCTGGGCTTTATACTCTATGAATCTATAATGTTAGAAACCTATTTATGTATTTTGCCCGCAGATAGTGTGATTTCCTATTCCCAAAGGGCAAAACAATTTATTACTGTCTCCCCTTCTGCTCTCATTTCATGTCACTTGCCAACCTACCCATTCTGCTGCTTTCCGCTGGGGAAAAAAGGGAGCAGAGCTGGCTCTAACTAGCTTTTCGGATATCATTACTAGTGTTCCTTTTTGTATATTATAGTTCACCTATCCCGCAAACACACAATGCCTATCAATCCTGAACTACATAAGTGGGACAACCCATCCCCTTTCCCCACTTCACAATTTTGTTTAGCAGTGGTCTTACAGTCAAATCACAGCTTGAGTAGCAAGCAGAACTTCAGTGGGTCTGCCAGTCATTAGCATCATCTTTACTGATTTCATCAGGTTTTGGATCAGGCACAGCCTGCTACCTAAATTTCATTCTAAAGCTTCAACTGCAAAAATTCTATATCTATTCACAAAGCCACGGTGTACAGGTTGAACATCCCTGGTCCGGCACCCTAACAGGCCCCCAACCAGGGAATTTGCTGAACCACAGGAGGTCAATGCACCAGGGGCTCCAATTTTTCTCCTGGCTATCCTGCTGCCACTAGGGGCACTGCTCTCCCTATAGGTGGAGGGCTCTGCTTTTCCCCCTGTTGTTCTGCTTTTCTGTGAGGAGAAGGGAAGTTGGCTGCAGCCCGGAGCTCAGGGTCCTCCCCAGCAGCTCTGCTGCTACCCAGGAAGGGAGGGGGCTTCTCTCAATCATAGAATACAAGGATTGGAAGGGACCTCAAGAGTCATTGAGTCCAGTCCCCTGCCCTCATGGCAGACCAAATACTCTCTAGACCATCCCTGATAGACAGTTATCTAACCTACTCTTAAATATCTCCAGAGATGGAGATTCCACAACCTCCCTGGGCAATTTATTCTGACTACCCTGACAGTTAGGAACTTTTTCCTAATGTCCAGCCCAAGCCTCCCTTGCTGCAGTTTAAGCCCATTGCTTCTTGTTCTATCCTCAGAGGCCAAGATCAATAAGTTTTCTCCCTCCTCCTTATGACACCCTTTTAGACACTTGAAAACTGCTATCATGTCCCCCCTCAATCTTCTTTTTTCCAAACAAAACAAACCCAATTCTTTCAGCCTTCCTTCATAGGTCATGTTCTCTAGACCTTTAATCATTCTTGTTGCTCTTCTCTAGACCCTCTCCAATTTCTCCACATCTTTCTTGAAATGCGGTGCCCAGAACTGGACACAATACTCCAACTGAGGCCTAACCAGCGTAGAGTAGAGCAGAAGAATGACTTCTCGTGTCTTGCTCACAACACACCTGTTAATGCATCCCAGAATCATGTTTGCTTTTTTTGCCACAGCATCACACTGCTGCCTCATATTCAGCTTGTGGTCCACTATGACCCCTAGATCCCTTTCTGCCGTACTCTTTCCTAGACAGTCGCTTCCCATTCTGTATGTGTGAAACTGATTGTTCCTTCCTAAGTGGAGAACTTTACATTTGTCTTTGTTATACTTCATCCTGTTTACCTCAGACCATTTCTCCAGTTTGTCCAGATCATTTTGAATTATGACCCTATCCTCCAGATTAGTCACAACCCTTCCCAGCTTGGTATCATCTGCAAACTTAATAAGCGTACTTTCTATGCCAATATCTAAATTGTTGATGAAGATATTGAACAGAGCCGGGCCCAAAACAGACCATGATGCTGGACCATAGATGTTTCTGGACTAGGGAACTCCAGATTATGAAGTCTCAACCTGTAGTATTTCTGGGTGATTTTGAATAGGGGCTATTACCCAGAAGTGGCTCGTGTTCAGTAGGGAGAAGGGATGGGATCAGTGCTGCAGAAGGGAGAGAAATTTGTAGAGAGTCCTCTCTATTCTCAGTTCCAGAATAGAGTGTATGATTTAGTTTAGCGTGTAGGAAAAAAATGGGGGTAAAATTTTGTACTGAGATTTGAAAATATGGCTGTGTTTCTGGACACCCAAGTGTTGACCCACTCAAATAAAGGACCAGTAAGGACATGAACACAGGATAATTAAGTCTGAACATAAACTCTGAAGAATCACAATCTCCTAGCAAGCCTTTAAGAATGGAGCGGCTTGATCCAGTTCTCAGCAAATGTAGTAGCAAAAGACAGATGGGAGATAGATATATTGCCAGGCTGTCAGGATTTCACAAATAAATTCACAGAAAGACAGCATAGAAAGGATATGAACACAGTCAGAGAGAAGCATGGACTGGAGTTACACTTCTCAATAGTTCTGTGGTTCAAAATGCTGCATCATAGTTTATATTGATTTACAGTTATTAGACAGCTACTGTTATTTGTGCTGATAAAATAATCAGAGTGTAGAAAATAATTTATTAAAGATGAGCAGCTTTGTCATACTTATGCACTTCTTGCAACATTGATCATCTGGAATAAGTATGTTCTAATCAACAATTAATAAATATGTGACTTGCAAGATGTGCTAGTGGGACTGATGGATTACACACACAAAGAATGAATCGATCAAATGGTATTGGCCTGGTTTGAGGACTGTTTAAGTGATGTCATTTCACAGGATTTCAAAATAGGAAAGAGCTTTTCAGAAAACATGTGATTTCCAGTGTCTGAGTTCCCTAAGGAAAGAGTCCTAGGACTAATTCTGTTTCTTATTTATTTAAAAATTAGCAACTTAAAGCAGGTGGTGATACAATTGCAAAACTGCTATACTTGAAGACAAGTGGCATTATTCTCTAGCAGGCATGTTAACTGACTTTTCTGAATGTGCCTTCAATGTTTATGCAGAAAGCAAAATAAAACATGGGCCTGATCCATGAGATCATGTTCTTTGCACGAGGGAAGCAAAGAGCAGCAAAGTTTTTCTCTGTTCACTGGTGCAGCGGTTAGAAAAGAACCGGGATGCTCCTGATGTCCAGTGGCATAAAACCACTCAGTAATATGGGGGACATGCACAGTACACCTGGGCGAGATGACTCTTCAGCAGGGGGCCTGAACTTTTCAGAGAGTGGGAATATAATACAGATAAAAGCCAAAGAGGAAGATGGGATATGGCACTTCCAAGTGGTATAGAGTGGTCATTCTAGCTCAAACAATTCTCAAGACAAAGCCATTAAAAGCAGCTTGGATGGAGGTGAAAGGCAAGGCCATTATGTGGCATTGGAGGGGGAGCCTGGGCTATGTCTACACTCATGTTTTTACACACCAGAAATATGCAAATTTCTGGCATAAGAAGTGGAATATCACAAAAAGCATCTTACGCAATGCCGTTACACCGATTACTTTTCGGGAAGAAAGGCATTGCGCAAGAGGGTTTGTGTTGCGCAAGAAGGGGCAGTGTAGACAGCTCCTTCTGGCGCAAGAGCCTCTTCTGCAAAATGGCAGCTCATTAGGTATGCAAATGAGGCTCAGCGATATTCCATGCTTAGCCTCATTAGCATATTTCTGGCACAAGAAGCTGCGAGTGTAGAGATAGCCCTGGAATCCTGGTTTCTGTTCCCAGCCTAGCCCCTGGTTAGCTGCGTGATCATTTCACCACCCTGTGCCTCAACCTCCCGCTCTGTAAATGGCACTGTTGATGCTGACCTTTTTTGTACTGCACTTTGAAATCTACTGCTGCAAAGAGCTATGTAGGAGCTACGTATTATTTTGGTTCCCAGAATTCTGTGGTTTTAAGAAGTGATCTTCCCGCAAACTAACAGTAGCACTATCTGAATTTTCATTGAGTATTTAGGCCTAGTCTATACTATATGGGAAGGTTGAAGAAAGATACGCATGTCCAGCTGCATAAATCATGTAGGTGGTGTTGACATTTCTTACATTATATTTCTGTGCTGTCCACACAGTGGGAGGCTGACGGGAGCAAACTTTCCCCATCATCTTCTCTTACTCCTCATGAGGAACAGGACTACCGGTGCTGACACACCCTGGAAGATTGACTGTGGCAGCATTGATCTTCTGTATAGTGTAGACATATCCTTAGGATGTGCAAGACTCCTGGTACTTTGCTAAGAATTAAACACAACACTAGAACTCGTGGATTGTAGCAAATTTTCATTGCTAGGTCTGATGTTTGTATGCAGGTCATCCATAGGTGTGTACTGCATGCTTACACTTAAAAAAACAGATGGAAAGCAAAATGGCTAAATCACACGTTTATTGGAGGTCAATGGGGGTTTAGAGGAAAATACCAGGATTTTGACATCCAGCAAACAAAATCGATTCAGCTCTAAGTTTCATGCGTGTTACACATGTTAACAAATGAGTGGCTGCTTTCAAAGGAGGGACAGAAAATGAGAATGACATGGACCATTACCAACCTTTATCAAAGTAATTGTGTGCCATGTAATGGAAAACCAACAGTAATAAAATTTCTGGGGAGACTATAGTACAGGATGCGAAACATTAAGCTTTATAGATAGCAAACACTGTACACAGAAGTTGTCTTACAATTATCAATGGAAACAGGAAAGTTATGGTGCATTCTGAGGATGTGAGTGATCTAGTTATGAGAACAATTAGTATGAATTACTATAATTAAAGGTTGTTCAATGCTTCCAATTTAAACACTGTTTCCAGGGCTTTTTAATTAACCACCGAAGTTCATTGTAGGCAAAAATATATCATGCAAAGTTTCAGTCTGGGAACCACTTTTTAAAAATTTAGCTTGTGTATGATTTACCAATTAAAGATTTCTGCATATTTGAATGGAATATTACAGGTTACATTGCATGAAATAATTGCTTTTGTGATTCTCCTTGTTAAACCAGCCAACATATATTGTTTACGCACAATAATGACTGTTCGGAAGGATTTTATTGATTTTCATAGACAACACATCCAAATCCTTAGTAGGCATTAATAGCACATCCTGTAACTGACCCTTCTGTTATCAAACTTCTCCTATGCATAATTTTTTAACTGTAATTTCTTTGGAGCAGGGACTCTCGTATACTATAGGATTGTACAGTGCCTTGTGTGACAGCTATGATGATTTCCTGCAATATCTTTGAAAAACCTTATTGAATTAAGTTTAAGTATCTTCGGAGTCCACTGCATAAAAAGCAACAGCTACAGGTTGAATCTCCCTGGTCCAGCACCCAACAAGGGAATTTGCTGGACCAGGGGAGGTCAGGTGACCAGGATCTCTTGGGGCTGCCCTCAGCAGCAGCTGCTCTCAGGGTTCCTTGGTTCCCGTCCCGCTTGGTGGCAGCTGCTCCCGAGGTTCCCTGGCCCCACGTGTGTGGCACCATCTACCCCCAGTTCACTGGCCCTGCAGGCTGCTGCCAACCAAACTGGCTCTGCTCCAGAAAGCCACTCAACCTCTGGGGCTTGGGCTTTCTGGTCTAGCAACATTTATGATCCTGCTAGACCATGGATGTTGCCAGACCAGAGTCCCAGACGAGAGAGGTTCAATCTGTACTTATTGTGGGGCAAGAATGTAAGTAAGTGTAATGCCAACAGGCAGAACTGAACCTAGGACCTCAAAAGCTTAGTACATGAGTCTTTACCACCTGAACTAAAAGCCAGATGGCTTTCAGCTAAGGCTGTAGAGCAAACTCATTCTCCCTGTAAGGAGTTTAAGTGCCACTACATGGTACAGTGAACCACACCCAGTAGGTGTGGGGATTACATAAGTTTTCTAGAGGAAGGATGTTCAGAAGGGTTACTGAACTTCAAAGGACTATCTTGAACAATGTGCCAGAAAAGGATGGACTTTCGGGACAATCAATGTCAAGTAGGGATGTTAGATAGCAATTGAAGAGTCATGCCTCCACACAAAATATCGGTTACATGACTATTCAATAGTCCCTGGGGGCGGGGCCAGCAGCCAGTGTGCTCCTGGCCCCACTCCCGGGGAGCCTGGACACCGTGCACTGCTGCCTCTGTATCAGAGGCAGCGAAGCGGGGTGGCAGGTGGGAGCCAGTCCCTGAGGTGAGCCGGTTTAAAAACCACACAGGGTGGCAGCAGCCTCTGTCTGCAGGGGTCCCAGCTCGCTGCAGACAGAGGCTGCAGTAGTATCCCATGGAGCAGCCTCTGTCCATGGCAAGCCTGGTCCCGTTGAAGCTGTGCTGGCATCCCATGGGGGCATCCTCCTCTGCCCCCTACCTCTGCTTCTGCCTCAGAGAGGGACTGCCCCACTATCAATCAGGGGTAGCAGTGCTGGGGATGGGTAGGTAGATCTACAGATCCAGTGCTCATGGGGAGCTGAGCTTATTGTTTAATCAACTACACACTGACATCTCTAACATCAAGAGCCTTGGTTGGAGAATCTCTCAGAAATGGTAAATGCAAATTCTCCACATTTGGCTATGCAAAACAAAAAACAAAACAAAAAAAAACAAAAAAAAAAAACACCACCACCCCAAACCCCCTCCAAAAAACCCTGGCCTTTGGTAGGGAGAGGACCATTATCTGCCGAGTACCTGTTCTTGGAGTTTCAGGATTAAAGGCCTGAGCTGTATAAAGGACAGGATAATTTATACATGGAATTCTAGTTCTAGGCTAATGCTGTTTTGAACTTGTAAGCATGGGAAAAATCCTTTTGTAGGGTTTGAAGAAATGGATTCCTATTAGAGCCTGAGTTTGGAGTTGGCTGGTGATCTCTGGTAAATGTTTTAGCATGCATGTAGGGTTTTTTAAAAATGGTTTAATATATTTTTGCTGCAATGCCTAAAGAATAAATGTGCAGAGCCCTGAAAGTCTGCAGATATTCACTTCATATCTATTTGGATCCACATCCATAGCTAGGGATGTGGATATCGGCAGCTCATTTTTGCAGATACCAATGTGGATGCAAATTTTGTATCCATGCAGGGCTCCATAAATATGCTTGCTCATAAGTAGTTGTATGGTAACTGATGACTGCCAGCAATTACAGCTGTTCAGAGAGAAAGCAAAGCACAGATACTGATCTAATTAAACAGTCTGGCTTACTGGGGATACCAGGGTGAACAGTGCAGGCAGGCAACTAGACACCCTGGAAAAACACGAGGAAATAAGGAGAGACATGAAGTTCTGTACCCAAAAGAGTGACTGCTGGGGAGACAGGACCCTGGAATGGCTGCCATTGGTGAAAGAAATACAGGGGCAGTGCGCTGAATGGTGACATTTAATACAATGGGGCCCTGCAGTAGAAATGTTAAATATTTAAAAAATGATAGCATGGTATGCTATGTCAACACAGGTAAACATAATACAGAACACAGTGATAGATTAGTGGGTCTAAAGTTTTCTAGGACATGGTGATCTGTTGCTATTGTTTTTGCAAACAGAAATCCTACATAGCTTTTCATTAACCTCCGGTGCTTTCCTGCCGTTGCAGAGAGATGAGAGGGACTCAGGAGTCTATTCATTTGAAAACAAAAATCTTGCTGATAAGCATAATCAAGGATGGCGGGAACATGGCTGGCTGTTTGCAGAAAGGCATGGTCTGCAGGTCCCAGTCATGGAGTAAGACCTATTTTGTTAGGTTCACTACATATTAGTAAACAAAATTGTAGTGCAGTAACATGCTTAAAGTAGTGACACTTTTCCCCCCCCCTGCAGACACAATGTCATGGAGTTCTATTTGTGTAATTTCAGATGGTGGAGGAGAGGATAACTTTTGTAGCAGGATCTTGTGGTCTCTAAGGCCAGTTCTATACTCCATCTGGAAGGACAGATTAAGGCACGCGACTCCAACTATGTAAAATACGTAGCTGGATTCAGCTTACCTTAAATTGAGTTTTGCCCCATCTTCAGAGGGAGAACAATGGGAGCAAACACTCACGTTGGCTTTCCTTACTCCTCGCAATTGCGAGGAGTATCAGCACTGACCAGAGCTGCCCTCAACAGTTGATTTAGGGGGGTCTTAACTCAACCTGCTAAATCAACCACCAGAAGATCGATCTCCAGTGCAGCAAGTCCTAAAAGAACATTTAACAATAAAAGACTACTTGACATTTGGAACAATCTTTTTAAAAACAAAAATGTTGCTCTTCCAACATATTTTAGTGAATCCTTGGCAGAAGTGTTCTCTCACGTGAAAGATTTAGTAATAGCAACAAAGGGGGTGAACGCCAACAGAGCCAGAGAAATTACCCCAAACATCTCTTTAGTTTGGGGACATGATATTTAACCAAGGACAAAAAAATACCACTCTGTAGCATATTACTGCTAGAACCATCCAGCATGTCCGAAAAATGCTTCTCTGGTTACTCCAGTAAAATAAAAGATACTGGGGAAAATGAACACTCCAAAACCTGCATTACAGTGACATGAAAAATCAACTCACTGTAAAAATCATAATAGCTAGCGAGTCATAGCTGTCACTCCAAGCTCAGTAAACTCACCCTGTCATTACAGCATCCTGTCATTAAATGCCTTTGAGACCCCTGCAGCATGTAGGTAAGAAAGGGTGAGTGATGGAAAGACAGCTGATATTTCCTTGCTGTTGTATGTCAGACATTAACCTCGGCTGTAATGCAGTTTTTCGGTTGGTGTTCCTAGGAACTCTGTTTGCTAAATGAATTGGGAACACTGAAAGAGCAAACCTTTCCTGTCTTTTTGCCTCTTGCCAAATGACAGTAGTATGTAAAAATTAAAGCAAGAGGATGGGGATCAGGATTCAGAGTGTGTCTAGACTACATGGCTCCATCGACGGAGCCATGTAAAGTAGTTTACTCGACATTTTATTTTATTAAAATAAAAATGGCCACCACACTATGCTGACAATCAGCTGATTCGGCACAGCGCAGCAGTCTAGACATGGATCGGTTAACAAGGGAAGCCTTTGTCGACCGCTCTGTTGTGCCTTGTGAAATGAGGTTTACTGGAGCGGTCAACAAAGGCTTCCCTTGTCAACCAATCTGCGTCTAGACTGCCACGCTGTGCCAGATCAGCTGACTGTTGGCACAGCAAGGCGGCCATTTTTATTTTAATGAAGTGGGGATTATTTAAATCCCTGCTTCATTGACTATGTCAGGTAAACTACTGTAGATGGCTCCGTCAACGGAGCCATGTAGTCTAGACACACCCTTAGGTTCCATAACTGACTGCCACTGATTTTCCAAGTGATTGTAGACAAGATTTTCCAAATTGGATGACTAAAGTTAGGCACCTATATCCATATGGAACCTCCTAAATTAGTGTGTCTTATATTTCAGCGTTCTCACTTGAGGGCTCTTAATACCTCTGGAAAGCAGGGCTCTTTATGCCATCCTAGGATTTGACCCTGAATAGCACAGGACATATGAGGACAAAGTTAAAAGTGAGGAGGAGGACTGGGAATACAGTCAAACCCAAGTCTGCATTAATGAGAAGATTGCTGTGCAGTCACCGGGTTACTTTTACTTTTCCAGTAAGATCAGGCCTATGGTGGAATGAACAGGAGGCTGAAAAGTTGCACCCAAGCACGACTGAGTGCATGGGGTTTTGGGCTAATTTATTCTCAGTGGGTGTCTCTCGGTTCTTTTAACAGTGGACAAGGCCTTAGTGCTTATCCCTAAGAAGCCCACAGACAGTCTCTTCTCACACTTGGACTAGATGGCCAAAACCCTACACTCACAGCTATGCCCTCAACACACAAGGACCTGCAATGTCCCTCCTCAAGCACTTCCACTGATCCACAAAGGATTTGTACTGGGACCAGGGCTGCTCAACAGATTTATAAACGATCGGAGAAAGAGGCTGACCAACGAAGTGGCAAAAATCACAGACATTATATGGGAAAGAGTTAAAGAGGCATCTCACAAAATTCAGATAGTGCATTTAAGATAATGTGTAACCCACACACCTAGTGTGTGTCAATGTCCCATGTAGTGGCACTTAGACCACTTACTGTGAGAGATAAGAAGGCAGGAGCTCTAAGGCCTAAGCAGAGAGTGAGCTGGTTTTATAACTCAAGCTGTAGAGGCTCCTACATTAAGCTCCATAGGTCCCAGGTTCAAATCTGCCTGATGGCAGTTACAAATGCATACTGGAAAAATAATCTAAACTTTGCTTACAAAGGATGGGATCTAAATTAGCTGTTATAACACAGGAAACAGATCTCAGAGTCAGCATGGATACTGGATACACTTTTGGTCTGAAAGTGTCCAACCCCCCCCAAAAAAAAAACAAATCTAATAAAATGCTAGGAGCCATTAGGAAAGGAATAGATTAAAAAACAAAATAGCATGATGGCACTATGTAAATCAATGATATATTTACACACCTGGAATACTGAGTCTTGTTCAGGTTGCCCCAGTTTAAGAAATAGAATTGGGGAAAGTACAGAGAAAGGCAAAACTGATTAAAAAGACTGATTTCAGCTTCAAAAAGTGACAACTAAGGGAGTGAGATGATAGACATAAGATTAGTGTGGAGAAAAGTGCTATTTACCCCTTCATCTAACACAAGAACCAGAGATCAACCAGTGACAGCAGGTTTAAAAGAAGACAGTCAACCTGTGGAACCCTTTGCAGTGGTATAGTGTAAAGGCCAAAAATATAATTGGGTTCAAGACGGAATTAGCTAAGTTCATGGAGGAGAGGTCCATCAATGTCTATTAGCCAAGATAGTCAGGACCACCACCCCATGCTTCAAGTGTCCCTAAATCTTTGACTGCCAGAACATAAGAACGGCCATACTGAATCAGACCAAAGGTCCACCTAGCCCAGTATCCTGACAGCGGCCAAAACCAGATGCCCCAGAGGGAGGGAACACGGCAGATAATCCTCACATGATCTCTCTCCTGTCACCCATTTCCAGACAAACAGAGGCTAGGGACACCATTCCTACCCATCCTGGCTAATAGCCATTGATGGACCTCACCTCCATGAATCTATCTAATCTTCATCACATCCTCTGGCAAGGTGACTGCCCTGGGTGAAGAAAAACTTCCTTTTGTTTGTTTTAAACCTGCTGCCTATTAGTTTCATTTGGTGACCTCTAGTTGTTCTATTGTGGGTACAAGTAAATAGCTTTTCCTTATTCACTTTTTCCACACCAGTCATGATTTTATAGATCTCTATCATATCTCCCCCTTCATCTCCTCTTTTAAAAAGACTGGGACTTTTAAATTTAGAAAAGTCCAGAAGTTTGGAAGGAAGGAGATGTGATCGCTTGACAGCTGCCCTGTTGTGCTCGTTCTTTCAGAAGCATCTGGTACGGGCCACTGTCCGAAGACAGCATACTGAACTAGATGAATCATTGGTCTGACCCAGACTGTCCATTCTTATGATTGGTTGTTCATGCCTGGTTGCTGCCGCTGCCACCACACTTGTTAAGCTTTGCTGATTCTGTGTCAGACGGATTTGGCTTCTCTCTGCACTGAAAGATGAACACTGAGAACTGTGCTGTGCCACACTGATTTAAGCGTCTAAGAGCGAGGGGGTTTAAACCAAGTGGGGAATTCAATGACTAGCAATACCGCTTTTTAGCAAGGGGAATCTAATGTGTCTTATCAAGGAGAACAACATTTACCTCCAACTTCTTGTTTCCATTACCCATCAGCTCCAGCAATCTACTTACATGATGAGAGACAATAAAAGAAATGGTGAGTAGAAAACAAAAAAGCTAGAGCCCATGGCACTCAAAAATATGCCCACGGGGTAGCCCAGATATCTTCATGCAAATACAGTATTTAACAGAGCATAAAACTATGTTTCACATATTCAAAGCCCATTTGATTGCTATACAAGCAGAAGCAAATCTGAGGCCTTTTAATAACATTCATGGAATTGCTTAACTACTTGATAGATACAGAATATTCTGAATATAACCAGACATTATTCTCCCACTGCACTTTTGAATATGTACCAAGCAGGACCATCCTTACATGGGTGCAGAGCCGGGGGGCAGAGGGAGAACTGTTCTGTTTCAAAGGTATAATCTTATGACAACACAATTAAGAAGGAGTTTAAAAAAAGGTAGCATGAAATCATTTGCTAAAAACCGCACCTTACCACATGGTGAAAATGGAAAAAGAAGTGATGGAAGAGCACTAGAATGGTACAATTTATACAGTATCTGTCAAATATCACTTGGAAGAGCAAAGACACTGACATACATTTTGAGAAGACCATTAAGGAGTCTGCAGACTAGAAAGGCATCAGGAAACCAAGGTGATTGGGGAAGATTCACTTTCTCCTTTCACCAAGCAAATAAGTTATAGTAGATAGTTTTCTTGGATTGAAACAATCCATACAAAAGCTAGAATTGTATAAAAGTGACAAGAAATAGGTCTTGAAACTTCACCTATGAATTTGTCTCTTCTTTTTTAAATTAAATTTCTTTTTTGGGGTGCACTGTCATAAAAAAATGCCCTTTTCATACACAAACTCTGCAAAATGCAAGGAGTAGTACATGAGGACACTGACTCTAAGGCTCTACCTAGTATAATGTATTTCTAGAACCTCAACATAAGATTAAATGAGATGGAAACCAAAGATCAAGAGAAAAGACTAAGGGGGATAATATATAGGAAAGCTGAAAAAAATATTTTGTTTGATGACTCACCATAGTTATACACTATTTTAAGAATGACAATTTCTAGGTCCAGATTTTGACTTGAATTACATCCTTAAAAAAATGCCTCTTCAGTCGGTCACTGAGGGAACTTGACAGCAAAATGTTCCCAACAACATTAGTAAAGGAGAACATGTAATAAAGCATTGATTTAGCTAGGATGGAATTATGATGGCAATGATTGGTTCAATAGGGGTCAGAGGTGTTTTAGCAAGTACTTCTCAAAGAAAAATGAGAACTCTTCATTCTCATTTCAAGCACACTATAAAATTATATAACAAGTGATCAAAACAAATAAGTTGGGTTGATGGACTGTATATAAACTCAAGGAACTTTTTGAAGATAATGAATAAAAACAAGAAACTTACTTGAAGATTTTTAATAACCTTGCATCACAGTCCAGCTGCTCACCCTGTATTTTCAGCTTTTTTTGAAATGATGCCAAATTAAAGTAAATTTGAATATAATCTACAGAGAAGTTCTCTGTGGAATAATCACCAGAATGCTTTTCATTATAACACAATTATATCACCAACTCCTAATGATCAGAATGCAGAGAGGCTGATTATTTTCACTGTGCAATTACTTTATAACAAACATTTTAGAAAATTCAGCTGCATGCAAACAATTCTCTCAAAATACTTCATGCACCCGATTAGCCACTGGATGGGAATCCCT
This sequence comes from Apalone spinifera, assembly GCA_030068395.1. Classification (NCBI taxonomy): domain Eukaryota; kingdom Metazoa; phylum Chordata; order Testudines; family Trionychidae; genus Apalone; species Apalone spinifera. Next base: position 119,029,560 of record JANRFK010001234.1, read on the forward strand.
TCATCTCCTACCAGAAGTTCACCTGTTCTTACTGTGGATTTACATTACAATAGCAAGGATACAAAGATGAGAGAAAGCAAGAATGCTTGCATCTTTGACTATAGAAAATTATTTTAATGGCCAGATATACAAAGCTAGGCAAGCACAATTGTTTGCCTACATTTTCACCTGCCTCCACTTGTGTGCAAATCCTCAATGTATCCATACAAATCAAGCATGTGTGACTTTATATGAACTGGTCTTAAATGCATACAGCTACTTAGGAAACAAATTAGTTGTACGCACACACCGATACTGAAGTATGTATTGGGTATTTATGTGCATAAGTTTGGAGGAGCAAATCTATGCACACAGATAGCTTTAACATTCTAGTCAATGAATATAAAAATGATTAAGGCTTTGCAAATAATTTGCATCTTTCATACATATTTTAAATAACAATAATCCTAATGGAACTAACCACACAGAGAAATATAAAAAGCCTTGAACATTTGATTGTTTGCCAAGATCAGTGACACACTGAACTTCGTAGAATGATAATTTGCATTTTTAGTGCTGAAAAGACTTTCTAGTGAGTTAGTCTCTATTCTCTTCCTCATGTAGCACCACCACCTGAATTAAGTTAATTAGGAATGAATTTAGTCCATTATCTTGTTTCACAGATAAGGAAACTAAGGCAGAATTTGCTAAAGCATATGCCCAACTTCCCAATGAGAAGTCAGTGGCAGAGCCAGGAAAAGAATACAAGTCTGCCCAACTCCTACTCCCTGGCTTTAATGATTAAACATTGTTACCTCTCTCAACTAATATGCTTCTAAAAAGCGGGGCAGCACAAAAGGAGGTTACAGGGCAGTCTGCTGAAATCTAATCATAATGTGTTCACTGGAAAGAGAATGTGACTTACATGCACTCATAAGGGATTGATAGGGGATGTTCCAAAATTTAGTACCTCTCATGAGGCTGACTCACCACCATGGTGCCTCCAGCCCACAGTCCTGGGAGTTAGCTTGATGCCTCGCTGGATGCCTCCCTCTAGTTTAGCTGGTGTCTCCCCATGTTTCTCTTTGGCCGCAGCATCCTCTTCAGGACACGGCCCTCCGGCAGTGCCCATTCCAGTGTCTGAGCCCCCCTTCTGGGGGTGGGTGTTTATCCGGCTTGCACTCCAGGGTCCTCCCTTTCCCCAGGGCATCCTGTTCTCCTCCCAGGGAACACCCAGATCCCCTGTACCCACCTTGCCTCAGTGACCCACTGTCAGGCTTCACCTAGCCCCTGCCTCAGGGGCAAACTGCAGTCTGTAACTGTAATGGCCACTCGCCACTGGCAAAGGGGTGTGGATCTGCTGCCCCTGCCTACTCTGGCTGCCCCTTGCAGCCCCAGTAGCTTCAGGCCCTGCAGCCCAGGAGCTTGCTTGGTCAGAGCCTCCCCAGCCCTGCCTTCCTTCCCCAGCATTGCACTATCTCCAGGAAGCCTCCTGCTTCCCTGGCAATCAGGTCCCTACTGCTCTCTGTCCAGAGCAGCAGTCAGTCTTTCCTTGCCAGGAGTCCTTTATCTAGCCCCCAGCTGGACCCTCATTAGCAGAACTGCCTCAGCTGGGGCTTTGCCCTGCACTGGCCCTTTAAGGGCAAAACCCCAGCCCTGAGTGAGGTCTGAGAGCAAACACCCTATCACAATATGGCTATAATAATATCGTTCAAGACAAGGCCCAGATCCTGAAAGGGACTTTCTAACTACTAACCTTAAAACTTTAAGCCCAGCCTGAAAGCCCATGTGGGCATCCAGGTTCAATTCCCTCCTCTTGTCAGAGGGGAAGAGAAAATTTGAATAGGGGTCTCCCAGCTCTCAGATGCATGCGGAGTTATGGGATATTTTTCATAGGAGGAGATCCCCTCAGTCTTGCCCACTGAAACTGTTCCATAGTGATAAATAATGAAAGAGTAAGTGGAGCAGAGGGCGTGGACCCAGCATCTCTCATCTTCGAGTTGGGTGCTCTAGCCACTGGATTACAGAGTTGTGTGAGTCATTTGCTTCCTACAAGTTGGGCAATAAGATGATGACCACTGCAGTGCTTAAGTGCCTTCATTGGGCCCACCCAAGACTCCTATTGCAACTTTAACCCCATCTTTGGGATAATCGTTTAGGCATTTTAATTTTTCTTTGGAATGTAAAATTGCACAGGTCAAAACAGTTATATCAAAACTGGAAAAAAAAAACCAAGAAAAAGAAACAGCTACTTAAGCTTGAAAATAATCTACATCTGCACCTACCGACTCCCCTCTGGCTAATGTTTTATTACAGGCTAGTCCTAGTCACAAATTTCACATCCTGCCCTCTATCCAGATTATCAATCACTTCGCAATTTTAATTCAAGAGTTTGTTCACCCCTAAAAAGTTAGGGGACTATGTGAAAAATTGGAATCAGGGGCAGGCTTTTAAACAGAACCACAAGTGGAATGCATTTCGGGCATTGCTATATGATTTTGCTAGCCATTAATTTTCCTGCTTATGTTACATTTCGATTTAAAAGACTATGGGTCTTGCTCAGTGGAAAAGGTTTGTCTTAAGAACTTGTTCTCTTTTTAAATTTTTTCAACTCTTTAAAATTACTGGCAGAGTTTTGGGCACCTGCACTTGTATTTCCCCTCAGTTGTTCAATAGAGTAACCCACTCTTTGCTTTTTGCTCCTCCACTGTTTCCACTATTGAAAGAGAACATCTCTCTCTCTCCCTTCTGACCAGGCTGGACAGTTCCCTGCTTTCACTGTGTCATTCCCCACCCAGACAGCTTGCCCTAGGGAAAGCTGCGTGCTTTCTCTTCAGAAACAGATAATGTAATTGCTGCAGCTGTAAGGGTGTGTCTACACTGCACCCTTACCTCAAAATAAGATATGCAATTTGCACTCCTATTGCAAATTTAACATAATCTTTGGGGTAATCGTTTAGTCATTTTAATTTCTTTTGAAATGTAAAATTGCACAGGTCAAAACAGTTATATCAAAACTGGAACCCCCTCCACCCCCCGATAAAGTAACAGCTATTTAAGCTTGAAAATTATCTACATCTGTACCTACCAACTCCCCTCCAGCAAATTGCATAGTTTATTATGAGGTAATTTTGAAATTTGGCGCTGTGTGGACAGCACCAAATTTTGAAATAAAGCACTGTTCCAACAAGTCCCTTAACCCTCACAGAATGATGGTTACAAGGATGCCAGAATAGCGTGCCCATTATTTCAAAATATATTTTGAAATAATTGGCACGTTTAAAGACGCGGAATAGCTATTTTGGGATACTATCCCGAAATAGTGCCACTATCTAGACATACCCTAAGTTACCACAGAGGGTATTTTTATTTTTAAGGTACAAACCCATATGAAGAAAACATTAAACAACAAGAACCACATTCATGCAAATATGCTTACCAAAGTTCATCCCAACTGTCACATAGCAAGTACAGTCTTTTAATATTCCACCATATTCCACTACCCTTGTAGTTATAAGTTCATCAGTGCTTCTGCTCAGAATTAGCAGCCCTATCACATATTCAGTTTCCTTTTTATACAGTTCAGAAGTCTGTGAATCAGACTCTTCAGAAGCAAGTGGTTAGTATACAAAGGGCCTCTCTCACAAGGGCATATCTTCAAAATGTTGACTTTGGAGAGGAAGAATTTGCATCCCCCTCACCTCACAGTATTTCTGGAAATCCACATAACATCTATTGGTCTAAAAAGATTTTTGAACATCCTCACACTTTCTTTCTGCTAAAGAAATTCCATGCCACCCCACAATAGCACAGAAACATTTGCGTTGGCAATACAATGAACCCCCGAGATGTAAATCCTAATTCCACAAGGTTTAGCCTAATTCAGTAGAGTTTATCTTAATCCCATAGGCTACGTCTCTACACTGCACAGTTATTTCAGAATAAGCTTTTCTGGAACAGTTATTCTGATATAGCTTGTTTTGAAATAGCATGTCTACACTGCAGGGAAGCCTCAAAATTAATCTGAGGCAGGCTTTCCTAATGTAGATGTGCTATCTTGATTTAGAGGAATAACCTAGAATGGCCCTGCTGAGGGGCTATTTCAAATAGCAGAAGTGTAGAGTCTACACAGCCCCTATTCTGAAATAACTATTTCAGACTAGGTGTTATTCTTCGTAGAATGAGCTTTACAGAAGTCAGAATAAGCCGTCTGTTATTTCAAAATTATTTTGAAATATCGGAATTGCTGTGTAGGTGCTCGCATAGTTATTTCAGAATAACGGCTGTCATTCTGAAATAACTTTGCTGTGTAGACACACCCATAAGTTGTTTTACTGGACATTTAAAGAATACTTTCATTTGGTCACAGCAGGGTCTCCACACATACCTCACCATTGTTCTCTCCAATTTGTAATATACTGATCTGCCTTATGGGGGACATCACATTAGAAACATAAAAACAAACAAACAAACAGTGTATTTATCTGTTTTCATTCAAATCCAATATGCTACAATAATTCAGCTGTCTCTTTAAAGACATTTTGAAAACACCCTTTATTGGTAGATTTTAATAATGTCCATAAAAGAGAATATTTGATTTGAATACATTAAAATAAATGCCCAAGACACAGGAGGCCTATATCTAGTGATAGGTTCAAACAGATGAGTCTATTTAGTTTAACAAAAAGTAAGTTAAGAGTGACTTGCAATGTTCTCGCTAATTTTTTCCATTCATGTGTGGACTAACTTTTGTTATGTGCACCGAGGCATGTGCAGATGAGCACCACCAGTAGAAACACATGTTCTTGGCTGTGGATGCTGTGGGCCCTTTGCTAATCATTTGGGCCACATTTGAATTTTTTCTGGGTGGCTACCCAAGCGCTCAGCTTACAGGGAACATTGGTGACTTGTAGGGCATGATCCTATGGCTGGAAGTTGAAGCTAATTCAAACTGAAATAAGGCTTTAAGGGTAATCAATCACGGGAACAATTTGTGGGGAACCATGGATTGTCCCCATCACTGGCAATTTTAAAAACCAGTTTGGATGCTTTTTCTCAAAGATATTTGGAATTAGCTTGAAGAAGTTTTATGGCTATAGGAGGTCAGATGAGATGGTTATAATGGTCCCTTCTAGCCTTGCAATACGCATCTATTAAAAAAAACAGAATATGGGCCAGATTACACTAGCCCCTTCTGAGAAGGTGTAACTCATGGTGGAGTGTGTGTTATAGCTCTGTGCCAGTTCCTCAGAGGACATAAGTTTGTAACAGCTCCCGTGGCTGTCGTGAGGGGGGCACGGGGTCTGAGGCAAACTCCCCCCCCCCTCCATGCCCCAGTCATGGAGCTGAGGCAACCCCCCTCCCACAGGCCCTTGCCCCCACTCCAGGGCACTCTGCGGAGAAGCTGAGCGCAGAGGGTTGGAGGACAGCACGGCACAGCAGAGCAAGCTGGAGAGGAGGGGTTCAGTAGGCAGGCTGCCCCAGGGACAGTCGACAACCCCAGCCCTCTCTCCCTGCAGCAGCTTGTGACCAAGTGAGAAGTGCCTCTCCATGGCTGCTGCAGCTGCATGCACACAACTGGGGGAGGAGGGAATGTCTCCCGTCTGGGGGGGCAGACAGACACCCAGACAAATAGGCACATAAACAGACAAACTCTTGAAATATATAGTAGCTAGCTGTGCCTTTCTCCACCCCTGCTCCCTGCTGGCCCACTGGGGTTATAGATATCCCAGTCCCCATCTCTGGCCCCTTGTTGCCCCCTGTAGTCATTCTATAGTACAACTGTCCCTCCTATCAGACCCCTCCCTTTCCATTTTATGAGAAAAAAATCAAATTCCAGGTACATCTCATTGTCCTGGCACAACCAAACTCTGACCTTCTTTTACGTTAGGATAAGAGGAAGCTGCATACCAAATGTGATGGTCCTACCTCTTACCATTTAGGAGGAGTTCTTGAACAAACGGACTCTCAGATGATGGATGGACACAGACAGACTCTCAAATTCTCTAAAGTATATAGATCACAATTTATTTACCTCAACATTACATGAGTCCTGTTATTTGGAATATACTTTTTTCTTTTGTTTGGTGCCCTAGGGGTACATCTAACTGTGGAAATAGTGCCTCATCTTAAGAGCAAGCCCGTTATATCGAAATATAACAGACTCGCTATTCCCACGTCCTTGTAAACCTCATTGCACAAGGATTAAAGGATGATTTGGAATAGCACTTCATTTTGAAATAATTACGAAATAAGCCATTTCAAAATGAGGTAGAAATAAGATATGCAATTTGCGTAGCTCAAATTGCGTAACTTATTTCGAGCTACTGGTGCAGTGTAGATGCACCCCTAGGTAGCTTGTGTTCTTGCAGCTCCTGAGTCTCCACTCACACCCCTGTAAATGGAAAGCTTCTCCACTGAAGTGACTAGAATTACCCTGTGGTTAAGGAGCTGGTAGAATTGACTCTACTGATTTGAATCCTTACATGTATGACTCCTGTGCTTCAGGAGTTCTCGCAATACCTGACTGTTTAAAATGTCCACAGATTGTTAATTCTCTTACTCAGAATCCTGGACATATGCTAGTTTTAAGCTCTGATCCAAAAGCTTTCATCTTTAGAGGCTGAAATTCAGGAACCTGCTGTTTCTGATTACTTGTATTATTCCATTACATTTCCTTTGACTTGCTTTTCCTGATTTAATTTACATTCACACACAGTAGGAAGCAATAGTCATTTTGCCCTTTGATTTAGCATTAGAAACATCCTGTGTACAGTTCATCTGGTTTTCAGACATTTATTATACGGTACACAGCATAGGCACCGACTCCATGGATGCTCCAGGCCTGGCACACTCACAGGGAAAAATCAGTGGGTGTGGAGCACCCAACACCAGCTAAGTCTCCCTCCGTCCCACTGCACCCTGCGCCTCTCACATGCCAGTGGCCTCATGCATGCCAACTTCTCCCTTGAGTGAAGGAGTAAATAAACATTTCCTTATTCAAATTTTCCACACCATTCAAGATTTTATAGACCCTAACATGTCATTCCACTCTTTAGTCTTTTCTTTTCCAAGTCTTTTAATCTCTCCTTATATGAAAGCTATTTCTCACCCCAAACATTTCTCTTTCCCTTCTCTATACCTCTTCCAAATCCAATATATATATTTTTAGGGGAGGAAGACCAAACCTGCATGCAGTATTCAAGATGTGGGCATATCAGAATTTCCTATAGAGGCAATATGATATTTTCTCTCTTATTATTTATTCCTTTCTTAATGATTCCCAATATATAGTTAGCTTTATAGATTGCTACTGTACATTGAGCAGATGTTTTCAGGAAACTACCCATAATGATTCCAAGTTTTTTTTCTTGAGTGGTAATTATTAATTTAAACACATCATTTTTGTATTTATAGTTGTGACTGTATTTTTTTCATGCGCGTTATTTTGCATTTCTCAACACTGGATTGCATCTGTCCTTTTGTTGCAGATCGCTCAGTTTTGTGAGAGCCCATTGTAACTCTTAGGCCATGTCTCCACTTGCTGCATGGGAAATTGATGATCTGGCATTCTATTTAATGGACCTAGTACAGACCCAGTAAATCGAATGCTGACAGTGCCCCTGGTCAGTGCTGGTACTCCTCACAGTCACAACGTGTTTGCTCCCATCGACTTCATACTGTGAAGACTGTGCCAAGCTCGGCTTACGGTATATAGACTCCAGTTATGTTATTTATGTAGCTGGAGTTATGTAATTTAAGCTGACATTCCAGGTCTAGTACAGACCTGGCCTTAGGAGTCAGCTTTGGACTTAACTATTTTGAGTAATTTTCTATCATCTGCAACTTTTGCCACCTCACCGTTGACCTCTTTTTCAAGAAAAATGTAAAAAACAGACAATAGTCCAGCAGTACCTTAAAGACTAACAAAACACGTAGAAGGTATCATGAGCTTTTATGGGTACAACCTGCTTCCTCAGATGAATGGAAGATATGGGTTGTACCCACGAAAGTTCATGATACCATCTACATGTTTTAGTCTTTAAGGTGCCGCAGGACTATTTGTTGTTTTT
>JANRFK010001234.1:119107085-119123988 GCA_030068395.1 Apalone spinifera
CTAGACAGTATTTGGTCCTGCCATGAGGGCAGGCGACTGGACTTGATGACCTCTTGAGGTCCCTTCCGGTCCTAGTATTCTATGATTCTATGATTAATGCATCAAACACATACTCCTCATCTTCTAAGGCCCTTAATGACCTATCCTTGCCCTATGGATCATCTTTTAAACAGTGTTAAGACATGGATGCCCACCACCATTCCACAGATTATGCCTGTCTTCAATACCCATTACAAATAAATCTACAATAGCTTTTCCCTACGCTGACTTTTTTAGATGGCAGGCACTTCCCATTCACACAATCACATCATTTCCTTTTCTTTCAAATTCCTCCTTAACCTTTTTTTTTCTGCCGTGATGCCTACAACCCGTCTCCCCTCCCAAATCTGTGGTCAGACCACTGATGTGCTGTGATGTGTGGACCAATATAAGCTTTTTGTTTCCTTAGTCTCCCTGCTGTAATAATGGAGCCTACAAGTTAACCTTTCTTGTAAGCTTCTCTGTGAAAAGTATGTAAATGTTCATAAAATGTCACAAATACCTAGAATTATATTTGTGGATGATGGGAAAGAGTAGAAACAGGAAACAGAAAAACAGAATGTGTCTGAACAAAAAGACTCACTGATAAAGCTCAAGGATTTTGCTAACATCATTCTTAGTAAAAACAGAAGAGGTGGAACCAGAAAGTAATGAACTAAAATTGGTGTCTCAATGATGAGGCCTAACGGATGGACAAAATAATGAGAGAATGGGCTATTCCACCCACCTTCCCTTTGTGGATCCTTAAAGAAGGAGACTTTTAAAAGGGGGAATACAGAGGAACTTCGCGACTGACACAAACTTCATAATCATGGCTGCCACTTCCATAATCTCCTGGGACTAGGGTGACCAGAGCTCCCATTTTTAAAGGGACAGTCACATATTTAAGCCCTCTTGCCAGTGTCTAGTATCAGAGGGGTAGCCGTGTTAGTCTGAATCTGGAGAAGCGGCGAGGGGTCCTGTGGCACCTTATAGACTAACCGAAGTGTTTGGAGCATAAGCTTTCGTGGGCAAAGACCCACTTCGTCAGATGCATCTGACGAAGTGGGTCTTTGCCCATGAAAGCTTATGCTCCAAACACTTCGGTTAGTCTATAAGGTGCCACAGGACCCCTCGCCGCTTTGCCAGTGTCTGTACTTATTCTTAAAAATGGGCAAAGTGTCCCGTATCTTCTGTCTCACTCCTCCTACTACTATAGGTGGAGTCTACTGCTGGCTAGATCTTTGCTCGCCAGCCGCCCCCTCTCCAATGGTGAGGGATGGGGGTCCCGTGACTGATGCTGGGGTGAATGTTCAAGGTTGGTGATCAGGAAAAAACAGCAGCATGTTATATTTTGAAAAATAGAACTAGCAGAATCTCATCTGGGGGATAAGCCAATATGCCATGTTTATGGTGAAGGCAGAATTCATTTATTGTCCCCTGCTAATAAAATTATCCACCATACATACACACTCACACACACAGTTCTACCAATGGGATATAATTACCTGCCTCGGTTGCTCATACTATTCCACTGGCAGGCGGTCATGGGGGCAAGAGGAAGCCGCATCATGTCAGTACACACTGATGCTCTTGGAAGATGATCGTAGGATCGAAACACCCAATTCTATAGATTTGCTCCCATCTTCTTATATGTTTTAATTAATAGATCCTATTCTGTCCCTCTGCCCCAGGACACTGTGGGTGTGTCTACACAACAATTATGTTATTTTGAAATAAATTTGAAATAATGGACGGCGTATTCCAACTTCTCTAAACCTCATTCCACGAGGAATAATGCCTATTCCAAAATAGCTATTTCAGAATAGCAGTAGTGTGGACAATCCATTACTGCTATTTCGAAATAGCTCCTCCCCAGAGGCATTCAAAGTAATTACTCCCCAGTGTCTCCTGGGGATTCTAAACCAAGGTAGAGAATCCACATTAGGGACGCCTGCTTCAGACTAATTTTGAGGCTTCCCTGTAGCGTAGATGTGCTATTTTGAAATAAGCTATTTCGGAGTATTTCTTCCGGAATAGCTTATTTTGAAATCAGTGTGCAGTATAGACGTACCCTGTATGGTCATCAGTTAATGACAGATGGGACTTTGATCTTCTTTTCTTGATGGGACTTTTGTCTCTCTCTTTCTTGAGTGTGGTCTTTTGCGGGGCTCACTCTCATTGGGTCACACAGTGGTGATTGGGCAACACAATGGCAAAAGAATTTTAATGTTGATAAATGCAAAGTAACGCACATTGGAAAAAATAATCCCCACTACACATACAAAATGACGGGGACTAATTTAGCTTTAAGCACTCAAGAGAGAGATCTTGGAGACATTGTGGATAGCTAACAGAAAGTTGGGAATCATTAAAAAAGGGATAGAGAATACGACAGAATATCTTATTGTCTCTATATAAAGCCATGTTACGCCCACAGCTTGAATACTGGGATGTGGAGCAGCTTCTGTCTGTGGTGAGCCTGGGCCCGCGGCAGGCAGAGGTTGCTTCATGACCACCTCCCCTGCCCCCCTCCCCACCACCTCTTTCAGAGGCAGCAGTGGGGGAGGAAGGGCCAGGTGGCACACCGGAGCCAGTGCTGAGGGAACCGGCTTTTAAGCCAGCTCAGCCCAGCACCGGCTCCTGTCTCCCCCTCTTCACTTGCTGCCGCTGATACAGAGGCAGCAAGAGGGGGAATGCTAGTACTTTAGAAAACTAACCAATAAACCTAGGCTTATCAGTTAATTGTATATTTGTCTACTCATTTACATCCCTAGTTAACGTGGTTTCATTGCTAAAATTCCATTAATACAAAGACTGATCCACAACACATAGCATTGTATTGGCAGATATAATTCATTAAAAGGGGAATTTCATTCTTCAGCCCTACAAGCTGCTCCCCCTGCTGACCGGTCAGTGCAATCCCTGCTGTGTGCCATCAGGCTCCTGCTCCCCACACCTTCCCCTCTACCGTTTTCAGCCAGCACTGGCTGCTTGTTGAGATGGCTGGTGAATGCGGGCTGGCGGTAGCTAGTTATGTAACGTCTCTGCTTCCCATCCGTTGGCCCCTTACCTGTCCCCACCTCACTGTTCTCTCCCAGCTGTGGCTCTGCACTGCTCCCACAGGAGAGAGAGAGAGAGAGAGAAAGAGAGCTCTCTCCCCATGCAAACCTTAAAGATAAGAAGGTAAATATAAAGACTCCAGCTTATCTTATACATGCAAATTCTCCGGGAGCAGGGAGCATATTTTTGTTATATGTTGCTCAGTGCCTAGCACAATGCAGTCCTGGCCTCTAGATGTGACTATAATGATGATGGAGGGGACTTGGTAACAACTTTTAAGTACCTAAAAGGTTGTTACAAGGAGGAGGGAGATAAACTGTTCTCCTTAACCTCTGAGGCTAGAACAAGAAGCAATGGGCTTAAATTGCAACAAGGGTGGTTCGGGTTGGGCATTAGGAAGAACTTCCTGTCCCAGTGGTTAAGCACTGTAATAAATTGCCTAAGGAGATTGAATTAAATATCTTCAGCGGTGGAGATTCCACAAACACCTGCCAAAGATGGTCTAGATGGTGCTCAGTCCTAGGTACAGAGGACTGGACTCAATGACGTCATGAGGTTCCTTCAGGTACTAATATTCTTTTTTATAATTCTAATATAAATAATATACACTGGTGCTCAGGGACTTTGCACTGGCTTTTGCAAAGTTGTAAAAGCCATTCCATTCTTTCTCTCCCACACTAGTAACATCCTGCTTATCCTTCTTTACTGAACTGCATGCCAGCATTTTGTAATGAGCAAGGGTGTGTGTGCATACACAGTGACAAAGTCAGGCCTGGCAGCTCTGTGAAGAGGGTTGAAGACAGGTGAATCCGCCTTAGAATGGTGAAATTCCTTTTTCCTGTGAACTGAAAGAGATTATCACCATGTAATTATGGACATCTGAGTGTTTTCAAGGGCAATCTGTGACCTTTTAAAACCTTTTCCAGGGATGAGAGAAAAGGGAGGAGGGTTAAGATGCTGGCTGCATAAGGATTGTGCAGTAACGGGAAAAGGCTTCTCCTAAGTAAAGAGCTGGTTATTACTATCAAGGGAAACATATTTATTTCTGCTTGGTGAGCAGACCTTGGTTCCCGGCATAGCTGGACCAAGAGTGAGTTAGAAAGGATGGCAGGAAATTGATAGTTTGCATTAGAAGAGACAGTACTTCTGCAGGAACTGGGAAATGTCTTTTTGTTGTTGTTTTAAAAAAAGCCCTAAAAATATTGTAAATAAACCACCATGAAGCATCTAACTTCCAGAGTGAGAGCGAGCTACTCCAGAACATCTCAACACCAGAGGGAAACATGCTGAGCCAGGATATGCTTAGGGAGGTTGTGGAATCTTCATCACTGGAGATATTTAAGAGCAGGTTGGACAGACATCTATCAAGGATGATCTAGATTGTGCTTGGTCCTGCCGTGAGGGCAGGGGACTGGACTTGATGATCTATTGCGGTCCCTTACAGTTCTAGTATTCTATGATTCTATGATTGTTGCAACATATGATAAAGAAATGTGATAAAGAAATACGTACCTGAATGAATCCCAAAGCTAAACCTCTCATCAAATATGAATCATAGCACCGGAAGAAGAACTGTTCAAGGTCTCAGAAGGCTGGGCCTTAATATTCACTTAATACACTTAATTTTCACTTAATACAAGGTTGGGCCTTAATATTCACTTAATACACTTAATATTCACTTCATATTCACTTAATGAGAATAGTTGAACATTAGCTCACCCACTGTAGTGTAGTAGTGTTGTCTGCCTGAAAGGCCAACTACATTTTAAAGTGTGGTTGGAGCAGGCATAAGACATCATCTGGCTCCACACCAAAGAACTAGAGCGAGAGATGGTGTGTGACAGCTGCTGTCACTTATGTTCATGTAAATCCACAATAACTTGATTCACTGCAGCATGTGCTTTGGGATACACCAGGGAAATAACTTAGGTCAGGAACTTTAGTTCAGGGCTGAGTTTACTTGAGATCTGAAAATGGAATTCTCTCTGTAGTTGGGTTACTGCTTTTTGCTAGCGGGCAAGCACTTAGGAATGAAAAGACTAGACATCCGGTATCTGATGTCAGCTCATTTCTCTCCTAGCGAGGGACCAGCAACTCCGTAAGTTCAGTTCTTCTTTCACATGTCAGAAACTGGGGCAACATGCTGAATAATCGAAGCTGCTCACCTTGGTTATATTTGAAGACCCCCATCAACATGCATTCAGCCACCAAAGATATGTGATTATTTACATCTAGCTGCACAGCTTGAAGCAGGGCTTTGCCTGTATTACACACCAGTTCTTACATTCACAAAGCAAGCTTTTTTATTTCACAGCGTGAATGCAACAAAACCTTTATTTTTTTCATATTTGGAAACAAAAAATGAACATCAGCATTTCTAATGCGTAAGGCGCTTAGAAATAGCTCCTTTTCCTCCTCGAATCTGATGTCTTTGTCTGAGAGCGGAGGATGGAACCAGGAGTCGTGGGAGGAGACTGAGCAAAAGAAAATGTTGGCTGCATGTCAGGAACGACTTCAGTATGGCACAGTCTGTTAAATTATTGAATGAACAGTGGCTTACCGGGGTGTTCTGATACAGGTGGTGAGTTGATTTAACAAACACTTATAAAACTGTAACTCAACAGGGAGAAAAGCCCAAGTCCTTGATGAGCAAGGGGAATAAATGATGGTTTGAGAGGGATTTTTCAGCGCGTGTAAGCTGGAAGCCAACGGAGCTGTACTAACACAGGCCAATTGCATGGCCCATGATTTTATCGTGTGCTTTTTTTGTATTTTCACTGAGAAAAGATGTTGAGGAAAGGTCATGATGCTGAGACCCAGCTCTGTGGTTAATTCTATATAAAATACAGGCACAACCTTGTGGCTAGATGCCACCATTGATAGTATAAGTCCTTTTGGCACCCCATAGTTTTACATGAAACGGCAGCAGTGTGATAGGAGGAAGAACATATTCAATATACACTGTTTATGAAACATACAAAAACATGTTAACCAGGATGTTCTATTTTGCATTTAACTGTATTTCTGCCCTGAAATAAAACCTTCGGAATTAAAACAGAGATTGTTTATAAAAGCATCAGTGTAATTAATGCGCCAGAACATGAGCTGCTAATCACTAAGTTATGTCGACACTGCTGGTTTTTTTCAGCAGAAGATATGCAAATTGCACTCTCATTTGCATATCTTCTGCCGATCCTTTTTGCAGAAGCGGTTTTGCTGCTAAAAAGCCCCGTGTAGACTTGGGCATTTGTCGGAAAAAAAACCTTTTTCGCACAATCCTGTAAACCTCATTTTTTGAGGAATAAGGGATCTTGCGAAAAAGGGTTTTCTTCCAACAAATGGCCATATCTACATGGCGCTTTTTAGCGGCAAAGCCTCTTCTGCAAAAAGGATCGGCAGAAAATATGCAAATGAGAGTGTGATTTGCATATCTTCTGCCGAAAAACCCCAGCAGGGTAGGCATAGCTTTTAAGATAATTGCACTTCCTGGATGCTGGGTAGGGGCATTGAGAACCAAATTCAGCCTTGATGTAAGCTGATGCTACACTGCCAAATTCAGTAGCGTTAATTCAGTGTACATTGGGGGTGAATCTGGCTTTCTGCCATTTGCTGCATCCTGCATGTGGCGAATACATTACTTCCCATGCCACGCTGAGTGTTATTACTGCTTTTGAGCGGCTAAAGAATGATCAGCCATTCAAATGTTGGGCAGAGGATTCTAAATCACACTCTTTCATTGAGCCTGGCATGGCAAATGTGATGCAATTCCACCTCTCCTGAGGAACTATGCCTTTGATCTCTTACACAGTGACAAGCTAGTCTGTAACAGGAAGGCACGCCCCTCTTAGCTGGATGTTGATCTTTCTCACACTGATCTAAATTAGGGAGAGCGCAACTGAAGTTAGCAGAACTGTGGGAGTGCAGAACCCATCTGTCGCCAGTGAAATTGGAAGTGTGATGTGTAAGATAGAGAAAGGGCAGAGAGAGACTCTTTTAGTCCAGAGAAGGGCTACTTACCTCCCCACTGCTGGTGCATATTAATGGATTTCAGATAGAGTGAATCATGACAGGGTGAAGCATAAACAAAATCAAGCCATATTGACAAGAAGTGCTTGGTTAATGCCAAAGAGTCAGAGAGAGGATTTAGAGGCAATGGCACGATGTGCCTAGGGATATAAGGCAGAGGCAGTCCACAAAGAAACAATGGGAACACAGTCAGCAACAGGCAGAGAGAACAAAAGGAACAGATGACTGATTTAGAAGTATAAAAGCCACTTATGTGTATATGCTTTTGTCACTGCATGCATGCAGCTCCTGGTAGAGTGAATGGGAATGATGAGAGTAGTGTGTTTTGACAGAAAAAATAGATTGTTTTAGAGTACTGAAGCAGGCAAAATGTTTGCCGTGATCTACTTAGGTACTTCCTTGGCACCCATTTCCATAATATCTGAGGCAGGATGTGAGGGTACTGCAAATATTCAAATTGCCGCACATAATAGAGATTGCACAGCTAGTTCTGCAAAGCTAGAACAAGGGTGAAATCCTGGCCTAAATGATATCAATGGCAAAACTGCGACTAATTTTAATGAGGGAAGAATGTCTCCATTTGCCAGAGGGCCGAAGCTCTGGGGATCGAGCCACCAAGGTTTGATTTAGCGGGTCTAGTGAAGACCCACTAAATCGAATGCTGAGGGTGCCCCCATTGGTGCTTGTACTCCTTGAGATATCAACGGGAGCATTTCTCTCATCAATGCCCTGCTTTGGGGCTGCCCCAGAAAATCGATGCAATATACGTCAGCTACAGCTACGTGAATTATGAAGCTGGAGTTGCATATCTTGCATCAATTTTCTTCACCAGTGTAGACCTGGCCTTAAACACTCAGTGGGAATACATGTGGGTTAAATAAGATACTAGTGAGCAGAACTCCCCAGTTTTACTTCTGCCAATTCCTGAGTAATTTGTTAATGTAAGTTATTTAAGCCCAGAATGTCACTGGTATTTAGGCCTCTAACTTCCACTAATTTCAAATCAATGAATCTGGGCCTCCGTTTCTCTGTTCAGCCCGCTCTCCCAATCAAATTGTAGTAACAATACTAAGACTTTATCTCTGAAAATAAGTAGAGCTAATAACATTGAACGTGGGTCGTATCTATACTAACCCCCTGATGTTGATCTAATCTGTGGGCAAGTCTTCACTCGCCACACTGGAGGTTGACTTTCTGGTGTTTGATTTAGTGGGTCTAGTTAAGACCTGTAAATTGAATACTGAGGGCAGCTCTGGCAGTTGCAAGAACTAAGGGAAGCTGATGGGAGCATTTGCTCTCTTCGGCCTCCCACTGTGGGGATGCCATCAAGCTTGGCTTAAGATAAGCTGACTCCAGCTATGCATTCGAACCTAGTGTAGACCTGGCCTATGTCACGTCAGCTATGCAAAGAGTGTAGCTAAAGTTGATGTACTTATCACAGTCTCATGTGTGTGGTAAGGTTTGATGGGGAACTGCTCTCACATCTGGAATATTGCATCCAATTCAGAAAGGATGGGGACACATTGGAGAGAATCCATCAGAGGGCAACAAAAATAATTAGTGGGCTGGAGCACATGACTTATGAGGAGAGGCTGAGGGATTTCAGCTTATTTAGTCTACAGAAGAGAAGAGTGAGGGGGGAATTTGATAGCAACCTTCAGCTCCCTGAAGGGAGGTTGCAAAGAGGATAGGGAGAGGCTATTCTCAGTGGTGAAAGATGACAGAAGTAGGAGCAATGGTCTCAAGTTGCAGTGGGGGAGGTCTAGATTGGATATTGGGGAAATCTATTTCACCAGGAGGATGGTGAAGCACTGGGATTGCTTACCCAGGCAGATGGTGGAATCTCCATCCCTAGAGGTTTTTAAGTCTCAGCTTGACATAGCCCTGGCTGGGATGATTTAGTTGGGATCAGTCCTGCTTTGGCAGGTGGTTGGACTCGATGACCTTCTGAGGTCTCTTCCAACTCTATGATTCTATGACACCGGCTACTCTTCTTGTTCGGGTGGAGTACCAGAGTGCTCAGAGATTGGTTTATTATGTCTAAGCTGATGCAGTAAATTAATGGCCAGTGGATTGATCTCTGCACCGTTGATCTCTGGTGTAGTGGAGATAAGCCCTCAGAGGGATGTGGAATGGCCTATTTTTTTAAATGCTTATAAAGCACTTTGAGACCCTCAGAGAAAATTTCAAACTATTACTAGTCAGCATATATGCCCTTAAAAATTGAGTACATGTTCATAAAGTGACATCTATCTCTATGTACCACTCCAACATTTATAGCCTGGAGTCTCTGGAAAGGATGAAGACAACACTGGTTTGGCCACAGAGCTGCAGAACTATATACAAAAGTCAAACTTCTCAGCATGCTCTATTTCATGGCAATTTATATCCTCTCCTACAGCAAGTAAATTAGCTACAAGAAAAAAATAAACTGACAGAGGATGATGGCCTCAACCCCCATCTGAAAGACAACTTCTGTATCTTGAAGCGCATTTTTGAGAAGCTAAGGAAAAGAGCTGGCCTAAGATAACTGTTGCCAGAGACACTGACTGTACGATGTTAAAAGTACCAGAAGGCACTTTGAGAACTAAACACAAAAGAGAAATTCTTAAACTGTAAAGCACTGTGCGGGGTAGGGAGGGACAGCTGTAAAATAGATATTCCTGAAAGAATAACAGCAGAGTTAATTCCTGGCAACTAGGATTTCTTGCAATCAGGGGAGACGGGTGAATGTGAATTACTTCATCTGATGAAGTGGGTTTTACCCACAAAATCTCATGATCCTATACATTTGTTAGTCTCTGAGGGTATGTCTACACAGCAGCTTTATTTCGGAATAACTGGCGTTATTCTGAAATAACATAGTGCGCGTCTACACTACAGGTCTTTATTTGGAAATAAAATAAGGCTTACAGGAGTCAGAGTAAGCAGTCCTCCAGCTCAAAATTATGAAGAGTAAGAAAGCTGAAGGAAGAGTGTTCTTCCTTCGACTTCCTGCTGTGGAGAAGGTGCCAACAACTGAGTTCAGCTATTTTGACTAAACTGATGTAGCTGAAGTTGTGTAGCTTAATTTAATTTTAGCCCTGATATGTACTCTAAGGTGCCACGGGACTACTGACTGTTTTTAAAGTTACAGACTAATATGGCTATCCTTCAGAGACTTTCTTCCCACAGTATGTAAACTATGCTTTGTGTCCTGGGGGAATGTAACAAATATTTATGATTAAAAAGTTGAAAGCCAGTGAAACAATCAAGAAAAAGTGTGTTGTATGTATTAATTCTCTTTCACTGGAAATTTTACAATTGAGAGAGGATATTTAAAAAAATATGCTGTAATTCTAATAAGAATTAATTCCAGGAACTTCTAAGTGCTGTGTGTTACAGGAGGTCAGACTAGAAGATCTCAGTAGTCCTTTCTGGCTTCATAATCTGTGATTCTATGTCTTGATATAGCTGCTGGATCTTTCCTTTCTTTATCCTGCAGCTTTAAATCTTTAAGGACTCTGCCCTCTGCAGAGACATTCTACCAATTTATGTTTGATTCGACTTCAATGCAAACTGTCAGAGAAGAGACACACTCTTGTGTTCCTTCTTGTCTAGTGTTCTCTTAAATCTAGGACACATTGTCGAAGTATGGTTGCTATTAGTTTAAGGAAACACCTACCAGTCTGCATTTTAAAAAAGGAACACAGTGATATAAGCAGCGCCCTATGTTATGTAGCATCTTAAAACAGGTGGATGTGTGTGGGAGGATCCCCAGCATATTTCTGCATAGAATATGCTTGTGATGATGGCAGCAACGTGAAGATGGTGCTATCAGCCGCTTCACTTTTATTTGCACAAACGTGGAGCCATTTTTTCTCCCTCTTTTTTTTTATTTCCACAACTTTTCTCTAGTTGTCTTATTAATCCAGACAGGTAGTTCTGAAATGCAAGAGCCCTGTGTTTTTCAGTATTCCTCGGGGGCAGCTGATGACAACCTGATCACGCTTCGCCATGCGCTAAGGCACAACTAACAGGCCCGGCGAGTGAGGCGGTTGCCTTGGGCCCCGTGCATTCAGGTGACCAGCTCCCAGCCCCACCCACCCGGCCGCTCACTCGCTGCCCTGACTGGGAGCTGCGCGGCTGTGTGGCTCAGCCACGCTGCCTTGGGACCCACAAACTCTTTGGCCGGGCCTGACAACTAATGTCATAAATCAGTGTGTGATCATCATTCAGTGAAGCCCTGGGTTGAACAGCCATGAAAATAGCTACTCTGCAGAAAAGTGACTCCCTCGAGCCATCTGAAGATGGCCCAACTCCATGAATGTGCCAGTTGGGTATGCAAGGTACATTCCGTTTGAAAAGCAGTGACCTAGTTCACATGGGAGAGAATCTGATGGACATCATTGCCTTGCAAGAAACCCATTTCAACAATGATGCGCAAGATTCATGCTACTCTATTGCCAGTTATAATCTGGTTGCTTTTCTCTATAACTCAGCCTTACCATGCACGTCTGGCAGTACATCAAGGATTATGAAGGGAATGCAAACCCTGGGTAGGGCATAGTAAGGAAAAAGGCTATGGACCTTACTGCCCTCTGGCTAGAGCATAGCATAGGCAGCAACTGCTTCAGCAGGTGGCCGGCTTAGCTCCCCAGCAGTCGCTGCAGTTATCAAGTGAGCTGGCATGATACGGGTCTTTGGGCACTAATGCCAGGAACATTGCAGGAACCTCTGCAGGAACCAGCCATGTCTATCCTTCCTCCTCCATCACCCTCCCCCCCAGTTGAGCAGGACTGCCTCCTTTTCTCTGGATTCTCCACACGGACCAGGCACAGCAGGGGCATGGCCTCCGAAGTCCCGTATGACAGGTCTTCCTTCCAGCAGCTTAATGAGGGGTTGTTACGCCGTTTCACAGGGGGCTGATGCAAAAACACAGTCAACAAGGACCACTAAAGAGGTCTGCTCCTGCTGCAGAACACTGCTTACACCTCTGGACAAATTCCTCCCGCGTATCCCTTCTTGACTCTCACTTTAACCACGTCATGTGGATTGTGAAGAGCAAGTTCAATCAGTGCCACAGCCATGAGTTCCTGTACTGGGGCGAATCCACCCATCCCCAATTTGCTGCGATGAATTCTTCGGGAGCTCCATTGTATTTGAGGGAACAAGGCTCTTCTCGTACACAAAGACCTAAATAATATAATGTGACTCCAGTTCAAATCCAGAAAGACTTTTTGGCTTGCGGTGCAAGAATTTGAAGGCTGGGGAGGGGAGGAGGTATTAGCCCCAAAGATCGATAGTGAACAAGACTGGAAAACTGCAACATCCGAATAAACATCTCAGCAGGGACCCAACCAGTGAACCCCTAGTGGCTTTTCACTCGCATGGAGAACATGGTCCACTTTGAGTCTCATTCACACATCACATGGCAGAGGTGCCTTCCTTCCCCATAATCAAAGACTAAGGCACAATCTTATGTGTGACTGAAGGAATGGGCTTCAAGCTACAGCACACCTGCCCACCCTGTCCATCAGTGTCCTAAATGGTCATCTCCTGGTGGTATCTCTGCAGTCCATTCCTCAGCACCGGAAGTAATAATTGGCTCGCCAGCCTAGCCTTCGACATATAACATTGCTGGTTTTTGCCATGTGAAAGAAGACAACTCAGGATTTGTCTAGACACTGCACCGTAACTTGAAATAACATGCACAATTTGAGCTACGCAAATTGCATGTCTTATTTCAAAGCTATTTCGAAATAGCTTATTTCCTCATTTGGTGTTGTCTACACAGCGTCAAATTTTGAAATAAAGTGCTATTCCGAAACATCCCTTACTCCTCATGGAATGAGGTTTACAGGGACGTCAGAATAGCGAGCCCGAAATAATGGGCTTGCTGTGAAGACGCCGGATAACTATTTTGGGATACTCTGGTATCCTGAAATAGCATTGCAGTGTAGCTGTACCCTGAGTCTCCATCTAGATAATCGTGCAGGTTGCAAGCTCTTTCAGATGGGGACTCGCATTTTCTTTTGGGCTTTACTGCATCTAGGACGCTGGTCCTCAACTGCGGCTCCTAAGTGCTACAATTATATCAATAATTAATAGTAATAATAATTGTAGATGCATAGCACTGATAGAAGCAACGGAGCTACCTCAGTAATGTACTTCACTTCATAGCTACAATCTAGGAGGGAGATTGTAGGTCACTCTCTTTCTGCCATTCAGCTGTTGGCGAGAAACTGGCGATGCCAATTATGAGAGTGATTGGTCACCTGCCTATTAAAATGTGGCCTGAGAGTCACCAACTCTTCAGGTAGCACAAGGATAGGAGGATGCATGCTATGAGTTGCTGACATTAAAGTCAGGGATTGGGGTAGAATTCTCTCTGCCCTGGGACAATCATTAAGGGAGTACAGGAAAGCACAATTACACCTTTCCTGAGGTCTCTTTGTGCTGCAAAGTAGCTGCACAAAAGGAGGATTAATGCCTAGGCTCATATTTTGGAGCTAATATGGGCTAGGGAGGTTCCAAAATACAGAACTTAAGTGCTGACGGAGGGAAGGAAAGCCACAAGACACAGCCCCGTAAGTGCTTCTTCTTGGTGAAGGGAAAGTAGTGCTGCAAGATTGTGTTGCTTTTGTGTAGTTTTGTGACCATTTCTGTTCAAGGAAACAGGACCCTCGTACATTTTGTGAATAAGTAGGTTGCACTGTGAAACAATTCTGGGAGCAACTCAAGTTAGCAGGTGCTAACAATGCCTGAAATGCTACAGGTTGGAGCTCCCTGGTCCAGCAGCCTCGGGACCTGACTGGTCCTGGATGAGGGATTTTGCTGGACCTGGGAAGGTCATCACTGGCTCTTCTGCTACCAGCTCCTCACAGCCCTGGACCAGCTGCCAGTCTCCTGCCTGGCTCCCCCTTGCCACCAGCCTCTCTGCCCTGCCAGTCCCTCCACCTCCTTCCTTGCTGTGCCAGGCAACCCAGAGCCGGGCTCCTGACCCCACGGAGCAGCCCCGCTGCGGTGTGCTGAGCTCCTGGGCCTTCTGGGCAGCCCTGTTGGGTTGTGCCTGGCTGCCCAGATGCCAACACTCCACCAGGACTCTCTGGTCCTGGAACACCTGTTGTCTTGCTGGATGAGGGATATTGCCGATCCTGGGTGTTCTGGGTTACAGAGGTTCAACCTGTACTGGAAATCCTTGTCTCTAACTCAGAGAACTTCACTGCCAGTGTGGACATGGCTCCCGGGGTTTGAGCCAAAGTAGTTCTGCAGTGTGCATGCCCTAAGTGAGCATGGCAAGCCTGGATATCCACGGCAGCTGCCCTGCCCAGCTCTGCAGGAAAGAGATACCGAACACATGTGATTTTCTCCATGAGGATTGTCTGACAATTCTTAAGAACCAACAGGCACAATCTCAGAGGAACAAAAACATCTTGGCTGTGGCTAGACTGGCAAGTTTTTGCGCAAAAGTGCTTGCTCTTGTGCAAAAACTTGCCAGCTGGCTACACTGGCCTCTTGAATTTGCGCAAAAGCACTGACGTTCTAATGTAAGACATCAATGCTTCTTGCGCAAATACTTTGACGCTCCCGTTCGGGCAAAAGTTCTTTTGTGCAAATGTATTTGCGCAAGAGGGCCAGTGTAGACTGCTAAAAAGGGTTTCGCACAAAAAAGCCCCAATGGCTAAAACGGCGATCGAAGCTTTCTTGCGCAAAACCGTGTCTAGATTGGCATGGACGCTTTTCTGCAAAAAGTGCTTTTGCGCAAAAGCGTCCGTGCCAATCTAGATGCTCTTTTGAGGAAATACTTTTGACGGAAAAACTTTTCTGTTAAAAGTATTTCCACAAAATCATGCCAGTCTAGACACAGCCCTTGACTCTCTGGCTGGAACTCAAGCTAAAACAATCCCTTGAGGCATCCCAGTGTCTGTATTCTTGCATCAGGCTTATCCAGGGCAAAAATAATGAGTTGTATATATGTGGTGAAGATTATGTACCTGCTTCTTAACAATAGAGATCTGTTGCTATAAGGCAATCTGCCTCATTCAGACTCTTTTCTGGGCAGAGGGCAGTGTTAAATCACCAGAAACAGTTCTGGAGCAGTTACTTGTAAGACAAGACCATAAAAGTGTAATCAAATAATGGCCCAGTTCATCTGGTCATTAGGGCTACGGCTACCCTGCCACTTTTTTGCAGAAGAGGTTTTGCCAATAAAAAGCCCCATGTAGACGGGGCCATTTGTCGGAAAAAAATCCCTTTTTTGCATGATCCCTTATTCCTCAAAAAGTGAGGTTTACAGGATCATATATATATGGAGATACACCTATCTCATAGAGCTGGAAGGGACCTTGAAAAATCATTAAGTCCAGTCCCCTACCTCCGTGGCAGGGCCAAGTACTATCCCCGACAGATTTGCCCCAGGCAAATGGCCCCTTCAAGCTCAAACCACTGAGCTATCCCTCCCCACAAAAGATTTTTTTTTTTCCGACAAATGGCCCCATCTACACGGGGCTTTTTATCAGCAAAACCTCTTCCACAAAAAGAATCGGCAGAAGATATGCAAACGACAGTGCAATTTGCATATCCTCTTCTGAAAAAAAATGGGAGTGTAGCAATAGCCTCAGAGAGATAGCTGGATTAGTCTGTATCTGTAAAAACACCGAGGAGACCGGTTGCATCTTAAAGACTAAGAGTACGTCTACATTGCAACACTATTTCAGGATACCGGAGTATCCTGAAATAGCTATCCCACATTTTCACAGCAAGCCCGTTATTTTGGGCTCGCTATTCTGAGATCTCTGTAAACCTCATTGTACAAGGGGTAAGGGACGTTTCAGAATAGCACTTTATTTCAAAATGTAGTGCTGTGTAGACAGCGTCAAATGAGGAAATAAGCTATTTTGAAATAGCGTCGAAATAAGATATGCAATTTGCGTAGCTCAAATTGCATATCTTAGTTCAAGTAATGGTGCTGTGTAGACGCACCGTAACAGGTTTATTTGGACATAAGCTTTCATGGATAAACCCACTTCATTCGGTTCTGCTGAAATGTTTTTTACCACGAAAGTTTATGTCCAAATAAATCTGTTAGGGTATCTCTACACTGTGCAGCTATTTTGGGACGCCAGAAATGCTGCGTCTACACAAGCTTCCCGTTATTCTGAAATATTTTTTGAAACAACGGGCATGCTATTTCTCCATTCTGATAAACCTCCCTGCACGAGGGTTAAGGGATGGCTCAAAATAGCACTTTATTTTGAAATTTGGCACTGCGTAGATGCACCACATTTCAAAATAAGCTGTTTCGAAATAGATTCAAAATAAGACACACAATTTGCATAGCGCAAGCTGCTTCACTTATTTTGAGTTTAGGGTACTGTGTAGATGCACCCTTAGGATATGTCTACACTACAGTGTTATTTCGAAATACCACGTCTACACACAAAATGCATTTCGAAATAGCATTTTGCTATTTCGAAATAGCGCATCCACACTGAGTGGACACTGAATCGCATTTAAGGCCGGCCAAAACCAGTTCCGGCAGGGCACCAGGTCAGGACTTAGCCTCAGGCAACAGCCCCACAAGGTATCTGAGGTCTGTGCTTAAAGGGACCCCCTGGACAGCCAGTTAATTCTCAGGTTTCCCTGCTTGCTTGTCTACCTCAATGAGGGACAGCAAAGCATTTTGTCTCTGCGTGCTCTGATTGCCCTCACTCGGGACATCACAGCTGGAGCTGCCCCTGGGCACTCTGATGTATTGGACGCGTTGCTGTGAGCCTGGATGCACTTTCTGCAGGCTGCCATCCAGGAGGTCCAT
>JANRFK010001234.1:119153951-119168086 GCA_030068395.1 Apalone spinifera
TAGCCTCAGAGTGGAGACTGGACCTTCCTGTGTTTGAAAAGCAGCCAGAATTATTCTGGACATTACCATGGTACCAAAGCAAGCAAAGAAACAAAGCCCAAGGAAACAATAATAAACTGTGCTGGCTGTTAGCTATATTTTTAAAATAAATATGGGTAAAATGTGTCAGCAGACTGCACCATCTGAGGCATTTTTCTTTCCTTCTAATTTATAGACACAATGGCTCTGCAGCTTCTAGGTAAGATAGCATCATCTCCCTGCAGAATCACTGTCCTTTTTAAGTCAAATAATTGTCTTCAGCTGTGATGCCGATTTTGCCATGCCTTTAGGCTTTTGGGCTTTGATAGAAAGTTCCTTTGGATGTTAATTTATTTGGTTACACTATTGCAAGACAAATTTGTTTTCAGTGAGGCACTGCTGAGGCATAGGAAAATAAAACAGATCACTGCTATAATTTAGAAGCATCATGAGATAGAGTGTGCAGGAGGGAGGGGGAAGAGAATTGTTGGAAAGGAAAAGAAAGACATTTTAACAAAGGGCACCCCCTAAGCATATTTGCAATCCTTTGACTGACATGTGGGCATTCCTATATGACAGTGATTATCACTATAGAAAGGAGTAGGGGTTAATGGATTGGACAAGGCCTGGCACCTTCTGTGCTTCAGTTTACCCATCTCTATGGAAGGATAAGAAATGCTCTGTAAAAATTACATATATAATGTTTTTACCCAATTGCTCCTGAAAGCTTTATATGGGCTATTCTAAAGAAGATATGGTTGGAGCTCTGCAAATCCATGGATATCCGCATTATATCCATGGGTATGCGGATGTGGATGTAGATATCCGCAGCTCATTTTTGCAGATATGTATATGGATGCAGATGCAAAGATGGTAGGTAGACCCCTGCAGATTTGCAGAGATCTGCTTTATAGCTGCAGTATCTGCACTGGCGGATGTCAATACGGGTATCTGTGGCTCATTTTTGCAGCTACAGATGTGGATATCAATTTTGTATCTGCGTGGGGCGATCAATATGGTTTCTGTGATAATGTATATAGTGCACACCCAGCTGGATCTTGTATTGCATTAGGATGTACGTTTTTTCTCAGGACATCTGCCCCTTGTGACATTGGCCACTAAGACCCCATCTTATAGCAAACTAGCTCAAGAGCATAGATGGAAGTGGAAGGCTGGCAACATAGACAAAACAGAAGAGCTCTGTGCCTCATGAACCCCACCACCAAAATGTGAAGAGAAAGGGGAGAGCTAGTTTATTTTCCAGATGTCCCAGTGATACCCCCTGGCTCTGCACATGGGTGCCCTGAAGTGCTGGCTCTTAGACTCAGCATGTTGCAGTTTGCCTGGTGACAGGGCCATGTTTAACAGTTTTTCAGAAGTTCATGTGTATTCAGCCAAACTCTAACATGGCCAGTTTCTGTTTTCTCTCCAGCCAGAATTCAAATAATTCCTGAGGAAGGCCTCCCGGGGCAAGACTCTGTGATTTTGATAGACTCAGAACTTTGATAGATTCAGGAAGCAGTATGATTATCTGGGGTGACCTCTTATCAGCGGGGCTGACAGCCACCATGGACCATGGGGTAAGGAGTATGGCTTCAGCAGAAGGAACGAGGTTGGGGCAGCCAGCTCTGAGTGCCACCCGGACCACGGCTCAAGTCTGCCCCCACCCCAGCCATCTGAGCTGCATGTAGTAGCATTCCAATGGCAATTCAAAGGGGCCTGTAGCTCCGGCCACCTTCCCCTAGTAATTTCTGCATAAGCCCTTGTCCTGTGGCTTAGCAAAAGAGTATTTCTCAAAAGAGACCTCACCCCTGATTTAAAGACTCCAGATGATGGGGAACCTGCCACATCCTTTGATAGCTGTTCCAATGGTTAATTCTTCTCACTGTTATAACTTGTACCTTGTTTCTAGCCTGAATTTCTCTAGCTTCACTTTTCAGGTAATTTAAACCTCCCTTTTCACAACAAATAGCTGGGGATAAGGTAAAAATAGAATTTCATATCTGAAGCCCTTTCAGCTTTCAGGAAGGTTTTAATTTGAATCTCCAGATCAGACACCATCCTTACGGCTTTGGTGCTGAGTTAGAAGGAGCCTGTCTTCTTCCTTCCTTCCTTTCTATCCAGGTACTTATATTTCCCCTAGCTCTGTGAGTGCCTCTCCAGTATTTAAAAATAGCAATTGCAATAGCAATCTCTTTCTTCCTTCCCAGCCAGTAGGAGAAATAGCTTGATTAGTTAGTTGATAGGTTTTGTGAGTTGCTTTGTTTGCTTTTTATGTGTATGTATGAGGGAGTGAATTCTCTAATTTCGGTAGGAGCACTAGCAATACAAGTCTAGAGGGGCATTCACATGTCTCTAATTCTATACATCTTTAAAACACTTTATACTCACTAATTAGGGCCAGATTCTGATACTCTTACTTAAACTGATTAAATACCTTTAACTATCTGGCCCCAGAAATGCTAGAGACAAACACAAATATAAAGTCACATGTGCTTTTTGTGGGTAAAACCCACTTCCTCAGATGAAGTAGCTTTTACCCATGAAAGCTCATGGTACTATATGTATTTTTGTTAGTCTCTCAAAAGTATTTAGGTGCCTAACGATGCAGATCGGCGTCTATTGTGATTTTCCAAAGCAGCTATCTGCATCTGTAGGTGACTAAAGATCTTTAAATTCACACCTTGCCTTATATTACTATAATTTCCCCCATGCAGATAGAACTTGCATACATGGGAACCTAAGACACAATGAAAATCATTAGGATTTAGGCTCTTAAGAGATAGATTTTTAAATTGATATAGTTATGCCAACAACGCTCCCCATCCAATCACTTTTATTTCAG
Source organism: Apalone spinifera (assembly GCA_030068395.1). Taxonomy (NCBI): domain Eukaryota; kingdom Metazoa; phylum Chordata; order Testudines; family Trionychidae; genus Apalone; species Apalone spinifera. The sequence continues at coordinate 119,156,815 of JANRFK010001234.1, forward strand.
TTTTGGATGCCTTTTTTGGTTTAGCTTATGTCACTTGGGAAGGAGTATAAAATGAACTAAAAAAGCCATTGATAACCTGGTATGGACTGCAGTATAACCAATAGCACTTTCCTATGTAAACAAGGCTTACGACCCTTTAGAACATTAGACACAGGGAATCACTATATTGAAATCAGAGGTGTGACCACAGTACATGGAGATATATCTGAGATCATTGCTTTTCTTGCTGGCTAGCAAGATCCAAGCGAAGTCACAGCAGCAGCACAGAGTATGTACTTAACCACAGAGGGTGTGTCTAGACAGCACCCTTCTGTCAGAATAAGCTACACAATTCGCGCTATGCAAATTGCATAGCTTATTCCGAGTCTAAATCGAAAGAGCTTATTTTGAAATTTGGCGCTGTGTACACAAAATAAGGCACTATTTCGACAAATTCCTTAACCCTTGTGAAACGAGGGTTACAGGGATGCTGGCATAGCATGCTGGCTATTTCAGGAAATAGCGGGCACTTTTAAAGATGTGGAGTTGCTATTTCAGGATACTTCTGATATCCCGAAAGAGGAACACAGTCTAGACGTACCCCCAGTCGAAAAGGGACCCAGCGGCCTTGGTCAGCACTGCTGACTGGGCTGTTAAAAATCTGGTTGTCGGGCTGGCAGGCTCCCTACCTGGCTCTATGAGGCTCCTAGGAAGTAGCAACATATCCCTCCAGCACCTAGGCAGAGAGGCAATCATAGGAGCTCCTTATACTGCTCCCTCCTTAAGCACCAGCTCTGCAGATCCCATTGGCCAATAACCAAGGCCAGCCCTCTCCCCCACCTACCTGCCCCAACCCAAAGCCTCCTTCCACACCTGCACCCTTCATTTCTGGCCCCATCCCAGAGCCTGCACTGCCAGACAGAGCTCTCATCCCCTCTGCACCACAAACCCCTGCTACAGCCCAGTGAAAATGAGCCAGTGAGTGAGGCTGGGTGAGTATGAGCAACAGAGGGAAGGGGGATGGAGTGAGTGGGAGTAGGCCTTTGGAAAAGGGATGGGGCAGAGGTGGGGCCTCAAGCAGGGCAATGGTGTTGGCTTTTGTGCAATTAAAGTTGGTAACCAGGGATTTGGTGCAGCAAGAGGAGAGCGCTCCCCCACTGCAAGTAATTGGTAGAGTAGGGAAAGTGTGGGGATCCTCAAGCTGGGGAGAGAGGGAGGGAAGAGAGGTGGGACCTCAGGGGGAGGGAATGGAGCAGAGGGTGGGACCTTAGAAGGAGGTGGGAAGGGGTGTCTAGCTTTAGCCCAAACTTCTGTAGCTTCACTGCTATCATTATGCAAGTTAGCTAGACCAAAGCTAGCTCGGGTCTGTACTTGCTTCAGTCTCATTTCAGTGTAAGGTGCCTAAGGGTTTATCAAGTCACTTAGGTGCTTTTGTTAAATTTTATCCAGTGTCTGTGTGCATTTTAGGCTATTGTTGCCAATATGATTCCTACTCATAAGTAATCAAAGGAGACCACAAACATCTAAATTAGATTAAATCCCAGGAAAATCTTCCTTACTATTAAATTTCTGTTCAGGCATCTTGCACCTACTCTAGCAATTGTTCATGGATTAACAGCAACAACAACACAGATTCCTAGATTGGATGGCAAATTAGCAAGGCCAGAAACTGCATGGACTGCTTGCTTTAGAGGTAAACAATCATTAATGTCCATTGATCTTATGCAGTAACCTGTGATTGCAGCTATAGACCAATACATGTCTGTGGAATTTCCTGCCTTTGTTAGAAATACTCCAGAGGCAGATGTTACTTGGAACTTGTGATGGAGTGTTCATCTCACACCAACACACAATGGGTGAATGAGGCTGAGAAGAGGTCAGTTAATTGAATAGACCACAGTTTAGGGGAATTAGCTGGTCTTAATAACCCTGAGTGCGGATAATGTAGCTGGGAGAGAACAGGTGGAACTAGAATAAAGCCAGAAGAGGAGTAGTAGAATGGGGCTACAGTGAGGGAGCCTGTAGCTACTCTCTGGACATTATGGCGGGAAAGAAGGGAAACCAGGTGAAGAGAGTACAGGAGAAGACTCAGGAAAAAGGTGACAAGCTGTAAGGGGGAACAGCTTAGCTGTTGATAAAAGGGTCCCGAGGCTGGAACCCAGAGTAACTGGGGGGCCTTCGTTCCCCTCCCAGCCACTGAGAAAGTAGCACAACCTGAGTAGTGAAGGGAAGACTGACATCTTGAAGGAAGAGCCCTTGATACCCCAAAAGGGGGAAACACCCAGAGGACCAAACCACCAAAAGATATCACTGAGAGTGGCAGAGAGAGGCAGGGTGTGCAAGTGAATGGCAGCAGAGAGGGTTGGACCCAGACAGAGCCAGCCCAAGCTACGGGCTGTCTGGGCTACCGCCCGGGGCACCGCATGGTAGGGGGTGTTGCGCAGGGCTGTCAGACCAGGCGCCCGGGGCCGCGCATGCGCCACGCACCCGGGGGCGGGGCCGTGCATGCGCTGCACTCCCGGGGGCGGCGCTGCGCTCCCAGGGCCTGGGGCGCACGAATGGCTTGGGTCGGCTCTGGACCCAGAAAGACATAATCCGCTAGGAGTGAGCGGACTCTGTGACAGGCCTGTACAAACACAGCTCAGTGGTTGGACTTTTTAAGTTCTGTTGGCACAGAAGAGAACCACCTGGACACTGGTGCTTGAAACACATGGGTACCTATACCAATTTGCTGTACCAGGCCAAGCCTTGGTTGCAGATGTGCTGCACCAGTTGAAAATGTGAGCTACACTAAGCTGGTTGAAGTCACTTTTTATACTCCTCCAGCATATCAACAGCCCAATGCAGTGGGTGCAGCTATGTCAGTGTAGTGACACCGCTTACTAAAACTCAAATACGCATGTTTCATATTGCTGGAAAACTGTTCCTTAGAGAAAACATCTGTGATACACGCACGTACAGGTTGCTCCGTTCTCATTTACATTCACTGTTAATGCTATTGGATTTGAGCTCTTCTTGCAGCTTTATAAATGCAATCATTATTTTAAGTTTCCTGCTCCTAAGCCAATTGACAGCTGAACCACACTTGACTAGTCAATGAATCTATTGGATGGTAAAATGACTCTTCAACTTGTATAGGTTTAATGCCACAATTATAGAATAGGACCCAAAACTAGCTTCCTCCCTGTTTCAACCACCAAGTCCTAGGTAATAACATGAGAAGGATCCATTGTCCTAAAAAAAATTGGTTCTTTATTAAGAGAACTATTTACAGAGATGCTGAGAATGCCACTAGCATTCTAGTCAGGTGCACACAGACAAACTTCTTGGTACTTCCTCCATACTCTTCCCTTCTGCATCCTTTGCCTCCCCGCACTCAAGTGGCACACAGCACTATGCACTACAACCTTCGGTGTGCCAACACAATTCCCTTATCTGTGCATACCCAGCTCCTGCTCATGATTGTGACTCTTCCCTCCATCTGCGTGAGGCCCTACTGCTTCTGGTGATTCCACTGCATGGATCATGAAAGTAGAAGTAAAAGAAGGAAGGAATCTAGGGAATCCATTCTCAGCTGATGTTGGCATAACGAAAGACCATAGACAAGGATTCTCTGTCCTTTATGCTTTGGCTGGTGGGTGCCTGAAAAGATATATGGTATGGGATACCTGAAAAGATAGACCTCCAATATGACTTCCTTCACCTAAAGCCACCATTGCTCCTGAAAACTTACCTACCTATTGGCATTTTGGCATTCATTCTTCTGCAAGGATTTACTTGTTCATCCAGTAGTAGGCAAATGTGTAACTCACATTGAAAGGGCCAGATCTTTAACTTCAGAAGAGCAGTTCCATTGAGACCAGCTGAGGGTCTGACTCCAAGTTCTCAAAATCTTGTCCTACATACAAGGTAGGTGTAATTAGCTACACTGTTTTTGCTTCCCTAGATAAACTCTTATGATTATTTTCCCCTCTTTCTCCTCCCCCAGACTTCCCATGAATGCTTAGTCAGTTTTTTCAAATAAATTAGCTTCTGCCATGTTCACACTTGGGTTTTGTTCCTTTCCCATGATCGTTTCATCAGTCAGATTGTATAGGCAAAAGAGTTTGTGCAAAGCAAATTCCAAAGTGGGCGGAATTAGTAATTGCAGGCACTCAACGTCAAGTTTGCCTTTGACACTATTTACACTAGAAGACCTTATAATCATGGGACATATGTCACGTGACATATCTGACCAATCACAAATAAGCCATACAAATCAAATTTCAAATATACCTAATCAGGGCACAACATTACCCTTTAGAAAAGACAGTGGCCATAAAAGAAGCCACTGTTGAATAAGTTATTCATTATGAAGTCACTTGGTCCGCTTTGATTGTTTCTATTCCCATTATTCATGTGAAATATAATAAATGACCATTTTATATTAGAAAATGCCGGGCACTGGGAAATAATTGGAGCTAGCTGATGCAGAAAGTTCATGCTTTCTGCCGCTGGTGATTTGAGTTCAAGCCCCAATCAGATCACAAAGGAGGAGCATGGTTAGATGAAGAGTTGGAAGGCATTGGAACCTGCTGGGACATGGATTGCACTACAGCCTCTAAGGTGTATCCCTTCTTGAATTGTGTTTGTATAATGCCTGCATTTGTAACCGGAGGTCAATGCCACCTGAGGCTCCTATACCAGTATATCCCCAATGAATTCAGTGGAGTTACTCCCGAGTCTCTCTCACATAAGCACTTTAAATGAGTTGTTTCATTACCCTGACAAGGGAGAAGCCTGCCTAATCCAGAACGACCCCAATCATTTTGCTGGATGTACTTTTAAGTGAGTTTGGGCATGTAGCTTCTCAGTGACAAAATCCCTTGATTTTCTGGGGCTACAGGGAAGATTAGCACATAAAAGAACATCTGTCTCTGCTGCTGACAGGCTATAAGATCATCCTTTCTTCTCCACAGAGCAGATTGCAATCCTCCCATTCTGGAGACTGCAAATATTCATTATCTATGCGAGAGCAGGCACCAGCCTCAAACCAATAGTTCCTCTTTCAACGACTGGCTGAAGTGGTATTCACAACAGTCTCTCCACCCCCACACTTGTATGCTCATGCCTGGAGAGCCTCAATGCCGTCCATCAGCTGTTGATGGCTTTCCTTCCTTTTCGGGATCACGTTCACTCCGGTCTTGCCAATGAAGCAACAGTTCCACAATCCCATCTTTTCATTTTCAGCCATCACCTTCCTCAGACACGGCCCTCACAATCATCTTGTAGTGAAAGAGCAGATCCTCTAGCTGTCAGGGCAGGGGATCAGCCTCCTGGCTTCCGCTCCGTATTCTGCCACTGATAGTGTGACCTTGAGCAAGGTACTGATTATAATTTGTATGACTGTAGCCCCAAATGAGATTACAGGCCATGCTGTGCAAACACAGCAATAGCCAGTCTCTGGCCCAAAGAGAATACAAGCTAAGTAGACAAAGGCTATGTCTAGACTGCAAAGAAAAGTTGGAAAAATATATGCAAATTACGAACTGCAATTTGCGTATCTTTTTCCGCTTTTTTTCAGAAGAAGCTTTTCTGAAATTTAGCCTGTCTACACAGGGCCAAATTTCAGAAAACCCTCGTCTTTCAGAAAATCCCTTCTTCCTCGTACAACGAGGAATACAGGGATGCTGAAAGAACACATCCGCTTTTGCGGAAACTGTTCCAAAAAAACAGATGCATTCCTTAGACATGGCATAGCTTTTCTGGGATACTTCCGGTATCCCTGAAAAACTCTGCAGCGTAGACAGAGCCAAAGGGTGAAAATAAGCATTCCTTGTCCCCATTTTATGGATAAGAAAACTAAGGCATAGATTATTAAAAACTTGCCAAACTAACACTATGACAGAGTCAGGAAATGAACTCAGCTCTTTTGGGTACTTGCTAGCACCTTAGCCACCTCTGCTTCTCTGAAACCCTGATCCTGGTTATTCATTTTCTTGAACCTGGGACATCTGTTTAGATCCCTGAGAAAAGTGTACAAAATACAGCTTCTCTCTTCTGGTAACATTTGGTACAAGTACCAATGATTGTGCAAAGTGCAATGTAATGGATTAACTTGCCTCGGACCAATATCTCATTCAACTGATAACTTGCTTACAGTCTATACTGTACCACAGGGGGCTTATAGGAGGTTAAATTAATATTTCCAAATGCCATGATATCCACAGGGGAAAGATGCTTTATAAGCGCAAAGGATAATAATGGTATATTCTGGGGATTTGGGTTTAGCCTATGTGATTGGATCAGCTGCTGTGACTGCTAGATATATTTACACTGGTACAATCTAAACATTGTGGCTACAGCTAGACTACATCCTTTTTTCGTAAAAGGGATGTAAAGTAGACGTATCGCAATTGCTAATGAAGCGGGGATTTAAATCTCTGCCGCTTCATTAGCATAAAAATGGCTGCCGCTTTTTTTCCGCACTGAGCTTTGCCGGAAAAAAGCGCCAGTCTAGACGCTGATCTTGCGGAAAATAAAGCCTTTTCCGAAAGATCCCTTATCCCTCTTTGAAATAAGGGAAATATGTAAAACAGACCAAAGGCAATGTTTTCTTTAGCTTATACTATATAGAACACCCTCTTTGACAATCAAAGGCCAGTCTTAAAATGTTTGGCCTATGTGCTCAGTTTGAGATACTTTGTAGACATGAGCCCAGCCAGCCAGCAGCTTTGTGTTGCTTAGCAGAAAAGCTGTAGCTGAGGATTCCCTGGCAAACAGTTAGGGTTCCCCACTCTGGCACTCCAAATGCAGAAGCGGGGTGGGTCCCGCAAGAAAACTTAACTACCTTGCCTCTAGAGGCTTCTGCTTAAAAAAAATCCCCAAGGTCACAGATTCCCTGGCCTTGAGAGATAGCTGCCACCATCAAGGATAAAAAAATCCCCTTCTTCTTAAACTCAGAAAGTAACACTTGAACTTCTTCCAGAGGGGTACCCACCAAACTCTTTTACCACAAGAAAGCTTGAAGAAAAAAAGAGAGAACAAACTTCAGTCTCTGTCTTAGGCATGCACATACAGACCTCCTGCTACCTTCTAGGACACAAGAATCAAATCATCACTTTAAAGAAGGTGATTTTATTAACAAAACAAAAAGATGTAGCTGATGAAGAATATTTGGTTGCTAGGTGTTATAGAGCAACTGAGAAGAGAACAGATTAAAAACACAGAAAAATGGTATCTCTGGGTGCAGCTTAGACACAGTGAATGGCAAAGGGGGGGCACAGAGACTTAATTCAGACAAGTTTAATCAAACAACTGAACAAAGAAAATAACCTGATCATGACTAAATATACATTTTTCCTATTTACTCAAAATCTGCTTCAAGGTCCAACCCATTTCCATACCCAGTATTTCTTGTGGGCATGGTAGTTCTGCCTGGTTCAATTCATTTTGTTTTCCCCACTACCTAGTTTAAAAACTCACACAAAGGGAACAGCAGGCAGGTATAACTTTTCAATTCAAATTTCAACACCCTCTTCCATTGACTCTCTTGGCTCCCTGCCAACGCCCCCTAGCTACCTGAGTTTAACCCTTTAGTCACCAAATGCTGGCCAGCACTCCTCTATTCATCACAGGGTGGCTTGCCTCTTTCACAGAGATAGATCAGGAGACAGAGTGAGTGTCCATATACAAAGCCCATCTCATCACAAAGAGCTTCAAATCCTTCAAGTATCAGGATTCAAGTAACTCTTCAAGTATACAGGGTAGCTGTGTTACTCTATACAGTGCCACGGGACTTCTCGTTGTTCTTGCAGATTCAGACTAACAGATTTATTGGAGCATAAGCCTTTGTGGGCAAAGACCCACTTCATCAGATGCAATCCTTCAAATACTCTTCCTGTGATTTCCCTTACTTCTCGTGAAATGAGGGTTACCATGAGTTAAAGTAAGAAGTCCTCCAACTCAATATTATTTTGAAATAAAGGCTTGTAGTGTAGATGCGCCCTATGTTATTTCGGAATGATGTCAGTTACTCCAAAATAATGTTGCCATGTAGACATACCTTTATAGATCTTAGGGGTGCCAGATGGTTTCAACAAAAATACCAGACACACTTGACATTACATCACAATCTACATTACATTTTATTTAGAAAATACCGGACATTTATATTTTCTCAATTTGTTTCCCGAACAGAAAGCTCAAATACTGAACTGACTGGTTCAAAACCGGACACCGGCAATCCTAATAGATCTATAGAGTCTTTTCATTGCTGTGCAGCATCCTGTTTTAGCTTTTTAACTTTGCTTCATATTTTAATAGGCAAACTTGTTTTTTGGCACCCAGGGGAGATGGGCAGTTATAGCTTTAATATAGTCTTATGCTATTTGCCAGGAGATTAGAGAAACATTATAGCCAGCATGTGGGATCTCTCTTGGTGTTCTTACTGAGTCCTTCCCAGACAATATTCCAATTTGCATGAGTAGATATTTGCTTTATGTTTGAGCAAGCATACCATCTGCTTTCTATCGGCCCGAGTCTCTTCATCTCTGTCTTCCCATTGGTGAAGCTGATCCTGTCTGTCAGACTTCCTTGGTGAGCCTGTGTTATCCATATAGTTATCAGCTATTTCATGTGAAAGAAGCTTAGAATCTTAAAGGGAGAATGGCCCAGTGATTAGGACACCTGCCAAGGGCTGGAAATTGAAGTTAGACAAATCCAGCCTTGAAAGATGCAGTCTTGTAGCAGTGTGGGAACAGCTGATGAGGGAAGATGGTTAACTCACCATTTGTTGGAGTCTTGTAGCTCTCTTTCTAATCACTATGCTTTAATCAAGTTTATGGGAAAAATCCAATGGTCAAGCTGCCTGGCCTGGGGGTCTATAACTCTCCTTGTTGGTTTCCTTCCATCACAGTGAGAACAGTAAACCCTGCATTGCCTCCTGCATGTTCTTCACATCTGGAGAACCACATTATGCCAATGAGTGTAAAACCCATGCTTCAGGGCTTCAGCAGGAGGAGGGGTCAGGAAGGACTTTGCCCCTGAGGCACAACAGGCCACGTGTATTTGAGGGAAGACATTGCATCTTGATTTAAAGCCTCAGATATTGGGCAAAGTTGGAGATCGACACTGCATGGGGGGCCCTGAACAATGCCCTGAGGTGGTAGAGAAAATTCTCTTTCTTAGACATTATATAGTTTGTATGTCCTCTATCTCAATAAAAAGGGGACCAATCTATTTGGGGATAGGTTAGGTAGTGGAGTCTAGAGGGAGTTAACTAATAATAAAAGGGAATGGTAAAAGAGGGAAGAGATGCATGTTCAGCACCAACTCGAGATGTTGAGAACAAAATTAAATCAAGAAAACAAATGATACGAAGAAAAGAAATTCTTTAATTGAACACCAATGTTAGCAGCTTGGGTAGCAAACAAGAGGAATTGCAACTGCTCATTTGTGGGCTTGAATTTGATCTGGCTGGTATTATTGAAACATACATAGTGGGATGATTTGCATTATTTTGATGTTAAAATCAATAGTTATAACCTATTTAGAAGGATCAAGTGGGCAAAAGGGGAGAGGGACCAATGTTCTGTGTCAAAAACGGCATTACCTGTTTGATCCATAGGCATTCTAGATACTTTTCTTCCAAGTTACAAGTGACTCAAAGTCCTAACAGGTAAAACACAAGATGGGGGGTTAGTTGGTGTCTGCTAAAGACCACCAAATCTCACTACAGAACAGGATAACCACCTCTATCTATGGGGTGTAGGAAAAAATGTTATGTGCTCGTAGGGGACTTCTATTTGAGTGCCATAGGTGGAGATCCGATGCTGCCACCAGTAAAATGCTCTTTACATTTCCAAACAATGTAGATGACAATTTCCTAACTCAAAAAGTGTTGCAGTCAGCATGGAGGAATTCTTTATTAGACCTCCTAACACACAAACTGATAACAAAACTAAGAGTTAATAGTAGTTTATATACGACTGGCAGCATGTGGCCTCCACCTTGTCAATCAAATTGAAGTTCCCTGTGATCACATGGGATTTTTTTCTACAACTCCTGATGCGTTAATAGGCCAATTTCACAAAGCTGAAAACAATTATGAGCCAAATCAGCTGGGAGGAAGAATTTAATCAGAATAATGTGAATGATAATTGGCAATCATTTTAGAACCCCATTAGACTGTCCTACCATGGCTCAAGAGGATGAATTCCAACTGCAGGGCAGACTGTTAGGAAGTAGATACCCCCACCCCCAAATTGATTGTGAGTTCTATATTTAGATTTCACCAACCAATTATCAAGTATAAACACCTCATGCACTGTAACAGCCTAAATGTGGAGTCTCAGACAGTCCCCTTGCATACTTTCATCTGTTTTGCCACCCAGGTAAGCTTAACTTGGTGTAATGGACTGTATGTCACAAACTATCACAGCAATACCTAGGTTACTCCAAATCACAAATGACTAGGCAGTTACCCAAAGCCTATTGAATGTAGGATCTCACCTCAAAGACAACACTTGTCATCAATCCTATAAGAAACGATGTTAAGATTTATTAAACAGGAAAAGGAAATGAGAGTTATTTATAAGATTAATGTATATAAACACAGATGAAGAAATGAGTTCCAATCCTAAGCTTTGAAAAGTAATAAAAGCTTCTATCATAAGCAAGCTCAATATGTCCTTTAGGTCTAACTGAAGTTTGGGGATCTTTGGCTTATGCCAAAGTAACTTTTGCCTCCAGAGTCCAAGCAGAAAGAAGATTCAACTCCTCTTTGTAGAGTCTTTTATTACCCTCCTTCTACATTGAGATGCAATGTTTGCTGATGGGAGGAATTCACTTGCAAGACTCAACTTTGGGAAGAGGAAGAGGAAGCAACAGTCTCTTGTCCTCTTTGATGTTCCATTCTTGGCCGTCTCACTTTCATGGGTCTTCCTCGTTGGACAGGACATAACACCCTCTGTTGGAGAGCAGTTATTTTACACTGACTAATGTCTCTATCCCATTTGGTGATTTATACCAGTGTTTCTCAACCTTTTTTTTTATAAAGTACCCTCTTTAAAAAAAACTATAAGTACCTCCAGTACCTACAGTTTTCAGATACACACAATCTTTTTCTACCATCGCAACATATTTGTTTAGACAACTTAATTGTAGCCGAGCAGGCGATGAAATCTCTGGGTGTAAAAAGTACAAAAATAATAAAGCGCTGTAAAACTTAAAACAAAAATTCAGTTTTCCCCAAATTTCAGTCGAATTGACGTATCCCCCCAGACTTCTCTTGAGTACCCTGTGGAAGAAAACG
>JANRFK010001234.1:119168186-119189250 GCA_030068395.1 Apalone spinifera
TGACTCTTGCTCTCTTGTTAACAAGACCAAGATGGCTGCACACAAATTCCCTTACTCCCTTTTCCTGCCTCCACAACCCCTAAGAGTACTCTTACCACTGGTTGAGAAACACTGATTTATATCATTACAGCACATTCATGGGTGGCTGATCGGGAAGGCAGTGCCTTTCCCCGCCTAACCTAACTGCCATCCTGGTCCCGCCCACACTCTGCCCCCTGAATCCCTACTGCAGGCATACTGGGGACGGAGTGTTGCTGCCCCCGAGCACCTGCCTTCCCTGGTGCTCTGGGGCTAGGAAGCTGGGGCCACATGCTGTCTGCTCTCCCCGTGCTCTGGGGTAAGGGAGGCTGGTGCTGCACACCGCCCATCCTTCTTAGGCTCCGGGACTCCAGACTGGGGAGGCAGGGGCTGTGCCCGCATGCACCTGCCCTTCCTGTGCTGGGGATGGGTGGTGCACTGCCCCACCTTCCCGTGGTGCGGGAGGGGGTGAGAAGGTGGCTTGGCTCCTGTGAGGGTTGGGGCCTCGGCAGAAGGGCTGGGGCTGGGGTTGTGAGCTTGCCTCCCACAGCCCTACCTTCACCCACTGCCCATGAATACTGTGTTAGAACATCTATATCTGACATTATATGGCAATATTAGAAGTGAGATTCATGCGTGCGGCAACTCACAAGCAGTCAAAGTCCTAACACATTTTGATATTTGCAATACCTATCTATGTGAACAATACCAACATGCAGATGAGCCAGACTGATTCCAGCTGTGCATTTGTCATGGCGCCCATTGGCTGGATTGGCATTTGGTCTGCTGGCATCACAGACTCTTATTCGAGGACACCCTGCAAGCCACAACTGAGGACTAAGGCTGTGCTAGTTAAAAAATCAACCTGGTTCTGAGGGCAAGTGAAGGCAGCTACAAAAAGAATAAAATATTAATAAGCAAATGGGAGAGTGGGGAACTTGGTAGTAATGAATATAAATCAGAAGTTAGGAACTGTAGAAAATTGATAAGGAAAAAAATCTATGAACAGCAGAATTGAGGGCAATTAGAGGGAGGGTTTTGGAAAACATTAGAAACAAATAAAAAGGAATCCTGGCAATGTAGAAAAGGCACAAAAGTTGAATGTATTTCTTTTCTGGATTTTGGGAGGGGGCGTACTAGGCGGGAGAAATCAGGTGATACAGTCTCATCATGTGGAATAACTTTTTCTATTCTTTAAGTATTAAAGCTAAGATTTGGTCATGGATATTTTTAGTAAAAGCCTTGGACAGGTCTCAGAGAATTTCAAGAAGCTAGTGACCTCTCTGTGGCTTTTATTAAAAATATACATGAAAAAATGGGGAGCTCAGCTGTAGGACCCTCACAATATCCGTGGAGGCTGGGCAGCTGTGGGTGCATGTTTGGAGTCTTGGGGACCCCTGCTACCCGTGCTCCTGCCCACCATGGCAGCTCAGAGCTCTAGGGTACCTCCCAGGCATCAGGGGTACCCCACATCTCCCCATTCCTGTTGCTGACATGGGGACCCTGCAGTTTCTGGAAGCCACAGGCTGAAGTCATGGAGGTCGCTAGAAGTCGTGAATTCCATGACTTTTGTGACCTCTTTGAAAAAATGGTAGCCTTAATGAGTCTCTCTGGAGGATGTTAACCAGAAGCTGCTGAAGTTAGTCATTTTAAAACCAGCAAGTCAAGATAACTTGCATCTATGAGTTTTAGAAGAGCTTGCTGTATCAGTCATGTGGTTCTACAATACATGTTGGAGCACAGGGGAAGTTGCAGAACACTGGAAGAAAGTTAATGTTTTGGCCATTTTTAATAAGGGTAAATGGATTACCCTGGTAATTATAGGCCTGTCAGCCTGTCCCATCTTCAAAAAGATAATGGAGCAGCTGATACAGGACTAGACTGATTAAAGGAGGGTAATATGATCTATTTTCCATGAACACATGTTGATTTCCATTAATTATATCAAACAAACGTGGCATCTTTTTTGAGGAGATCACAAGTTTGGTTGATCAAGGTTGCGGTATTGATGTAATATATGTAGACATGAAAGGTGGTTAAGTTAGGAACACAGAACATTTTGATAATACAACTGGAAGGTATAAAATTTACATGGGACAGATTAAATGAATTAAAACTGGCTAATTAATATGTCTCATCTGAATGTACCTGAAAACAGCACTCCTCAAAGACAATTCCCTGTTTACAGTGTGGCCCTACACAATTTAACATTTTAGTCAATGACCTGGAAGAAAAATGAATCACTGAAGAGTTTGCAGCTGACACACAAATTGAGGAAGCAGTAAAATAAAGAAGAGGACTGGTCACTGAGTCAACAATCTTGATTGCTTGGTAAACTGGGCACAGACAAACAATAGGCATTTTAATATGGCTAAACATACATGTAGGCCATACTTACTGGATGAGGGAGTCTATCTTAGGAAGCAGAGACTCCAAAAAAGTTTTGGGGGGTTGGAGTGGATAATCACCTGAAGATGAGCTCCCATGGAGTTGTGGCTAAGAGAGCTAAAGTGATCTGGGGTGCATAAACAAGGGAATCTCAAGTAATAATACGAAGGTGTTTTTACCCCTGTATTTGGCACTGGTGCAACAGCTGCTGAAATACTAAAACAAGTTCTGGTGCCTAAATTTCAGGAAGATGGTCAGTTGGAGGGAATTCAGCTATCAGCCACGAGAAAGATTAAAGGATCAGAAAACCTGCCTTATAGTGATAGACTCAAAGAGCTTAATCTATGAATGTTAAAAAAGAGAAGGTCACAGGGTGAGTTGATTACAGTTTATAAGTACCTACATGGAGAGCAATTAATTAATAATGGGCTTTTCAGTCTTGCTGAGAAAGCCAGAACACAATCCAATGTCTGAAAGCTGAAGCTAGAGAAATTCAGACTGGAAATACGACATGCATCTGACGAAGTGGGTCTTTGGCTACGAAAGATTATGATCCAACACTTCAGTTAGTCTATAAGGTATCACAGGACTCCTCACCGCCTTTGCAGATTCAGACTAACACGGCTACCCCTCTGAGACTGGAAATAAGGTACAAATTTCTAATGCACCTTAATTAATTAATCACTCAGTCACTAGCAATTCTTAAATCAGGTTTGGATTTTTTTCTAAGATCTGGTGTAGGAAACTTGGGGGAACAGCTGTGTTCTGTACTTTGTGATCACAGTGACTCCTTTTGGCCCTAGAACTGGGCTACTCAACATGCATCCCGTGAGCCAAATGCAGCCTGTGGCCCGTGTGTGCGGCCCACGGTGCAGTTTGGGTTTATGTGGGGCTCAACACATGGCCCACGGGTGGGAGCCAAAACAAAAAAGTAGTCAAGAGAATGATCTTCTGTTGCTGTGCGGTTTAGTAGTTAAATTCCTGGACTGTCATTGCTCACGAAAAGTGCTATCATATGGGTGGAAATTGGGTAAATATTGTATTTTGTTAATATCAGCAGAACTGACTTAAAGGGGGCCTGTGTGTTGTGCAGTCTTGCCTTCATCTTTGTATTCATGCTCGTCAGTGTGAAAGAAGCAATTTGCATATATTGCATATATGCATGCATGCATATGCAATCACACTTAAGTTGAGGCCCTCGGCATGTGCTGTGAGTATCATTGTGGCCCCCAGGGCTTCCAAAGTTGAGTAGCCCTGCCCTAGAAGCTATGAAACTATGAATTTGACCCAGACCCATCAGCCAAATGGATCACTGGACTTGGGGTTGGGAAGGAATTTTTTCCAGATGTTTGGCCGGGATTTCAAGGGGGTTTCACTTTTCTCTGCAGCACAGGGGATAGATCACCTGTAAGGAGCGACTGCACCTATCCCATTAACCAGTTCTCTGCACTACAGAAATGTTGGGCATTTGTACCCTCTACCGTCTCCTATTCTTGCCTGACACACAACAGTTTAGTGTTCTGAGGATTGAAATACTTTAATCCAGCTCAAGTTATTGGGCTTGATACATGAGTATTGGGGAGGAATGTAATGGCCTGTAATATACTGACTAATATTCCTGCTGTTCTTAATCTCTGGGACACCTGAAGGCAATTTCTCACTTCACCACTGATTTCCTGTGTGACCTTGGGCAAGTCACTAAGGGCAGTGCTATTACCCCTATTCTACAGATGGGGAATGCAGACACACAGAAGCTATTTTCCAGGGATGTTGTTAGGCTAAGTATATGAAGGACTGTTGTTAGGCTAAGTATATGAAGGAGTTCAGAGACTGTTGCAGTGGGAGTCAGTATAAATACCTTATATGGAGATAAAATCCCTTCCCTGAAGAATTCAGACATTTCTAAGGCTTTAACATTTCTTCACATGACCTGTGTGCCTAGAGTCAGGATTTAAAAAAAATCGGTGGGATTACTCATATGAACGAAACTAGAGGGATTTGGCCCTATTTCTGCCTACCACCCCTCGCCACCAACAATCCACTGAGGGACAGAAAGACCAGAATTTCAGGATTAGAAGTGGGAGACAGTGGACCCCCCCCATCCATCCACCCACCCACCCACCCACATGCGACTTTTAAAACTAGATTGGACCAAAAGCTGAGAAACGCCCTGAAAGTATCCATCCTGAATGGGCCGCAGGGGATATGGCTGTTTACCTATTATTTGTTGTGCATAGTGCTGGACAAGGCTGGGGCTGCAACTACAAGAAGAGCTAATGCAGGGAAGGGCAATAAGGGTACGTCTAGACTACAGGCTTTTGTCGCCAGATACTGTTGACAAAGCCTCTGTCGACAAAGAGCGTCTAGACTACAGCCAATCTGTCGACAAAGCAAGCCGCTTTGTCGACAGACAGTCTAGACGCTTTCTTTTGAAAAAGTACAGTGTGGATGCAATAGACCCTTTCGTCAACAGAACTCTTGGCGACAGCAGTGAACCTCATTCTATGAGGAATAATGCCTTTTGTCGACAAAACTGCCGCGTTTTGTTGACTTATTGTCGACAGAACTCAGCGGCAGCGTAGACGCAGGTATAGTTTTGTTGACAAAACCCTGTAGTCTAGACACACACGTGCCCCCTTCCCACAATTTATTTACCTGTGTGTCTGCCGGTATGGCAGCTCGCAGCTCCCATTGGCAGCGGGTTGACGTTCCCACCCAATGAGAGCTGTGGGAAGTGGTGTCCCGGTCCATGCTGCTTCCCACAGCTCTCATTGGCTGGGAGCTGCGAGCCATTGTGCCTGTGGATGCGCAGGTAAATAAAGCGAGTGGCGGCCCACCAGAAGCTAACCCTGGTGAACTGTATCCAACCCACCAGCCACATATTGTTCACTCCTGAGTCCTTCTCCATCTCTAGGTAACATACACGATCAGGAAGGAAACGAGTGACAGATGGGCCATCTCATTATTTGAAGGGCAGGGAGAGGAGTCCATGCTCCACCAGACGGAAGCACTTTTCCAGAGCACCACAGGCTGGAGGGTTAGTAAATGTGAACACTCCAGGAGGTCAAACACATTACTGCTGGTGCAGCATCACTTCCAGCAGTCTGAATGAAGGATTAATGAAGATGACTTGACATTTACCTAGATTCCTCTGCCACTAATAGGGTTGACAAAAGTGCTTGCTGAATAATTTATACAGAGCAATTCACAGATGGAAAAATTCATCTTCTCATGAGCAGAAAAAGAAGATGGGTTCGGGGGCAGAAATCAGACAGAAAGGACTGGTTCCCTCCTTCGGTTATCAGTGTAGAGTAGGGTTAAGGCTTGAGGGTTTAGTGTCATGGGGTGCATCTATACTGCACCATTTTTCCAGAATAACGACTGTTATTCTGGAAAAACAATATGAGCATCTACACAGCAAATTGCGTTATTTTGAAAGAAAATCCAAATAACAGAGGGCTTTTTCCGACATTGGTAGACCTCATTCCACATTAGGGGAGCCTGCCTTGGACTAATTTTAAGGCTTCCTTATAGTGTGGATGCTCTATTTGAAAATAAGCTTTTCCGAAAGATATCTTCTGGAATAGCTTTTTCCGAAATAAGCTTGTAGTGTAGATGTACCCAGGGTTACTTGCTTCCCATTAAGGACTTAATTTTAAATACAAAGAAACAGTACACGGCTTTTTTTTCTTGTTTGGTTTGTTACAGTAATCAGTGTGGTAGTTTGCCCCTGAGTGCCTTGTGATTCTACTGTGGTTAGCATTTTGATGGGGGAAGGGAAGGGAAGAATGAATGTATTCAGGGAATATGGTGCCCTCAGGGTGCGTGCTTACACCAACTTTAGGGTATGGTGCTGTTAGAAATACTGAGCCTTGTTTCTCCAGGAGAGGTGAACATTAAAATCTGGTGCCACCACGGGGGATAAAATATTTATGTTCCAATCAGCGACAAAAATGTGAATGGCACTGCAGTACCAAGGCAAGATTAAAGAGTACTGTATACAGGATAATAATTTATCATCAAAGTGCTTTGTTAACAGTGTCAGATTGATGCACAAGATAAGTAAACTACAGTTTAGGGCCCCAGATTATGAGGGGCCTCTAAAAAATTACTAGTTTTTAGTAGCATCCTCACCTACGTACTGGTATATATGCAATATAAACCTTAATTATTTCTATTTTCATTGTTCTTTCTGTTAGAATAATACATCTTTTTTTGGTAATACTATGGGGCCTCTTAAACTTGACATATCTTAGGGCCAGATTAAGACATGCTGAGGCCCTGTCTGCTAACCATCACAGTAATTAATTAAAGCTTAGAACTGCCCTGCACGATAAGAACTATCACCATCTTGTTACAGTTGGGGAAACTGAGGCAGAGAGTTGCCATGAAGGAGTGTGCCTTAGGCAGGAGATTAGGAACATGGGGTTGCTGGTTCCTAGTCTGGTGGCTAGAACATTTCCTTCAGGATGCTGCATTCTATTTGTGAACCGTTTTGATTCACAGGCCTGACCGCCAGTAAGCTAAGTGGGATGTAATACAGGAACCCCTATCCTGTTCAGCTGAAGCAACAGAGGGCTGAATGTGATCTGGAGGTTGGCCTGCATCCAAGTTTACCAGTGACTGTATCCTTGTATTAAAAACAAATGGAGAGGAGCCATTCTATTCACCCTGCTGCTCAGTTCTGCCTGTGGGTGTCTTTTCAATCGCACCAGGATTTCACCAAGAACTCTATCAAAACCTTCCTTGACTTCAGTGGAACCAGAATTTCACCTGCAGATGGCCCTTGGCTTATCCAGGCACTCATGCACATCTTGGTAAAGAGGGAGAAGAGGTATACAACACAGGACAGGTTTTACCTCCCTTAACTGGGACCCTCTGGTCCAACAAGATCTGTTCCTGGAACACAGAGCCCAGGCAGAAGAAGGTTGGGCTGTGGGGCAGAAGCAGCAGGGGGGACAGCAAATCAGCTGGGAGCCCTGTGTAGGGGGCAGGGGATAGAGGAACAGCAGGGAGTTTCGGTCCCCGCGGATGGACAGTAGCAAGGGGCCGGCAGCGGCAGCTGCAAAACTCTGGCCACAGAGCTCGGGGGCCAGCAGTGGCAGCTGTGAAGCTCTGGCCCTGACTGCCATGTTCATTGGCCGGTGGTGGCAGCTGCAAAACTCCAGCCTCGGCTGTGAAGCTTGGGGGTGGCGGTAGCTGCAGAGCTCCAGCCTGGAATGGAGCCCTAGCTGAGGGCAGCAGGGAAGCACAGATCATGTTGGGAAGGACCTCCCCTTGTCCAGCAAATCTCTTTGTTCAGGACTGGTCAGGACATAAGGATGTCGGACGAGGGAGGTCCAACCTGTATGAGCTATGCTAACTACTTGAAGATGATGTGGTATTGCCAGAGAAGAGTCTGCTCTACAAACGCACCCAAACACTGGGAGGAAGAGAACTGGGTTCTGTCCCCAGAGTATGCTGCTGACTCACAGTGTAGCTTTGGGAAGTCGGTTATATTCTGAGTTTTGGCACACAAAGCCCCCATCAACTTAGATGATGCTAACTCTCCCCTGCCAACGTTAATGAGATGTATAGATGAAAACAGACAGGCAAACTCTAAGGAGCAGTACTGTCTTCAAAAAAGGGTGTAAAAACCTCCTGGTGTGAGGTTATGTCCATGGTGGCAAGAGATATAAGATTTCATAGACCAGGAGGACATGAGACGCTTCTTTCAAGCTATCATATACAACATCTGACTTAGGATGAATAGCACATATGACATTTCTGAATGGACACCCTGATTCAACTTGTGAAATTGGTTTCGACTTTACAATGCCCGGTCCCAGAATGGAATGGATTTGCGGTTCTGAATTACGATATTTCAACTTACCCCACAAATTTGCAGGAATCAATTGTGTTGTACTGCGAGGACTGCCTGTATATAGGCCAAGCTCCAAAGGCTCAACTCTCTTATGCTCCCAGGAGAGCTCTATTCTCCTCAAGGACATTGCAACCATTAAACAATGCTGAAAGGAACACTTTGTGAGAGCTTACTAAACCACAAATTTATGGTCCCTAAAGACACCATTGAGTCTATTTCACAAGGCTCAGCAATGGAACACTTTTCTGATCCCCCAGCTTCTGAGGAAGTCTGCCATGCCATCACCCAGACAAAAAAAAAATCAAAAGACACCAGGCTCGGACAGTATCACAGCGGAAGTTTTTAAAGAGGATGGAACAATGTTCCTGTACTAACTTTGCCAACTCCTCCACAAAATCCAGACCTGCAAAACAATTCCACCTGACTTTCAGAATGCCAATATTGTTACAATAGTCAAGAAAGGGGACAACTCCTGCCCAGGAACTGCAGAGGTATTGTCCACCTCTCCATGGCAGGGAAGATCTTTGCCTGGATCCTTCTCCCCCACCTTCCGCCCCTTGCCGAGGAACTGCTCCTCAAATCACAGTGTGGCTTCAGGCACTGTAGTTCCTGAAATTTTGGGTCTCTCTCTTTCTCTCATCATTGGGAAAACCAAGTTGCCCTACCAGCCCTCACCTGCACAAACTATACTTTGTACACCACACTTCACCATCAGTGGAGAACCCGCGTGTAACATTTTCTGTACCTTGGCAGCCATCTCTCCCAGGCAACCAGCATTGCTACAAAAACTGAATACAAGGTCTGCCAGAACTTCCTTTGGAAGACAACTTAAACAGCTATTGAATGATATAAACCCAGAGTCTGATGCCTGTTAGAAGAACTATAAGGCATTTTTCATCCCCACCTTTCTCTATGGAGGTGAGACCTGGGTTGTGTTGTAAACATGCCCTGTCCCGAGGCAGTGCGCCCCAATGGCCAGAGTCTACATATTACTCCTTGAATCACAGAGCAATATGGCCTACTGACCAGAGTCTATAAAGTAGCCCTTGGGAAAAGGGCAATATAGCCTAATGGCTAGAATTAAATGGATTGGGTAAGCAGCCCCGGTAGGGTGGGTTGCACCCTACTTCACCATACCCTAGCACTGCCAGTGGGGAATCCCAGCCACTTGCTCAGCGGGAAATCCCACTGCAATACAGTGAGCTCACTTGGCTGGAAGATACCATTTGCGCTCCCTCCCAGGGTCACTTCCTACTAGTTCTAGTGTTGGGGTGATCCAGGTGGTTTAGGCATCCTCAGGCTTTGCAGCACCGGTCTTTCCCTGAGATTATACCAACTCTGGAGGCTCGATACAGCCTTTCAGGTGTCCAGCTCCCATCGTCTGGGTCTCTGGCTGATCCACCTATGGATGAATGAATGAAATCACTCTTGAAATTATTGCTGTCATTGACGGTTTGGTAATAATATCACTACTACCTAGCTTTTATAAATAGCGCTTTTCATTGTTAGATCTCCAAGCACAAGAAAGATGAGGTGACTTGCTCAGGCTCACCCAGCAGGCTAGTAGAAGAGTCAGGATGGAATGGAATCCAAGTCTCCAACCTCCCAGCCCAGTGCTCTATCTGTTAGGAAGCACTGCCTCCTTCCGAATGGGCAACTCCATCGAAAGAGATGTTCTCATTCCTACCTTCTCTTTAATTGGGTGGCTGAGTTTTAGCAAAATTCTGAAGGGACCATGAGATCCCCTATAATTCACATTGCATTCAGTCAGATATGCTAAGATAAGAACCAAACTCTTTCCTTGAGGTCAAATATCCATAGCACTGCTAAGATGATTTAAAAAACCACCCTTCACTCTAGAAGCTAAATTGGCATTGATTAGTTCATTTACATATTTAGGGTGTGAAAATCTTCTAAAAATCATTACAGTATAATATTTCCCATCTAAGCACTCTCAGGAGTCCCTGTGTATCTAGCAGAGGCTAATGTAATATTCACACCAAATCTCAATGATGCAGAAATACAGTTGTTTAAGAGAAGGGGGAGGAAACCCCCTATTTGTACAAAGCTAAGCATTTATGCATACTGATTGGTTTAGTGCTAATGATCAAAAGACCAGTACATAAAAAAAGAGGAAGGCGCTGAGAGAACTACTGCGGGGGCTATCTTGATAATTCTTAGCACTTATAGAGCAGGCTACTTATTACTTAATTATTTATTAATTAATAATCAGATTAATTTATTCAGGCATCTGATCTGGAGTGCCCTGACCCTCCTCCTGGTTGGTCTAATTCTGCAACATCATTGGGCCCCATTCTGCTGATTGAGGTCATGTGAAAAGCACTTCCTCCCTGAGGTCATGTGAACTAACAAGGATTTTTCTTCTTCTCTACAACCTACCATTGCTCTGCCATTCAATCCAATAGCAGCTGGGTGATGGCCTTGGAGCTTATTGGAGGGCTAGTTGAAAATTTCCGTGAAAACGATTTTGTTTTTGAAAATCCAGTTTTTCTTATGGAAAACAAACATTTCCACATTTAATTGAAAATTGAAAAAAACTTTCAGTGTTTAGGTTTTTTGATTAAAAGTAAAATTTCCCCTGAAAAGCAAAACCCTGTTTTCTGACGTGAGCATATACTAGAGCATATACTCTTGCTTCATCCAGGCAGACCCATTTTTTCATGAGACATTCATGTGCCCTGAAAACCTGTTTGAACACCTCAATTGCTTTGAGTTTTTCATCCTAAGCAAAACGTTCACTTTTTTTTAAAGTGCAAAATATTTGTTCTGGGCATATCAGCATGTTGTAATGCAAAATACTGTTTGGAAATGTCTCATTTCCTCTTGTTGCATAGCCAGCATATATTTGTAAACTCCATTCCTTAAAGCAAACAAGCTGAATGGATTTGTGGTGCGTGTGCTAGACAGAAAAGCAAGTTCCATAAAGTGAAGTGTGTGAAGAAGCTTACTGTGGTGAGGAGGGGAAAAAAAGTGAAAAGCTCATGGCAAATCTGTGGGTGAATGTAGGGCGGAGCTTTCTAAATATGATTAGGAATATAGGAACCAGATCAAACCCCAGTGACATGGGCTCCACTCAATGCTAGAGCACCTCATCCTAGGTTTTCTGGTGACTAGCCCATTCTGGGTCTGCCTTTTCCTTGCACTGTGTCCCCTCCCCACCGGGACTTGAGGTCCTCCTTTGTTGTGATTTGGCCCTCTGGTCAGGTCACTATATACCTACTCTTCTAGGGTATCAAAGTCCTATCAAAAAATTGTTCCAGGCAGTCTTCTGCTCCCCTAGCCAGTCTATACCAATTCCTCCAGTGATAGGTCTACTATCTACTCTGGGTTCTGGTTCAGGGACCCCAAGTCTAATAACTTTAGATTTCTTTCTCTCAGACCATGTTGGTCTTTCCCTGGACTCCTTCCCACAACTTCTGGCTTCCGTGCTCCATGTTTACTAGCCCATCCCCCTCCTCCAGTGTGTAACTGCAGACTAATTATCTCCATAGCCTCAAACACACCTTCCTTCTCACAGGGAGTGACTGCAGACTACTCCTGCTGCAGCCTGTTTCTGCTGCCAGCTTCCTGGCTTTATACCTGCCCTATGTGTTCCTTCACAATTGGGGTCCACCATGCATCAGCCTTTCAAACCTTGGCTCTTTCCCAGGTGTGCCCTAGAAGGTTAATTAACCCAATTTAATATGCTCTACCTCCTTGTGTGGGGTGAATACTTATTATACACCAGACCATCAGGTATCATCTCCAATAATGGCAGAAGCAGATGCTTGAGCGGAATGTACATGAAATCTCACATTAGACAGTTCTGGGATACTTTTTTCCCTCCTACATAGGTCTTTTCCTAACTCCTAATAGTTAGATATTGGATTAAGCCAAGCACTATGAAGTTTAATCCTAAGATTATTTTCTGTGGCGATGTTATAATAGCAGATTTTTTTTAGTATCTGAGGAACAAACTGTGTGAAGAACACCAGTTGGGATGAAAGGGAAAATCAAATGAGCATAAACATTGTCTGAGCTGATCTTTTGTTCAGAGTGATGCTTATGCAATTTCATATAATAAAGTTTCTCCTTAAGAACACTGTGTGTACTTCTGCACTACAAAATACAACAGACAAACAAACAAAAATCCATGGCAACGAGTCTTTGAGCCCAGGTCAATTGACTTGGTTCAGACTATATAGGGCTGAAAATAGCAATTCTGCTTGGGCTGCTGCCCAGGACCTAACACCTCCCCCCCTTGTTTGAGTTGAAACATCTACATGACAATGTTTAGTCCCTTACTGTTAGTCAATTTGCAACAGTTCTAAGATTTGCTCCCATGTTTGCCTTCAGAGAGGCTTTTTTTCTGCAGTGTGGATTTGAACTCCAAGTGGATATGAACCTGAGTATAGGTGCCGCTACCCTTTGAGCTGAAAGCCAGCTGGCACTCAGCCCAGCTTGTAGAGATCTCTTGATCTTATCTGTTGTTGTGCTCTAGGTGACACTGCATGGGACAGTGAACCACACTAGGGCTTTATCTACACTGTCAGGTTTTTGTGGAAGAGCAAATGCAAATGAAGTGCTCATTAGCATTTCTCACACTCTCATTTGCATATTCTCTTCTGATCCTTTTTGTGGAAGAGGTTTTTGTGGGAAAAAACGCAGTGTAGATGGGGCCATTTTGCACAAAAGACCCCTTTTGCGCAAAAACCCTTATTCCTTTTTTAATTGGAAAAAGAGGAGAGGTATTTCTGTCTTTTTATGATCATGTTATTAGCTTACAGACTCTAGATCTTTAGGCTATGTCTACACTGCACATTCTTGCGCAAGAAAATATGCAAATGAGGCACGGGGAAAATATGCAAATATCGCCACACCTCATTTGCATACCTAATGAGCCGCCATTTTTGAAGAAGGGGCTTTTGCACAAGAAGAAGCTGTCTACACTGCTCCTTCTTG
Organism: Apalone spinifera; assembly: GCA_030068395.1. Classification (NCBI taxonomy): domain Eukaryota; kingdom Metazoa; phylum Chordata; order Testudines; family Trionychidae; genus Apalone; species Apalone spinifera. The sequence goes on from JANRFK010001234.1 coordinate 119,181,418, forward strand.
TGCAAAAAACCCCTCTTGCGCGGGAGGCGTTCTTTCTGGAAATAAGCAGCACAAGGGCTCTTGCACGAGAGGGAGTTTTTGTGCAAGAAGGAGCAGGGTAGACAGCTCCTTCTCGCGCAAAAGCCCCTTCTGCAAAAATGGCGGCTCATTAGGTACGCAAATGAGGCACGGTGATATTCATCACCGTGCCTCATTTGCATATCTGCTTGCACAACAATGTGCAGTGTAGACGTAGCCTAAGAGTAGGGAAAAAACCTTGCAGAGAGAGTAAGAATCCTGCACTTTCTAGATAAGGTGATATGACCGTACATCGCCAGTTATTTTCTTCCATGAGGCAATTCCATTGTAGTACTTCAGACAGAGCCCTCCAAAGAGATAAGTATTCCACAAATAATAAAATAAAATCTGTTTGATTTCCTATTGTAGCTTCTCTACATCCTCATAAGCAATCATTCCTTAAAAGCAATTCTGACTCTCCAGGACACGCTGATGGCCAGAAGATCATTTTAAAATATGTTGGTACCTAATTAAAATGTGTGACATTCAGAACATTGTCAGAACATGGCATAAAAATTCATTACAGGACAATATAACCTGTCATGGGGAAGTGCTCAAATGAGAACGTGTGCAGTCAAATATTATGCAGGTGAAGCCAGCTCGGATAAGGCATTTTGTGTACATTCGGGGCCTTTCATGCCCCAGCTGGATGGTAATGGTCTGTGTATTGCTGCTATTGATAAGTTTCAAGCCGATTTTGCAATCTGTTTGCAAGTTTCTCTTGTCCAGTCTGTGCTACAGATCTCTGTCTGGTAGTCAGGAATATAATAAAGATACCACGGAGTACAATTTTAGACTTCCAGGGCAATAGGAGCGACAAAGATTTTTGCTCTTCTTCTGGTGTTTACACAGTAAGCTGCTAGCGTTCTCTGAAAGCACCAATGGAGGAAATGAACACATTGGTCTTGACTAACCCTCATTTATACAGGCAGGTGCAAATTGCACTTTCCTGAGCTAGCAAGGTCTCCTGTGAAAGGCTGGAGATATTCACTTCCAAAAAGACCAGATGTGCTCCTGGCTAGCAATCCACTGTGGAAAGATAGCTTTAAATTGCACTTATTCCAATGCATCCCTTGGGCTGGTGAGGTGCCTGTTGCAGGACTGAGTATAATTTGAGAAGGCTCTGCACCCTTGCAGGATTAGGTCCCATATACCAATATAGGTGACTCATAACTAGTTTCCATAGGCCACATTCGGGTGCCTTAGCTAATATTGACAAATGCCTCAGTGGTCTCATGGACTCTAAGGTGCTGCTTCAGAATCATACCATCAATAAAAGTCATAAGAATGTTCATACTGAGTCAGACAAATGATCTATTGAGGCCCAGTATCCTGTCTTCTGACAGTGACCAAAGCCAGGGGAATGAACAGAACAGGGCAATTATTGTGTGATGTATCCCCTGTTGGCCAGTCTCAGCTTCTACCAATCAGAGATTCAGGGACACCCAGAGCTTGTGGGGTACGTCCCTTCTGATCTTGGCTAATAGTTAATTGAACCTGCATATGTAGAAACATGTTTAATTTACTCTGACGTAGAAGATAGGTCCATCAATGGCTATTTTGGAGCATTATAATAAAGATGAAAATAACGTCCCCAGTATTCCTTTGAAAGCAATTTTCATTTGCTAATGAGTATACACTATACTATTTTTCTTAAGTACAATGGTGCTGGCTAGCAGCATCACAAAGGATTAAGGTTTTCAGTATTTCCGTTAAAGATTATTAAAATTAACCCCAGATTCATAATTGTGCATTCAAAATTGACTTTTTTTTTAACTAGAGAGATAAAAATATCGTCTTGGCTGATGTTCAAGAAAAGCCATGTAAGCAAAAGGAAAATATTAAAGGGAAAGGAAATATCCCACTATTGCTAGATTTACTGCTTTCCTTATACTTTTTTTTTTGTTTATGTAAATTTAAATGAAAGAATTCAATTAATCAAGTACAAAAAAAGGATCCTACTCTATGCTGTAGATTAATTAAGATGGATAGATTGAAATATGCAGGATGGGAGTCTGAATTGTGCTCAGGGTTGCCCTAAATTGTGCTCAGGGTTGCTCCCATTAAAGTCAACGGTAAAATGCCCATTGAAATCAGTAGTAACCAGAGTTGTTGACTCGAGTCCCACGACTTGAACTCGAGTCTCACTTAAGTTGCCTAGGTGACTCGACTTGAGACTTGACTCGGGTTCATTGTGACTTGAGACTCGACTTGAGACTTGCTAATTTTGTTAAATTGACTTGGTGAAAAAATTGTCCGAAAATGCCAATATTGATGGCTTGTACAAAAGTGACTTGACATTTTTTAAATTAAGACTTGAGACTTGACTTGGGACTTGACTCGAAAGTAAATTTAGGGACTCAAGACTAGACTTGAGACTTGAACTGTAATGACTTGAGACTCAACTTGGACTTGACAATGACAACTTGAAGACAACACTGGTAGTAACAGAGTTATGCCAGCAATGAGCATTTTCACAAATGCCACCCAAAATATGTCTTGTGGGTTGGGGATAATTGTCAAAGCACTGCAAGAAATGTAGCAATGTTCCAATCCAGAGCCTAGTCCTTTGTATTTCAAATGCACATTTTCAAAAGTTACCACCATGTCTTAGCCAATTGGATAAGGAGCTTGCCAAGCCAATTCACAGCAGCCTCATCAGTGAAGTGGAGAACCCTCAGCTCACCATCATCAAATCTGGTCAGAGGACAGCCAGTAGTGATGTATGACACTGTCTGCCTTTGCCCAGAGCTGGATGCGGGATCCTCTTGATGGCTTCAGGTATGTAGGCTGGCTGCCCATTGACCATAGCCCATTAGAAATCAATTCAGAAGGACCCAAGAGCAGTGTGGCAATTCAACACTGGGTAGGTGCCCTGTTGGGTGAGTTATAAGAGACAAGTTTGTAAGCTCAGTTGCAGATCATTCTTCACACTTGGGTTTGCCCCGATTTTCTCAGTCATTTTGGCAGTAGCATTCTCCTGACAGAAGTGTGGAGGAGGGATGTTGCTTAACAGAAGGAGCTACAGTATTAACATGGTTTGAATTGTGCCAGGTATGATGTACATTGCTGAGTATGGCTGTGCGTCAATCAACTTGATGTGAGACAAACGGAGCCAGACCAGAGCTCAGCATTCTGCTGAAGACCAATGGAGGGTGAAACCAGATGATTAAAGAGTTTGAGAATTTGCTCCCCATGAAGTGCCAGCCAATAGGCTTAGAAGATTGTTATGCATCCTCACCTTGCCCATAGTTTTCTTTGGGTGTTTAAGATATGTGAGAGATCTATCCAGGGTTACTCTATAATAGACTGGAGGGGATTCTGGTGTCCAGTGATGTCCATTGAGAAATATATTCTGTTCTTAGTCTGCTCTGGTGTTGTAAATATGGACACACTCACAATTATCTTGGTCACACTTGGCTCTAAATGCCACCAACTATATTCCTCAGCCATCTTAACTAAGGAAATGTCTACACTTGCACTCAATTGATAAAACTTTTGCTGTTCACAGGTACTTAAAACCCCCCTCAAATGACAAAGTTTTACCGTGGCAAGTGAAAGTATGAAATGGTGATTTTGCCGACAAAGCTAAACTCTCCTAGGGTGTGGAAGTATTTTGTTGTCAAAAGTTCTGACAAACAGCATTCACCAGACCTGACTTTTAGCCGCAGGGCTGTGTTGACACTGCCTTGTCATAAAAGCCGTATAGAGTAGACATACCCTAAGTCAGTGTTTAGGGCATCTTCAAGTTCTAGGAATGACCATACTTGGATAACTAGGTATATATCAACTGTGTACATGAACTAGTGTGATTGGGTGATTGGCTGGTCATTTGTGTACAGATGGAAAAGCATTGGTGCCGGTACAGATTTTTGGGGTAGATCATTGGTTTGTATTTTCCACATTCTAGAAAAAATCAAGCCATTGTCCATGAAACCCATTTTCCATGAATGTCGTCAAAGCTAGCACTTGAGAGCTGGTGCTTTAACCTCTCGGAAAGCCTGCTAGCTGCTTGATGCTGAGCACTGCCCCTACTTCTGGGGAGAGGAGCTGAAAAATGAGCTGCTCCAGCACCCTAAGTGGCACACACAACAAATATACTGATAGATAGCTTGCACCATTATGTTTCTGGAGACCGATGCTATCCTTGGAAAAAGTAGATCGCTTTTCAATGAGCTTTTGCTGTGTAGATGCTCTCTTTCAGAAGAAGTTTTTTCAGAAGATCTCTTCCAGAAAAGCTTCTTCTGAAAGAAGCCTGCAGTCTCGACATATTCTTTATCCCTTTTTTAATGATCCCTGAGGCTAAGACAGGGTAGGAATGGTGTCCCTAGCCTCTGTTTGTCTGGAAATGGGTGACAGGAGAGGGATCACGTGAGGATTACCTGTTGCGTTCCCTTCCTCTGGGGCATCTGGTTTTGGCCACTGTCGGCAGACAGGATATTAGGCTAGATGGGCCATTGGTCTGAACCAATATGGTCGTTCTTGTGTTCTTATGTTCTATATTCCCCCCTTAAGCAAAGGATCAGTCCTGGGCTATGTCTACGCTGGTGGGTTCTTGCACAAGCACATCTTGCGCAAGGGTTCTTGTGCAAGAACACATCCTCACTGCCATGTGCTTTTGTGCAAGAGCATCCATGGCAGTGTGGACGCTCTCTTGCGCAAGAAAGCTCTGATGGCCATTTTAGAGTGTCCACACTGCCTTCTTGCTCAAGAGCTCTTGTGCAAGAGGGCTTACACTTGCTAGAAAAGAGCGTAACTCTTGCGCAAGAAGCCCTGTCTTCTGACGCCACACTGTAAATCTTCTTGCGCAAGAGTGGGCGGGCAGTATGGACGCTCTGTGGGTTCTTGTGCAAGAACCCACCAATGTAGACATAGCCCAGATGAGCCAGACTGTCTTTCTCAAACTTTGCTATATCTGTCCTGCCCAAAGATTAAAAAGTGGCCTTTCCAGAGATCAAAGTAGATTCACATTCCCTGGAGACTGGGAAGACAGGGAGAGGTGTAACACACTCTGACTGAGAAGTTGTGCATCAGTGGTTGTTTTGCCTGTGCTGGTATATGATAACTTAGCACACACCATTAAGCTCTTTTTCCTGCAGTCTTTGTGGAGGCTATGAAGAGATTTTAGAGCTTTCAGCACCACGGATATAAATGATACATTTCACTTTTTATATTACCCTTTTAAATCACACAATATAAATTCTATTAATGTTAAAATGCAGAAGTCTAGAGTTCCTAGCTCACCCTGCCTTACAGTGCTAAGGTAAGCTCTTTGTTAACATTCTGTAAGTGATGCAATATATTTCTGGCCTAACAGGGTAGAACTGCAGCCTTAACTTAGTATTTCCCGACTTTTGGATTTCCCATCGCTTTCACCAGCTGATCGCTTGTGTGGTATAATCATAAATAAGCTCTGTGGAAGTATAACTGTCCACAAGACATCAACTGAAGGACAAGAAACGTTAAGATGGGGACATACTGATTTTTTTCATTTTTCCAGCAGATGTCTTTTCTCAAATCCCTTGCCTCTCTCCGCCACATTATTGCCATGTTAATTATCACAACTCTACCCTGTCGTTCCTTAGCAAAATAACTGCTGCAATTAGCCCATGACTTATAACAGCTGCCTTGGCACAGCCAAGGTAGTCTGTTTTGCACTCTGAGCACCTGCAAACACAGTGCACGGTGGATGTTTGGATCCTAAAACAAACAGCTGTTGGATTTCAAAAGCATTGTGTTGGGGGAGTGTGGTGGAGAAAGACACAGATATAGGGCATGAAAAATGATTCTATGTGTTAATGCTGTATTTTCCACTCACTGAGCTTTATTCTATGCATTTTATTCTTGTATACCGAGTCCCAGCTGATTTAGGGATAGTTTTAGCAGAGCTATTTGAAGATTATGCAATCTGTAGGATTCCATATGCTATAAGGCTTTGTGGATCATTTGAAGTTTCTAAATATAGTGTGAAAAAAAAACCCTTGCATTTATTTTGATTTATTTCCAATTACTCCTTTTTCTGAGCTGTTAAAGGACAGTTCAATTTGGTTTTGCACAGTTCTCAATTTGTGTAATCTGGAAGCTGGCAGTTAGCACTTTGGCAGTTTTACCCCAGTGAGTTTAATAAGCACTGAGAATTACAATAGTTGTGTCAAATTTACAGAAAAAGCCTTGGATGCGTTTCTTTCCCCCAGTAAATGCTAAGTGGCATGGCTCATGTAAAGAGTCTGAATGTGGGTGGCATCAATTTGAAATGCAGATGGCATATCTTATGGAACATCGTTTTCGCTATTTGTAGAATGCAGAATAGTATTTGCCTTGAATTTAAATAATGATATAAAGTATTTGTTAAAAACATGCTCCGGCATGCTTTGTTTAATTAGCAGTTTGAAATTTCCTAGCATATGGCTCAGGATTTGGTAAAATGATATGCAATTATGAACTTCCTTGGAGTTTTATTATTTAAATACAGAATTAACTTGCTCCATTTGCCAGTTAATGGAAGGCCATTAAATATAGTATTTACTAAACAAAAGACATAGAGGAACATCACGGCCCAGCTATGCCAACTGTATCTAGCCCACTCTATATCTTCAGGTTCACAAAAAATGGACATAACACAATCTGCTCATACAGTCTATTACCATAGTTTTCTACACTTCAGTGCAAATGACATTGTGTCTGTTTATTGTCTTTAAAGGCACGACTGCTACTTTAGAAGCTGTATTTTAATTCATGTACAGCAGGAAAGCTAACAGGCCATCTGGTTTTTGGAGAGCTATAGGATGCTTTCCCTCTCAGATGTAGAATGGCCTTTTAAACTTTTCAGGACATTTAGTTGGTTAGACACTTTGTTTTATATTAGGAAAGGAAGAAGAAGAATTGTAATGTTTGGCACATATGTAAAAAGCTTTTCTTATCTTGTCTTCGGTATCCTTTACCTTCATCACAGTAGGTGACTAATGAACTTACTAATGAAGAGTCTAACTCTGCTGTCCTTCCTTTAACTTCCTCCAGTTTTAAACCAACTCACCCATTCACCCATCTTGATTCCTTACTTAACAGGGAGGTGCCAGCGATTATTCCAAGTCCCACCGAAATGTGACGGAAATAAGGGCATCATACATCTCAACCAGCCCTCATCTCACAACATCACCACTCATATTAATTCCAGCTGGCACACAAATGGGATATCCCTTCACGTTTATTGACGAAAATTGCTTCCATCAGATGTCATGCAAGAGGAAACAGAGGTTGCCGCGGGAATGGTTTGCAGTAATGGAATGAAACAATGAAAGTTTTCTGAATAAACCGTGTTTGTGTGTCCTTCATTTCAGGTCATAGAATCGTAGTATAAAATACTAGAACTGGAAGGGACCTTGAGAGGTCATCAAGTCCAGTCATCAAATCCAGTCCCCTGCCCTCACGGCAGGACCAAGTACCATCTGGTCTTTGTCAGCCACATTGCAACGCCCCTTTCTAAGGCTGAAAGCGGCGAATCCCACTGTCAGTGAGGCTATGTCTATGCTACAGAGTTTTTTCGGAAAAATGGCCGCTTTTCTGAAAAAAACGGTGGAGCGTCCACATCTCAAGCGCATTTTTGTGCAAAATAATTGAAAGAACAGAGGGGTTTTTCGGTGTAGGTATTCCTCATTTTACGAGGAAGAAGCCTTTTTGCAAAAGCTCTTTTGCAAAAAGGTGTGGGTGGACGAGGAAGAGGGATTTTTTGCACAAAAAGAGGAAAGAGGAAAAAGCACAGGTGCCCTGGTGGCCATT
>JANRFK010001234.1:119281570-119294601 GCA_030068395.1 Apalone spinifera
TCTGGCTGAGTTAGAGAAGTTCTCAAATCATGATTTCAAGACTTCAAGTTAAATGGAATTGAACATTTACAAGGGTTTAAACCTGCAAGTGACTAATACCCCATGCTGCAGAGGAAGTAAAAAAAACCCAAACAAACCCACCCATGGTCTCAGCCAATTTGATCTGGGGGATTATTTTTTCCTGATCCCAAATATGGTGATGAGTAGGGTCCTGAGTGTATTGGCACGACCCACCAGCTGGACACCTGAGCAAGAATTGTCAACAGTGACTCACAGCCTTCCTCATCTCGGTTCCCATTACAGGCCATTGTGAGTCTGTCCCTATTAATATGGTCCTACCAAATTCACAGCCGTGAAAAACATGTCATAGATTGCAAAATCTTACGTCCTCTATGAAATCTGGCTAGTGTCGGTGAGGTGCAGGGCTGGATCACTCCAGCCAGGGGCTCCTCCCATGCATCAGGCCCCAGCTGCTTGTCTTGGCCTGGGCAGGGGAGGGATTGCACTGCCTCTTCCCCTGCAGGTCTGTTTCCAGAAGTGGGTCACACCCACCTCTGGGAACCAATCTGGGCTGTAGGGAGCTCTGCAGCTGCTGGGTGGGAGTGAGGGTGGTTGTGAGACCCCGACCCAGGCAGGAGGCTGCAGCTCCAGCTGTCACCTCCCCCTAAGCAAAGAGGTTGCCCTTCCAAGTGTGAGCCCCCCGCCTGGGCAAGACGCTGTCAGAAAAACTGGATATATGTTAATCCACTTACCACCTCCCCCCCCCACACTGCAAGCCTCCTGGTAATTTGATGAAATAACCTCCTCCCCACATACATACCTTAATTGAATCAGAAGCTTTGCTGAGGCTTTGAAATGTTTGCATAGGTGGGATTTGTGGTGTGCTTGTTTCATTCCCAACTTCCAGACGGAAGTAAAAGCGCTAAAATACCATGGGAGCCTGTCTTCATTTCTGTACAGAATGCAAAGCAGACGTGGAATAATCTAACGAGGAGGTGTGAGTGTGCAAGCTTTCCTACCCAGCTTCTACAACCCAAAGAAGACTTGGGTTTGCATGAGCATTTTAGCCCCTAATGTGCTTATTTGCATCAAATCTTATGTCTAAAACCTGTGGAGGCTTGCTGCCCTTTTCTAATACAACACACTCAATAGTGGGTTAGGAATGAGCAAGAAAGTGGGAATTCAAAGAGGTAAGTTCTCATCCTATCTTAGTCCATATTTCACAGCGAAACTTCAGGCAATTATTTCTGCCTAAGTCTACATCTCCACTACAACAGAAAGTCAACATAAGCTATGCAACTCCAGCTCTGTGAATAATGTAGCTGGAGCTGACGTCTCTTCAGAAGAGTGTAGCCTGGGAAGGAGTTTTAGTAAAATTTGGATGGGTTAGGCTTGCCAATCTGACCAGAAATTCTAAGTTCGTCCTCTCTATCCCAGGTTACAATGCAGTGAAACCATAAGATTCCCCCTCTTGAGTGCCATCAAGCAACCAACAGCAACCACACCTTAACTCAGGAAATGAAATAGAAAACAATTTTATTGCTCAAGAGAAGACAGTGATAATCACCATGATGAATATAGCGGCAAGACCACAAATCACTTGGATTCCTTCCCCAGATGTCATTGACACAATCAAATTAAATGTATCTAAGTATACAAAGAGTAAACATATAATAATATTCTCTACCCTCAAGATCTTAAGAACTCCAAGGCTGGGTGGGAAAGGACCAGCCTTCCTTTGCCTGGAAGGCCTGGGAGCAGGTGATAGTGAAATTCCTAAAAGCAAATTTAAGTGAAATTAAAGAAGCAAGAAAGCAGTAAAAAGATAGAAGAGATGTAAGTATTTTGTTTCTGACCTGACTAGATAAAAACATTCTGCAGGGAGCTTCTGTCAGCAACGGCTAATGCAACAGCCCTGATCTCCCAAATCTCTAGGCCTATATACTCCTTTTGGTGCCAAAGTGTCCCAGATGTTGAACCTCTTGTCCATAGTTGGGCTTGGTTACCTAAAATTTCTGAGGGTACCATCTCTAACTGGAGAAAATATTTGGAGAACTCATGAATATGTATCAGATATCACTGATGCTTTCTTGGATGGCCTCCCAAGATGGCTAAGAAAAGGCTGGAACTTATGGTTGGGACTTAGACATTTGGTGTCTATTGCACAGGAAATTTCCAAGTTAGCAATTTTCCAAGCAAAATTAAAAAATAGCCTGTTGAGCCAAGCACAAAATTCTTGCTTCACACATCTTATGGAAAATAACAGTTAATATTTAATGTTTTTCTTAACTGTCAAACTTCTGCTCTAAGCAATCACACAGAAAATTAATTCTGCAGGCACCTTGCATTACCAGCCTATTCAAATCTATATAAGAAAAAAACTAATAAAATAAAATAGAACAGCTATCAATTAGTAGGCTAAGACAGAACAGATATCATTTAGTAGGCTACATGAATTACTATTCATTGTATGGGGTCAATGGGAGAAACTCTCTTGTCAACTTCCCTTACTCTTCTTATCTGGGGTAAAGTAACAGGATTTACAGGAGAGTGATCTGCAGTTGATTTGACAGGTCTTAATTAGACCTGCTAAATCAACTGCTGGTGGATCAATCTAAGAGCAGCCATCCAGGCTGCAATGTAGATGTAGCCTTAGCTTCAACAGCTATAAAATACCAAGAATATTTTCTTCTCTTACAGGACAACATTGGAAGGACAACAGGACTTGCAGTGATTTGAACATAACAAGCACTAAGTATGTGGTAGGTATTATTTCTGAAGATGGCAAAACCAAAAGTCATAATTCTCAACACTGACCGGCATCTTGCCCTGTGATGGCCTCCATCGAAGGCCATGGAGTATAGTTAAGAAAGCCAAAATTCCTGTTTTACAGAAGGATTTGCTGAGATACTGGGAGGGTGAGAAATCCCTTGCACATTTTCTAATCACTCAGTAAAAATGGTGAAAAAAACTCTGCCCCATTAAAATTAATTCGCAATAAAGGGCAAATCTTGCTCCCATTAAAGCCAATGGGAGTTTTTACATGGCCATTTTCAGATTAAACTAAATACAATGTAATTGCCTTGAGATCTAAAATATACAACAATCCCTCTACATTGCCTTTGATTTTCCTTCTCAGTTGAAGGAAATCAGTTATGGGATTTTATTGTTTTGGAGGGTGACACATTACAAAAAAACCTTTTTTTTTTTTTCAGAAGTAACTGGTTCACACCACCTATGTCAATCTCTCTCCAGAATGCTAACTCTAAATCCCCTGCTGTGAAGGAAATCAGCAGTTGCTATTGTCCGCGACCTTTTGGTAACAATGGGCAAAAATTAAATCTTGACTAAAAGGTCACTCAGCTCAGTCCCAAACAACATGTGAAATCTCTCTCTTACTTTTGAAAAGCCCTGATGGGCTTCAGAATAGATTGACCGGGCATGAACACTTCCTTTCTCTCTGTAATATTGCAGTGCAGGCAAATTAAGAGCTGTAGAACCGATAAGAGCTGCCCACTGGGTCCTAGATTTTTGAATAGAAAAATATATATTGAATATACTTTTAAAAATGTGTTATCTTGACTTTTTAAAAGGATAAAGACTACAAGATCAAGAGAAATATCTTTTAAAATAAAAAACAAACCAAAAAAACCCAACAAACCTATATATAGCTACATTTCTAACATAATATAACTTTTTGGAACACAGAGAAATGTCTTGAGTAAAGAGCGGCCTGTACTAAATTATTACTCTGAAGCATGAACAAACTATCAATCATAAAGAAACTACAACCTTTGCATTATGGTGTCATGGAAGAATTCTGAAAATATCCTAGACAGATCAGATAAACAAAGAAAAAGTATTGTAGATGATTGGAATACAAAAAAACTCTAGCCAAAGACCGCACAAAAAGAAAAATTTGATTTGCAGAGTGCATTTTAAGGGATTTTATAGGCAATGTATATTTGTGGGTACTGAAAGGGAAATTTGATGTCAGAAGAACACAAGGCAGAAAAAGACGACCTTGGATGAATGGTGTAGTATATTAAGTGGATCAGAAGGAATATTCATTCATACAGTAGCAAAGCATCATGAAGAATGGGTAACCATGGCTGCAAACCTGCAGTAATGGAGATGCCACATAAAACGAAGATGAAAGAGTGGGACTAAGAAATTTTAGGGGGAAGTTTGAAAAAAAAAAGATTAAAAGGGACATCCTGAGAAACAAAAGACATCTCTCTCTCTAGAAAAGAGATGTCTAGAAAACTGATGTTTATTTGATTATTGTTACACTGCTTCTTCGTACGTTTTGTGATGGGCCTCCAACCCAATCAGCAGCAAAACCAGGGAAGGAACTTTAATTAGCCATGCTCCCCACCTGAATGTCTGAAGGCAGTGCTCTGTCCAGGCATGCAGGAGTACCCTAGAGATCAGCATGGGGGGGGGGGCTTTATGTGTTTCAAAGGGTTTATTCCTGCAAGAGCTCAAGGCATGTCCATCTGCAGGAAGGCACATAGTGCTGTTAGATAACCCAGTGACCAGTACTTACAGACAATGCAGAGAACTGGCAGCCATTGGGGTGTCTCATAGACTCATAAACTTTAAGGTCAGAAGGGACCATTATGATCATCTAGTCTGACCCCCTGCACAATGCAGGCCACAGAATCTCACCCACCCACTCCTGGAATAATCCTCTCACCTGTGTCTCAGATATTGAAGCCTTCAAATAGTTTGAAGACCCCAAGATGCAGAGAATCCTCCAGCTGTGATCTGTGCCCCATGCTACAGAGGAAGGTGAAAAACCTCCAGGGCCTCTGCCAATCTACCCTGGAGGAAAATTCCTTCCCGACCCCAAATATGGCATGGTGTCTGAAGGGATGTTGGGCACTCACAGCACGGTGTGCTGGTTGCTCACACAGGGCTCACGAAGCCGGCCATGTGAGACAGGCCCTTTTCTAGTTCCCAGGACTTTCAGAGATCCATGAAAGCAGGAGAGCAGTGGAGATGCCAGGTGTGGCCAGAGCGGTTAGAGGTGATAACTGTGGGAGGCCACCAGAGGTCAATTAGTTCAGATTAGCAGCACTGGAGAGCCCGCACTAACATTACTTTGGACTTATCGGTTCAAAAATAGCATTATTCCTTATGAAAAGCAGGAGTATAGAGTTCAAATTGTGTGGTCCCTTTTTCAGGAATAATGGGCTTGATAGTGTGGACACATCACTTACAAATTCTACCTGGGTGGGGCTTATTTAGGACTAAGGTCCTAATGTAGATCAGGCCTGAGGTGCCACAGGACTACTCACTGTTCTTTAAACTTCCAGACTAACACAGCTACCCCTCTGAGACTTATAAGCTTAGGTTGTATAAAACTTAATACAAAGTAAGATGGTTTTATCTGGGCTTCAGGTCCCACTCAAGCTGGGAACTTGGGTGCTGAGGCAAATCCCTTTAGCTGAGTGATCCCAGGATCTGTATTATACAGTACAAATCTGTTATCCTGTCTCTGTGTCCATACTGGAGGAGGCCGGAAGGCCTGGCTTAGAAAGACAGAGTTGAGTGGTGCCCAGAAGGAGAAGAAGGTAGGTTCAGTGGCATCTCAGCACATCAAGTGACTGTCCCAAGGAGGCCTCTGTGACTGAACCCATCACTCATGTCAGCAGAAAGATGCCCCGCCGGCCACATTTCTCTACAAACAATTTTTGTATTCCATTCCATGTATTCCTTGTACCTATGAGTCTGAATACAACATACGCGTTTATCCCATCCTACCTTAACTTTGTGAGGGTTCAGTTTGTTTCCGTAGCATTCCCTCAGGTTAGCTGATACCTCGAGTTACTATTCGGACAAGGCCTGATGTTGGCTCATGCTTTTAGCTATGCTAGGGCTCCAGTATCCAGAGTCCTCCAGAGCTTACAATATAAGTAGAATCTAGGATGAAGATGGAAACAAGATTTAAAAGGGACGGATAGGTGGGAGCAAAAATGGATGAAAAAAAATACAAGAGCTATTAAGAGATGTGGAATTGTATGAAAGTGCCGAGCAGAAGTCCGAACCATCTTTGTCAGCCAAAGGGGAAACTGAATGCAACACGGATTGGATAACTCAGAGGCCGGTAATGGGATACACAGCCTTCACCTTCTTGAAGGAAGATTTCAATGAAGCTCAAGTTGGCAGTGACTAAAACCTATTACTGTCTCATGGCTCTTCAGTGGTCCCGATGAAATGAATCCTGTGCTCCAAGGCCTTCTCCCCGTGTACGAGTATCCATATTAAAAAACAAACGACTTACAAGTGGCACTCTAAGCAGAGCGGCAAAGGACTGCTGCAACCTGTCTCTCTCACCCGGATTGCAGGCTGGGGAACTGCACAGATGCTTTGACTGGCATTGTGGAAGGATGCATTCTTCAGGCTTCCGGGGTGTCATTCTAGAACCTTTCATGAATGCTAAATTAACATGTATCCCGCAAATAAAATGTAAATTATCTCTTGTCCTCTCCGGCTTTGTAATTCCTGATTCTGACCAACCTGGGGTAATACTATTTCAAACTAATATAAGAAAGACTGTTCTTGCAGACCTTCTAGCCTGAAACACAGTATAAGGAAGTATGGTCAAATGGACAGGACATTAGACTGGGAGAAAGAAGAGCTGAGTTCCCTTTCTGGCTTTTTCACTGATTTCCTGTGTGATCTTGGTTAAGTCACGTAACCCCATTTTGCCTCAGTTTCCCCATCTGTAAAATAGAGGTGATAGTGCTTACCCACATTTGCATAGTACTTTAAGATCTAGTGTTGAAAAGCTCTATATAAGCCCCCTAGCATTCTGCATTATATTCTAAAACTTGAGGCTAACCCAGCACTAGCTGGTTTCCAATGGAGGCTGGCTCATAGTTCCCTTGAAGGTCAAACTGAATATTTCATACAATCTTAGCATAGTGTAAGCCCATTTTGGGTTGGTTGTTTTTGGGTTACGCTAATCCACAGTAGGAACCAAGACTGAAAAGAGAATCTAGATTCCTTGCAGTTAGAAAGGGGATGCTTATGTCTCCCCAATGCAATACACTTTTGTGTCATAGCAGGGAGAGATCTAGGCTTGCTCTAAACTAGACCATACAAGTTGGCTTAAGGTATGCCATACAGCTATCCAAAATGCATAGGACACCAGTGGGTGGTAGCCCTCAGCGTTCAATTTGAGGGTCTAGACTAGACCCACTAAATGGAATACTAGAAAATTGACTTCTGAAGGGTTGATCTTCTGTGTAGTGTAGACGTGCTCCTAGTTGTAATTGTAGCAACCATCTGGGCCACATACCATAGATTGATGCCTGAAGCTATATACTGCTGGATCAACCAGATTAGGTGTAATTTCTCCCAGAACGTCTCTGCCGAAGCTCTTCGTAATGAGGACCTGTTATCAAACATCCATTTTTGTAATGCAGTGCTAGCTCTTCACTCTCAAATGGTCCTGAAAGGGGCAGGGGTTGGATATCACCAATTTCCCTGCTTAGGTCAGATCTGAAAGCATCTGAAAAGAAAGCTCCAACATCTCTCAAATGTTCATTACTTGTGGTTTATTAATTGCAAAAAAGGAAATTCTGTTCAAGAATTCTTTGTTGACTTTCTCCGTAATCACCCTTTGTAAGCTGTGCCTGGACAGGGTCAGCTAAAATCAACGAGGCTACATCTACACTGCAACGTATTTCGGGATACTGGAGTATAACTATCCTGCTTCCTAACAGCAAGCCTATTATTTCAGGCTCACTATTCTGACATCCCTGTAAACCTCATTCCACGGGGAGTAAGAGATGTTTCAGAACAGCGAGCTATTTAGAAATTTGGTGCTAGGTAGACAGCGCCAAATTACAAAATAAGCTATTTCAAAATTTGATCAAAATAAGATATGCAATTTGAGCTATGCAAGTTGCATATCTTATTTCGAACTACAGTGCAATGTAGATGTAGCCTGACTGACCTAAAAGGGACTGAAACAGAATGAGAAGGAGGGAAGCTATTTGTAAACATTACACAGAGCTGGAAGAAGAGAATGTTGTGGTAGCATTAGTGAAACTCTGTGTGGCTTGGTTATCACTGGGGCTTGAATTTGGGGTCTTCATGGTTAAAGCGTTCATCTCTGAGCATTCCTGCTTGGCAGTTGTAAAAGACTCCTGTGCAGAATGGGAACAGTTGGATGAAGGGGGGGACATAACAATAAACATTGTTGCTTATGCTGCAGAGTTCACAGTGTTAAAACACTAGTTCATTTGCTGCTTGGAGAGGAGAAGGAAAGTATCTCATTTTCTAGTTTAAAATCTATCATCTCCCTTCCCTTGCCAACTTTTTGCTACACTAGTGAATATTTTTAAACAGGATCAAATTTCTGCAACTTAAATTTTGTCACTGGCATGGAACTTGGTACAGCAGGACAGGACATAGGTTATTGAGGGATGCTAACCAATCTCTGACTTGATTGGCACCCAGAATACACGTCTGTATCTAATTTATCTCACATGTGGCTGATTCATAGAATCCTTGTTCAATAAACTAACAGGACTTCATGGTAATGTTGAGTGCTACTTCTGTTATTAAATTACAAGGACCTACAGTGAGGACAAGGAGGAACATTGTTGTTTAGGGAGAGGTGTCCTTCACTCCAGTAGAACCTGAGAAGCCACAATAATTAGGGTATATTTCAGAGGCAGGTCGCGACTGGCTGCTACATGGGCGAGTGGAACTTCCTTCTCCTTGGGGCAACAGTTTAGCAACTAGGCATAGAGACCCCTGGGCTTTCGCTTAGGCTACATCTACACTGCAGTGCTATTTCGGGATATCGGAGGTATCCCGAAATAGCTATTCTGTGTCTCTTAAGTGTGCCCATTATTTTGAAATATAACAGGCTCGTTATTCCAACGTCCCTGTAAATCGCATTCCACATGGAGTAAGGAACGTTTCGGAATAGCGATTTATTTAGAAACTAGCTGGAGTTTCCTGGCGTTGCTCGGGAAAGTGGAGGAACTAAGGGAAGGGAGGGGAAAGGGAGCCACGTGCCTGCCATCAGTGCCCGAGCCCGCCCTCTCTTTCCTTGTCCCTCTGCCGGCCTTAGTGAGTGACTGTCCCCGCCACTTCCACCGGGAAGCCTCTTCTCCCCGCACTTCCAAGCTCCGTGCAGCCCCGGGGAGAGGCGTTGGTCTCTCATCTCTTCTCTCCCACAGTCCCTTAAACTTTCTCCTGGATCACAGGTTATCCCATGCAAAGTTTGGTTGCGGTAGCTCTGATAGTGTCCAACTTATTAGCGCACAAACATACAAACATTCTCCTTTAACTTCCGTTAAAAGTATTTCCGCAAAAGAGCGTCTAGATTGGCACGGACGCTTTTGCGCAAAAGCACTTTTTGCGGCAAAGCGTCCGTGGCTAATCTAGACGTGCTTTTGCGCAAGAAAGCCCCGATCGCCGTTTTAGCCATCAGGGCTTTTTTGCGCAAAACAAATGTCAGCTGTCTACACTGGCCCTTTTGCGCAAAAGTGTTGCGCAAAAGGGACTTTTGCCCGAACGGGAAGGGCAAAGTATTTCCGCAAGAAGCACTGATTTCATACATTAGGAAGTCAGTGCTTTTGCGGAAATTCAAGCGGCCAGTGTAGACAGCTGGTCAGTTTTTGCGGAAAAGCAGATGATTTTCCGCAAAAACTGGCCAGTCTAGACACAGCCACAGTGAAATCAGAGGGCAATTCAGTGTCTTGGCCCAACTGTGTTCATCTATACATCACACCACAAATAAAACCTTGCTGCTGTTCCAATTAAAAATCCGTTATCGCTCACCCAGAGTTTATCGTTTTCATTAAAACCCAAATGCATTTTGGCTTCTTCCATTCTGTCAGCTTTGAGGGCTGCATACAACCAGAAGCTAAGTGGGAGGTAATTGAATGCAAAGTTTTCAGTGTATTGGCTGCCTTCCTATCCCATATCAAACTAGAGGCATTACACTGCTATTGGACAGCTGTTTTTAGATGTGTTTACCTAAGTGCAGAGAGAACAGAATCTGTAATGTGGATGTAAAAGAAAAAGTAGTTTGTTTTAAGACTAATGACATAAATCCATTTGTGAAATTAGATTATATCTGGCAAGCTGCAGAGAAGTCCACAAGCATGCTGTTTGCTGATGAAGTTTGCATGCCGGGTGTAATACATCTTTTTAGGTCACCACTCCAGGAATGTTAACCAAAATTGTTCCTGCAGGTATCAGATTGGATCTAACATGTGATTCTATGGGAATTTCTTCACAACACTTCATTTATGAATGTCTTCAAGCATCAGGAAGCATTATTGTTCTTTATGACACAAATAGATCATTAGTTGTCGCGAGGCTGAGTTAACTGGGAAGTGAGAAAGGGAAAGCATGGCTACTGCACTGTGTAATTGGAGGGCTAGACCTAAAGTCACATAAGAACGGCCATAAGTCCATCCAGCCCAGTATCCTGTCTGCTGACAGTGGCCAATGAATGCTAGGTACCCCAGAGGGAATGAATAGAATAGGAAATCACCAAGTGTTCCATTCACTGTCACCCATTTCCAGCTTCTGACAAACAGGCTAGGGACACCATTCCTGCCCATTCAGACTAATAGCCATTGATGGACCTAACCTCCATAAATTTATATAGCTCTTTTTAAAACCCTGGTATAGTCTTGGACTTCACAGTATCCTCTTGGCAAGGAGTTCCACAGGTTGATTGTATGTTATGTGAAGAAATACTTCCTTTTGTTTGTTTTTAAATCTTCTACCTATTAATTTCATTTGGTGACGCCTAGTTCTCGTGATATGGGACATGGAGGCAGCCTCCTTTATTCACTTTTTCCAAACCTGTCACGATTTTATAGACTTCTATCATGTCCCCCCTTAGCTGTTTCTTTTCCAAACTGAGAAGTCCCAGTCTTATTAATCTCTCCTCATAAGGCAGTCATTCTATACCCTTACTCTTTTTGTTGCATGCAGTATTCTAGATGTTGGTGTACCACAGATTTATGTAGACTCAATAAGATATTCTGTCTTATTCTCTATCTCTTTCTTAATGATTCCCAACATTCTGCTTGTTTTTTAACTGCTGCTGCACACTGAGGGTATGTCTATACTGTGGGGTTTTTCCGGGATACCTCTGGTATCCCGGAAAAACTCTGCTGCGTCCAGGGAACACGTTTGCTCTTCTGTTTTTTTTTTTTTTTTTTTTTTTTTGCAGAAGTGCAAATGCGCTCTTTCAGAAGCCCTGTCTTCCTCATTCCATGAGGAAGAAGGGATCTTCCAACAGAGGAGGATTTTCCAAAATTTGGTCCAGTGTAGACGGGCCAAATTTTGGAAAAGGCTCTCCCCTCTTTCTTTCCCCCCCCAAAATCGGAAAAAGTAGTTGTGTAGACCTAGCCCGAGTGGAAGTTTTCAGAGAACTGTCCATAATGACTCCAAGACCTTTCTCTTGAATGGTAACAGCTAATTTATTCCTCTCATCTAATACGTACAATTGGGACTATGTTTTCCAATATGCATTACATTGTATTTATCACCATTAAAATTCATCTGTCCTTTTCTTGCCCAGTCACTTAGTTTTGTGAGATCCTTTTGAAGCTCTTCACAGTCTGCTTTGGACTTAACTTTTTTTCAGAATGGAAACAGGTATCTAATGGTGTCTCCCAGGAGTCCATACGGGGACCCATTCTATTCATCAATGATCTGGAAAAAGAGGTAAAACAGTGAGGTGGCAGAATCTGCAGGTGATCTAGAAAAGCTCAAGATAATTAAGTTCATAGTGACACTTTCCATTTACTATTTTTGCAGATTCAGTGAAATCTTGTTGTTATCGGTTGGGTATAATAATCACCTTTCATGCAGGATGAATGTAAAGAAGTGACATAAATAACTGTAGCCTCCATACCCAAAGCACAGTCACATGGCTCTGCCCAGAAATTTGAATGACTTGGTGGAGGGACTCGGTATTGTTAGACCAGAGGAGGGTGAGTGGAAAAGTGAACCAAGAGACAACACAGAGACACACATGTAGGCTATATTTGTGTGTTAAGTGTGGTGTGTGACCTTGAGAGAAGCAGCGGTTGGTTCTGGTGCTGGCTAAGGATGCTTAAGGCTAAAAGTGAAGATATTTACCCTTTATTATTTGCGTAATACCAATAAACCCCAGCCCTTACTACCCAGATGAAACCTGGGATCCCTGGAGCTTAATGCATGTGCCTCTCTTGCATGAACTAAAAGCAGAAATCTCTTAGCCACGTCTGTAGCAGGCTGGTCTACCTGTCACTCACGGGGGACAGACTGCCAGCAGGCAGGGGTAACATTTGGTTCCTACTTGTAAATAAACAAGATTGATGGAGCTAGGTATTTTCTTTATTGTCATTTCTCTTCACCCAACAACAGCTCAGACTTGGCTATCTGCTCGGACTGAAAGGAGTCACATTATTACTGTACTGCTGGGCACATTACACTACAAATAGAAAGACAGTCTCTATGTCAAAGAGCTGTAAAAGACCCCAGCCATGAAGCTTAGGGTGAACCCTTATTTTTGTGTGGAGTCCTATGGAAACTAGTGGAGCTATGTGGGGACACAAGAGTCCATCTCTATGACTCCAATGGCAGGACTGGGGCATAATGTTAGATATAACTTTATACGTGAGGGTAACAAAACTATACATTGGGGACAGGATGGGAGGGTAATAGAAACAAGTTTGGCTTCCATAAAGCTTCCTACAAATAATTAACCAATAAAAACACACTAAATTGTAGCAGTGTGACCCTCGCTTGACAACTAAATAGCTGATTAACAAATCATAATATTAGGACTACAGAGCTTAGAGACTCTAACTGAGATCATGTCCACATTTACTATGCATAGATACAATGCATAACACAAAGACAGTTTCTGCCTCCAAAAGCCTAACATTTACATCAAATTCCTTATTATCAAAATTACCCAAACAGGTAAAGGGAGGATGTGTGGTCACACTTCTGGGAGTCAGGCACACACCTGCTATTTGTGCCCTTGAACC
>JANRFK010001234.1:119302198-119314086 GCA_030068395.1 Apalone spinifera
GGGCTTAAACTGCAGCAAGGGTGGTTTAGGTTGGACATTAGGAAAAACTTCCTATCCTCAGAGGCTAAGAAGAACAATTTTTCTCGCTCCTCCTTATGACACCCTTTTAGATACCTGAAAATTGCTATTATGTCCCCTCTCAGTCTTCTCCTTTTTAAACTAAACAATCCCAATTCTTTCAGTCTTCCGGTATAAGTCACGTTCTCTAGACATTTAATCATTCTTGTTGCTCTTCTTTGGACCTTCTCCAATTTCTCCACATCTTTCTTGAAATGTGGTACACAGAACTGGACACAATACTCAAAGTCTACACTGGCCAGTCTTGCGCAAGAACATATACAAATGAGGCATGGCGATGAATATTGCTGCACCTCATTTGCATACTTAATGAGCCACCATTTGCACAAGGGGCTTTTGCACAAGAAGGAGCAGTCTACACTGCTTATTTTTGCACAAAAACCCCAGTACAAAAACGGATTGGCAGAAAATACGCAAATGAAATCACAACTCATGCAAATCAGTTCCTAATTTGCATATTTTTTGCAGAGAAAACTTGTAGTATAGACATAGCCTTACAGACCGATACGGCTACCCTTCTGAGACTTTTAAAATTTAATTGGTACATTTAAATACATGATTCTACCTCTAGAGGGCTCTCATGACTAAAAGACAGATAGATACTAAGCAAAAGTGTTGAGGTTTCAGAGGAAAGCTTTCTTGGCAAATCTATTAATCACTTTATCTGAAAAAGAACCATCTGGTCTATGTGTGTATAGAGAGGACATGAGGTGTGAGGTTCCCCTGTTTCAAACAGAGCCTGATAAATCTTTGGGGGTCTGCTATGAAAAAATCTTTGGCCAGAGGAGATATTTTTATGAAACAACAAATATGGGTTTTGAATAAATTTTCTGACTGTGGTGATGATTGGATAATCAAATATTAAATGTCATTTGCTGAGTTTTATTAACTGTTGACCTCTGCAAATCTAAGAAACAATTACAAATTATAAAATATAGAGGCTATATGTGTATTTTAGGTTAATGTGGCCTTGCCTCCATTCTGATATCCCCGATGCTACCATGAGCTTCTATACAAATATAAGATCTGTAGTAAAATATCATTAAGGATGTAGAGGTTTTCAGAAATAACACACTGGTAAGTACATGGAAACACAAAATTCCAGATAAAGAACGCAGTGCGAGAGTTTTCAACAGTAGCTAAGTCACATACCCTAGTGTTTCTAAAGGCTTGTAGAGATACAAAATTTGTTCTTCTATAACTCTGCTGTTCTGGGCTGGGTGAAATCATGGAAATTGATGAGTGTAACAACTACCCTTCATTCAGGATGAATGTAAGAAACAATTAGGAAATTAAAGTACATGTCACTGCCCAGACAAGGCATGTGTGAATCTGCTCAAGAAACAGCATTATGTGAATGGAGGGTTTTCTCTGCAGATTGTCTGGACGTGTGTATGAGAGAAGAGGTGGAATCATAGAATCATAGAATACTAGGACTGGAAGGGACCTCGAGAGGTCATCGAGTACAATCCCCTGCCCTCATGGAATCAGGAGGAAGACAGCAAAAAACCCCTAAAGACACAGGCTAATGAAGTACAGAGAATGTGCTCCTGCAAAAAGCCTTGAGAAAGCACTCAGCCTAAAAACCCTATCTGACAGTTTCTTTATTCCCCACTCTAAGCATAGTCCCTGTTTTTTCCTTACTCTTCCTATGTTCAGAGAAACATAACTTTTTATTTACAAACTTAGGAGGAGAAATTGATGAAATTTTTGCACTAACAGAAAATATAGCGAGCCCCAATCTTTGACCAAAAAGATAAACAAACACAGAGTTATGTAAAGCAATCTGACCTCCTAGCATGGATGTAGTTATATCAGTACATCTTGGTATAACTATTCCTATATGGGAAGCAGCATATGTAGTACTAGTATAAGGTACCATTATATCGGTATAACTGACTCTAGGCCAAAATAGTTTTACTTGGAATCTCTTCCTCCAGAAGGAATTTTCTGAAGGCGCTTTCATGGTGGAAACCTGCTTCACACACAGAGTTTGTACGAGTACAAGAACCTCAGAGTATCTGATGTGAGATAGAAGATGAAGGCAAAACTTTCATTTAGTCATTGAGGATCCTTAGGAGAGCTTGAATACTCAGTATTCTCACAGATAAGAGAAAGGAGAACGTGCTTTGGTTTTCTCTTTTGGGGCCTGCTAATTGTAGAGGGTTTTGGTGCATCAGTGTTATTTCAAAGGAATATAATTTGCCTCTGGCCAGTTTAACTGTCAGATAGAGTTCCTCTTTTTTTTAAACCCACCTTAATATCTTTGGAACTATATTTGTGGCTTTTCAAGACTAAATTTCTGCTACTTTGTCCAAAATGTACAACCTGAATGCCCAAGGTTAGACTCCCAGATCTACATTTATATTATCTATATCATGTATCACTAATATATTTTAATATGTTGTATTATAGCTATATAGCTGCTGCACTGTATCTATAATTAAACCCTTGAACCTAGCAGTTCCCTGATTAGGAAAAGTCTTCTGTAGAATTAAGAACACTTTAGATTAAAGGATTTTCAAGTGAGCAATTATATGCAAATAATTATAACCCTAGTGAAGACATAATGTTCTGCTCTCAGCAGACGTCAAAAAGTAAAGCCCTGGCATCAACACAAAAGTAGTTGCAGGCTTTCATTTCTCAGAAGTTTTAATTATATGAAAAGAGGAACAACAACACAGCACTTCTTGCATCTTAGTGGCACTTTTGTTTCTTTAAGGAAAATGTGTGGACAAAATGTTAGCGGCACACCAACACATCCTCAATTCAGGTTCCTATAACGAGAAGGAAAACTTCAAGGCCAGTCCTGCGACGTTGAATCAGTTCCAAGGCCCAGCCCAATCAGAAACCTGGATGATAATATGGTTAGAAATGGCACCGAATGGCCAAAAATTCATTTGAATGGTTGTCACGGAAAAGAAAACGTGTACAGTAAAAATAAACAATCGTATTTCTCTCTTTGGACTTGGGTGTTATGAAAGGAGAGCCTGGGAACCAGCATCAGATTGCGGAGGAGTAAGATAATCCCCTGGGAATAGAGGCCTGTCTTGTTTTTTAGGCAGTTGGGATAAAATACTAAAAAGTGCCCTAACTTTTGAAAACTTTATCTTGAGTTATTATTATAACAAGCACAGTATATTCTGCAACAATAGTAAAGGATCACTTTTGTCTAGTACAGAACAAAGTAATTCAGTTAAAAATCAAGAAAACAATATTATCTCCAAAGGTACTCCCATCTGTTGCTCTAAATCCTATTACACTATATAGTCTTTCCTAGCTCCCCTCCTTCCTGCTCTAAAGAAAGAGCTTGCAGGATAAATATCTAGCATTGAAAAAAAAAAGACATTAAAAGAATGTGGAAGTTAGAAAGTCAGACACCCAGGAGGTAGGAAATACCTCTGCAAGCTTAATTCAAAATATGCATCATGATACAGTCTTTAATCACATACTGTTCCCCCCTTCCTCCCTCCCCCTCCCCCCCCACACACATAGGGCACCTGCCTCTTTCAGTGTGCATGATGGATTTTTTTTGGATGTAAAAAACTTAAAATTCTCAGCCTGTGGAGTGACATGGCCTCCTCATGGGTATTGAGAAGATTTGAGTTCTTTAGATCCACAGCACAGCTCTCTACTACTTGAGAAAATGGAGCAACTGCCAGCAGTAGTGGGCTGTTATCCTCTATGTGGACCTGCCATCAGAGAGGGATGGAAGCACTCATTTGGCCACAGTTGGGGTTTACAGCTATTTACTAGATGACAGAGGAAAGGTGAGATTTGATCAGCCCACCAAGCTGCTAAAAAAGTGGCCTCTTTTTCCCCAGCCACCATGCCAGATTGACCTTTCTCTTCCCTGCTCATTTACCCCCTGCCCTACACACAAGTCTGATGCACCTGCCCTGTAAGCCCAACCCCCACCCACTCTGAAGGCCCTCAGTTTCTGACAGAATCCCACTACCCTATCCTCCCCTCCCCTGGCTTTGCTTCTTATTGCTCCCTGCTAGTGAACCTTGGCTCCATCTGCCTCAGATCCCTGGCCCCAGTGCTGAGAGGAGAAAGAGGCATGGTTTTGGCACAGTGGGGGCCTGCCCTACAGGGCAGGGCTCCTTGTAGCCCTGTGATATGAAAATGTGCTTTCTCCCCTCTCTTGTAAGTTGCACACATAAGTAACTGCCAACGCAGCATGAATACCAGGCAGGCCAGTTACTAACTGGTCTGGGGGAAATGCTACTTGGGAATAGTTTGTTCAGTTCCATGCTCCAGAAGGGAGTGTTTTTAGGGGTTACAAACCTTCCTACCACATCCTCCCAGACTGTCCTATTCTGCTTCTGCCCCATCCCCACATGTCTGCTACCACCTCTACTCTCTGGCTCCTGCCTCTCTCTCCCCTAGTCCTGTTGAGGGTTGCCAGATACTTTAACAAAAAATACCGAACATGGCAGGGAAAAAATTGTTTGAGCAAAAAACCAAAAAACCCCCACGGGGGACCAAAGTTGTTGAGCAAAAAAAAAAGGGGGGGGGGACACCAAACTTGTTGAGCAAAAAAAAAAAAAAAGATTAACTGTGCCTTTAAATCCCCATGCTCCCCTCACCTCCCGCACCGAGATACAGCAGAGGAAGAATGTCCCCACCGGTCTTCCATCTGAGAAAAACAGAAAATATCGGCCATTTTACATATACGGTATTTTCTGTTTTTTTTTTTTTACCGGACAGAGGCCACAGATACCGGACTGACTGGGTGAAAACTGGACACCTGGCAACTCTACGTTTTCTATCCTCTACTCATCTGTCTCCCCTCCTCTTGTGCCTCTCTCCTGTTCCTATCTTGATTGCACAATGCAGAGGGATTCCTTGGAGAATTTCACTGTCAAGTAGTAACAAGTCTCTTTTGAGCCTATGTGAACTGAGTTATGTAGGGGCCCATAACTGGCCAAACAGGGGGGTGGATGAGCTTAATTGCAAGAGGCACACAGGGTGACCCCTCCGTCAAATTTCAGGTTCCTGCTGCAGAGCATGGAGGCACAACAGCTTCTCAATGACATGGCGGTAAGATTGTTTTTTATATAGGCCAAACAGCCTGTTTGCTCCCAGTTTCACTCTTGGGAACAGCTAAGCCCCTTCAGCGGACGCTTTCCACATAAAATTAGACACCCAGATTGGGACATCTCAGTGCAAATGGCTTAAGTCTGGCAAAGTGACAAGCAATTCAGGACGGGGTCTTACCACAGAATGTGTCAAGCAACATCTAATGGAAAGGATTTGACACTGGTCTCGCTTTCAGTTTTCAAACAGATCGGTCTGCATCAGCTGCAGAGGAGCTGCCGCTGCCCTAAGCCAGCTCTCTCATTGACTCCTGTCTTGGATTAGAATTTTAGTCATGAGCTCCTCCTTTGCCTGGTTCTCTGGGTGGGTGTTTGGATTTCTAGTTTTACATCCCCAAATTCTGGAATTCAGGTCAGTCTAATTTAAACCCCTTCCCATTGTCCCCTAGGTGCCTGACTTCCTGTTTGGTACCATATTTTGGATGGGGAACTAGCAGCAAGAATTCCTGCATTATGTCCTAAACTCTGCCACTGACTTCCTCAGTCCTCTTGAACAAGTCGCTTAACTGCTGTGTGCCTCAGTTTACCCACAGGTAAAACTGGAATAATGATCATTAGAAGTGAAAAGGGGAGGCAGTTCTAGCAATATCCTGCAATTAAACCAGTTCTCATCCTCATATTCGCTAGATAGGAGGCTTAAGGATCTAAAAAAAACCCAAAACCTCTGCCTGCTAGGCATTGCACTGGGGAAAAATAAATTCATGTTTAAACTGTTTATATGGTGTTGATATTTTTATATTTTTTCCCCTCATTTGCCATTCTTAAAAAGCCAAATTCTGCATTGACCAATGCTCTCATGCATCCAGATTGCTCTCAGTGTGTGAGTCAATACAGAACGTAGTTTCATGTCTATGGTTAGAGCCATCTTGCCAGCAGTAATTGTGTCAACTGTATTGCTAAAGTTTTGTGACACAGGGCATTTTACCAAAAGCTCCAGCAACTGCAGGCTGTAGATTAAATGAAACGCTTGGCTTTTATTTGAGAAAAAGGTTCTTACTCTCGTGGGTGCAGAGAAAAGCTTGAAAAGCTGAGTGCATCATAAAGACTTAAAAAAAAAAAGCGCCACTTGGAAGAACCCAAAAAATGTATTTAAAAAAATCCTGATTTTTAAGTCAGTTTCATGATCTTTTTGGATGGGATTCATGATTTTTTAACTTGCAGAGCTGGCGATACTGTGGTAGCGAGTAGAGGCCAAGGTGTTCTCTTTTTAATATTGCCAAAAACCAAAAAAAGCCAAGCAGGAGCTATGGATTAGGAACTTCCAGGCAGAAGCTCCTAAATGAAGCAGCTAGAGAGAAATAGTTATAGAGTTTGGGCTACTGGGGCTCAAACAGGAGTAACTTGGGCTAGGTGGTCTAATGGTCCCTTTTGCCCTTAAAAGTCACAGATTTTTTACAGGACTATAAAATAAATAATATGCAGTGCAGAGATGTGCAGGGCACTTTTTGGTAACTGGCTTTGCCGTACAGTTCACATTTCAAATACCACCCTGTTCCGTCAGAGGCAGGTGAAGTAATTCATGCTGAAAGAAGCAGGACGGAATGACCTGCTAGAGAAGGGATCACGTGAGCAATACCTGATGTGTTCCCCCCCCCCCCTGGGGCAATTGGTATTGGCCACTGTCAGCATACTGGATGGACCTTTGGTTTGACCCCAGTATGGCCATTCTTATGACCTGCTATGTACACTGGTGTACAGCTGGTTACTTATCACCTTTGATAATGGTCCTGTGCATTTGACTGGGTGATGTTTATATCATGGAGCATTCTGACTGGAATGTAGGTTTAAGGAGAGCCCTTTTTTAGGGCAGGTTTTTTTTCCTCTGTTAACATGTAAATTTCCAGAGCTCAAAATTCATTTCTTCCTCCTCTGCTTAACTCCCTGCCTGCTGGACTCTCCCAGGCAGTGCTGCACTGGGAAGAGCATGGAGGGGAGGGGCAGGAACAAGTCACATAGAGGGTATATGGGGGGTTGCAGAGGTCCCCATAATCCCTAAGGATGGCCCTGCCCATTCATCTTAAAAAACACACGGGACACGGTTGTTGCGTCCAGAAGCAACAGACTAATGACAATATAGAGGGCTAGTGACAGCCTTACTGGGGAAAATACCTACCTGATTCTCTAGAGAGTTATGGGACTTAGTTCAGGAGATCATCAAGAACGCCCTTTCATTTGCCTCCGTTTCATCGATTTTACAACTAGCATATGATGCTCCGGTGTGACCGTCTGCTTGCCACAGGCCATTGCGGTTCACCCCCTGATTCCTGCATCAAGTCTATCTACAGTACATGAGCAAGAGTGCATGCTTTCTAAAGATCTCCAGCCTTGATGTGAAGGTTTCAGGTGACAGAGAATCCATCTTAGGCAACTCCAGGGGTTAATGACCGTTGCTGTAAAATAATCTGCTCCTTCTTTGTAGTCTGGATTTGTCTAGCTTCCACTTCCAGCCATTGGCTCTCGCTCTGCCTTTGTCTGCTGGATTAAAGAGCCCTTTGCTATCAGCGGGGTGCCCAGCTTCAGTTCCTTCAGCTTAGATTTCAAAGCGGTGAAGCACCAGCCACCCCCTCTGAGATGACTGGATCTGCAGATGGAAAAATCCCACCCGGCGCGTGTCCTGTCCTAGAAGCGAAGCATCCGTAATGAGGGGACGCTTTTGATGACAATGCTGTGAGATCCTCTGATGAAAATCACCATAGCCATGCGACGTATTGTTTGCCTGATGTCTTTTAAAGGCCCAGCATGAATTATTCACTGCTTAAGGAAAAAAAAATCTTATTGACGCATTGCAGGAATCAGCACATTGGGTTTTCCCAACCCTATCTTAGGGAAACTCTTGGCATGAACTGTTGAATATGGAGAAGGTTCGCTCTTATCCATATCCTTCTACAGCCCTGAAAGACAACGCCATTGTAAATAGCATTGTAAGGTTGCTAAGTAATAACAGGGCATCCTTTGCAAGACCCAAACACCTTTAAAAGAAAGACGTGAAATTAAGGCCATGGTGAACCTTACATGGCCTGCCTCATAAACACATTATTTCCAAGTGGAAAAAATAATGCATATTTAATTACAAAAACCACTCTAACTTCCAACCCATTTTATGCCCATATACAGTGAAACCTTTGTTATCCGGCACTCTGTTAACCAGAAAACTTTGTTAACCAGCATTGCCCCCAGCCACAATACTGTCACATCTTCAGACGCACAGGCCTGGCTTGGTTTACCATGATTGGCTTAATTTTTTTATTTAAGAAGTACTAATCATCTTTAACTCAAAATAGAAATGTGAGACCAACTGCCTCACACTACAAAATTACCAATATTTAAAACCTGAGTATTACTACTATTGTCCATTGTTTTTTCCTAGGTTTATGGGACCCTCAGATAACCGGAATTTTTAGATAACTGGAACGCCCTAATCCCCGAGCATGTCAGATAACACAGGTTTTACTATATATAGTATATAAATATTCTCATGTAATGAAAACTGTTATCAAAGGGCAGGGAGGTTGTGGTTTGTTCGGTTTTTGGAAGTAATTGCTATTGAGAATAATGTTAGACATATATTTTAAACAGAAATGTGAAAACTTGTTTTCCTCTGGTATAGCAGGCTCATAAAGAGATGTCCCTATCAGACATTTGAGGATGTAGTAACAGGCTCCTCATTCTGAGACACAAGGATCCACAGAAGTATATTGTCTTACCTACCGTGGTATAAACTGTATTGATATAGCTATGTCAGTAAATTTCCCTGTGGAGACAAGGCTTAACTATAGGATGCCTCAAGACAAGAGCTGTGCATCTTTATGAAGGGTAATTAAATATGTCATCCTGCCCACAAAAAAATTGAAAATTGTTGTCTAAGCTTTGCAGAAATATTCCTTCTCTTCACTTTCCGGTAAATCTGGCAATTTTCCAGACAAACCATTTTCCAGAACCAATTCAAGCAGAGGCTGAAATTAGGCATTCTAATAGAAGTGCTTCACAACTTTAACTGTGGGGAGACTAATGAGTGATTTTTCCAACCCAAAGATCACCACAGTCCACAATTCAGGAAACCACTTCAGGATGTATTTAAGTGCATCCCTACTCCAGACAGTACTTAAGCGCATCCGGGGTAAAATTGCTTTCCTCAGTTCTGCTTGTGGTGCAAAATGTCTATCTATAAATCTGTCTATTCACAGGCACAACTGGGGTGAAACATCAGGAAATGTGTAAGAAGAGATGTCAACATTGCACAGCCTAACAGGAAATGGACAGTATGATTTCCAAATGTAACTTCACGGGGAGCTTAGGCAGAATATAAATACCCAACTGGAATTTAGCCAGGACACTGTATTTAAAATCTCTGTTCTTGTGAAACATGTACAAAGACCTTAGTGGCCGTGGACGCTGTATTCACCATCTGTTCATTCCATCTCATCCACAGACTATATCTTCTGCAGCTGCCTGTCCTATCACACTAAATTTGGATGCTGTTTTAAGAGCGACACAGAGAAAAAAGCACAGCCCGTCATTCGCAACAAAAATTTCTGCTAGTCCTTGAGTTTTCCCTGGAGGTCTCCCATCCAAGTGCGAACTTCAGTAGACAATCAGACTTCACATGCCATCTGGTGAAGTGAACTGGAATGTACACATCCCCACCAAAGTAATGAAAGTTTTACCACGTGGCTTTGTGTATGGGAGAGAACTGTTCTCTTTCCATCAGACTTCTTATCTGCAAACCTCTTTCCCCTAGTCACAAGCCTCAGAAAGAGAAGAGGAGAAGGAATGGGTCAAATTAGCCCAGGTCTCAGTTCAATGGAAAGTAATAGGAAGAAACCAGGAAATGTGTCCAAACAACATAGAGAATTTTGCTAGTTACACCTGTGTGCAGTAAACACACATACTCCCTCAGGGTATGTCTACACTACAGAAAAGATCGACGCTGCCACTGTTGACCTTCCAGGGTTCGAATTAGTGGGTCTAGTAAAAACATGCTAATTCGAACTGAGAGGGACACTCCGGTTGATGCTGGTTGTCCTCCTTCGATGAGGAGTAAGGAAAGTTCCCCCTTCAACTTCTTACAATGTGGATAGCACCAAAAGCTGAGTTAAGGTACTTTGACTTCAGCTACGCAATTAATGTAGCTGAAGCTGCATACCTTAATTCAACCTTATCCGGTAGTGTAGACATACCCCGAGGCTACGTCTAGACTGCAAGCCTCTTTCGAAAGAGAGCATCTAGCCTACAACCAGTACTTTCGAAAAAGCAAGACGCTTTTTCGAAAGAGAGCACCCAGGCAGTCTGGATGCTCTCTTTCAAAAAAGCACAGTTTGCATTACATAGCTCCTTTTTTTGAAAGAGCACTTCCGAAAAAAGGCGTTCTTCCTCGTAAAACAAGGTTTTCCACAGTCAAAAAAACCTGCCGCATTCTAACGGTAGAAAAACATTCTACCATTTTCCACAGTAGACAAACTCCTTTAATGGCCGAGAGGAGCACATGCAAGGGGGGGAGAATGCCTGCCACCACGAAGAGAGCAGCCAGTGGGAGAGGCCAGAGAGCAACTTGGCAGCAGTGGTGACAGGGCCATCCTTAGGCATAAAAGGACATGTAGCTGCATAGAGGCAAGCAAAAATTTGGTGCCCCAAATTTTCAGGTGCCCTAAGCAATTGCGTATTTTGCATATGCCTAGGGACAGCCATGACTAGAGTTACTTACCTTTGCAAAATAACAAATGCCCTAAAGATTCTGAACTCACGCCTTTTAGAGTTCCTGGCATCCTGCTCCTCAGAGTAGCACCCCTTCTGACATAAAATCTCTTTTTACTGTGTGCTTATGCTGAGAACTTGCGGTTCTACCAGCTGGGCTGGTGCCCTGTGTTGGAAATCAGTTGTCCCATGAGCTTGGGCCAGCATCTGAAAGACAACCAAACTTGATGGCTCTAGATTGCTCCAAGATGGCTTCTCAGGGATAGACCTTCAAGGAGGCACCAAGTATCTTTCCTGTGCGGGGTCAGTGCCTGGAATACATCATAACAGACTTAAGTCTGGCAAAGTTAGACTTGTTCAGCACATAGCACAACATGACTGTTGTACTTAAAAATATAGTTCACAAGTTAGTAGACTTATCCCACTCTGTCAACATACTAAGGGAAAAGGAAGACAAGAAATTGTAGTTATGTTGGCGAGGCCTAGACTACAGTCTTCTATCAGAAAAAGCTATGCAAAATGCGCTCCACATTTTGCGTAGCTTTTTCCGATTTTTTTTCGGAAGAGGCTTTTCTGAAATTTGGCCCGTCGACGCTGGGCCAAATTTTGGAAAATCCCCCTCTTTCAGAAGACCCCTTCTTCCTCATGGAAAAAAAAGCAGAAGAGCAAATATGTCCCCTGGATGCAGTGAGGTTTTTCCGGGATACTAGAGGTATCCCAGAAAAAACCCACAGTATAGACATAGCCGTTGTCAGAGACCTATGAAGAGAAACTGGAAGTCCCAATTCCTGCTCCTGTGTTTTATCCGTAAGTCAGTGATGAAATAATGTGAAAGCTAGCCAAAACCTGATAAGTAAGGCATTCTCTCTCCCTGCCTGCTTCCCCACACCTACAATGTGCATACAGAGGAAGCACTATTATGAGGTTGTTACAATAGTAACTAAAAGCAGCAGAGGCTTATTTTGTAACTAGCCAATTAGCCCGTCATAAGACGGGATTTTCAGGTCTCTCCTCCAT
>JANRFK010001234.1:119323456-119349964 GCA_030068395.1 Apalone spinifera
TTTTTCGAAAAAAGGCCACTTTTTTCGGAAAAACCCTGTAGTCTAGACACACCCTAAAGTGCCACAGGACTACTCGTTGTTTTTAAAAGTTGGTTTCTAGGGGGCATGTCATTAGAGATATTGAGGGCCTATACTTTGTATTCTCGCTTTCACCAAGAGAACGATACATTCTTCCATAAGAGAAAAGCTGAGTCACCCTATCCTGTGTGCTCAGATCCTGGATCACTTCCTTAGATCCTGCCAAGATCTTAAGCAGCATATTTAAAAGTGCCATAGACAAATGGTCTTCCATTGTTTCACATGCCTAATGTCCAATCAAGATTGAAGTCTCATTGTACCAGGCACTACCCAGGTATAAAATAAAGGCTAGTTCTTACCTCTAAAAGTTTGCCATTTAAATAGACCCAACTCACGGTGAGTATTGTGTGCAAACCATAAGGAGGGAGGGAAATTGGAGGGAGAGACATAAGAAGACAATAGTGGACATACAAGGTATGGAGCGCCCTGATCCCATTGGCACAGTAACTGTTTTTGCTAAAGACTGCAGACTTCGTGCATGCTTTGGGTTTTAATAACTGAGTTTTCTTTAAAAATATAAACCTCATTCCAATGTGGCTATATTTAGTCCCTGCCCTGTGTAGAGATTACTAAGCCCTACTTTGGTTGTGAAAATATTCATCAAATATTAAAGAGGCTTTATTACAAGCTGAATATTTATTTGTATGTTTATAGTCTTCTTGTAATTCCAAAATAATGATGTGCTTCAATATAAATTTCCTCCCATATAATATTTACATGCAATTTTAAACATCTTTTCAGGCAAAACTTGTGATTAATGTTTTAAACATTAATGGCATTATAACCAGACATGTTTTCTCTCTGGTTTAGAAAAAACATGGCATCAAGTAATGTTTAAACTGATTTAAGAAATGTAGAGCTTTTTTACTTTGGGATTTGGAGTAAAGGTGAAACCTGGGACTTCATGGGAAATGGAATTTGACTGAATGTGTTCAAAAAAATACAATAGACAAATTTTGCCCTGAATTATATACCTCATGAAATTCCATACCAGTTGCAAATAATCTCCCATTTTTGAAATTACCGTGAAGGTACCATAATAAGAACTAACCTTGCTACTGATACTTTTATACAGATTGCTTGATATGTTTACCTCCAAACTACTTCCAGTAATGTTTCTCATGTACATGGTATATTTCTGAACTCATTTCACTAAATCAAGATCACCTCCACTGAAGTCAATAGAATTAAACCAGTGGACACACAGGCCCTGTAAGGCTTATGTACAATAGTACAGCCATTCATGTACTTTTGTGTACTTTTGATCAATCTGTTTGCTTTTTGTTAACGCGAGCCACCTTCCAGAACCAAGTTCATTATTATTCTATGAGCACTGCAGTATTTGAAGGCTGCAAAAAAGACCCAAATCCTCTGAGCCTGATCCAAGGCTCCACCAAGTCAATTGAAAGACACTTTGAGCAATGAAGCAGGCTAGGAGTAAACGCATAAGGAAGAGCTGAATGAAGAGGGTGGAGCAAGAAGGAAACAGACAGTAAGAAAATTAAAGCGGCGAGGGGTCCTGTGGCACCTTATAGACTAACCGAAGTGTTGGAGCATAAGCTTTCGTGGGCAAAGACCCACTTCGTCAGATGCAAATTTCCACGACATGCATCTGACGAAGTGGGTCTTTGCCCACGAAAGCTTATGCTCCAACACTTCGGTTAGTCTATAAGGTGCCACAGGACTCCTTGCCGCTTTTGCAGATTCAGACTAACACGGCCACCCCTCTGATAGTAAGAAAGTTAGTATCCTGTGAAGACAGAACTTATCACAGTGTTTCTCAACCAGTGGTATGAGTATCCTCAGGGGTACTCGAGAGAAGTCTGGGGGGTACATCAACACCACTGAAATTTGGAGAAAACTGAATTTTTGTTTTAAATTTTGTCGCACTTTATTGTTTTTGTACTTTTTACACCCAAAAATTTCATCGCCCACCCGGCTACGATTAAGTTGTTAAAACAAATGTGTTGCAATGGTAGGAAAAAATGCTGTGTGTCTGAAAACTGTAGGTACTGGGTATAATTTATAATTTTTTTTAAGGAGTACTTTATAAAAAAAAAAAAAGGTTGAGAAACTCTGGCCTATCATATATATGGATTTCAGAGCAAGATCCCCAGACGACATGAATAACCTGAACTCCAGTGTCATTAAGTGATCTATACTGACTTACGTATGCTGAGGATCTGGCCCTTAGAGGCCAAATTCCTTTGACAGTACTAAACACAGTGAGCCCATGTTCTCTGAAGCTCTGTGCAATGGTCACCCATAACAATTCCTTACCTAACACATGCACATAAGGCATTTATCCACAACCGGGCAAAAAACAGCTTAGATTCCCTCTCCCCTCATTACTAAATTCCTGGAGGAAAGTCTTTGTTGGCTCTTAACAGTGAGCACCAGTTAAAGTTCTAAAACAGTCACAAACTCTAAGCTGTATTCAAAATCTAAAGAATTAAATGAGGCACTGTCTGCAATGCAACAAACATACCCCCAAAAGATTTTCCTATATGAACTGAAATGTATGATGTATCAAAACGAGGAACGATTGGCAGGGATGGCTAACCTGATCCACCATTCAGCTCCTGTGCCTTGTAAAACGCAGTGTTCTGCTGCCTCTTATTCCCGCGGGGGGAGGAGGGGAGAGGGAGAAGAGGGGGTGTGTGGGGAAAGGTGTGTTTTCTTGGCCTTGAAAACTTACTTACTGCAAGTAAGCATTACAATTCCCCCTCACACCCTCCCTTCATGAAAGACTTGATGGGAGAAATAATTTCCCCACAGCTAAACCCAAAATGTGTTTGATCATGGAAGAAAGAATAATCAAGACGCTAAATAAAAAATTCTTAGAAGTAATGAAAGTGGAAGCATTTGGTCGGTCCTAGAAAAACAGATTAATCGGGCTCATTGGATAATTTGCCTTTAGACTAATGAGAATTCGTCCTCATGTGGTTCATTTTGTATGGACAATAAAGTTGGTTTTGCAACAGCTGCACAAAGGCCAGGCTAGAATTCCTGATGAATAGTCTTAAGATTAGGTTCATGAGCTGTAGATCCTGCTTTTTGGGAGGCAAAAACCTGATGTAAATAAATTAGAGAAAAGAAAGAGAAAAGCTGGAATACCCTTGTACAAAAGAGAGATTGATTTTCAGCATCCGTTTTTCATAGGATTGGAACTATTGGCTATTATTATCACAACATAGAGCCTGGTGTATCTCCGGCAGACTCCAGTCATCTGTGTGGGGAAATTGAGCCTGGGACCTCTGGAGCTTAGGCCAGGTCTACACCCAGAGAGAAAGTCAACTTAAGATACGCAAATCCAGCTATGAGGATAACACAGCTAGAGTCTAATTTCTGTGGCACCACCATTGAGGGAGGTCAACAGGAGAAACGCTCTCATCGGCACTCATTTTTTCCTCAGGCAAAGTTATAAAATGTTCACAAACTCTACGCTGTATTCAAAATCTAAAGAATTAAACGAGGCACTGTCTGCAAAGCAACAAACATACCCCCAAAAGATTTTCCTCTACGGACTGAACTGTATGATGTATCAAAATGAGGAACAATTGGCAGGGGCGGCTAAACTGATTCACCATTCAGCTCCCGTGTGTTGTATTTTTCTGTGGTGCTAGCGTTGTTGCGGTAGCCTCTGAGACATAGGCGCCAAGTTTCATGAATGCTCGACCCCCAGGTTTGCCTGAGGCCCCACCTCCACCCTACCTTTTCCTGCTCAGTTCTGCTCCCCCTCCCAGAGCCCTCCGAACACCACAAAACAGCCGATTGTGGTGGGAGGAAGTGTGGAAGGGAAGAGGAGGTGCTGACCCCTGGGGCTTGCCCTGCAAGTGAGCAAAGGTACAGGGGGAAGAGGGAGAACTGATAGGGGCTTGCCGGTGGGTGTTCAGCACCCATCTGCTTTTCAGCACCAACCTCGGAGCAACCATGGAGTTGGCGTCTATGCTCTGACACCTCATCCACTTACGAGTATGTGGAGGTGGCTTCTGAGATCTTATCCCAAGAACTCAGATTGATTCTGAACTAGTCATTGAGGTTTCTTTATGGGCATGCAATCAAATTACACAGAGCTGATCAGATTCGCATATGCGGGTGGGTACACAACACATCCAAAATATTGATGATTATAATTATGAATCCGCTTACATACACATGCTAAAACAGATGCCACGTGTGCCTTCTATTCTGTGTTGTATCACACACTCTGTGAGTTGTTCATTAATTTCTGAGAACCAGTCTCACACAGATCATGGAGCGGCCAACTCCAGCCCTTCTGGGAAAGGCCTATGGAATTCAATAGGCTCCAACCAATCAGGTTCTGTCTGAGTTCAACACTGTTCTGTCGCAATGACCATGAACACCTACCTGGGCTACATCTAGACTGGCATGACTGGGGGTGGGGGCTGTAACACACTCTGGATGTCATGGAGGATTGACTGCCTCCAGCCCTGCCTCTTCCACCCAAGGCCCTGCCCCTTCCAGGAGCATGGAGCTAGCCACCTCCCCTGCACACACACCTCACAGCACGTGGAGGCCTGTGCGGGCTGTCAGTTCCCCTGTGCTCAGTTGCACCAGGTGTTGTGAGGAGATGGAGCATGCATCAGTGAGGACAAAATCTTCAAAGACATAAGCTGATAATATGGAAGAAGGCTCCACTGAACCTGTGCAAGACTTATAAGTGGGCTGCGTCTGAGCAAAGTTTCACAGGGAGACCATAAGGCACATCCCACACAAAGGCCGCCAGTCTGCCAAATTTCAAGGCTCTGCTCCAAAACATCAGGGTGCTAAAGATGTTCAAATAAAGGCATCATTTTTTTTTTTTAACATTGGCAAAACAACTGATTTTCCCCAGCCTCATTCTTGGAAAAAAACTGAATCACTTCACTTTGGCTAAAATTTCCCAAAACATTCAGCTGAAACTGACCCCGTCCCCCTCCCCCACCGCAGAAAATTACAGCTCCCATAGTTAAATTAATAAACTACAGAAAACAGGAATTTTATTATGGGAATGAATAATACCAGACGTACCTGTAATAAGAAAAATATCCGGCTGTAGAGTTTTACAGTATGATTTAAAAAAAAATAGAGGTTTTTATTATCCATTCACTTCTATAGGACTTTTGCATAAAGGAAAGATGGAGCTGCCAGGAGCTCACAGTTTTGGAATTTGTTCCCAAGTAGTCAGAATTTGCCGACTTTAGGATACAAAAGATAGGAAAAGGGGTTAAAAGAATGAGGAATTACTTCAGCAGGGGTGTGATTTATCTATGCAAGGTGCTTATGTGGTCCTCTGGTAAGTGAGCACTTCACAGTTCTTGGAGTATTGTCCTCACCACGCCACAGGGAGGCAAGGCAGTGCTATTGGACAGAAGGGAAACTGAGGCAGGACAAGTCTAAGCAATGCAGCCAAAGTCCCACAAGTAATCTGTGGTGCAGTGCAGTCACTCACATCCCAGTTAATATCCTGTGCACTGGATCCCACCCTCCTCTCCATTTGAATTCTTGATTTGCAAGTGTTAAGCTACGTTGGCTTGCTCTGCTGCCCGTTAGTTGCATTTTGAGAATGAGACGGGGGCATCTGCCCCACACTGTCCCTTTAAGGGGTTAAAATCCAGCCCCGAGTGAGCTATGGAGCAAGAAACTGCAGCAGATAGCTGCCAATCAGGGCCCAGCTGTGGGCAGTATAAATAAGGACTCCAGGAGGGAGGAAGGGAGAGACACTCTTGCTCTGGGTGGGGAGCAGGATAGATCTGGCTGCCAGGGAAAGCTAGAGGCTTCCTGATGCAGAACAGAGCAGGGGAAATTTAGGCAGGGCCGGGGAAGCTCCCAGGGTGCAGGGCCTGAAGCAAGGCCTCAGGTTACTAGGGCTGCAGGGAGGCAGCCAGGATAGGCAAAGGCAGCAGGTCCACACCCCTTTACCAATGATGAGTGGCCATTTCTGACTGCAGGCTAGATGACGCCTGGCAGTGGGTCTCTGAGGTGGGGAGTGGGGCTCTCCAGAGGTGGAGGACTCCAGTGCGTGGGGGCACTACAGTAGGGCAGTACTCAGGTAGGAGGGTGCCATGGTCTGAGAGAGTTGTGGGCCTTGATCTGGAGTGGAGGAGAATAACAGTGGGTGAGACACCAGCCAGAAGGGGGCAGTCCTGCACCAAAAATGCTAATTCCCTGAGTGACCAGCTGGAGGCATCGTTGTGTAGGCCTGCCGTGTTACAGACAGTTTCACCAAAGGTGTCCAGAGTGTATGGCTAGATGCCATCTGGCAGCGTGTACACAAGTATAAACTCTCGCAGCTCTGTGTCACCTGCCACTCATGGGAACATTGCCAGTTAACATACAGAACAAGAGCAGCCTAACCGATAGGTTAACTAAACGACAAGGCAATTTGTGAAAGGTCAAAGCTCTTCTGTTTTTGAATCAGCTGAAACTCTATTTTTCTTCAATAAACTATTAAGGAAAAAAATTGCCCAACTTTAATTCTCCACAGATAGATGCAGTCGGCAGTGAAATTTCCATACGGTAACCATGCAAAGGAATGAGAGCATTTATCTGTGTGAGAACAATCCCAAATAATGCTAGGTTAGAGGCCTATGAAAACAGTAGCATCCTAAACCTACAATGAAGGGCTAGATGATGGGGACAAGGCACAACACACATTGGAGTTGAGTAACTAGGGAGTCATTCCCAGAGCATCACTCCTTAGAAGGCAGCAAACTTCACTAGGCTTCTTAGCCAACCAGTCCTGCTGGCTAGTGTGGGACAGGACTAACAAGCTGGCCCAACAGCAGTGCTGTGTAGGGCTAGAATGATGCACTTGGTCAACAAAAGCATGTCTGAAAAAAACTTAGCTGCCTAAAGCGGTCACCGCTTCTAGGAGACAGAAAGATCTTTGCTATTAAATGTAAATAAAGTAGAAGTGGAAAATCATTCAGAGCCCGTTTTGAAAAATGGCCACCTTAATTACATTTGAGCTTAATCCTAACTTATTTTGTTCTTCTATAAAGTAAGCTTTAAAGCTCTGAAGTTAATGCTCCGTGACAAACAGTGCATTTAGGTTTGGACAGCATTACATTAGAGAGAGACAGTTAAGTGAGAAAGATATTCAATAGCCCAACTCTGTTCTCGGCTCTTTCATCCTTAATTACATGTCTTTGGGATGACAAAATACCACTCTAATCACTCTTGTTATTTCAAATGGTATGGGAAAGTTAAACAGCTGAGAGGGGAAGCAATTTCTTAAGGCTGATCACAAGGAAAGAATCATGCTCTTGCAGTTCAAGCTAAGGTCTGGGCTGTGCTACAGACCTATATCAATATCATTACGTAGCTCAGGGTTGTGAAAAATCTGTACCAATAGCAGTGTAATTATACTTGTAATAAGAAGGCAGCCTGAGACCTAACCAACAAGGCAGTCAGTGTTATGTCTGAAGGGGATCTTTTCCCATCAACACAGCTGCCCTCGCTCGGGAATGTGAATTAACGGCACCAATGAGGGAGTTCTCTCTTGTCGGCTCAGAGCATCTTCACTGATGCAGTGTTTGAAGTGTAGACGTGCCGTAAGACTTATGGGTTGGAGAGGGGTCTATTGTTATCTGTGTTACAGTTGTATTAAAGACCCCATCTGTGATCAGGGGCCCATTGTGCCAGGCGTTCTACAGAGAGTAAGTAACAATATAAATAAGTGGAGCGTCCATGCTGCCAAGTCTGTAATGTGTTATATGTATGTTTTACGGTGCTCATCATAATAGTATCTGAGCACCTTCCAATACAGGTTGAAACTCTCTAAAATGGGACTCTCTGGTCCGGCAACATCCGTGGTCCAGTGCAGATGGTACAGGACCAGAGAGTCCCAGTAGAAAGCCAGCAGCAGGGAGCTCAGTGGGACCCAGAGCTGCGGCAGCAGCGGTTGCCCAGTGGAGTCAGCCGGGCAGTGAAGCCGGCAGTAGGTGGGGAGCTGGCCAGGAGGCCAGGCCAGAGCTGGGGAGCAGAAATGACTTCCCCTGGTCCAGCAAAACCCCCATCCAGGACTGATCAGGTCCCAAGGATGCTGGGCCAGGGAGGTCCAATCTGTAGTTCCTAAAGCAATATGACCCCAGCTCCGTCACAAGAGACTTGTTCTTTCACCCTCTCCCAAGGGGCAGAAGCAGGTGCAGTTCTAGTTTGGAAGGATGTTGTTGTTTCGTTTTGACCACACACGCCATTGTGTATTTATGTTAGAAAAGGAACGGTTCAAACACGTGCCCTCCGCTTGCAGGGAAGGTGGCCAAGTTTGTGCTACCTTTAGTTCTTAAAGGTAGTTCATTGCACAGTCTGAAGAAGGCTCTACCTCCTGCCACCCGGAGCATACGGCAGCAGCTTGAGCCCTGGGACATTTAAATTGCTGCTGGACAGCTGCACCATGTGCTTTCAGTGACTCTTGGGGCTTCTTGGTGAGGCAGGGGCTCTGCACATCTCTGAGGCATGAAGGGGGGGAGGGTGTGCCACAGTCTGCATGGCGCTGAGGGGCTAACTGGTTGGCCCCGCCCCTTCTGCCCATGGCCCCGCCTCTTCTGGAGTACAGAGGTAGCCCCTGCCCCCCAGGCCTGCAGAGTCTGTTGTCTGGTTGCATGGGTTGGAACAGAGATGACCTGTGAAAGTCCTAGGTAGACAAATGAGGAGATGCGTTTTTGGGAATTTGCTTCTGCTGACTTGTCAACAGGTGAGTTATCCTGGGAGATTTCAAGACTGGACTATTTCCTCATTATTGCCAACAAGATATCAAGGATCTGCTTAAGGAAACCTTTCAGCTGTCATGGGCTGTAAATGAGCATAAAATCTATTAGGGCATGTCTATATCTGGAAATTATTTTGAAATTACTAAATTTGAAATAACTCCCAAAATAACAGAATCGAAATAGCGTGCCCTCACTATGCCCTGGTCTACACTCGGGAGTTATTTTGATATAACCCCCCCTCCCCCTTATTTTAAAATAATAAGTGGAGTGTCCATGCTACCAAGTCTGTTATTTCGAAATAACAGGCTGGTTATTTCAAAATCTCTACTCTCTGCTTTTCTCAGGGAATAAGCTTATTTCGAAATAATTACTTCAAGAATTTAGTTATTTTGAAATAATTTTCTAGTGCAGCCATGCCCTATAGGGAAGCCTTGAAATTAGTCTGAGGCAGGCTCCATTAAAGTGCTACCTCAACTTAGAGCCCCAAGAAGCTCAGGGGAGTAATTACTTCAAATTACTCTGGGGAGTAGTTATTTCGAAACAGCAGTAGCGGAGCATCCACACTAACACTATTTTGAAATAACTATTTCAAAGTAAGCATTATTTCCTGAGGAAAGCAGGAGCACAGATTTCAAAATTACCAAGCCTGTTGTCTCAAAATATCAGGCTGGTTGTGTGGATGCTCTGCTTATTATTTAAAAATAAGGGGAGGTTATTTCGAAATAACTCCCTAGTGTGGACCAGAGCTTAGAGAGACAAGGTGCGTAAGGTAATATCTTTTATTGGACCAACTTCTGTTGGGGAAAGAGACAAATTTTCACGCTAATATGGAAACCTAAGGAAGATCTCTGTAGAATCTCCAGTGCTTGTGTCTCATACCAACAGAAGTTGGTCCAATAAAATATATTACTTCACCCATCTTGTCTCTCTAATAAGCTGGAACCCACACAACTACAGCAACACTGAAATCATAACATCTATGGCCACGTCTTTGCTACTGGGAAGATTGATGCTGCGGCAGTCAAACGTCTGGATTTTGATTTAATGGGTCTACTAAAGACCTGCTAAATCGAACACTGAGGGTGCCCCCATTGATGCTGGTACTCCTCAATTCATGAGGAATAACGGAAGTCAACAGGAGTGTTTGCTCACATTGACCTCCTGCTGAGGAGACAATGCCAAAGGTTGAATTAAGGTACATCGACTCCAGATACAAAATTAATCTAGCTGAAGTTGCGTATCTTATTTCGACCTTCCAGATAAGTATAGACAAGTCTGATGTTAGCTTTGCCTTTGAATTCTAAACATAGGCAAACAGTGGGAGGAAGCAAGAATTGTTATCTCTAATTAACCTATGGGTAAAGTGAGGCACTGAAAAACTAAGAGAATTTCCCAGGGTCAGCCAGCAGCCGGTGGCAGAACCCAGAATTAACCCCAGATTTCCTGATTTCCAATCCAGTGGTGTCATCATAAGACTATTCTTCTCCTGTGGAGCAACGTATCTAACAGATTATACTCAGGGCTCTATTCTTTGAAATTTTCAGTCTTAACTGTATGTATAGTACGCTAAATGATTGTTTTGGTGGTGATTTATTTTCCATCCTATGCCAAATAAGC
The DNA here is from genome assembly GCA_030068395.1 of Apalone spinifera. Classification (NCBI taxonomy): domain Eukaryota; kingdom Metazoa; phylum Chordata; order Testudines; family Trionychidae; genus Apalone; species Apalone spinifera. The sequence goes on from JANRFK010001234.1 coordinate 119,333,869, forward strand.
TTTTTTATTTAAATCACAGGGACCGGTTGTGGACAACCAGTCTGGCACCCTATAGAGCTGCAAACTTGTCTCTCTTAGAGCAGCAGGTTTGAGTTAATGAAATCCTACATCCTGTCAATGGCTACGTATCCTGCTCCCCAAAGTAGGCTCAAAAAAGGCCAGATCAGAGCCCGATGGGGAGAAAGAAACAGCAGAGGGGAACTCAGCTTGGAGATGCATCTGCACAGGTCAAAGAGATCATATCGTCACAAAAACTCCAGATTCAGACATTAGCTGAAGGGTCTGTTTGAAAAGGGAGGCAACCTTCATGGAGAAACAAGACTGAAATGAAATAGTATGCACCATATTAGTAGTGGTAGTTGAGCTAGTCTGTGGGTGAACTGAAGAATGAGGGGGGATTTAATAGCAGCCTTCAATTACCTGAAGGGGGGTTCCAAAGAGGATGGAGAGAGGCTGTTCTCAGTGGTGACTGAACAAGGGGCAATTGTCTCAAGTTACAGTGGAAGAGGTCTAGTGTGGATATTAGGACAAACTGTTTCACTAGAAGGGTGGGGAAGCACTGGGATGGGTAACTTAGAGAGGTGCTGGAATCTCTATCCCTAGAGGTTTTTAAATCCCAGCTTGACAAAGCCCTGGCTGGGATGATTGAGTTGGGGTTGGTCCTACTTTGGGCAGGGGGCTGGACTTGACCTTCTGAGGTCTCTTCCAGCCCTGGGATTCTATGATTCTATAACTCCCATGCAGCGCCCAGCTCATACAGCACTGCCACAGTGGAGATCCAGCTGCCTGACTGGGTGCTCACATGAGCACCTGAAGGCACCGAGTCTGTGCCACTAACTAAGAGTGGAGTGTTAAATGGTGCTCTGTAGGCCGAGGTCAGGGCAGGAAACACCAGTTACATGACAAGTAGTATACTTCAGTGTCAATCAGCTCTCAGTTCCTCATTGCGCACTGCAGAGGGTGCTATTTGCTTACTTTCCTACCACGCAGGTCGTGGGTGTAAACAGATTTTGGCTGAATAGTATGAAAGCCTTAATGCACTTTCTTTAGTAACATTGAAATGGGCTTCTTTTTTGTAATTGAATTACGGAGACAAGCACACTGGTCATCCCTATGACAAGTTAAGTTTCTTTACTTAAAACCGCTCTTGCCAACACCTTTATGTCGAGAGTTACACCTGAGGTGAATGGATGTAGTACTGCAGTCATATACTCATGTCAAGCCGGAGTAACGTCACTGGAGTGAATGGAATTACACTAATGTAAAACCAGCCTGAGAGGGAGGAGAATCAGACTCGTCAGTTGGGCTAAACTCTCTGCAGAACCACGATGTGTTAGGATTTCCGTAGGCATTCTGCTTTGAAGGGGCATGTCTATACTACAGCGTTATTTCAAAATAACAAGGCGAGTGTCCACACAGCAAGCCTGTTGCGTCGAAATGATTTCAAAATATGCTGTTGCAACCTTCTCCTTACATAGAAACATTTCGTTTTAACCTGAGTTTGTTCTGAATTTGTCATTCATTATAATATAAGATATAAAGTCTACTATATAGTTGAGAGAGTTTGTGTTTCTGTCTATCCATGAGTCTTTTTGTATAAGAACTCCTCCTAAATGGCCACCTTCCCGTGATACTGTTCTGCTAGAACATATTTGACTAGCTCCAGCTTCAGGCATCTCAAGAGTCATCTACGCACCTAGTGGGATTTGCAAAAGCAGCCAAGCAGGTTCGGCTCTTAACTCCCATTGGTTTCACACTTGTGGTTGCAAGAGGGAGGAACAGGGCTCCGTCTTATCCCAGAGCAGAGGAATTCTACATCCCAGTATGGAGTCACTTTCTACTCCAGTATCCCAACGATGAGGAAGTGTGAGGAAAAAAATATTTCTTTACATTATTAGGAAGCATAAAAATCTTATTTAAAACGGATGCGGGCAAATTCTATCCAATCCTGACAGAAAGGAGAGAGACAGCATCGCATTCTGCTGTGCCAGGTCAGAAATGGGCAGCATTTGTTTGCAGTGACAAAGCGTGTGTGTTGGGGCATATCCCCTTCCCCTGACAGTTATCTGTGGCATCTTGTTTTTCCTCATACTTTGGCAGCCCCCGTGCAGCTTGTGGTGCCAACAAAATCCAGCGGAATTGAATTGAAAAGGAAACGGATTCATTTTATGCAGTAGGTTCAGATGCCAAGCTGCGGTGAACGCTCCCCACCCATCTCTTTCCACAAGCTTATTCACTCACTCTGACGACATTGAATTTGCATTCTTTTAGGGAGCTCGGTTAGCTCAATGGATGGCACTTCACACTGGGAAAGCGAGGGGGAGGTGGCATTGTACTAATGGGCATCTTTGGCTGAAGATTCACTGCAGTTCAATAGCAATCGGAGGGGGTGACTCATCCGTAGCCATTCTCTATCAATGAGATACACACTCCTTAAGGAAGGCTCTACCGCTTTTTGTGCCTGAACATTTTGTAGTATTATATCATTGTCAGGAATAAGAGCTACCCACAGAAATCCTCTTGTAGAAGGTGAGCACGACCTAGAAGGCTTCAATCGCAAAGGAAGATGTTGAGCGTTATATTTAAAAATAGCCCTAATGCTCATGGCTGCTAGGAAACAAGATGGAGGAACAGGTCCTAGCAGTGAGTCGTTCTGAATATTGTTGTCCCTGATCTTTTCGTGCCCTGGCAAGAGAGGTTTGGCTTCTGTCTTGATAGTCGTGTTCCTGTGGCCAGAAATTTCCCTTAAACACTCGCTATTTTGAGCTCCCTGATACTTGGGGTTTCTACTGGGCCATAAACAACAAGAAGTCGTGTGGCACCTTATAGACTACCAGATTTATTGGAGCATAAGCTTTCGTGGGCAAAGACCCACTTCATCAGATGCGACCATGAAAGCTTATGCTCCAATAAATCTGAATCTGCATAAACAACAAGAAGTCCTGTGGCACCTTAGACTAACATTGCTACCCCTCTGATACTGAGCCATGTACCTGTATCTGTTCAGAGTTTCTGGGCCTCAAGCCTACAGCTAACTTGCTGAAGCTAATGTCTTACAGGACACAGGACTACAGGTTTCTTGCAGAACACAATGCAAAGCTGAATATAATAAATGCAAGTTGGCACCGTGGGCTACACCTGTGAATAAAAAACATTGACTTTTATCCTTTCAACCACTGGCCTACCCATTGAACAATGGCACCAGCGTGCAGCTTTTGTGATTCTCATGCTATGTCTAAACTGCCCTCTCTTGCACAAGAAAATATGCAAATAAGGCAAAGTGTTGAATATCGCTGCACCTCTTTGGATACTTAATAAGCTGCCATTTTTGCGCAAGGGGCTTTTGTGCAAAAAGGAGCGGTCCTCACGGCTCCTTTTTGAGCAAAACCCCCTCTTGTGCAAGAGCTATTCTGCCACTTTTTTGGGGGAAGAACAGCTCTTGCACAAGAGGGGGGTTTTGCACAAAAGCCCCTGGCACAAAAATGGCAGCTCTAAGTATGCAAATGAGGCACGGCGATATTCACCGCTTCGCCTCATTTGCATATTTTCTTGCAAAAGAGAGGGCAGTCTAGACGTAGCCTCAGTGATTCCTTCAGCGAGGGACCTTCGGCTGTCTGGAGCTCAGTGCAATGGGTTGCCTTGCAGTGAGTCCATACTTGGGTGAAGTGCTAATATTTCCACACATACCATAAAGAGAATTCACAATTTGATGCAGGCCTATTCCACTGTCACACTCTGGGTATAGCCACACTGCAGCTGGGAATGAGCTTCCCAGGCTAGTTTTGTTAGTCTATGCTACCAGACCAATTTTTGTTTTTAAGTTTATCCTGTACAGACTAACTCGGCTACCCCTTGAAGCCTCCCCCCAGTGGGCCTTTGAGCTAATGTGCTAAAAACAGCAGTGTGGACTGTGTCGCTCTGGTGGACACTTGGGCTAGCCACCCGAGCTCAGAACCAGGGAATCAGGTGGGCTTCGGAATCTGAGCGGCTGCCCGAGGCACAACCGCCATGCTGATATTTCACTGCGCGCTCTCAAGGCCTGATAGCACACGGCTGTCCATCCAGCCGGAAGGCTTGCTCCTAGCTGCGATGTGGACAGACCTCAGTTGCTATCCAAGTATGCTTCCAAATCTTTTTCTCCCCATGGAAAAAAGGATTGTCAGAGGCTAACCCTGAGCTTATCCAAACTACAAGACCCCTCCTCCAAACACTTCCTACCAGGCACAGTTCTTAGGACCAAGAACATTCCCTCAAAGTCACTGAGAAGTCAGGTGGGCCTCTTTTAATCACTCAAACTATGCCATGTCACCAACTGGGGCTTCTTTTCTTTCACTCACTCACTGCTCTCAGACTTCAGGGCTGCCTGTCCATGGGGTCTCTGGCACACTCACTTCTGGCAGCTTCCCAGAACTTCCTAATCAGTTCGTCTCCCTTCCGGTAGCAGTAACCCGAGGGTGCTTCCCTGAGCTCCTCGTCTCAGGAACTCACCACAGAAATTAATGCCTCTCTTCCCTGGCTTTCCTTCCCTAGGGGCAGCCTGTTTCTATTACACTCCCTTTGCCTGGTGTCTCGTGACCCTTTATATACTCATTCGTAGCCCAGCCCTTTTTACCTAGCAGGACTGGGCTCACCTACTCTGACAGTGGCGTTGAGCCAGATCTACTCACAGGGTAGACAACCTGATAATAAGCGTATGCAGGATCCGTCCCTAGGGATGCCAGACCACTGGATCTATTCCTATTGTAAAGCCAACACACCCTGGTCATCGGCAGATGGGATTGAACCTGCACCACTAAGGGGCTAAAGCCATGTGCCTGTACCACATGAGCTAAAACCCAGCTCGTAGCTAAGGCTGTAGAACAGACTTCACTCTCCCTGTCTCAGTGGCCTCAGTGTCACACTTTGAAGAAGAAAGGCAGCAGGTGAAGAATGCCTTTCATCTTCCCTCATTAGTTTTCCATTGTTGATTGGCACGTGTGCTACTAAAAGTGTCATCATGAATCTTTGGAAGACTCCTCATTGCTGATAAACTTAGATTAAATGCCATATGGTCGGTACCTTGTTATCTGGGAAGCAGCTATTATACAGCCCCTGATGGAAATAGACTTTGGCATAAATCAGGACACATCATCACTGTTTTCCTAAAATGTGAAAGAGCAGCATCAAGCCGGACTGTGTGTGGTATCGGTGACATACGATCCTAACAAACAATCCCCATGGCACATAATGGTTAAGTCAGCATCTAATGTCTCCATCAGGGTTCTTCTGTTGAAGTCCTGATACACTCACGGCTCACACAAATTTCCACTGACATCCATCAGAGGGCTGCTTGAGGAACGATGTCAAGAGCTGATGCAAGATCAGCGACTGAAAACCAATAAAATAAAAGCATGTGGAACAAGCGCATCTTTCTGTTATGGCACTTAGGAATACAATCGCTCCTGAATTCTTCTCTGCTTGAAGGGCATGGTCAAACAGGTCTTTAAAAATTGTCCTTAGTTGAAGTCACTCTGGTTTGTTCCAATCCTCAGAAAGTTTCATTGAGTTGTTGCCCTGACGTATCTTATTTTGCGTAACCATGCTGTCCACACAGTGGAAGGCTGATGAGAACAAATGTTCCCGTCGGCTTCCCTTACTCCGCATGAAGAGCAGGAATACCGCCCACCAACGGTGGTGCCCTCAGAGTTTGATCTTGCGGGTGTATACAAGACCCGCTAAATCAAACCCTGGAATATTGACTGCGGCATGTAAATGTCTGAAATAAAATCTGAATGTGTTAATGAATTCACAACCATCAAACAATTTTAAGTACTTACGTGGCTCCCATTACCGTGGTATCTGAAGAGCTCACAGTCTTTCAGCACCCTCTTGAGGCAAGGCAGTGATACTATAATCTCTTTTGTATCAAATGGGGAATTGAGGCACAGAGAGGTGGCAGAGGAGGGATTTGAACCCATATTTCCTAGACCCTAAATCTTTCACCTCACCACTGCACCATCACAATGAGAAAACAGACAACCATTCAAAATAGATAAATTACTGGGCAACTTTATAGGCCGCACGTTAAGAATCCTGGCAGTCGATCACACAGGAGGCAGGCTGGCCAATAGGCTGGTTGTATTCTTTAAAGAAGTGATTAACAACACCTAGGAAGAATGAAGAATCACATTTGTTTATAAACCTTGCTCCCTAGGGCTTCATGTAGACAGTTAAGATTTTGCCAACCTTCCTTATCTATGACTGATTAATGACCAATGCCCCAAGCCTCTCAGGTGGATTAGAGCTTCATTATGAAGCTTCCGATCTGTTAAGAGCTGTTAGAAAGTTGACAGAGATCAATTGCTCCCTATGGCTGTTGGAGGTAGCACAAGACATAATCGGCTTAATCTGTAGCAAGGGAGATTTAGGTTCCATATTTGGAAAGGCTTTCTAAATATAAGGGAGGTTAAGCCACGGAATAGATTTCCAGACCATCTTGATGGGATCTTGAGAAATCGTCATCTCTAGCCCCTTGTGCTAAAATGGTTCAAATGTAAAATTTTAAATAAGGCTTTTATTCTAATCACTGTCCTTGGGTTTTTTTCCCCCTTTAGCTGGAGAGAGTGAATTTTTACAAGATGACATTAAAAAATTGCCAGTATTGTCCATTCTGAGGAAAAGAGAAGTTAACTGAAACGGGCTGGAGCAGTTGCTATCGTCAAATCCTATTTCCTCGAAGGCAAAAGGAGAGAAACACACACAAAAAAGGTTAGAGAAAAGAACAGCAAAGATAGAAAGCACAGCTTCTGTCTCTGGTGTTGCCTCTCACTTGAAAGTTCATTGTTGGAGAAACACAGGAAAAGGCCATACATTTATTAGCTACTCTGAGATCTGACAAATTGTACCCACATCCAGCAATTTAGGGCATTGCTTTTAATGGCCTCTTTCTGGTCACAGGCTGCAAAACACACAGTCTTGGCCAGTGAAACCAGAATCTCCTTAAACAGAAGGCAAAAGCAGAGAGATGGGAAAGAAGAGAAATAAGGTGGAGGGCAGGAAGGAAGGAAAAAGACACACAAGCGGTAGAAGGGTGACACACTCTCATAACTCAGATGGACTTTGGGGTTGAGCCAGTGAAAGTAACAATGTTATCTGGGCAGGTCTCACTGGTCTGGTGTGGTCAGACTCAGGACATCCCTTGGTGTCAGAATTACAAAGACCTAATGGTACTGCGGTAGATCTGGGTATCCTAGGAGACTGTGGGTGTGGCCAGCATAATGATAAAGCTCGTTGCCGTGGTTCCTGACTTCTTCTGCTGATGTTCCCTGGCAAGTATTTCCTTTTTAAGACCCCAACAAGGGGACGAGAGTTGCAATAGCCCCTATCTCATTATTTTGTCCCCCCACCCCACCCTGATTTACCCTGGAATAACTAGATCTCATTGTTATCTTGTGCTTCCCCACCTGTCAGTATCCACTACTGGTACCTTGTCTTGAACGCGTATAAGGGGAGACTACACTGGGTCATACTGAAAGGTGAGCTTTCAAGCTGCAGGGAGGTGACTAGTGCATTTCCTCAGGGACTGATTTTGGGACAAATCTTATTTAACATTTTTATGACTGATCTTGGCACAAAAATTGGGAGTGTGATAATACAATTTGTGGGTGATACAAAGTTAAGAGGAGTTACCAACATGGAGAAAAACTGGAATATCATACCAAAAGATCTATGTGACCTTGTAAACTGGAGTAATAGAAAGCGATGACATATAATGCAAAGTGTAAGGCCGTGCATTTAATAACTAATAAGAATTTACATGCCAGGTAAAAGTGAAAGAGGAGGAGAAAGACCTGGGTGTACTGGCTGATCACAGAATAATGATGTAGCAGTGAAAAAGCTAATGAAGTCCTAGGATGCATCAGACAAGAAAATGTTAGTATCATTAAACAAGGTATTAGTGAGATCTCATTTAAATATGGGATGCAATTCTGGTCTTCCATGCTTAAGAAATATGAAATCCATCTGGAACAGGGGCAGGAAAGGCGGAACTGAGGAATGAAAAACCTACATTACGAAAAGAGACTTAAGGAGTTTGGCTTGTTTAGCCTAATCAAAAGAAGAGTGAGGGGAAAGATTGTTCTCTATAAATATATCAGAGGAATAAATATTAGGGAGGGAGAAGGATTATTTAAGTTAAGCACAGATGTGGACAAAAGAACAAATGGACATAAATAGGCCATCACAAAGTTTATGGAAGTGGGTGGGTGAGGTCCTGTGGACTGCAAGATGCAGGAGGTCAGACTAGATGATCATGATAATCCCTTCTGACTTTAAAGACTATGAGATCTTTGGGGTAGTAAGCTTAATTTTAGCAAACTGGTTGAAAGTATAGTAAAGAACAGAATTATCAGACATGCAGATGAACACAGTTTATTTGGGAAGAGCCAACATGGCTTTTGTGAAGGGAAATCATGCCTCACAAGTCTATAAGTAGTCTACAAACAAGTGGACAACAAACAAGTGGACAAGGGTGAGCCAATGGGGACAAAATCATTCAAGATTGTATTCTGCTGTGAACTTAACAAAGAAGTACTAAGAGAATTTACAAAACAGTGTGACTGGGCAACAAAATAGCAGATGAAATTCAGCTTTGATAATTGCAAAGTAGTGCACATTGGGAAAACGTAATCCCAACTATACCTACAAAATGATGGTGTCTCAATTAGTTGTAACCACTTGATGGAAATCTTGGAATCATTCTTGCAGTTCTCTGAAAATATGCACTCAATGTGCAGTGGCAGTCAAAAAAGCTAACAGGGATTTATAGTGGCTCTGTGATATTATCTGCCTTATCCCTTTCCTAATGGTTCCAAACCCTAATAGACCCAACAATTGAATACTGCATGCAGCTCTAGTCGCCCTTTCAGACAATAAATATTTGATTTGGAATATAGACAAAGCCAACCAAAAATGAGTAAGGGGATGGAACAGCTTCCATATGATGAAAGATTAAAAACACTGCAACTTTTTGGATTGGGAGAGAGATGACTAAAGGAGGATATGATAGAGAAAGTGAATAAGGAAGTGTTATTTACCCCTTCCTGTAACACAAGAATCAGAGGTCACCTGATGAAATTAATAGGCACCAGGCTTAAAAAAACCCCAAACAAATGGATTTTTTCTTCAAAAAAGGCATCAGCAGCTTGTGAAACTCATTGTCAAGGGATGTTGTGAAGGCCAAACATATAAGAAGGCTCTAAAAAGAATTAGATACGTTCCCGATGGCTATGTCCATCAATGCCTATTAGCCAAGATGATCAGAGATGCAATCCCATGCTCTGAGAGGGATGGGTCACTCGACAATTGCTTGTTCTGTTCATTCCTTCTGTGGTACCTGGCATTGGCCACTGTCAGAAGACAGGATACTGGGCTAGATGGATCATAGGCCTGATCCATTGTCCATCACCTCGCTCATTGGAGATGTGGTCTGTGACTGGATCTCCTAGCACTACTGCTGAACAATAATTATTAATAATGATATCAGTATCTTGCCCAGTGACACTAGGAATTATTAAGAAAGGGATAGAAAATAAGACACAGAATATCTTACTGCCCCTGTATAAAACTATGGTACGCCCACATCTTGAATATTGTGTACAGATGTGGTCTCCTCACCTCAAAAAAGATATTTTGGCCTTCGAAAGGGTTCTGGAAAGGGCAACTAAAATGATTAGGGGTTTGGAACGGGTCCCATATGAGGAAAGGTTAAAGCGACTGGGACTTTTCAGTTTAGAAAAGAGGAGACTGAGGGGGGATATGATAGAGGTATATAAAATCATGAGTGGTGTGGAGAGGGCGGATAAAGAAAAGTTATTTATTAGTTCCCTAAATAGAAGAACTAGAGGACACCAAATGAAGCTAATGGGTAGCAGGTTTAAAACTAATAAAAGAAAGTTCTTCTTCACACAGCGTGTAGTCAGCCTGTGGAACTCCTTGCCAGAGGGGCTGTGAAGGCTAGGACTATAATAGAGTTTAAAGAGAAGCTAGATAATTTCATGGAGGTTAGGTTCATAAAAGGCTATTAGCCAGGAGGTAAGGAATGTGCCCCTGGCCTCTGTTTGTCAAAGGCTGGAGATAGCTGGCAGGAAACAAATCACTTGATCATTGTCTTCGGTCCACCCTCTCTGGGGCACCTGGTGCTGGCCACTGTCGGCAGACAGGCTACTGGGCTAGATGGACCTTTGGTCTGACCCAGTACGGCCGTTCTTATGTCATGGGGGGGGGGGGAAGGAGGGCCTGCATCCTCATCCACAGTCACATATGACTCTCCGCCAGCAGGTAGAACAGAAGGTTCACAAGGACACAGCATAGCTCAGACTTCTTGTTACAGGAACCAGGACCACACAGTATAATCCATCTTGGGCCAGCTCTGGGCCCCTACCCTGGCCCCCCAGGCCAGCGAGGCTCCCTTCTCCCCCAGCCAGCAGAAAAACTAACTCATTCACAGCCGCTGCTCGCAGCCCCGCCTCCTGCTTTGTCCTGCTTCCAGGCCTAAAGGGTTATTTGCTGTCACCTGGCCCTCAATACTTGAGAGACTGAACATACTTCCAGAGTGAGTCATGCCCAGCCTCCTCCTCCTCCTCATACAGATAGTGCTGCAGTGTCCAGGGAAACTAAGGCACACACACACACAGGGTCACTTCAGAGCAGCATAGGACAGTAGCAATCACATAAAGCGCAACGACGCAATCGGGTAATGCAAAACCAGAGTGAACACAGGAATACAAAAGTGGACAAAATCCCCACTACGTCACAACTTGTTGGCTGGAATCAGTTTCCATTGCAGCTAATGGAAAGAATCCTATTAATTCCATGCCCCCAGCACTCATTAGGAAAGTTACATGAAGTTTTATCTCCCACCTTTGAGATTTTTTCCCCCATGTTCTGCATCACTTGTCACATTCTCCTCGTGGTACCTGACTGAGTTCATCTAAACACGTGCTTGTTAGTTGGATATAAATAGCTTTTAGTTTTACTTCCTGTCAGATTTAATTGCAGCCCTCCTCCATGTGTGCCTCTGCTGATGTACAAGCAATTTATTGCAGAGAGGAATCTGGGTCACATGACTTCGCTGATTGTGCTGACGATGAGCTTTTCCTTCCCATGGTAAGATTTTGGTTGTAGATACAGGTCTGCATGTGCTCGAAGAAGAATTGATAAATACCAGTAAATCACGAAGGGTGAGATCCTGGAAGATACCAAGCTCCCTTCTGGGACTTAAATTCAACACGTGGTAAGACCTGGCCCAAATTATTCATATTTTACATTTATGCAAATGTCATTAAGCCTAGCATGTTGCAGGCTAATTGAAGTCAACATTCTGTAATATGCTAATAGCCTCCTGGCAGGTGCTGAATGCTCTCTGGGCCCTACCTCTCTGGATCTGATATCAAATTGAAGTCACACCACAATTCACATCATGTCCCCCACGGAAGTCAATGAAATGGCATAGGTGCATCAAGGTAGCACATGGAGGGATTACTCGTTTAAGAGTTACAGAATCAGGTTCCAGACCAGATGTGAAAAGATAGGGCCCACAAGATAGGGTCCGCAGGTTGGATCCAGCCCACCAAGCCTTTGATATGGCCTGAGGCTGCCCTGCTGCTCCTCTGCCTCCTGGCCAATCTAGATCTGGGAACGGGGGAGTGCGTGAAGTCTCCTCCCCCCCCTGCCGGGGGCGTGTGGCACTAGAGGGAACCACCAGCTGTTCAGAATGGCTGGTGGTTCCCTCTAAGAGCTGTGCACCCCAGGCAGGGTGGGTGTGGGGGCGGGGGAGTGAAAGACATTGCGTGCTTCCACACTCCCCCCAGACTCTGACTGGCCTAGGAATGGGGAAGCGCATGAAGTCTCCTCCCCCTGACAGAGGCGGGATGTGCCTAGGGAACAGCCCCTTTCTGCTAGAGGCCCTACCCTTCCCACCTGAGACTCTGCCCCTTGGGGGGGGGGCCAGCCCGCAACCACTGCCAAAATTTGTGAAGTACCCCCCCCCAACAATTATTGCCCACCCATCTTCCAAACCCTTCCTTTTTTTCAAGATATCAGTGATATGCTTGGGGCGGGGGGGAGGGGGAGGAGAGGTGACGAAACATGAAGCGCAAAGAATGCTTCAGCGACAAAATCCGCTGATCACAATATTTGCTTGACAATGCTTAACAGAGATGGGTATGAGGAGACGAGCCTCTTAGGAACAGGGCCATGGCTACCTCACTGCTTGTACAGCACCTAGCACGATGGGGTTTTTGATCCTGATCAGACTCTCTGGCTGGTACCATATTATAAGCAATAAAGAACTCCGGAGATGGGTAGCTAGAAACTGCTGCTGTGTATCAGTGCTGGAGGTGTGCTCCAGACCCGTCAATGGCGGGGATGGGACAAAAGGGTAATTGCATGGGGCCCAGCAATTCAAACCCCAGCCCTTTAAATCACCGCCAGAGCACCACACAACACGCTCCGAGCAGCTCTGAGGGCTGGCTGCCCCCAGCCTTCCCCAGCCCACCCAAAGCCCCGCCTCTTCTGGGAGCATGGAGCCGCTCCCTCCCATGTTGCCCAGGTGACAGCAGAGGCTGTTGGCTCCCCTGCATGTGACATCCCTGCCTTGGGTAGCTGAAAGTAGCTGGGTGGGATATCCTGGTGGCTATCCCCACACGTTGGAGACCTACCAGATAGTTTGAAAGACTCTGAAATGATGTTTGGTCCCTGCTAAGGAGACTATCAAAGCAAAGTAGTTTACATGCCCATTTTTAGGAAAATGATGATGGCAGATCTCTTCTATTTGCTTACCTTCATCTTCTTCCTTTGAAGTGGACTCAAGCCTTAGCAGCTCCTACATACTACAGGATATCTCAGGAAATCTTCCTCTTTTAGAGCTACATGATTAGCTTCTGTCATTAGACTTAACTACCTCTTCCAGTGGGATAATCAAGTTGTTTCCTGCATTGTATTTGTTGTGCATGCTGAATTCAGAAGTTTTACTTTACAATCACAATACAAAATAAAAAGCAGGAGCAAGACACTTCAAAGTGAAAACATACTGTTTTAGACTTTCAGGTTTTCACTGTCAGCCATTCAGACTGCACTGGTGTTTAATTTCCATTGCACTCAATTATTTTACATTTGATTAAAAAAAAAGTCAAGTAAAAAAAAAAGCTGAAAAAAATTAAAGGCCTAATCCTGCAACCTGTTTAGTGCTATGTTCCAATATAACTTTGCAGATTGGGCCCAAAGGCAAAAAGAATTTCTTTTTTAGCCCTATTAGGCCAGCTCCTCAAGATGGTACAAATCAGCATAACCCCATTGATCTCAATGAACCTATCTTTCTAAGATACGTATATGGCTTTCATTCTTGTAGTATCTGAGTGTAACGGGTTCTTGCACAAGTATGACTGTTCTTGCGCAAGAATCTGCAGAGCATCTACACTGCCCGCCCTCTCTTGCGCAAGGAAATTTACAGTACGGAGTGCTAAGAGAGGGCGCCATGCGCAAAACCTACATTGTTTTCTATCAGGTGTAAGCTCTCTTGCGCAAGAGGGCAGTGTGGACGTGCGGCAACGGCTTCTTGCGCAAGAACTGGCCTCCAGGGAAAAAAACACAGGTGGCTTCTCTGACGCTCCGTACGCACAATCACCACTCGCTGGTTCCCCATAGCTGGCCTCCCCTTAAAGGCACAGGCACCCAGCGGAGCCACATGCCACGTACACCTCTTGGAGCTGCCAGAGGGAGTGATGGCCACTGCTCAGCAACAGCCAGGTCCTTCAGGCAGCACCCAGCAGGCCCACAGGGGCACCAAGGAGTGGGCTCCATGTTGGGGCAACGCCGAGGTCCAGGCCCTCCTGGACCACTGGGATGAGGAGGCGGCCCTCCGTAATCCCAAGTCCAGGAGGTGAAATGTGGACATATTTGCCCACATGGCCCAGGTGCTGGCTGCACAGGGACACCCGGCCCGAACCCTGGAACAGGTCCAGGCCAAGGTGAAAGACCTTTGGCTCAGCTACGTGCAGGCCAGCAAGAGTGGGGGCAGCAGAGCCACTGCTTGCCCCCACTACCACCACCTGCACAGTATCCTGGCCGACAAGGGGGCCGAGGCCCTGCAAGCCATGGTGGACTCAGCCGTGGCCACCCCCGTGGTCCGGCCAACAGACGCAGAGGAGGAGGAGGAGGGCAGCCAGAGCCCACCAGCCCAGCACAACAGCCACGATGTGTCCCGGGCCTCCTTCGACATTGGCGAGGGATCATCTGGTGAGTGTCACAGCTGCCACTCGCAAGTGTGCAGGGGGTGGGGGAGAGGGTGCAGCACGTGGCACAGCCTGGCCGGATGCTACGCAGTGGCACACAGCATGTGCAACCTCGTGGAGCCAGACCAAGTGGCACACGAACATGGTAGCCAGCCCCAGCACACACCTGGGACCCCAGGGGTCATGCACACCCAGCCCGGGAGGGGGGGAAGGAGGTCCAGCCCGGAGCAGCCCAGCCCCAATGGCGCAGGGTGGACAACACGCAGCCCAAGGGTGCTGCACACAGCACTAATCCACAGCCACCTATGGGACACAATAGCTGCCCCGGGGGAAGGCACAAGAGGCCCCCCACCACCACATGGGGGAATCCCCCCACGGCGGTCTTGTCCCCAGGCGTTGTGGCATGTGCTGAGGCACAAAGAGGGCATGGGTCACTGACCATCTCGCTCTCATATGCTTCCTCTGCAATGGGACCCCCTGCCAGCAAGGGACCTTCAGCCCCACCCTGCTGGCGCTGAGGAGCCAGGGCCTGTTGCAGCGCACCCAGGACTTCCACCACCTGCTCCGCTGCCACGTCTGCACCATCGAGCGCATGGAGTGCTCACTCACAAACAAAATACGCACCGATGAGGAATGGCGGGCGCGAGTGTGGGGCCAGTACATTGAGCACTGTGACCGCATGTACGCCCTCCTGGGCACAATCGTGGAGCGCATGGGCCCTGCGCCGCAGCACAGCGTGGCCAGGCCCCCTCCTGTTGCCCCCCCGCCTTGCCCAGTCCTTCCCCCGCCTTCCCCCCCGACGTGCCCCTGCCGTGCCCAAGCCCCATCCTGCGCGCCCCCCCCCAACATCGGCACCCTCTGGTGCAGCCTGCCACGACCCAACACAAGGGGCAGAGGCGCCCCTGCACCCGTGGGGGTGGGAGAGGCCTCCCCTCACACCCATGAGGCCCTCCCAGTTCAGAGCCCCCTCCTCCCCACAGTGCACCCCCTTCCCCTTGTAAATAGAAGTGCATTATATTAAGCAAGTGCATTTTATTTATTGGGAGGTAAGGGCAGGGTGGCGGGAAGGGGTGGTGATGGGAGTGGGAGGTGGGGGCACCCCTGCGGTCAAAGGTGTAGGGGCAGCCTACTGTGGGACCTGGTCCAGCATCACCCGGTGGGCTTCCCGGACCCGCACCCTGTGGCAGTTGGTCTGCCAGGTGGCAGCCGTCTGGAGCTGCTGGTAGGCCTGGCCCTCACCTGCCATCCACCCCAGGAGGAAAGCCTCCCCCTTCTCAATAATATTATGCAGCACGCAGCATGCTGAGATGACCTCTGAGGTGTGCTGCACCCCCATGTCCAGGCAGGTCAGGAGGCACCTGAACCGTGCCTTCAGACGCCCAAAGGCACACTCCACGGGGTTGAGAGCCCAGTCCAGGTGGGCACTGAAGGCGGCCTGGCTGCGGTCCAGTAGTTCCATGTATGGCCGCATCAGCCAGATCATCAGAGGGTAGGCCGCATCCCGCAAGGTGCAGACCGGCATCCTGACATCTCCAATGGTGACTTCCTGCTGGGTGAAGTAGGTGCCCGCCTCCAGCCTGTGGCACAGGCCTGAGTGCCTGAAGATGCGAGCGTTGTAGGCCCGTCCGGACCACCCCACATAAATGTCCTGGAACCAGCCATGGTGGTCCACAAGCACCTGGAGCACCACCGAGCAGTAGCTCTTCCGGTTTATGAACCGGGCCGCTTGGTGCTCCGGCGCCCGGACGGGGATGTGGGTCCCATCTACAGCTCCCCCGCAGCTCGAGAACCCCAGGTCATGGGGGCGGATGACCCTCTGGAGCAGC
>JANRFK010001234.1:119355023-119371147 GCA_030068395.1 Apalone spinifera
GCAGTGTGCTTTGAGCACCCAATAACATTGAAATGGAGTTAACCTAAAAGGGCAGGGATCCTGCATCCCATATACTGGGTAAGATTATCACCATTAGACAGAGTTTCACTCTACCGCATTAATTTCAGTGGGATGAGTCATGGAGCAAAGTGCTACTTGATGTGAATAACAACGCCAGAATCTGACCCCGAGTAAGTTCTGCATGATTGGGCTCCTTTTCACTAGTTCATACTGAGGGATAACGCATGTGGAACTACTTTCCAAGGGGACATTTAATCAAACACACATGTGGTGGGTTTGCAAAAGAACTGGCAAACTGGTGGAAGGTCAGAGTTCTGATGAGCAGAACATCACAGGAGAATGAGGCTGTCATCCTGGGTTACAAAACCATAACACAGCTTTCATTTCTAATTACCATTTAATTTGTCCCCTTTGAATATACTGCATAGCTCTTTAGGCCTCCAGGGCTTTGGCCAACATCAGGTCCAATTTGTTGTTTGTGATGGATACTTCCCAACCAGAAATAAATACGGTGTGAGGTCTCTCAAATTCCTTGGATCAGAGGAGCATAAATCTTTTCAGTGATAAAGAACAACTTCTCCCTGCTTTCCCAAGGAGAATTGAATGCCAAGATAATTGCAGCACAAGCTTTGCTTGGTAATGATCATTCTAAATTCTAAAATGCCTGAAGTTTAAGTCATGAATGGCCCCCGTTGACTGACAGATTATTGCATTGGGGCATTCTTCCCCTTTGGCAAAGATCACAAAAGAGAGGCAATCTTCAGTACTCACTGGTTAATAACCAGGGCTACATCAAAAGACAGTCCCTATATAGCATCTTGGTGGGGGATCAATATAGGTATAGCATCTCGGTGGGGAGTCAATATTGCAAAAAGACCTTTTATGGTGGTGGACGAAGACTTTGCTCCATCCAGAAGGTCAATGTTTGGAAGTAAGGATGGCTTCAGAGAGACTCCGCAGCAACAACATAAGAGGGAGGTGAAGAAGACAAGGAAATACAACTTTCACTCACACTGCACGAAGAAGAAAATAATCTAGACTGTATCTAATCTATTTCCATCAGAGGAAACTTATTCCCACGCCCAGGAGTAGCACTAGACCACTCATTTTTCTGACTATAAAAGAGTATTCATTTAGTACAGCAGAAGGGCAACAGAGGGCCAGATTCTGAGGTGATAGACGGCAACATAAAGCTAATGGCCTTAAATGAGACTCACACTCTTCAACTGCTCAAAACTCCCTCCATCTTGTTTCCACCCCATGCCTGACATGTGGTGAAGTTGGGGATAGTATATGTTATATACAAAGTAGTTGGACAAGATAAGTTTAAGTAAGGTGAGGTACCTTCCCATCTCTTCCCATTAGCTACTGCTCTCCTCTGGTCCCTTGCCATGGGAATTATACCATCGTGCACTCAAGTTCAGTGGAAGAAAAGTGAGATGGCTGCAAGTCAAATTAAGTAAACTGAAGTAAGCCGGAGGCAATCTAAGGGTTGCCAGTCTAAGGAGGTATTGGTGACTCTATATGTGTCCAGTCCATTACCCCCGCTCATCCCATCCCAAGCCCTTGAGGCATGTGTCTCAGGGTGGCTTGATGCTGTGCTAGCTCCCCTGAATGATGTTGGTAAGTATCCATGTCAGTACACAGCCTGGCCCACTTTGTGTGCTAACTGGTATCTATCTACCCCCTCCATTCACACTGCAATCTCAGGAAGGCAATTACAACTCCCCGCCCACTAATAACACACTGTAAAATGTTAGACTCTCACACATTGTTGCCTCTGGGAACCAGGACACATACCATGGACATGGTTGCATTCCTTCGATGTTTAAAAGTTTAAGGACTGCACTCTTCTAAAGCAATGGTACCTGGGAGGAATGCCTTAGTCTTTCCCCAGGCTCAAATTAGAATGCTCTCTCTCACGTCATAGGTAGGACCACTGGCTCCTGAGATTAAATCCGTCCCACCAAGAGGATAGCACCAGAACCCCAGAGAGAGCAGAGAGCACCACAGGCCTTAAGAGGCTGACAGAGCACAGTATCCACCTGCTGCTAACAGCTCTTCAACCAGCTACTTGTACTGCTCCATCTGCAACCCAGAGTGCTACTGAGCTCAGTTCTGCATCCAAACACCTCCCTGACAACCTGTCTGAGCAGGACAATACTACTAAGACTGCAGGAGTGCTGGGAAATCCAGTGACCAGCCTGCAAGTGCTTTGTAGGCAGACCTTCATGTAGGGTTCCCCTATTTCAGGTTCTCCAAAAGAGGGTGCACTCACTGGAGGTGGGGGACAGTGTTTTTCTCTGACATGGTGGCAGGGTGGTTGGTGCAAGTCCAGGACGCAATGAAAGACTTCAGTCAAGACCCCTATTCAGGACCCCAGGGCTGGGAGCCAGGGCCTGGCTGGGCAGGACCCAGTCACTGTGGCTTACATGGGAATGAACCAATCAGCTGTGGATGCTGGGGAGGGAGAAGTAAGGAAAGTGAACCAATCAGGGCTCTCTCGGAGCTACAACTTATCTGCTCTGCAAAAACACAGGATATTTCCTGTTATTTGAAAAATCTGCCTGGACAGAGAAAGGAAGCTCAAAAAAGAGGTTCTGTCCAGGAAACATGGATGTATGGTAATCTTATTCCCATGTAGCTCTGCCCACCATCCTGAATTACTGTTTCCCCCATCTCCCGACTGAGATTCAAGGAGATTAAACCTTGGGAGCAAGTCTTAGCTGATATTTTTCCACTTCCAAAACTGTTTTGTTGCTTTGTTTCTTGGCTTCTGCAATATTTCACAGAAAACTGTACTTGAGAAATTGTTGTAGCTTTCTATGTGCCTTGAGAAATATTTTGTTACCATAGGGATATATGTAGTACTGTGCGTTTGCATGGTACTTTGCAGTCTTATGCCTGTGAACACTAACTGGCACATTTCAATTCTTGTACTTGTTCCTGTTGTACTTTTAACATATCTGCCCATTGACTTCATCATACCAGTAAAATGTATTTCTCTGTGTGTGCGTCGTTTTTCTCCTGTGACGGGTGAAGTGAAGCTGTGTTGTTGGATGTGGAATGAGACTCAACTTTTTTTACCCCATGTCATTCGATTGTACAGAAAATTATGTTTGGATGACTGCATTCTTAAAACTTAAACACTCACCTGAGGAAGTGAAAACACAAATTGACAGATTCAGACAAGTACCCAGGCATCTGCTTCTTCAAGACAGGCCCAACAAGCAAAATAACAGAACACCACTAATCACCACCTACAGCTCCCAACTTAAACCCCTCCAGTGCATCATTGACAATCTACAACTTATTCTGGAAAACACTCCCTCACTTTCACAGGCCTTGGGAGACAGGCCAATCCTCGCCTACAGACAACCCCCTAACCTTAAGCCAATTCTTTCTAGCCACCATGCAACACAACTCAAACATACTCATCTAGGAACCTACCCCTGCAATAAACTCCGTTGCCAACTCTGTCCACACATCTATACAAGTGACACCATCACAGGACCTAACCACGTAAGCTACTATATCAAAGGCTCATACAACTGCACATCCTGTAATGTGATATATACCATCAAGTGCCAGCAGTGCGCCCTTTTGCCATGTATATCAGCTAAACTGGACAGTCTCAGTGACAAAGGATTAATGGACACAAATCAGATACTAGTAATGGTAACACAGAGAAACCTGAAGGGGAACATTCTAACCTGTCTAGGCACTCATTAATGGGTTCAAAAGTAGCCATTCTTCTACAAAGAAATTTCAGGAACTAATTACAGAGAAAGACTGGGGAACTGGCCTTTACATGCTAATTTGACACCTTCACCCAAAGACTGAAGAGACACATGAACTGGGTGGGACAATAGCTTTTGATGTCTTGTGGGTGTTGAATATAAGTATGGGTCACTTACAGCCCACTCAATTAACATCATTTAGCACAGGCTCTATAATTGACAGGGTCCCCCCCCCCTTTCTTTTTCTGCTTTCAATTAGGTTTTTTTTCCTTTTTGCTTCACCCATGTAAAGAAGTGGGCTGTGTCCAGGAAATACTATTTATATTTTTGTTAGTATGTAAGGGTACGTTTATACAGCAGCGTTATCTTGGAATAAACTCCAACTCCTGTAACCCTCATTTCATGAGGAGAAAGGAAAGTCAAAGGAAGAGCACTCTTCCTGCTGCGTAGACAGTGCCAAAAACCGAGTTAAGCTATTTCAACTTGAGCTATGTCAACTGCATAGCTTAAGTTGTGTAGCTTATTTCAACTTTAGCCCTGCTGTGTAGACAGGATCACTCTTCGTTTGTGGAAATTTTCTAAAATCTCCCCCAATGTTCAGAAATATCACAAAACTTAGTGGTACACTTCTGAGATGGAGACAGTTCTGGGTATGTTTCCTAAGATAGAATCCATTTGCTCTTATTTAGATGGATGTCCCCCAGTAGTCAGCAAAGGGCAAACAGTTGTCTGTCTTAATGCCTTATCGAAAATAATGAAAACAAAAAAACAGAGCATACTAGCAATCACGCAGTGGGCTGCCTGTGACTTGTACCACCAATACCCCTCTCGCCCATCTTCGTATTAAACACATTTCCCCTGTTATAAGGGGTCTAAAATGTCTGAAGTGCAGTAGGTTCTGGGGACAATACAGAGTCAAAACCGCAGCAACACAGTAGCTGCATTTCTTTGCACAGCAAACACTCCCCATACCATAACCAGTGATTTCCACACACCCTTCATTTTGTGAGAGGTACTTAAGCACGGAAGAGGAATAAAGACAAAAAAATAGATGTATTTGTTGTCATGAACTGAGCAATATATTTTTTAAACTCCTTCCACGGAAATTGTCGAAAGAGACTCCCATTCGTCTGTGAGCTGGGTTACTGAATACAGAAACAAGGTAATATTTTTATACCTAAGAAGTTGGTGAACGAGAAAAGCTGTTAAGCTTCTGTGGAGCTCTTATTTTTGACTAAAATAATCCACTACCAGTAGGTCACAAAAAGACAGCAACCCTGCCCAGCAGAAACTGTTACAGAAACTGTTAATCCATGGTTGGAATTCAGTGAAGTGGGGCTCCCACCGAGTTGGAAATTCGGGGAAAGCCATGTAAGAGTGAGTCTACACTGCACCCTAAACTTGAAATAAGACATGCAATTTGCGCTATGATTATCATTTTGATTTTATTTCAAAAGAGCTTATTTTGAAATTTGGCCCATCTGCACAGTGCCAAATTTCAAAATAATGCGCTCTATTTCGAGCCATCCCTTATCCGTCATGCAATGAGGTTTACCAGGATGGTGAAATAGCACACCTGTTATTTCAAAAAATATTTTGAAATAATGGGCCGCTTGCGTAGACACAGGGTAGCTATTTTGGGATACCAGAGGTATCTGGTATCCCGAAATAGTCGTGTTGTGCAGACATACCCTAAAATGAGGAGCCATGCAATGAAACACTCCCAAGGCATGTTGATAGTGATTCAGAGTTGTGGAGATAGGTTACATCTCCTTGGAGGAGAGGTCCCAGCAAAGAGAAGCAAGACTGCACTGAATGAGGAATGCAATCCATGTACCATATCATGCTCACATCCTTCCACATCAGAAACCCCACCCCAGTATGTAAACACATTCCAGATACCCAGTTCTGATGGGTTGTATTCAGTTGTGCAATGTGATATGCACCACCTAATGAATGTGCAAATAATCGAATACCAAGATCCTTTAGAGGCACTTTTGCCCCACATGTATATTGGCATGGTCCCTCCTATACTGATAAAGGAGTTTCACAGAAAGGCTGCAAAGGTGGAAGCACAAGGTATATGTCTTCTGTGTACCTTTACTTCCAGGATCTATGCACATATGGCATCTCTTATTTCCCTTGCCTGTCTGGACTCAACTACTATGCACATGTGT
Source organism: Apalone spinifera (assembly GCA_030068395.1). Taxonomy (NCBI): domain Eukaryota; kingdom Metazoa; phylum Chordata; order Testudines; family Trionychidae; genus Apalone; species Apalone spinifera. Next base: position 119,360,962 of record JANRFK010001234.1, read on the forward strand.
AGCGTCTGGCTGCCTGCACAGAGTTTGCAAACCAAGAGTCCTGATCCCCTTTGGCCTTTACCCTCACAATGTTGTGCAGTAGGCCAGGATCCTATAAGTAGTGTTGGCCACACTAACGACCAGGTGGGTTGTAAGCAGCACCAAGCCTTGAGTCTACCAAATGTACATCCCCCCCACCTTTCTAAAAAGGTATGTGGGCTCTCCCCAAATAACAAATGGCACATATATACCCTATTTGTAACACAATTATTCTGGGGGGGGGGGGGGGGGGGGGGGGAGAGGGAGAAGAGAAGTCTTGCATCTCCTTCAAGTACAAGTCTAGTCCACTCAGCTGTCTGGCATTATGAACCTTTTCCATGCACCCAACATCAATATACTTGAATATACACCTCTGTGGTCCACCGAGGTTTCAGAAAAGTGGAAAAGTTTGGAGTTCACACACTCACTTGTCCTTTGTGACAAGCAAACTATGGGCACACAAATGCCACTAATGTCCCATGAACAGTTTGGGAACCCCGTCTACTGCAAACCAGTTTGTAGTTCAGGTGTGTTCACAGGATCAGGAGGCCTAGTGGTTAACATACCTGGCTCCCAATTCCTCACAAGGGAGGGATCACTTGATAATTCCCTGTCCTGTTCATTCCCTCTGGGGTTCCTGGCATTGGCCATCGTCAGAAGACAGAACACTGGGCTCTGAAAAATGGCACCTTAGGGTGCAGCGTTTATTGTCTTGCTAACATTGATTTTCACTGCAAGGGATATGAGGGAGATCTCCACATCAGAGCTATTCTTTGACAAATCTCTGGAATTATCCCAGACTGAGGTCTCAGTAAAGGAAGCTTTTGGTACAAATTGATAAATTAAATAGTAATAAGTCATCAGGAGCAGATGCTATTCACACAAGGGTGCAGAAGGTGACACAATATGAAATTGCAGAACTACTGATGCCAATATGTAACATCACATAAATCAGCTTCTGTACCAGATGACTATAGGATAGCTAATGCAATTCTTATTTTTTAAAAAGGTTCTAGAGGTGATCCAGGTAATTCCAAACTGCCAAGCCCAACTTCAGTACAGGGAAAAGTATTTGAAATTATAGCAAAGAACAAAATTATCTGAGCCATAGATAAGCAGGATATTTTGGGACGTGACAACCCAGCTTGTGTAAAGGGAAATCATCACTCACCAATCGATCAGAATTATTTGAGGGAGTCAAGAAGCATAGAGACAAGGGTGTTCTCATGAATATAAAGTTCTTGGACTTTCAGAAAGTCCTTGACAAGATTACTCATCAAAGTCTCTTAAGCAAAGTAAGCAATCCTGGGATGAGAGGGCTTTCCCTCTCAGAGATCAATAGTTAGTTAAAAGATAGGAAACAAAGGATAGGAATAAATGGTCAGTTTTCATGGAGAAAAGTAAATAGCAGGGTCCCCCCAAGGATCTGTACTAGGACCAGTGCTGTTCAATATATTCATAAATGATTTGGTAAAAGAGGTGAACAGTGAATTGGCAAAGTTGCAGATGATACAAATTTACTCAAAATAGTTAAGCCCAAAGCTTACTGCAAAAAGTTACAAAGGGATCTCACTAAATCGGATGACTGGATGACAAACTAGCAGATGAAATTCAATGTTGATAAATGAAAAGCAATACACATTGGATAAAAATAATCCCACCTGCATATACAAACTGATGGGCTCTAAATTAGCTATTACCCCTCAAGGAAGGTTTCGGAATCATCATAAACAGTTCTCTTAAAATAGCCACTCAATATGCAGCAGCCGTCAAAACAGCTAACAGAGTATTAGGAACTATCAGAAAATGGATAGTAAGACACAAAATCATAATGCTGCTATAGAAATTCATGGTACACCCACATCTTGAATACTGCGTGCAGCATTTTTGAGATGGTCACCCCATCTCAAAAAAAGATGTATTAGAATTGGACGAGGTGGAGAAAATGACAACAAAAATGATTAGGAGTATGCATGACCTTCCATGGGAGGTGAGATTAAAAAGACTAAGACTGTTCATCTTAGAAGAGGGATAATTAAGGAATAATGTGACGTTGTCTTCCCACACAAAAGCTCAGGACAGGGCTTCAGACTAATTCACTGGCATCCAAATAGAAATCAAATGAGTGTCAAAAGATATTGTAGTCTAATCAGGACAATTTACTTGTGCACTAGCTTAGTTTGTTTGTCACATTACACAATATATATCCCAGTAACTAGCTAAACCTAGATCAAAAGTGCACGTTGGTGTTAAGATTAGAATGTACTTGATGTGTAAGCTTAATGAAAACTAGTGAAAGATTGTTGTTTGCTGTTACATTACCTTTTGCATTGTGTATATCCCTGCCATTAAATTGCCCACTTAACGTGATTGAAGCCTTCAAAATGCATATGAGGAAGTGTGCTAACTTTAAAACAAAGGCCATTATGTTCAACAGTGGCATTCGCAGACTCAGTCTGCATTTCTTACCCATCGTCAACAAAGGAAAAGCTGACAGGAGTGAAAATGCTGCCCAAATGTTGTTCTGTGAGCAGAAACTATAAATGTTGATTATGATGGACCTGCGAGGGTCTGCACTGCCGAGAGGGAGGCCCCGCCGGCCCCCCCCTCCCGGAGGCAGAGAAGGCGAGCCAGCGCCGCGGCCGGCCGGGGCAGCCCTGGCCTCCGCGTAGCCAGGCCAGGGACGAGCGGCACGGCCCTGCCGCATGGGAGGCGGGGCCAAGCCCTGCCGATGCTCCCCGGTGTGAGGCCGGGAGAACGTAAGAGCCGGCAAGCGCCAGGAGGCTCAGGGGGCGGGACCTCTGCCGCGCCGCCCGATGTCACGGGACGGGACAACGCGGGGTACCGTCACTCAGCACCCACCCCCGGGCCGCTTAAAAAGCAGCAGGACCAGAGGCAAAAGGGGGACACTCGGAGGAAGCGGCCCCAGCCTGGCGGAGAGAGGGAGGACCTGCTTCCGCGCTGGAGGAAACAGCGCGAGACCCGCGGGCCACCGGATGGCCTGGGAGGACCAAAGACAGACCAGGTGGGGGTAAGGACCCACAGTGGTTCCCCGGGCCAGATCACCCGGGAGGGGGAAAGGAAGCAGCCCAGGGCGGGGTGCCTTTGGTGCCCGTGGATGGACGAGTTACGGGAGTAACCCCATCCATCGTGCAAGGTGAGCACCACACCCTGCACTTAGGGCCCCGGGCTGGGAGCCGGAGGTGAGGGTGGGCCCGGGTCCCCCTTCCCCCATGCCTACCCCTATCCTAGGGGTTCATGACACCCCAGCCAGCCTGAATCCCACCACAGACCCTGCGCACATTGGCTGGACCCCGCCCGAGCATGGGCTAGACTGGAGGGCCAGGGCCCCCAACACAACCCCTTCCGCAAGGGGATTTACGGTTCACTGAGCCCCTCCTCCCGACTCGGGGGAGGGAGATCGCACCCGAGGGACCTGTTCCGAAGGACAGAGGACCCCAAGACCCAGACTCTAGTTAGGCGGTGGGTCCGCTGAACCCTCCTTCCTGGCGGGAGGGGGAGGTTGCACCCTTAATACCAGTCACACTGGTGGAGAATGTACGGCTCTAACCCACAGGAGCAAAACGCCAAGGATTTCAGCGAGCATTCTGGGTGAAGGAGGCGGGAGACCCGGTCGCCCGGACAGAGCCAAGGCAATTCCTGGAATGGCTGGGCGAGAGCCAACGCCAGCAGCAGCAGGCACATCAGGAGCACATGGCCCAGCTTGTATAGCAATTGGCTGGCCAGTTCCAAGAGCATCAGCGGCAGCTGGTGAGGGAGTTGGCAGCCCAACAAGACCAATGGCATCAGTGGGTGGAGAAAAAATTGGAGAGCCCAGCTAGGACCCTCCTAGGCCAAAAAGAGGGACCCGGGCCGCCTCACTAAACTAGGATCATATGATGACCCAGAGGCCTTCCTCACCACATTTGAGAGGGTGACTACCACTGCACAGTGGCCCCCGGAACAGTGGGCCATGCTACTGGCACCCTACTTGAGCGAACCGGCCCAGTTAGTGTACCACAGGCTGTCAGTCAGTGACGCTTTAAATTACCACAAAGTGAGAGAAGTGGTGCTTGACCAGTTGGGACATTCGCCAGAGACCTGCCGGCAACAGTTTCGGCAGGAGCAGTTTAAGGCGGGAGACCAACCACGAGCGGTGGCCCAAAGACTCCGGGAGTGGGCGGCGTGATGGCTGGAGCCCGACCATAAGATGGACACACAGGTGACCGAGGCTGTAGTGATGGAACAATTCATCCATATCCTCCCCAGGCAGGGCCAGTGTTGGGTGCGGTGGAATCAACCCTCAACAAAGCCTTAGACCTGATGGCCGAGGCGGAGGCGGCCGACAGCAAGAGAGGGGCTCTACCTGGCCCAAAGGTAGGTGGGCCACGGCCCCCGCGGAAACCAGACTGGCGGGGGGGCCCCGGGCCTTCCACGGGGATGAGGGAGCACTCACACGTTCGCCCAAGTGTGGCCGCCGCAGGCCCCGGAAGGAATAGAAGCCAACGAGATACCGAAAGAGGTACCCAGGGAAACTAGACCAGCCCCACGAGAGACGTGCTTCCAATGCAGTCAGGAGGGCCATTTTAAGCGAGATTGTCTGCTTATGGACTGCACACTGGGCCACCCTGAGAGAGCTGCCCCTGCCCGGGCCCCAGCACCCTGGGGGGACCAAGTGGTCAGCCGGGTAAAGGTTGAGGGAAAGTGGACGGAGGCCCTGGTGGACTCCGGGTCAGCAGTCACTCTGGTACGAGCGAACTTGGTCCCCAGGGGACGAGCCGAGGGAGCGCTGTGTCTATGGGGACGTAAGGGCGTACCCAACCGTGTGGATCCGCCTGGAAGAGGGTGCACAAGATCGGGTCTGGTGTGTAGGAAAAGCCACCACCCTACCATACCCAGTGTTGGTAGGCTGGGAATGTCCGGGGTTTGCGCGGATGTTGCGGAGCCAAGGCCGACCACCCACCAGGCGCTCGCCCGGTAGCAACGCAGAAGACACGGAGGAGGCGAACCCCCACAGAAAAGCCACCGGGGACCCAGACCTGGAGGTCCTGGAGGTCGAGGACCTGCCAGACGAGGGGCTGCGGCGAGAAGTGGAAAGGGATCCTGACTTCTTGATGGAGCAGAAACAGGACCCCACCCTCCAAAATGTGTAGGACCAGGCGGACACCGAGGAGGGGCTCGAGGGGAGCCGTGATCCCCAAGTATAAGGACCCCACTTCCAGGTAGTGAACAACTGTTTGTACCGGGTGAAGGTGGAACAGGGGGGCGGGGAACAGAGGCAATTAGTAGTCCCCAGACAGTTCCGGTGGAAGATACTGGAGTTGGGCCATGCAAACCTGTGGTCGGGGCACTTAGGGCAAGAAAAGACCCTGGCCCGGGTGCTACAGAGATTTTATTGGCCTGGGGTATTTCGGGTGGTGTGTGACTTCTGTGAGTCTTGTCCAGAATGTCAAAAGTTGGGCCCCGCTCGGGTCCCAAAGGCCCTCCTAATCCCCATACCCATCATTGCGGTCCCATTTGAGCAAATAGCTCTGGACTAGTGGGACCCCTGGAACCCTCGGGGAGGGGGCATCGGTACATAATGGTAGTCCTGGACTACACTACTCGTTACCCCGAGGCAGTCCCCCTTTGGAACACTACGGCCCCCACGCTGGCTCGGGAGCTAGTGAAGATCCTCTCGAGGGTCGGGCTACCCCGAGAAATCCTAACGGATCAGGGGACGAATGTCACCTCCCGGGTCATGAAAGAGCTATGCCAGATGTTAAAAATCAAGCAACTGCAGACCTCCGTGTATCATCCACAAACGGACGGGCTGGTCGAAAGATTCAACCAGATGCTCAAGAGGCTGCTACGGAGATTCATCCAGGACAACCCTCGCGGGTGGGACCAGATGCTTCCAGCCCTCCTGTTTGCAGTGAGAGAGGTTCCCCAAGCCTCAACCGGGTTTTCCCCCTTTGAACTACTATACATCCCAGAGGAATCTTGGACCTCCTGAAGGAAGGCTGGGAGGCACAGCCCACCACGGGATGGGGGATGGCGCAATACATCGCCCAGCTGCTGGAGAGGCTGAGCCGCCTGGGGAAATATGCCTGGATGAACCTTGAGAGGAGCCAGAGGAAGCAGGCCCAACATTACAATGTCAACACGAGGCAGCGGGAGTTCCGCCCCAGGGACCAAGTACTACTCCTGTTGCCCTCATGGGAGTCCAAGCTGATGACCAAATGGCAGGGACCCTTTGAGGTGATTCGGAAAGTAGGCGAGGTATATTATGAGGTGCTAATGTCGGGACGACGGAGGGACACTCAGGTTTTCCAAATCAATTTATTGAAGAAGTGGGGTCCCTTGGGAAGTCATGATGATTGCCCCATCGGGGAGTGGAGACAAGTTCGGGCCGTGGGGAGAAGACTGTCAAGAGGAGACCCAGGTCAAACTGGGAGGGGAGCTGATGACCCAATAGCGAGGACAACTGGAAACCCTTCTACGTCGTCATCCCGGAGTCCTTACCCCCCCAACCCGGGCAAACCTCCCTCGGGGTCCACCAAATAATCACTGAAAGCAGTAAAATAGTGCACAAACCCCACAGGCCCCTGCCATGGAAAATGTGGGAGACCATTAAGACGGAAGTTCAGCTGATGCACCAATGGGGCGTGATAGAGGACTCCAAGAGGGAGTGGCGAAGCCCGATCGTGCTGGTCCCCAAGCCCGACGGATCAACCCATTTTTGCATAAATTTCCGAAAGGTCAACTCCATCTCCCACTTTGACGCCTATCTGATGCCTCGGGTAGACGAACTCTTGGAATGCCTGGGACAAGCCACCTATATATCGACTCTCGACTTATCCAAAGGGTACTGGCAAATACCGTTGGAGAGACCCCACCCCCCTCGGAGGCGGAGAAGGCAAGCCAGCACTGCGGCCGGCCGGGGCAGCCCTGGCCTCCGGCGTAGCCAGGCCGGGGATGAGCGGGGGAGCGGCGCCACGCTACACCGACGCTCCCCAGCATGAGGCAGGGAGAGCGTAAGAGCCAGCGAGCACCGGGAGGCTCAGGTGGCAGGGCCTCCACTGCACTGCCCGACTTCTCAGGACAGGACGACGCGGGGTACCGTCACTCAGCGTCCACCCCCGAGCCGCTTGAAAAGCGACAGAACCGGAGGAAAGAGGGGGACACTTGGAGGAAGCGGCCCCAGCCTGGCGGAGAGAGGGAGGACCTGCCTCAGCGCTGGAGGAAACAGCACGGGACCCGCGGGCCAACGGATGGCCCGGGAGGACCAAAGACAGACCAGGTGGGAGTAAGGACCCACAGTGGTTCCCCGGGCCAGATCACCCAGGAGAGGGAAAGGAAGCAGCCCGGGGCGGGGAGCCTTTGACGCCCGTGGATGGACGAGTTACGAGAGTAACCCCATCCATCGTGCAAGGTGAGCACCGCACCCTGCACTTTGGGCCCCGGGCTGGGACCCAGAGGTGAGGGCAGGCCCGGGTCCCCCTTCCTCCATGCCTATCCCTATCCTAGGGGTTCACGACACCCCAGCCAGCCTGAATCCCACCACAGACCCTGCGCACGTTGGCTGGACCTCACCCGAGCACGGGCTAGATTGGAGGGCCAGGGTCCCCAACACAACCCCTTCCCCAAGGGGATTTACGGGTTCGCTGAGCCCCTCCTCCCAACTCGGGGAGGGAGATTGTACCTGAGGGACCTGTCCCAAAGGACAGAGGACCCCAAGACCCAGACTCTAGTTAGGCGGTGGGTCCGCTGAACCCCCCTTCCTGGCGGGAGGGGGAGGTCGCACCCTTAATACCCATCACATTGATTCAAAGGATTTGTCCTAATCTTTGAAATGTTTGGATTCTAACAGGGTGGACTATCAGGACAAGACAGCAGAGATCCCCAGAGTCACTCTGTGTAATCCTAAGAAACTTTGGAGAAACTGACAGATGACTAGATCTCTACTATCATTTGGCCTTACAAACATTCTCTCACCTCTTCATGTGTTTTACCTACCTGCTTTCACTTGCCAATAGCTCTCGTTTCTTTTACTTAGCTCATTATTCTCTAGTTAGTTTACTAGGGAATTGGAGGCCAATGTCTTGGATGTGAGATCCAGAGTATCACATTGATCTTGGGTAAATAACCGACCCTTTGGGACTGGGAGAAACCTAATGTGACGTGTTTGGGCATTTATATAACCTTTCATCGCAAAGCCCAGTTTGTCTGAGTGGCAAGATAGTCTTGTTTCGCTCTCCAGCCTATCTGTGAATTCATAGTAAGACTAATCTAGTGACCCAGAAGTTTACATGTGTTCCTGGCTTGATGACATTTATTTATTGAATATACTACCAGTTTGGGGTATCTGCTCTATTTTCTGACAGTCTAACCTCAGACTTTTCAGAGGAGTAGTGGTGACCTTCCTTCCTCCCCTTGCTCCTTTCCCTTGCAATTTGGTCTTCCTCTAATTGTTTGTTCTTGTCCTTCCCTCCCCGCCCATGACCACAATGGAGGGGTTGTCTGGTGACGCCCCTGCCAACCCTTTCCCACCTCTCCCTGTATTGAAAAACAACTCTTCCTCTGAGGCTGCCAGGTCCCTGTCATTACGGTGGACATGGACGGAGACCCCAGGACCTTGACCGTTCCTGCAGTCATGCCTGCGGTCACCATTAAGAAGGCGCCCCTGAAGGGTGGGAAAGGCCAGGGCACTAAAAGGGCAAAAGCCCCACCCGGAAGGCAAAACCTCCTGTGGTGGGGGCTCGCTCCCTGGCCGTGGCACCTATGTAGGCCGCAGCTTCCCCTCCTTCCTGCCCCCCTGTTCCTTCCAGCAGCTCTGGGGGCGACGGTGTCCTGGCCCACAGGGCGCACGGCCAGGTAGTTGCCACCCCCCACCTGCCGCCTCCCAAGCGGTGGGGAGGGATGTGGTGGAGAAACCCTAGAAAGGTAATTTCTGCTGTCCCATCAAGGGGCCCAGTACCAGGTGTTATACACCGTGGGGGAAGCCTGGTGTTTTCTCTGTTGGGTGACGGGGCACATCCAAAGGGACTGCCCCCTGGCCTGGCTCAGAGAGGCATTCTGGCACGCCCGAGAGGGCACCGGCCCCACCATCGCCGCTGGCCCTGACAGTGTGGACCCTGGGCTCACACCTCCTCCAACTGTGACTGTCTTCTGTCCCGCTCAGGCTCCGCAGGGCCCAGACAAGCGAGCGGGTGCCACTGCCATTGCCAAAATCGGCAAGGCCAGGCCCACAGAGTAGAATGCGGCGGGGTCAGTGACAGGACTCAGACAGGATCTACCTTGGGGGAAGGTCTCCTCTTCCCTGCTCCCCAGCCCCTGTCTTCCCTCACCCTCCCACCACTGCCCTTGTCCCCTGGCTCTTCCCCCATTCAGGCCTAGCCATCCTTCTCCAAGGGCTGGGAGCTTGCTATGGGGAGGCACCGTAAGCATGCCCGGCATTCCACCCCACCCTTTGTGGGTGGATGTTGGAGCCATCCGTCCCTCTGAGCCCCTGGATGCTTCGTAGTGCCATGGGGCAGCTGAGATGACCGCGGCGGTTGCAGGTGGCGTAAACACCTCCCTCCCAGGGTCCCTGCAAGAGGGGGTGTCCATGAAGGATGCTCTCACTGTCCCCACCTCCACTGAGGTGGCAACCGCTGACTCTGCCACCAACAAAGGCCACCACCTGGCGGCGGGCTCACCTTCCTCTCCCAGGAGGTGGAGGCTTTAGGGTTGACCCCAGTTGTCTCAAAGGGGGATCACCATGGTCTAGAGAGATGACAACTGTCTTCTCCTTCCCCTTCTGACCTGCCACTCTCCCTTCTCCCTGCCTCTGAGTTGCCCCAGGGTGTAAGCATCTGCCCGGCTATTGGCAGCATTTTGACCATGGCCACTGAAACCCTGGAGGTTCCTAGCAGGTGGGAGCTTCCATCCCTCCCCAGCTTCCAGTGCTGCACTCTCTGTGGTGCCAGGGCCCGGCCCTGGGTAGATATTAACTGCCCCCACCACTGCCATCGATCCCCTGTCCTGTGAGGAGGCACCACATCCCGGTGGCTCTTCTGCTGAGGCTTCTGACCCTGCTCCCACTCCTAACATCTGCCCCACTCCTGTTCCCTGTTCAGCCCATCTGCCAACTGAATTTTCCACCCCTCTTCCTGCTCCCCCTCCTCCTTGTCTTTTTCCTAATCCC
>JANRFK010001234.1:119386417-119413568 GCA_030068395.1 Apalone spinifera
ACGCAAGCTCATGATACCATCTACACGTTTGGTTAGTCTTTCAGGTACTGCTAGACTATTGGTTGTTTTTTAAGTTATTCCGAGCTCAAGTCAGCAAATACCAATGCAAGCATGAAGAAAATGATTGAGGGTGAAGTTGTGATACAACAGGTGATGATAACGAAGCAAACATTCATTTTACTGTGGAGAATTCAATGTCTCATTTAATTACAGCTCAAGGTGAAATTCCATCCCAGATGCTTAGTTTGGCCTGGTGCTCTGTTAAACGGCAGGGAAATTGTTGTGATGTCAGTTCCAAGGACTTGGATGAGAAATACTGTCTCTATTTGACTCGCTCCTCCCCCCTTCCACCTCCCCCCGGAGCTGATTACATTGGAAAATCAGAGTAACAACCGAGGAATTTTCTAAATGACGTATGTGAAACATCTGGCATCCCAAAAGGGATCTGACCTGAAGAGCTATCACCTAAGTATTGGAGGTTAAAAGGAGATGCCTGAACAAGCAGACACTAAGAGTTTAGGGGTGTGTCTACACAGCACCCTTAGCTCAAAATAAGCTATGCAAATTGCATAACTTATTTTGAGTGTATTTTGAAATAACCCTTAACCCGCATGGAACGAGGGTTACCAGGACATCAGAATAAGTTGCCCATTACTTCAAAATCTATTTTGAAATAACGGACTGCTTCAATAGACGTGGAATAGCTATTTTGGGATACTTCCGGTGTTCTGAAATAACTGTGCTGTGTAGATGTACCCTAAGAGGCTAATTGATGTAAGAAACAACATTCCAAACACTCTCTGACAGATTACACGGAAGTTAATCAAATGGATTAGAAGATTCTGAAAAACAAACTTTGATAAGTGATAACCCTGTGTGGGAATATTATGCTATAAAATAAATGATTAACTAGAAGTAACGAAGTGGGCTCCAACCTACAAAAGCATAAGCCCAAATAACTTTGTTAATCTTTGAGGGGCCATGGGACACCTCATTGATTTTGTTTCAAATAGAAAGTGATGTGGGGATGGGTTAGTATGTTATTAGCCTTAATCCTGAAAGGAGATTAAAGAAGAGGAACTATCTAGGATAGTCTTTACATTCCTTTTTCTTCTGGTTTTTGTTATGCCTGTTCAGTTTGGAGAGAAGGAGCAAATCCAAAATTAGGTGTTTAGATACCACACAGGTCAGCAGAGAAATGGAGATAATATCTCTTTAGATAGCTGTGCTGGGAGTTACAAGGTTAAAGTCTGAGCTAAAGGCATTTATGTGACTTGCCTGCTGAACCCTTTAAAAGGAAATAAATAAATAATAACCCTGCCACACTAATTGTCATAATTCAGCGTTTCCTTGTTCTTGAAAGAGCTCTACGGCCAAGCTGTGAAAATATACAAGCTTTCAAGACCATGTAAGCTTTCAAGACCCTGTTGCTTCTCAGAGATCTGTCAGTGTTTGCCCTGTGTAAGAGAGAATGCAATAATTGTGTATACCATCTAAGAGCCCCTATTCACAAAAGTGTCTAGTTGAACATGGGGGAGCACTACCAACTTCAAAAAGCCCTATCAGAGGAGGAAAAGAGAGATATGTGGAGTGAGGGTTGGGTTTGGTTTGCAAATGCTGATAACATTAAAAATAAAAGAAAAAATATCTATTTTGTTAGCAATGTTGAGAAGACACGCATAGTATGATGGTCCTATTGAGCCAGGCACTCTATGCGGGAGCAACAGGGATTGTGGTGGAAATTGATGCAAGGTTAGAATTAGCATTCTCCATAGAACCTGAACTCATACATTTCTCTCTCAAGCATGGGGAGAGGGTGGGAATGTGAATATTAGGAGGCAGGAGAGAAGGTTAGAGTATCCTGGGACCAACACAGCTACAACACTGCAAACAACACTACAAAGTAAAGGATACCTCTGAGGGAAGACTGAAAGAATTAGGTTTGTTTAGTTTGGAAAAGGGAAGATTAAGGGGGGACATGATCAGAGGCATAGCAAGGGTGTTATGCGCCCAGATGCAAAGGCAAAATTTGCGCCTCCCTCCTCCCCTGCTATACGGCAGGGCCCTGAACCTGGCACACAGCTGAGCTCGACCCTGGGAGGAGATGGGGGGAGCTAGTACCTCCAGTTTGCAGCTGGGCCCTCTCATGCACTAACCTGCCGGCAGAGATGGAGGAGGGTCGGGCTGGGGGTGGAGAGACGGAGCCTTTGGCAGTGGGCGGAGAGGAGCAAGCGAGCCAAGGGATGACGGGGAGTGGAAGGGGACTAAATTGGCACCCCCCCAACATGGCAGCCAAGGGCAACTGCCCCCTCCTCCCACCCTATGCCACTGGACACGATAGCAGCTTTTAAGTACCTCACAGGGTGTCATAAGGAGGAGGGAGAAAAATTATTCTCCTTGACCTCTGAGGATAGGACAAGAAGCAATGGGCTTAAATTGAAGCAAGGGAGGGTTAGGCTGGACATTAGAAAAAGCTTCCCATCAGGGTGATGAAGCACTGGAATAAATTGCCTAGGGAGGTTGTGGAATCTCCATTATTGGAGATATTTAAGAGCAGATTAGACAGACATCTATCAGGGATGATCTAAATGGTGCTTGGTCCTGCCGTGAGTTCAGGGGACTGGACTTAGTGACCTCTTGAGGTTCTTCCAGTTCTAGTATTCTATGATTGTCTTGACCCAGTTTACTGCCTGAGAACTGAGTGCACGTCAGTCATACGCTGATTAGAAGGTCTGTATGACATTGATCATTCCTACTCATTTAAAATGCCAGTATCAGAACATGGATGCCGTGGTGTTGTAGCTGGGTTGGCACCAGGATATTGGAGACACAAGGTGAATGAAGTTGTAGCTTTGATTGGACCCACCTCTGTTGATTGGAGACAAGCTTTCAAGCTAGACTGAATAGTTAACTCACATTTCAAGGGATCATTCAAGCTGAAATGACCCAAAAAGGGAAGGAGGGAAGGCAGCTGTGGGGGAGAGGAGTTAGTGGGTTACAGACTGTTGTAACAAGTCACGTCTCCGTTCGGTGTTGTGTCTAGCAAAGTTCTGAATTTAAGCTCCCAAGCTCAGCTTTTGAAAGTGTTGTGTAGTTTCCTTTGAGGAGGAGGAGGATTGTGAGGTTAGCTATAGAGTGATCGCTTTGAGAAAAGTGTTCACCCTAGGTCATATGGTGTTTCTTCTATTCTCCTGTGAGTTCAATGTGCAAAGTGATGCGACAACCACCATATCACCTGTGGGTGGACACTGAAAAAGAGCTGTGTGTAAACTCAAAAGTTGTCTCTCTCACCAGTGGGAGTTGGTCTATTAAAAGATTATCTCACCCACTTGGTCTCATTATTATAACATGGCCATGATTTTCAAAGAACGCTCAAGAGAGACATTTCTAAGTTCACGTTCTGTGAAGAACTTTAATTCCAACCCTGCATGAATCTCCACCACAGCCAATCTTACTCCCATTGGCCTGGCTTCATAAACAGGTCCCCACAATAGTCACCACAAAACCTCACCTCATCCCAGTCTCTCCATCCCCCACCTACCTCATCTCAGCCACAGGTGCTAACCTTGCATTCACCAATCTGCTCGTAGCAAAACCCCAAAGGTCATATGGAGTAGGATTTCCAAACATGCTTGCTAGTGGCCTATGTCTTCTCCACTCTGATCAATGGGTAACAAAGTTAAGCCAGCAACTGAGACAGCAAATATTCCCTTTATGAGGGAGGGGGAGGAAGAAAGAAAGCAACTCCCATTTCATTTTCCTCATCATGGCAGGATCAGACCTCACCAGCCATAAACAGGAAAAATAGACAGAAAAAAATCTTAGAGCAAAAGAAATAGGCAAAAGGGGGTAAGAACATGTCAGAGTGATAGGCAGGTACAAGGATAAAGAATTTGATCTTGATTAAAAAAAATTCCATCGCTTGTCCACAGATTTTGACATGGATATACAAATTTTCCTACATGGATCAGACTGCACAGCCAAAATCCGTGTAAATTATCCTTACATGCTTCTAAAGCAATATAACTAACTGCTCATTATAAAATGTACCTCTGTCTTGTTCATTCTACAGATGCTCAAGTATCAGTGAAACACACTGGGGCAGGTGACTTCATTCATGGCACTTCCATTTGCACTGCAGTCTTTCTAGCACATGCTCGGGGTGTGAAAGTTTAACCATGTAAATGGTTAACTGATAAGCCTGGGCAGGGAGGGAAGGCTTTGGGGAGGGGCTAGAGCTAGTGGATTACTCATGGTTATATTAAGCTATGTCTCCATTTATTCTATGATTTTTAGTGTCTAGCAAAGTTGCAGACTCCTGGTACACACAGGGAGCCGGCTTAAAAGCCGGCTCCCTACATGCACCAGCTCACAGGGAGCCACTTGCTACCCACGATGTGACTGTGTAACCACTGAATTTTTCAGCAGTTATATGATGACTTAATTATATGCATTTTAACATCCCTAGCATGCACAATATGCCTCGGGTAGCACGTGACCAGAATTCACCACCAAATTGGGTCCACTGGTTGAATCATTACCTTGCCTGGCTCAAACCAGGTAGTGATGGGAAGAGCCATGTGACTGCAGATCCATGCTGCTCACTTGTAGTCAGTGATGCGAAACATCCTGGTCATGTTATACTTCTGAGGCTCCCATAGCCCAGGTTGGGGGGAAGGGGACAAGAGATGAAACGCTCATCTGGAGCACCCGAACTCCAGATTCACAAGTCGCATGGATGTTCCCACTTTGCCCGGCCACGGGACTATGCTTGCCCGCAGCATGAGGGTTGTAACTACTTTGCGTGAAATGAAGTAGATTGCAGCTGCCTTCATGTTTAATGCAGAACTCCAGCAGGCCCAGAAGGGCAGTGATCCGTTTGCCCTGCAGCCCTGGTCTTCCCCTGTGTTCTCGCTCCTATGTTCCTCTTTTCCCAGCCTGAAATGGAAAAATGCATTGAGGCAGCCCGGCAGGGAATTCATGCAACTAACTTCATGCAAACCACTCAAAGTGGTTGCCTAAGGGGAGTAGCATTGCCTCTGTTCTCCTCCACCCCCTTCCTTTCCCTTGAACATGGCAGGCTTTGACGTAGCCTAATGGAACACAAAGCTGCAGCAGCCGAGCAAATATAAAGAGACGGGGGCAGGGAAAAAGCGCTATTACAATAATATGCAAATACCATGGACCTGTGGGAGAGAGGAAGAACATGAGTGTTGGAGGCTTCCATTAAAAAAATTATATATATGAAAATAAAAAACACATTGTGAGAGCAGAGCACATATAGAGAATATCTAGACTGCACCCCTTTGCCGACAGAAGGATGCAGGTTAGGCAGATCGAAATTGCTAATGACGCGGGGATTTAAATATCCTGCACTTCATTAGCATAAAAATGGCTGCTGCTTTTTTTCGGCATGGAGCTTTGTCGGAGAAAAGCGGCAGTCAAAAGGGGGATCTTGTGCTAAAGAAAGCCTTTTCCGATAAATCCCTTATGCCTCGTAAAACGAGGTATACAGGATCTATCAGAGAAGGCTTTCTTTAGCGAAAGATCAGTCTCTAGGCTGCCGCTTTTCTCTGACAAAGTTCCGTGCCGAAAAAAAGCGGCAGCCATTTTTATGTTAATGAAACATAGGATATTTAAATCCCCGCTTCATTAGCAATTTCGACCTGCCTAATCTGCATCCCTCTGCCGGCAGAGGGGTGCAGTCTAGACATACCCATAATGTTCAAGGGTTTGCTGTAGCCCAGCATGGCCTGTCTTCAGAATTATTTATTCGCTGCAGAGAAGATACTTGCTGTTGTACAGTGTGGAGTAGGAAGATTGGACCTGCTCACAATGGGAGCCTCTGATCTTGCCATGAGTTTGGGGCTTGCAGAGTCTTGCATCTAAATGAAGCCCCATAAATGTTAACATTCAGTCTACGTTGTGCTTGTTGCAGGCTCGAGGCCTAAAAGACACACACACACACACACACACACACACACACACACACACACACACACACACAATATACAAATGAAAATTGGGATGCCAAGATCCAGCTCAGAGGCCTTTGTTGTAAACATATGGAGCAGACAGGGGCTACAAGTGTACTGACAGTACAGGCTGAACCTCTCTAGACTGACATTCTCAGGACCTGACTGGTGACAGACCAGAGAATTTTCCAAACCACGGGAGGTCAATATTGTAGTGAGTGGGTGTCTCTTATTTCACCAAGGTGAATAAATGGAACAATGTTTGCCATGCTGCTTAGTAATGTCTGACTATACTATATAAGCCTATGCCTACCCAAGGCCTATCATCTCTCTTAAAGTATAAAGTGTTGTTACATAATTTTACTGTATTGGCACAAGGAAATAAGTAGCTAAAGCATATAAACCATGATTATGCTTATCAGCATTGCCAGCACTTACACTGCTTACTGGGCTCTTAGAAGACATTTAGGGGTAAAATAGAGCTAAATCACAGCACAGAACCATGAGAGCCAAGACAGGAGGCTGTAAACAAACTTTATGGGACCATGGGAAACTTAGCCAGATATCCACTTATCATGGCTGTAGCTAACTAAAATCATGCCAGATCATTGATGTTGTCGGACCAGAGAGTGCCAGACGAGAGAGGTTCAATCTGTAGGAACCAAAGTTACTCATAGCGTTGCAGGGGGCGGAATTATGTAGTGAGCCTCCTTGGCAAAATGCTTTAGTACTTGGAGCCTGGCCGGCAAGCCAGCAACACCTATCTGTACCGTTCTCAGCAACAAGTTCAGTGTGACTGAAAAAAGTCTCTTTTCTTATGTTATAATAGCAAGTTGGCAGCAGCACATGGTGTCAGAACAAAACTAAATGAAACAACAGAGAAGAACCAATCTGGCAAAAAAATATGGACAGTCTAAAGTCTCCAGCAAAGTTCCTGTTTGAAGGAAGTGCAGCAGGAAGCTGGAGGCAGTGGAAAAAGGGATTTGTGCTACACAGGATTGTGAATGATGCAGACCAGAAAAGATGAAGAAATAATGCGGTCTGCAGCCATTCGTGCGGCAGTGAAGAAGTGAGATAGGTATTTAACACTGACAATTTGATGAGGAAACAAAAACTAAAAATACAGGTAACAAAGAATGAGTTTGAGGAGTAATGTGGACCGTGAAGAAATGTTGCATATGAAAGACACGAGTTTTTCTCAAGAAGTCAGACAGATGGGAAAAGTATAGATCAACATGTGACTGCTTTAAACTGGCAGTACAACCTTGTGAATGTGGAGGATTGTGTGACTCTCTCATTAAAGACCACATCCTGTGTGGAATTGGATCAGACTCGGCGCACTCTAGGTGGCTGAAGGAGACTAATTTAACTCTTGAATATGATGTAGATATACATTGCATAGATGAAATGACTGCAGAATAGCTGAAAGGGCTGGGTGAACCAGAAAAACATGTGTGCGTTGCGGCATAAGCACTCGGACATGCAGCCTTCCATCTAAGCCTGCAATCTAAACATAGCCTGAGTTTTGAAATCAATACTAGGGCACAGGGCAACGTGATGTCTGCAAAGTCACAGAAAGGGTCATTGCTGAAATTTCAGCTGGTGGAATTTGACTCTCAAGCCATACTAGCTTACAGGCTGGGACAAGTTTATATTTACTGAAAAAAGTCAATATGGTAAAGGAAGGACCAAAAGGTGACTGAGATTTATATTTAAAGACTACAAGGATGCATTCTGAAAGCTTAGGCTGCTTGCCAGGTCAACTCACCAAAGGTGAATTCACAAGTACTACCTGTAACTTATGTACTCGATAAAGCACCAGCAGTATTAATGAATTAATTAGAGTAAAGAATAATAAAAGTGCAAGAACGCACTCAAATGGTCAATTCTTATGTCATAATTGCAAGTCGGTAACAGCTATTGCAACAGTGAAAAATATTGTCCTTTCCCCGTGCTGGAACTTTTGGGTGGAAGCTAATCTGCTGTTGGCATGATATTTGACCATCCAGTTCTCACATTCAGCAAATAGTCTCACCTCTCCTTGCTATACTTATTTGCCCTTGAAACGGGAAAAATTTGCATTGCAGGGGAAAAAATAGGACAGGATCACAGAAAATGCTTGACAGCTCATGGAGTCACCTCTTCCTAAAGTTCATGGAAACCTACAAGATACTGAAATTGGGAGAAAGATATAATTCATGAATTGCACCAATCATGAGCCTGGGTGCTAGCAGTGTTGTGGGTTGCCTCATTTCTTAGCACACTGCTAATTATGTCAGTGCCTATATATAATCAGTTATCTGAATTGCTGTCATGCTGTACGACTGCACTACACTGCTTGCTCATGCTTCGCTAATTCAATCTTCTGTGAACAATCTCTCTTAAGTACCACTTATTTTGTTCTCAGTAACTTTAATCTTGCAGACACTTGTGTATACATTTGAACTCTGATCAGTTTTCATTTTGCCAGAAAGTGATTTACAATATCCTGAAAGCTTACTCAGAATACTTATTTCTCAACACTTCTTTTTCAATTAAAGTTTTGTCTTTTGCAATGTGTATTAGACTGGGAGCCTTTGAAAGCTATTACAGCACATTCTGGTTCAGATCATCTGTGATCTAGCATGATTTTAGTTACCGGGTATCCACTTATGAGTGTGGCCAAGTTTCCTGCAGTCCCATAAAGTTGGTTTACAGACACCAGTCCTGGCTCTGTGTGTTCTGTGCTGTTATTTATCTTTAATTTAACCCTACATGCCTTCTAAGAGTCCAGTAAGCAGTAGAAGCTTTGATGATGCTTTTAGACAATATTGACCTTCCGTGGTTTGGCAAACTCTCTGGTTCAGCACCGGTCAGGTCCCAAGGGTGCCCGACTAGAGAGGTCCAACCTGTACAACATCTCCTTCATCTTTATCTTCTCAATAACTTTGTTAAATAGTGTGCACCTGTTGCATTTTAATATAACTTTACTGTTAAGTTTAGCTCTTTACCAAAGTAAGTGGGTTGGCAGGTCAAAGTTGCATGGATATCAAGGTTTAAGGGAGAAATTATGACTACTGAGTCTGACTTCCAAGCCATACATCCATATCTAGTACCGAGCTTGATTTAAAAACTTGGAGCAATAGCATATTTGCCACAATTTTGGTAACAATCAATTTTATCTCCTCATCCAATGATGGGTTATTTACAGGAATAATACCCATGACCAAAGTATGAGCTTCTACTACTTGAGATAACAGAGTAACTCCTCTCGTTGGTAACAATACCTAGCTCTTAGCCTTTCTATGGATCAGCCATTAGATAAAAGAAATGACACATTTATATTGTATTGCAACAATGGCTAAACAGTGACTTGATTCATTTACCCTCTTGTACATTTCCATTTGTAAACAGATGGGTCAAATCCACCCCCCTGAATCCATCTGCCTATACTAGTGAATCCAACTGTGATGGATACATAACAGTGCCAAAGGGCAAGTCATGCCTGATCAACCTGATTGCCTTCTGTGGACATGGGGAAAGCGTGATATACCTTGACTTAAGCAAAGCTTTTGATACTGTCTCCCACAGTATTCTTGCCAGCAAGTTAAGGAAGTATGGATTGGATAAATGGACTGTAAGGTGGATAGAAAGCTGGCTAGATTGTTGGGCTCAATAGGTAGTGATAATATAATAATAATAATAATACATGGAGATATACCCTCTCATAGAACTGGAAAGGACCTTGAGAGATCAAGTCCAGTCCCCTGCCCTCACAGCAGGACCAAGTACCATCCTTAACAGATTTGCCCCAGATCCCTAACTAGCCCCCTCAGAAATTGAACTCACAACATTAGATTTAGCAGGCCAATGCTCAAACCACTGAGCTAGTCCTCCCACCAATGATTAATGGAAGGTTGGTGGTTGGCTTCTAACGGAGTGCCCCAAGGATCTGTTCTTGGACCAGTTTTGTTCAACAGAGAATCATAGAATCACATCTTTATTAATAACCTGGATGAGGGGATGGATTGCACCCTCAGCAAGTTTGCAGATGACACTAAGCTAGGGGGAGAGGTAAATACACTGGGGAGAGGTGGAGGGGGGGGGGCAGGGATAGGGTCCAGAGTGACCTGAACAGATTAGCGGATTGGGCCAAAAGAAATCTGATGAGGTTCAACAAGGGCAAGTATAGAGTCCTGCACTTGAGATGGAAGAATCCCAAGCATTGTTACAGGCTGGGGACTGACTGTAAGTAGCAGTTCTGCAGAAAAGGATCTGGGGATCACAGTGGACGAGAAGCTGGATAGGAGTCAACAGCGTCCCCTTGTAGCCAAGAAGGCTAATGGCATATTAAGGTGCATTAGGAGGAGCACTGCCAACAGAACTAGAGAAGTGATTATTCCCCTTTACTTGGCACGGGTGAGGCCACATTTGGAGTATTATGTCCAATTCTGGGCACCCCATTACAGAAAGGTTGTGGATGCATTAGAGAAGGTGCAATGGAGGTCAACAAAAATTATTAGGGGGCTGGAGCACGTGACTTACCAGGAGAGACTGAGTGATTTGTGTTTGTTTAGTCTTCAGAAGAGAAGACTGAGGGGGGATTTGATAGCAGCCTTCAACTACCTGAAAGGAGGTTCTAAAGAGGGTGAAGAGAGGCTGTTCTCAATAGTGACAGATGGCAAAATGAGGAGCAATGGTCTCAAGTTGCAATGGGGGAGGTGTAGGTTGGATATTAGGATAAACTATTTTATTAGGAGGCTGGGGAAACACTGGAATAGATAGGGAAGTGGTGGAATCTCCTTCCCTAGAAGTTTTCAAGTCCCAGCTTGACAAAGTCCTGGCCGGGATCATTTAGTTGGGGTTGGTCCTGCTTTGGGCAGGAGATTGGACTCAATGACGCCCTTTAGGCTCTTCCAACCCTACGATTCTAGGATTCATCACTTCAGTAGCTGTGAACAATCCTACATTCCCATCACCAACCAAACCCTGCAAGGGCCTCAAAGTTCTAGTGGGGAGAAAATGGTTTTGTTTTCAATCTCCTAGACAACATCATCTACGAAATGTGAGGACAAAAGTTCTCTCTAATTTCACTGCACACTCACAGAACTATGTAAGATATAGCTGTTCCCTGAAAGAGTCACTTACCCAACTTGAAATGTTGCAATATTTAGCCCATTTCTCTTACCCTGTGTTCTATCTTGAGGGAATATTATTAGTAAGAACCATGTCCTGGTGCAATTTTGAGCTGCTTGACACTTGTCAAATTTAATTATTTTCTTCCTGAACCTAGCTCTGCTCAGCTTTAAGTGTTATTACCTAGACATAAAACCATGTGTTTAGACTCAAGATATTTAATTTTTCTAAAACTCTGCAGGGCAAAATGACATTACAGTAAATTAAATTTGGATGTTATGATTCTGCACTTCAGCAGCTATTCAGAATGACCTATAAGCCCAAGAGAATCACTACTATTCTGTTCTTGCGACTTTTGTCAAGGATCTCAGAATGCTTTACAGGCATTCTGGAATTAATCCTTGGGACGCCCCTGTGAGATGTAGCACAGGGAGACAGAGAAATATGAAAATTAAAGGACCAATTCTGCAAAAGACTGAATGCCTTCTGAGAAGCTGGAGCTCTTTCTACCCTTATTGAAATCAACCATTCAGCACCGTATAGGATGTGATCAGCACCTGTCAAAGCTGGGCCCTGTGTGACATTCCCAAAACTTCAAGGGAATCTGGTAGCGGAGCTGGGAATATAGATCAGATCACCTTTGTTTTGGACACACAATTCTTGCTCCCTGCGACATATTCTTTGGTTTTGGAGTTGAGTATTTAAACTTTTACCTAGTGACAATGTAAATTCATATATATTAAGGCCAAGATTTTCAATCAGTGAAGCCGAAAGTTAAGGCACTTAAATGAAAATTTAAGTACATGAATAACTGGCCAGATTTTCAGAGATGAAAATAAGAACGGACACACTGAGTCGGACCAAAGGTCCATCTAGCCCGTAACCTGTCTTCTGACAATGACCAATGCCAGGTGCCCCCAGAGAGAATGAACAGAACAGGCAAACAGTGAATCCAGCCCTGTAACTGGACTCGATAACCTCTCGAGGTCCCTTCCAGTCCTAGTATCCTATGATTTCATTTTCTGACAAACAGAGGCTTGGGACACCATCCCTGCCCATCCTGGCCAATAGCCATTGATAGACCTGTCCTCCATGAATTTATATAGCTCTTTTTTGAACCCTGTTAAAGTCCTGGCCTTCACAGCATCTTCTGGCAAGGAGTTCCACAGGTTGGCTGTGTGTTTCATGAAGTAATACTTCATTTTGTTCATTTTAAACCTGCTTTTAGATGCTTCAAAGGGATCTGAGTGCACAGCCGTTGTGATGAGCAGGCCACTTAGTTTAGGTGCCCTCAGTGGTTCCTCCCTGCAGCTTCTTCCCTGGGAAGAAGCAGAACCACACAGCTGGGAGCTCTGCCGGACAGGCAGCAGCAAAACCAACCTCTCTTCCTGTAATTCCCTGCTAGCTCTTTACCGCTACGTCTCCTTATGCCTCCAGCTCCAGCAGCTGCCATGCAGGGGATAGGGCCTGGCAGCACCATGTAACCAAGCAGGGCCAGCCAACCCCGGCTAAAATCTGGGGAGAGGGAACATGACCCCACATGCTTCCTCACACATCACCTCTGTTGTGCCCAGCAGCACTGGCTTCCGCTCTAGCCAGGGAGTGCTTGACCCTCCCTCTTTCCCCCTGGTCCCACCCCCACTTGACCCCTTCCTCCAAGCCGCAGCCTCTCTCACGACTTCTTGCATTTTCTCTGCCCTCACCCTGCCCCATAGAGGTGTAGCAAGGGTGTTATGCACCCAGGAGCAAAAGCAAAATTCCTCCGTCCCACCCCTGAACCTAGCAGATGGCTGAGCCCGATCCTTGGAGAAGGAGGGAAGCTTGTACCATGTCTTCCCCCACCCCCTCCAGTTTGGGGCCAGGCCCCCGCATGCACTAATCCGCAGGCGGAGATGGAGAAGGATGGGGCTAAGGGCGGCGAGGAGGCGGCAGTGGGCGGAGGAGGAGCAGGTGAGCCGAGGGGAACTAAATTGGCACCCCCCCCCAGCTACGCTCGTGGGTCCCCATTCTATCCTTTGTCCCCAGCCCTTCCCTGCCTCCTCCCCTGAGTGTGTCAAGTCCCTTCTCCTCCCCTTCCCTCCCAGAGCTTCCCTACTCTGTGGAACAGCTGTTTCATGGTGGGCAGGAGGCACTGGGAAGGAGGGAGGGAAGGGTCAGTAGACTTCCTGGTGGAGAAGAGGTGCCAGGGGAGGGGAGACGGAAGGTGGAGCTTGGTTGCTGGTGAGTTCTGAGCACCCGCTAATTATTCCCCATGGGTGCTCCAGCCATGGAGTCGGCACCTATGGTTCTGTCCAGGAGGAGGAGATGCTTGGGGCTTTAGCCCTGCAGGGCAATCACCCGACTGTCTAGCGAAGTAAGCCTCATTCTAGCCTGGCCCAATCATTCAGAGAAGGGAGGGGGTTCAATGTGTATATGATTTGATTGTTTTGTTTTTACAGTTACAGGTGCCTTTGCTCTCACGGGCTGTATATTGTTTGGAGTTAGACCCCATTATGTTATCGTCAGTGGGCTGCTGAGGAACGATGCAGCCGTACAGAAATGGATAATTGGGGTATAAAAGGACGACTGGATTCTGTCCTCATTAAATTGCCAATCAAACCCCTCATTATTATACAAGAATAGGATGTTGCATCCAGAGAGAAGCTTCCCTGTCAATCCAAAATGTTCTATGGAGATGTGGCCTCAGACCTAGGTATAAAAATGGCTTGATTGACAACTGTAATCAGCAAAATTTCCACTCCCCCCCATGTTAATTATAGGTCTTTCCAAAATGTATACCGTACATTAAAAATGCATTTTAGTTAATAGTCATGTTTAACGAGGGGTTTTCTTTCTATTCTTCATTATGGTTCATTAATACTTCTGCCAGGTGCAGGAAGTTCTGTATGATGTGCTAAGCATTAGTACTCCAACTTAGAACTACATGATTTTGAAAGCACACCAAACAACGTACATTATAACCCGATTCCCAGAACTTTTAGGACAAAGTTTCCTTTTGGCCTGAAATGCAGCATGGAGCATAAGTTACTGGCGGGACTGAATAGCAAATGATAGCTTTTCTGTAACTCAAAGTCATTAAATCAAGATTTGATTACCTCTGTCATGTGTGGACCAGTGTTTCTCAACCAGTGAAACAAGTACCCTTAGGGGTACTCAAGAGAAGTCTGGGGGGCATGTCAACAACTGAAATTTGGAGAAAACTGAATTTTTGTTTTAAGTTTTACAGTGTTTTATTATTTTTGTACTTTTTACATCCAGAAATTTCATCGCCCACCCGGCTATGATTAAGTTGTTTAAACAAGTGTGTTGCAATGGTAGAAAAAAAACTGTCTGAAAACTGTAGGTACTGGGGGGTACTTACTGTTCTTTTTTAAAGGGGTACTTTATTAAAAAAAAAAGATTGAGAAACACTGCTATGGACCGACTACAAGAGCGGGTGAGTGAGTTTCTGTAGCCTGGGATGGGCAGGTGGTCAGATGGGATATGCTCATGATGGTCCTCTCTCACCTTTAAGTCTCTGGAACTTTTCCTGCTTGGCGTCAGATGTCCTCCCAAAATACTTACCTTGGAGTTTGAGCCATTTTTCATTTGGCCAAGACGACCCTTCCATCCCAGCACCCACACCCTCCCTCTCTTCTTTCCACACACACACTATTGTCTCATGCGAAAAATGAAAAACATACTTTTACACACATGGAATCCTTCCACATAATTACCCAGCATGCAGTACATGAAACACCACGGTACAGCAAGACTGGTTTCTCTCCAACTATACATACATGGCAGTATAACCCACGGGGCCATATATATGGCCATAATGTGGGGCCAGACTATGGCCATAAGGCATCTTCTCTCTTCCAGTACATGGGCCAGATTTTGATGAGATTATTTCAGTGATAAGGTACGACTCACTGATCATAAGCATAACTAATTTTGATGAGTGTGCTCAAGAGGTAAGATACCAAACATCCTGAAATAAAAGCATCCCAGGTGTGCCCCAAGGGAATTTGAATACCAAGCATTCCAGTGAGGTCTAGATGCCAGAGAAAAGGGTAAGATAAAGGTAAAGCTATTTCCCAGCCTTGTTTATACTGTGGCAGCACCCCAATGTCCCAATCAGAATCAGGGACTTGTTAGCCTGAATGTGCGTGTACACACAAACATGGGAAGAAAGAGTCCCTGCCCTGAAGAGTTAGCAGTCCAGTTAAAGGCTAGCTGCACCATAGGGCTACGTCTACACTGGCATGACTTTGCGCAAGCACTCTTTTGCGGAAGAGTTCTTGTGCAAAAACTCTTCTAGAAGAGAGCATCTACACTGGCATGTGCCTTTGCACAAGAGATGTGCTTTTGCACAAGAGCATCCATGCCAGTGTAGATGCTCTCTTGCGCAAGAAAGATCTGATGGCCATTTGTTCAAGAGGGCTTATTCCTGAGCAGGAGCATCATAGTTCTTGCGCAAGAAGCCCTGACTTCATACATTAGAATGTCATTGTTCTTGTGCAAGAACTTGCAGCAGCCAGTGTAGACAGGCAGCAAATTTTGGTGCAAAAGTGGCTGCTTTTGCACAAGATTGCGCCAATGTAGAAACATCCTTTGAGTGTAGTAAGTAAGAGAAGGGTGAAGATGAGTAGACAAGGGTATTATACGTTCATATGGTTGCGGATGCTCTTAGCAACAGAGGAAGGATTGCCCAGCGGTTAGAGAGATATAGATGCAATTTCCTGGCCTGCAACAGATATCTGGTATCCCTTGGGGCCATGTCTACACTAAATGGAAGACGTTGATTGATCTTCCGGGGCTTGATTTAGTGCCCGACTTTTCACTGACACGGCATGTTGGAGAGGGGACCAATATTGCCCAATCGGCAGCTGGCATGGGGCCCCACCTCAGCAGCAGTTGGTAGACATGTGTGTGTTGGTTTTGCTACTCATGCTCCATACTCCCACTTTATGGAGCAGAAACTGCTCCGTGCTGACAGAGCTCTATAAAGAGAACAACAGGTGTCTCTTTCCCTTGAAGCTTAGATGGGATACGTTAGGTTCCCCTTAGAGGAATGCTTCCTCCACTATTCCCTCAGCCCTTCCATAAACATACACCAGTCATGGACGTATTCCCTCCCCCACCCTTGGTGCTATCTCCAAGTCCTCCCGTTGAAAGGGGAGAGCCATTTGGGTGTGAAGGGGAGGTGTGGGAGGAAGAGAACACCACATAGTGAATATTGAGCTCTAAGCCAATCAAGGTGGGGGTGGGGCGGGGCAATCCCATTTCTTCCTCTCATTGCTAAATGGTCTCACCTGGAGTGGCTTTAACTGATTTACTTCCTGGGACAGGAAGCGGCAGCCCTATTGAAGGAAGGAAGGTCTTGTTTGAGATTAGGCTGGAAGTTAAGAAACATGTTAAATTCTTGCCTCTGTCACTAGTGCCCAGTTTATCTCTGGGCAAGACACAACCTCTGGGCCTCTGTTCCTCATCTGTAAAATGAGGGTTAACATATCCTTTGTCTGCCTACCCTATTTAGATTGGAAACTTTTGAGGATGGGAACTTCTTTTTACCATGTGTTTGTACAGTGCCTGGGGCAACAGGGTAACAAGCAGTTATGACCTCCTTGCATTACCATACCAAAGAATCAATAACTATTTCAAACCTACCAAGTCCTTTAGAGGACGTGTATTATCCACTACGTTGCATATAACAGAGCAGCAACTTTATAAACCAACTTTCTCTCATGTCAACCTGCAGAGCATTTCAGGGCACTGAGGTTCATTATAGATATGGATATTACATTAGTTGGTTTAATTAATTACCCCATTATGTCACAGCTTGACTGAGAAGCAATTATACAATAAATAAAAAAAAGTTTTGCCAGGCTTGCTTTATGTTTTCAAATAAAGACCTCCCCCCCCCCCCCCCCAGATGCTATGAAACCATCCTGGAAATAAATGTGAAGCAGCAGAATTGCTTGTGCTCATGAATTGTTCCGGGAGTTTCAACAGCAGACGGTTGATTTACTCAGATTGTAAACTCTTCTGGGCAGAGACCACCTAGCATACTGGGGTCCTGTTTTGTAATTAGAGATTCTTGGTGCTCACATGATGATAATAAATAATAATAATAATAGGCATTGGTTAGGATAGGCACAGTAACATGAAGTATCTCCTCAGATAGCCAGACTATAATCAAGACATATCTGATATCTGTGCCACAAGCATCATACAAAATTAGGAATGTTAAATATTGGTTAATTGAATAGTCAATTAACCTCATGCATTCTTTCATCTGCAGAAGTGGGTTTTACCCACGAAAGCTGATGATACCACCTATATTTTTTGTTAGTCTCTAAGGCAGGGCTACTCAACTTGGGAAGCCCCAGGGGACACAATGATACTCACAGCACATGCCAAGGGCTACAACTTAAGTGTGGTTGCATATACATGTGGATCAATATGCAAGTATATGCAAATAGCTTTCACACTGATGGGCATGAATACAAAGATTAAGGCAAGACTACATACAACATGTAGGCCCCATTTAAGTCAGTTCTCTGGTTATTAATAAAATGCAATAGTTACGCGATTTCCACCCATATGACAGCACTTTTAATGAGCAATGACAGTCCAGGAATTTAACTACTAAAAAGCATCTCAACAGAAGACCATTATATTGACTCGCCATTGTGGAGAGTGTTCCAAGTAGAGGCCATGTTCAAAGGATTCCACCTATGGGCCGTGTTTTGAGCTCTACATAAACCCAAATTGTACCATGTGCCGCAAACAAACGGGCTGTGGGCCGCATGTTGAGTAGCCCCGCTCTAAGGTGCTGCAAGACTAGCCATTTTTTGAATTCTTATTGGTTACTTGACTATTCTATAGTCCCCAGGGGCGGGGCCAACAACCAGTGTACTCCAGCCCCAAGGAACCCCCTGCCACTCTGAGATGCTGCCTCTGTATCAGAGGTAGCCGTGTGGGGTGCCAGGCAGGGGCTGGTTCACGAGGGGAGACAGTTTAAAAACCAGCTCCCCTTACAGACACACTGCCTGTCACCCCACGCTGCTGCCTCTGATACAAAGGCAGCAGTGCAGGGTGGCAGCAGCCCCTGTCCGGGGGCAGTCCTGAGCTCCCAGACCTGGCACAAGCCAGAACTAAGCCGGCCTTGCCTGCCCGCCTAACTCTCAATACACTTTAAATGCAGAGCCACAGCAAGGGTAGGTACAAGCTGGGCTGCTGGCCAGCCTGCTAAAAAATTTTACTGGTGGGTGCAGGGGGAGGGAATGCATATAGTTTATAGCAGGGGTTCTTAACCTTTTTCCCTTCACACCTCCCCTGAAAGTGAACTTTATGTTCAAACCCCCCGGAGCCATTTTGTTCACAGCCTAGCCCCACCCCTCACCTGACAGGAAGCTAAGGGGTGTGGCTAGGACTATAAGAACTCTGCCAGGGAGCTCAGTCGGGGCTCAGCCTCTGACAGAGACAGAGGCCTGCTGAGAGCTCCTGGCTGATGAGGCTGAGACCTGGCCCAGGTCTCCCACAGCTGCCTTCCCTTAGGCCAGTGAAGGCTTTCCTACAATACATTTTCTGGGAGGTACCTCACACCTCCCCTGGGGAGGTGCACCTCACTCGTTAAGAATCCCTGGTCTATAGCATTGACTGATAAGCTTTTGTTTATAGGTTAAATGACTATACTATCACATTCCTGTACTAAATGCTGGTAAATGTGAATATACAAGGTATTACCTTACAAGGTAAATTCCAAGGTGACTCCACAACATGAAATTAAGCTCTTAATCAGAGTGCTCCAGCTGCACAGTGGCCTTATGCAGCACATTACCAAGTGCCATTCCTTCCCATTGACATTAACACCTTTCATCTGTAGATCTCAGAGCGCTGTACACAAATGGGAAGGTGTCATGTTCCAGATGGGGAAATGGAGGCACACAGGGATGAAATGATGTGCACAAGGCCACATAATAGGTCAGTGAGAAAGGCAGGTTCATAAGGACAGAAGGCTGCACCTGTGATCATTCAGTCTTACCACCTGCATCACGGAAGCTATAGGACTTCCCTGAATGAATTCCTGTTTGAGCCGAAGCAGATTTTTAGGCAAACATCCAGTCTTACTTTAAAAATTGCCAGAGATAGAGCATTCTCCACAACCCCTTTAAATTGTTGCAAAGGTTAATTTCTCTTATTGTTTAAAAATGTATGCTTTATTACCAATTGGATTTTGTCTACCTCATATGCTAGACTGAAGAGCCCATTATCCAATTTTTGTTCCCCATGGGTACTTCTAGACTCCTCAAGTCACCCCTTTGCTTTCTGTTTCTTAAACTAAATAGATAGAGCTTCCTGAGTCAACCACAGTGAGGCAGATTTTCTAACCCGTCAGCCATTCCCACGGTTCTTCTCTGAACCCTCTCCAATTTACCAATGTCCCACCTGAGTTGGGGACACAAGAACTGGACACAGTATTCCAGGCACATGAAAACCAAATACTGAGATGAAATAACCTCTCCTCTCCTCCCGAAGTTCCACCTGTTTACGAAGTCAAAACTCTGAGAGACAGTGGCCAAAGGCAAGGGATGAGGGGTCGGCAAAGTGTTCTGGTGGCCCGCTTGAGGAAAGCCACTAGGGGGCTCATGCCCGTTTGTTTACCTAAAGGCTCCATAGCCATGAAGCCTCGTGGGCCCGTTGGCTCCAGTTCACTGTTTCCAGCCAGGGGGACCTATAGGAAGCAGCATCTTGGGCCCAGCCCAGGCCATACCAAAGCCCAGAATAGTGGGTGGGCTCAGGTTCTCCCCAACCCTCCCCACACAATGGCAGAGTCTGCCCCTGGAAAAGGAGATTAGGACGATGGAGGCGTTTGACCCCATACTGTGGGCTTGCCTATGGTGAGGATGGCTCAGTAGGCTATGAGCTTGGCCTCTAGCGAAGGACAAGGGGTTTCGTGGAGGGTCACAGCGAATCTGAGGAAAACACTAATCCCTCGGGGTACAGCGAGAACTTTGCCACAGGCGCCAATGGGACCCACAAGACTTTGTTTACATAAAGTAGTGCGGGCCCACCCATCACTTTCCCAAAGCAAGCCCACAGCCTACTTTGAGGAATTCTGCCTTATGCACTGGTCCATGTGCCTGGAAGGTTGACGGCATGCAGTACCCTGCAGAAGGTGCTGTGTATTTACAGATCAGGCCCTTTGATAGAAGCCTGCTCTTGACAAATACTGCAGGATTATAGTAATAAATGGCTGGTGAGTGGATACTAAGAGTCTCATTTCAAAAATATGAATAAAAATACACTTAAAGCAATACCCTGCTGTATTTTTCCTGCAGGTGTGGCATCTTACTGTGTGTGTACCCCAACTGGTGCCACAGGACAAGTGAACAGCTAAGAAAAGCTGAAACAGGATAAAATATGAGGCACTGTTTTGGGAAGGGGGAGCAACCTTTGGAATTTGAACCCAGACCAGACGAGCGAGAATGGCACAAGAGCACTTAACTTCTACAGTTTTATGAAAACCAGACAGCACCTGAACCAGCCCCATCTCCCCTCCAACCCCCTTGTCCAGTCACAGGTGCTAAATGTCGGAGTAGGTGTCTTTACTACAGCCATTTCCATGGACTCTTAGGAAAGTGGAGGGGAAGCAAAATGTAGGCAGTCGAAGAATGGCCCACTCAGAACATGCGCGACATCTGCACACTTAAGTTTTTCTGAAGGAACCTGTGCTCTGTCACCACATCTTATTAATGATTATGTAGGGGGAAACACTGTAAGACAGAAACAAAACCAAGAAACCCACGTGGAGTCAACAGGATTTGGACTTACCAAGTCTCCCTGATTTACTGACAAACGTAAAATAGTTGAAAGAATGAACTGAATGCAACACCCTAATCAGTACATTCCACATTTAATTTGGTATCCAAGTGTAGTGAGTAGCAGGTCTTCATGGCTGACAGTGAAACAATGGTATTCTTGATGCACAGTTTGTTATGAGGATGCTGGAAGAAGAGTCAAATTAATGGGATTTTTTTCCAGTCATGAATTTTGTTGATGTCATGTCAACTGTAAAACCATCCATTTAAAAATGAGCAAACAACAAGACATGCAAGGCTTCCAAGTTAGCCTAGTCTGTTTACAAGTCAGCCAAATTCCAGTCTTTGCATAGGGCGGACAGACCTAACCCTTCATTGCATGGCTTCCTTTTCAGATTAGTTTCAAATCAGAAAAACCTTTTCAGTGAAAGCTTCTCATTTTTATTTTATTTATGGCTCAGGATTCCCATAGCACTGGAGTGACTATGAAGCATCACTGTGATGGGGTGCCGTCGCCCCGCACTTGGGATAATCACGGCCGGGGACTCTGGGGGGAAGCACCCCGAATGAACAATGGTCGGGCATCATGCAGCGAAATGGTGCCCACCAGAAGGGTGGCTGGAGTGGCTAGGACGGAGGGCAGCATGGGTCGTCTGAATGCCGGAGATGCGCAGACAGTGACGCAGGCGGATGATGTCACCTGCCGTGCTGGCAAGGGGCACGCCGGACACGGCATGACGACGGGCCCTGCGGAAACAACGGGGAACTCAAAAGGAACCCAGCCAGGGAAAGGAGGGGGGGAACCGGAGAGCGGAGATGGACAACGGGGAGAAGGGGGTGAGTAACTCCAAGGGGGGGGCAGCCCCCAGAGATGGGAGGGAGAAGGAAGCAACCCAGGGTAGGCCAGTGGAACCCATGAGTTGGTGGTTTAAGGGTCGTAACCCCATCTGCTGGATAAGAAAGAAAGTTCCCTACCCTTAGGGCCCTGGGTTAGGACTCAGGAGAGAGGGTGGGCCCGAGTCCCCCTTCTCCCTTCCGGGACTCGTATCGCCAGTTATAAGGCTAGCCTCGATGTAGATGGCAATTGTGTGTACCTAGATGGGACCTAGGGGATGACTGTAAACTGATGAGCATGGTGTTTGCACAATAAATGGGATCAAGGCCGAATTGCAGTCACACAAATTGATTTGGGTCATGGGACCCGGAGACATAAACGATGACAATCACCATTTCCACATTTTACCAGAGAGTACAAAAATTATTTAATAAAATTCTGGTTTTTCCCCGGCAAATATTTTCAGAAGCAAAAGCCACTTAGAAGCAGCTTTAATGATGGACACATTCAATTGGCAGGGCCGTGCTAAGGCTTAACTGATATTTCTTTCTTCCAGCCAAACACACGGCAAAAATGTTCAAACTCGATTGGGCGCTAATGGGGCTAAGCTCCACCCATGCTGTCACAGATGTCAGCCCCACTCTACACATGCTCTAGAAGGGGAGAGGGGTTCAAATTTGGGTCATGAGCCCTCCTGGGTAAGCTGCTGGCGGGCTGTGAAATGCTTTGTTTATCTAAGTGCCCACGGGCATGGAGCCTTGCAGCTCCCCTTCACAGAAAATGGCGAACCGCAGCCAATGGGAGCGGGGAGGCTCCAAGCCTATGAACACATTGATAAACAAAGTGGCTCATGGCCCGCCAACAGCTTACCCCAGCTGGCCCATGACCCAGCTTTGAAAACACCTGACCTATTATGTGACTGAGGTACTCTCTCATGCAATACCACTCTCAGCCACCGGAGGCGCTGGAGTTACTTCAGGTTCTGTAGGCTACAGTGCCTTGGGATTTTATATGGTAGGGAGCTCAGATGTCCTGATTTTATAGCGACAGTCCCGATAGTCAAGGCCTTGTCTTATATAGGTGCCTATAACCCTCCGCCTCCGTCCCAATTGGTCACCTTACATGGTGGGGGAGAAATTCTAGTCGGGAAGCACACAAGCTGCAGATAGAGGAAGAAGGTTTAGGTCCTTGCCTTGTAGAAGCAGAGTATGGAGGTATCTGCCCATGCTCTCTGCAGGCAGCAGGAGGCAGTATACTGTCCATTTGCAACTACAGTAGAATGTCTGGTAGGCAGTTGACATAGCCAAGATATTGGAGACTACACAAAATGTCCGTTATGAGCTCGTTAGAAAACTCTCTTCACTTGGTGTCTTGTTCTCCCTAATTGGTCTAGTTGTGATGTTCCTAACTGCCAGCTAGGCTCTTTTCTTCTCATACACCATGGCCACTGCCACACATCAGTAAATATTTTCCAGGCCAAGTTTTGCCTTCATTTGTACCTGTAATTGGGTTCAGGCTCTAGTGCTGAGTTTTAAAACTAATTTTTTAGGTGAAATTTTGTTCCCATTGAAATCGATGGGATCAGGAGCACTCCTTGGCTGTAGTGGTATAGACCACTAATTAAGCACAACCTATTCCTTATAAGTTAATTAAATGTGGACAAAGTAAACTCAAGGGGCCCTCAATTATTTCCATACTGTAGTGAATCACTTATCCTGATTTTGAGGTGAGAACTTGTTAATAAATGTACATTCAGCTATATTATTAAGCAAGTTATCACTACTGAACTTAGCCCGTGTGTTACACTAAATAGTCCTGTAGACAGCAAAGGGACTATTCAAAGTATTAAGCACTATTCCCAGAGGTAAATACTTGCAGGATTGGGACTCAACTTAGTTTTGAACTGTGTTATCCTGGTCAATTTCAAAGAATATCTTTTGGTGCCCCAGTGCTCCATCTGTAAAACAAGAATTACAACATTTCCTTTCTCCCGCCTTGTATTTGTCTTGATTATCTAGACTACACTGTTTGAAGCAGGGACTGTGAGATTTGGAAAAAATCTGTCTGGGTACTGTTTATAAACTTTGTTTGGTGCTGGGGGTTCTTTATGTGTATCTGTGTCAGACTTCAAACTTCCTTTTGAATTTAAGGTTTGTTTGCCTTCGTGGTTGTCCTTTCACCTCGGTATTGGGCTGGAATTCTAAGGGCCTGCAGCAAAGAGTTAACAATAGATGATCATTAAAGCCTGATCCTCTTCTATCCAAATAGAAGCATCCTAGGCAAAAAGCTAGTTTCCACCTAGGATAACTGATTTATGACGGGAGAGATCCCCTGTTGAAACTGAACCAGAAGTTGCCTTATAGTTATAAGTGAGGTCTCAGCAGCCATGGAAGAGAGAAACAGGTAAACAGCAGTGTAGATGCAGTTTCTCTCTTTTAGTCACTAGGGTATTTTTTCACTCCTACTTTCCTGTGATAAGCACATCCTGATTATACCAAGTATTAAAGTCAAGACATATGTAAGGGAATACACACAACAGGGTGTGCATTGTGTTGCAATAACATACATCAGTAGTTGGGTTGGACACCACAGAAAGCAATGCTGAGTGCCTTCAAACAACAAACTGTAAGAACGCTGCAGTGTATGATCCCACTTATAAATGGATACTATATAAATAAAACAAAAACCAGTTAGTTTTTTATTAAAATTTTTTTTTACAACATATCCTACTTTGGAGAAAAAAATAGTCACTGTTGTAATCATTTAAACTAGAGGTTTTCAGCATCTCCATTTATTGTAAAATGTTCTGTTAAAAATAGAAAACATGATAACTTAATGAAACGAGGTTCATTAACTTTTTATAATAACTTTGATCTTTTCAGAAGCATGAACTCTCATAACAGACCATTTAAATGTTCAATAAAAATGATTTAAGTCCATTATCTTCTCTTTCTTTTGGCCAATCAATAAAAACACCAGCTGCTAAGCAACTTGAATTTTGTGTGTGTTTCATTTCTATTTTATTCTGATTCTTTAAGTTGTTCACTTGTTAGATCCTGGCTTTCTTGCTTATTTTTAATGGCATTTTTTTCCTGGTGCTTTTAGTCACTGGTCCAGTATCATGCCTCCAAAAAGATCAATGCCACTCAGAGAAATGTCACTCGTTTGGAAAACAATATGATGACATTCAACTCACATCAAATTCACACATTTTTGTTAAAAAACACAACAAAAATTAATTTCTAAAGACAAAGTGAAAATACATTAAAAATACTGGGGGGCATGGTGGTCCAATTTCCAGTGTTCACTGTGTAGCTCTAAGTTTTTGAAAACCATATAACCTTACACCATCATTTTGTACAATTGTCTTATGCATTATCTAGCAGCTGGTTATTCTGACCCACAGAACATTCATGAAAATTATGGCCCTTAAACATCTGGTAATGAGCCATCCAATGTTACTCAACGTGTGTGTGGATTGACTGGAAACTTGCTGAACAGTAAAGGCATACCTTTGTTTTCTGTGTTTGTTTTTTTAGTCTGTTCAAAATGAAGTGTCAGAAAATATTATTTTGGGGAAGAAGCTAAATGTTTCCCTGGTAAGTTGTAGTCTGCTTTCTGAAGCTGAACAGTTTCCAGCTGTAGAAAATTCTGAAAACATGGTAATTCAACTTATGCTGCTGGAAATAACCAGGAATTGTATACACCCAGGACAATGAAATCTGATCTAAACTTTTGGCCTAATATCCTTAACTAACAACAGTGAGAGAAATTTGAAGAGATGTACCTTGAAGATAGAAAGCTTACCAAGTATGGTTCAATATTGTGAATTCACAAGCTTAAGTTAATAAATGAAACCTAACATTCTTCACATTTATTAAACTAAGTTATATATGTATGTGTATACTTCTTAATAGGGAAGGTTCCATATACATGGTAGCTCATCTTCATGTATTATTGTTACTAGTAATTCAAAGAATGGCTTACCATATTCTATATCCTAAAACAAAAATATTTGATTTTCTGTGTGTCAGATATAAGAGTAATTTGTAACTGGTGTATCTATCAATCTGCAATCTGTTCTCTCTGACTGTTGTTAATGTTAGCAATACGCTACGTAACTGTAGTATTACTAATATACTAGGCTATTTTAATCTAAACTTTTTTAAATTCTTCCCATTTTTCTCTTAAAAGTGTATGCTTTATTTCCAGTCTCAATTTATCTAGCTTCCACTTACAACCACGGGACAGTATTACACCTTTCTCTGCTAGATTGAAGAGCTCTTCAATATTTGATCTTCATGTAGATACTTATATATTAATCAAATCACCTTTAATTTTGAGACCTATCAGTTAGCCAACTTTTAATCCATTTCATGGTTGCCATATTCATTGTGTATCACTGTATATCATTTTAGTTTTTTTAATCAAAACATCATGCAGAAACAAGTCAAACATCTTACAGACGTCTAAGTATATTACATCTACATTATTTCCTTAATCAGCCACACTTGTAATCTCATCAGCTCTCAAATTAGTTCGACAGGATCAATTTTCCATAAGCCTGTGTTGATTTGCATTACCGTATTTTAGCGAATATACCCTGCACAAGAATATACCCTGCAGTTTTTGCTATTTGAGTAAAAAAAACCTGTATACTCTGTGCAGGAGTATAGCCTGCAGGAGAGACTCCATGCATAAGGGTAGTACAAAGCACCTGTAATAACCTGTTAATGAGCCACAGCTGATGATGGTAATGCAAAGCACCTGCTAATGACCCGCAGCTGATAACACCGAACAGTAAGGGGTATATAACCTCTTTGAACACCGCTTTTCGATTAATTTGTTCCTTCATTGGTTTTAACCTGTATTTAGACTTTTAAACATTTACACTTTTTAAACTTTTGAAGCTTTTAGAAATGCCTAAGTGCAAATCATACACTGCCAATTTTAAATTGTGTGTAGTAGCTTTTGCAAAGGACCATGGAAACAGAGCCGCAGGGAGAAAGTATTCAGTGAACGAAAAGTCTGTTCAGGAGTGGAGAAAGGAAGAAGCAGAGCTTGAAAAATTACACCCGAGGAAAAGAGCACGACTGTCGAGGTAAAATGGAAGGTTCGGGAATGTGGCCAGCCCTGGAGAGGTGCAGAAACAGGCAACCTTGTACTGAATATCTTTTAACTTTTATTAAAATGCTTTTAACTATAACTTTCTATTTAACAGTTTCTTACAGGCATGGGCACCAAATAACTATTAACAAGAAGAATAAACAAACTGCAGTACAATAGAGGAAAATACCTTGAGGTTTTTCCAAGTCCCAGTAATTATCAACAACAGCCCAGGGATTTTTAAAGTTAGTTAGAGCTTGTTAAATAATAGTGTTAGGAGTTAGTTAGTTAGAAGTTTGTTAAATAGCACTGTT
>JANRFK010001234.1:119417970-119428187 GCA_030068395.1 Apalone spinifera
GAGTTTCACCTATGATTCATCAGCACTTCTTCCTGCACAGCTTAGTTTTTGGAGTTCTCCTATCCAAGTACTACTCCCACAGATAACAACATGAGATTTGATCTTATCAAAGCACGATGTGGTATGTTAGCAGCTTAGTCACTTCTCGTTTTCTTTCCATTCTCAGCTTAATACTTTGCCTTTCCTAGTATGTGAAACTCAATCTGAAAGCAAACTTCTATATTAAAAGGAGCAGTTCTATCAGCAGTTCATTTGTTTTTCATGTTAACTACTGAAAACATTCCCCACACTGCTAGAAAAGCAAGTGGTGCAAAGCTTTGATATTTCCCTGTGATAAGACGAAATACAGGAAACAAGTGCTCAGGCTGGCTGCAGTTATAGTTCTGCAGTGAAAACTTTCTTCTAGGCCAAGCTTGTAATGAATGGCACTTTGCACTGATGTATGAATGAGAAAGATGGTCTCTTTGGTGGCTTACAGGAGGGATAAAAGGTCTGTGAGTACCTTTGATCACAGGAGCTCTTATTTGAGGGTGACAGTGTGCTTGGTAGTGGAGAAGAGACTACCCCTGCCTTGAGTTGCTTATGATGTAAATAAACTGATAAATCAGGGTACGTCTCCACAAGAGAGGAAGATCGAAGCTGCCACTGTCGACTTCCAGGGTTTGAATTAGCGTGTCTAGTTAAGACAGCTAATTCGAAGTAAGAGGGGTGCTCCAGTTGAGGCTGGTAGCGCTGCTTTCACAAGGAGTACAGACAATGGATGTGCCTTACAGTGTAGGGAGTTTTGGGAGGGGGATTTGGGTATACTGGCTTTACTGACTGGGTATTTGCTGTCCAAGAATCCTTGTAAAATGTCCACTGATTGCTCAGCTTCTGTTTAAATAGAAATCAGCCCAAAGTGAGTTGGCAAGTAATGATCCAGGTAACACAGCGAAGTAAAAGGAAATTCCTCACCGTGATGCATTAGGAATCCAGGTGAGGCCTGAGTTTTTGGAGCTGCTGAGTAGTCATTGTTCCTTTTAGCATCAGCCTGGTGCTCACACACAGAGTGGCCTCTGTGCAATTAAGGAGATGCCCTTCTCCACCCTTATGACCCATTTGTAGAGCCCACAGATAGCAGGAGGGACTGAACCTATACCCTTAGGAGCTGAAGTCATGTACTTCTATAGCATGAGCTGAAACCCGACTGGCTCTCAGCTAAGGCTGTAGAGCAAACTTCACTCTGCCTTAGCCGAGGTCTCAGTACCTCATTTAAACAGGAAGAGGAACTTGGAAGCTGAGCAGGGAGTGGAGATTAGGAACCGAACAGCCTGCAAGAAGTGTAGCTCTCCCACCAGCTGAGGAAGGCTAGCCTGGCTGGTCACAGAGACATTGGTATGGACGTTCACTGTGGGAAATCCAGATGTGGGTTCTGCGGGAAGGGCCTTTGATTTGTTATTACTCAGGAGGGCTCCTTCCCTGAGGCTTCCTTAAAAGCGACACTTCTCTTTGGACTAGTTTGGTTTGGCTTCTCATTGCCTTGCTCTGTGCAGGTAAATTGTCTGACCCCAGCTAGGGGAAGGTCAGATGGGGCTCACCTGCTGTCACACCTGTGGGGTGGCCCATCCCTTTACAGGATGTAAGGACCAGGGTTCTAATTCAAGCTCCTGTCTGTGTGCATATGATTGTGCCAGACACTGAGAAGCAGTTGCAGGACAAGAGTAATCAGAGACTGGCACTTACTATTGGGACAAGAAAACCTTTGCACACCTGCATGCTTGAGGCCATAGGTGCCAACTTTCCTTCTAGCCCAAGCCTACTCAATGCTTCCTCTTCCCCAGAAACTGCCCCCACACCACTAAGGTCCCTACCCTGACCCCTGCTCTTCCCGCCCATGCTTTGCTTCTATCCCTATCATGCTCCACAGTTATAAAGTGGATTTCCATGGATTTGCCGGGCTCTCTCTATGTTGAAGGTTCACGCCCAAACTGCACCGGGGGTGAACATGTGTGATGGAGATGACAGACGTGCCTGTTGCATGCGAGCCAGGGACATATTCCCGACTACATGCAAAGACATGTCCTGTGTGATTATTCCTCGCTGGAAAGTATTCGTGCCATGTCATTTTATTTGGCATGAAATTACTGGACTTTGCCTCGGCAGAAGCATGCTGTAACAAAACCAAGGATGGCGATGATGGTGGTATACTTCCACAAAGACCGACACAGAGCTTCCTTTTTCTACTTAGGTGTCAGGTTTTCCAAAACAGGTGTCATGAGAGCAAACCTCCAATGTGTGCATGTGAATCCACCCCAGGGCACATTTAAATTGATTTCCAATGGGATTTTGCTCCTAAATCCGTAACAGGTGGAGCTCTGCAAACCCATCGATATCTACTCTATAACCGGGGAACCCTGTTGAATGTGGATACAAATTTTGTATCTGGGCAGGGCTTTAAATACAGGATCTCAAAGGTGGAGAAGCAGCTGTCTGAAGCTCATCATCTTCGAAGCTGTTTCCCCACCTTTCAGAGCCTATCTTCCCTCTCCTCCACTGTAACAGTGCCCCCGTCTGGCCAAGTGCGTTTGCCTGCATTGTCTGTTGAAAAGGCTTGAAAAGCCTCTGGCCGAGTCTCTCTTCGGCTATGTCTACACTGCAGGCTTCTTGCGCAAGAACTTTGAGCAAGACATCTTGCGCAAAAATTCTTGCACAAGATCGCGTCCACACTGCCATGTGTTTTTGCGCAAGACATGTGCTTTTGCTCAAGAGCATCCATGGCAGTGTGGACACTCTCTTGCAAAAGAAAGCTCTGATGGCCATTTTAGCCTGTTCTCGTCCACACTAGTCTTTTTGAGCAAGAGCTCTTGCGCAAAAAGGCTTATTCCTCAAACTTTCTTGAGCAAGAAGGGGCTTGTAGTGTGGACGCTCGGCAAGTTTTTGCCATTGAAGTGTAGACATAGCCTTAGAGAATCATAAACCTCTTTCGGGAACTTGCGCTGGCGATAATGATTTGGGTGATGGAAACATCACCATAGGGATTGGACTGAGCCCTTCATCTCATTCCATGCAAGCCACCAAAGGTCTGTCGCATGGCAATAGCTATAAGTCAATAGCAAATGGAGCCCTCTGCTGGCATCTCCAAGTCTGTTTCTCGGTCTGTTACCCCGCTCTGGACAAGGGAGTGGTGCCTCCAGGGCGTCCCCTCCTGGAAATACTCCATTGCTCTTAGCTCAGGGCTTTGTCTTCCAGTTCGTATTCCAAGCAGCTCTCCCCATGGAGCCACTCCCGGTCCCCTCTCCGTCAAGTCTGGGCTGCAATTGAGCTGCCTCTAGTCCTGCAGCTCCTCATATATAGTTCCTCCTGGTCCTTGATAGGCTGGTTTCCTCCTAACTGCTCTAGCCACTTGGAGGACTTCTCTATGGCCCTTTTGGCCTCAGAGCCTAGCCCCATTACACCTATCTATACAGAAAAAGGGAAGGTGACAGATCACTTTATTATCTCACCCTCCAAATGAGTGACCATGTAAGACACTTAATTGCTGATGTGATTGTCCAGATACGTCCATCCAAATCATGTGCCTGTGTGAATAGTTTAGGCGCATGCCTATTTGTGAAATATCTGGTCCTGAGAGTATTGTAGCAGTGTCCTAATGTTGTTTGATTAACTTTGGAGAAATAGAGGAGCTTTGGAGAAATAGAGAGCTCTAGCAGCTACAGGATTACAATTATTATTTCTTACCGTGGAATATGCAGCCCCCAGTTCTGCCTGGTGCTGCATTATACTAGGCACTGTACGAACATATAGCGAGCGGCAAGAGCAGTTCTATACTACTTTCACCTATGTTTGAGGGTGTGCATGATACTAACACAACTTGAACAAGTTTGATGGATACTTTTGGACAACGAAATTATCCTCAAAACAGACAATTAGCCTTAAGCTGCTTCAAGAAGGGCTTGAATTATCCTCAGAGAGCTCAATAGGCAGATTGCCACTGACATCAATGGAAACATTTTCTTGTAGGTTAGGGATCAGACACTTCAAAGGGAGAGTATTTTACAAGGACTCTTGGACAGAAAACATTGTCAGTAAATCCAGTACAGCCCGCTCCTCTGCCCAAAAACATCTCCACTCCACGGTACACCCATTATCTAGGTCTCGCTGGGTGCTTTGAGTTGTCTGTTTATTTATAACATGAGCAACTCAACCTAAGGGCTGTGTGTCTTCTACAGCTGTGTTTCTCAAGAACCAGTACATGGACTGGCCCCGGAACCTGAGATTTCCCTGACACAGTTTAGGAAGGCAGGAAGTCAGTCCCTAGTATCAAAAAGTTTGAGAAACACTGTTCTACAACACCAGACTAACACTCCTTAATAAAGTAAGAATAATTTGTAACTGAAAGGAAAGCCAACGGCAACAACAGACCCCCATAATAACCTGTCACTGGGGCCTCCAAAGGCCACATTTCTGAGGATTACAGATGGAGTTCAGCTTCCATGGTCATTTAGCACATGCCTTCAACTAACAGCATCAGCAAACATGAAACTTGTGCTGGCAGTAATGGTTTGGGTGATGGAGACATGTCACCATAAGGACTAGATTGAGAGCTTCATCTCATTCCATGCAAGCCACCAAAAGTTTATCACGTGGCAATAGCTGTAAGTCAACAGCAAATGGAGCCAGATTTGATCTTGTAGTGAAATCCCAGTGTCCCATAATCCTGAGCGTTTTGGCTTCTGGGAAAGTAAAATGTTTAAGGCATTTTTTGCTATTTACTTTTGGTTTTATTAGCATATGTTATATGAGGAGTTCATAAATTAGGACCCCATATCTTTCCTCTGGGACATAGTCTCTACTTTGGAAGAATCCCAATATGGCCTATATAGACACCATTCAAATGAGTAAGGGGTGGTGGAATCAAATCTTTAATCTGTAAGTAACTGCTGGAATACATGGCTTCAAAGCACAAATCCAAGATTTTTGGGGGGTGGGAGAAGCCTAGTGATAAGACAAAAAGTGGCATAATAAACTTCACTGTTGAATAAACTTCACTACTTTCTTGCAAGAGATGTATACTCATCCCAGAACAAGGGGCATGGCATAAGCAGAGGGGATATATTAAGTTAAATTTCTTTCATGGCTATAAGGTTAAGAGAAAGGTACAAAAAAATTGTATGACACGCAGAAGTTAGGGTAAATTAGCCCAGACCACATGCATTATCTTTTAATTTAGATCATGCCAGAACAGGCCATATTTGCTCACTTCCAATGTTTGTGGGTGTGACGGGGCGGCAGGGTCTGAGGACCAGAGCCCCACACAAAAGCCAGCCGGAAACCCAGCACGGCAGAGAGCAAGCGGCTCTGCCGAGCTTGCTCGGCAGCCGCGGGAGATACGGGCGTAGATGATCTCTGTCCGGCAGCCCCAGGTGGAGTCAGAGAGCACATGCGTTGGCAGCCAGCAGCCCGGCAGTTCAGCTGGGCTTGCCGGGAGAAGCCGGGCGGTGCCTGCGCCGGATGCGCCAGGTGCCCCGGGCTGGACGTTTCCAACGGGGGGCGAGGAGTGCATGCGCCGGTGTCCAGAAATCAGGGAGCTGGCTTTAAAAGAGGCATGGAGGCCAATGAGGAGGAGGGGGAACGGAGCCCCGGACGATGGCCGGAGCTGGAGCCAGGCTCTCGTCGGGAGTCGGAGGACGAGAGAGGGAAGGAAGAAGCCCAGGCTGGGGCGGTATGTAGCCCACGGACCAGTGAGTTTTGGGACGAACTCCCCCACCGGTCGAACAGGAACGAGCAGTGCCTGTTCTTAGGGTCCTGGGCTGAGACCTGAAGCGAGGGCGGGTCTAGGTCTCCCTTCCCCCTCATCCGTGCAAAACCCCTGTGGGGTACTAACGACGGGCATCGGGACTTTCTCCAAGGGTGTGAATGATAGACTAAGGCGAGCCTTGGGGACACGACACGTGGTGGAAAATGTGGGTACTTTGATCCGTAACCCGCGGTTAGAGATACACGCAAGAAAAATAATAATAATATAGGTGTGTATGTATAGCGGTAGGAAAGTAGCTAAGGATGGATCCAGATAAAGTACTAGAATGGCTGGTAGAACAACAGAAACAACAGCAGGTCCAGCTGCTTCAGCAGCTCAGTCTCAAGAACAACAAAAAGACAGTTAGTGAGGGAGATGGCTGACCAGCAAGAGGCAACCTTAGGGAAGGCCGGTGGGGGAATTCCCGTACTAGGAGCAGAAGGCCAAGGAGGACAGGCTCAGCTACTGATTAGACTAACAAAGATGGGACCATCAGATGACCCGGAAGCCTATCTGTCACTTTTGAGAGGGTAACCTTAGAAGCCCGGTGGCCTGAGGAGCATTGGGCAATCTTGCTGTACCCATATCTCACGGGACTGGCCCAATTAGCATATCGTAGCCTAGCGGCCAAAGAGGCACTAAACTACTACAAGGTTAAGGAGGTATAACCCCCGAGACCTATAGGCAAAAGTTTCGACAGGAAAAA
Organism: Apalone spinifera; assembly: GCA_030068395.1. NCBI lineage: Eukaryota > Metazoa > Chordata > Testudines > Trionychidae > Apalone > Apalone spinifera. The sequence continues at coordinate 119,424,453 of JANRFK010001234.1, forward strand.
TACCCTTTGGGGACCCGGCTGCGTATAGTAGCCCAGAAGTTACGGGAATTGGGTTGGCGCTGGCTAGAACCGGATAAACATGATAGCTTCCAGTTGGCGGATACAGTAGTCTTGGAACCATTCCAGCAGATTTTACCAATGGGGGGCAGCAGTGGGTGCGTAGGCACTGTCTGACGACCCTAACGGATGCAGTGACACTGATGGAGCACTATTTAGCAGCAGAAGCCCCAGTAGGGTTAGGTAAGGAAACCAAAGAAAACAGACAGGAACGAGGGACCCTAGGAAGGGGCCGCCCATTCCGCAGGGGAAGGGGTGTGGAACCTAGGATAAGCCCAGGTAAAGCAAAAGGACGTAAAATGTGGGAAGGTACAAAGGAGGGCTTGGAAGAAGCCCCGAAAGAAACATGGGGCAAGGGAGGGGAGTGGGGCTTAGGCCCCAAAGGAGAGACGCCCCTTCGCAGTTACTGCTACGAGCGTGGACAGGAGGGACATTTTAAAAGGGATTGCTCCTACAGGCAGGAACTGGCTTTGGGTGGCCAGGCTCCCACCCTAGAGGAAGCGACAGTAACCACTCAGGTCAAAGTGGAAGGGGTGCCGCATGTGGCATTAGTTGATTCCAGATGTGGCCAAATCAAGATCCGGGCGGATTTAGTCCCTGATCCTGAGCCAGCCGGCTCCACAATTTGGGTTACGTGCGTGCATGGAGAAATACAGCCCTATCCAACGGCCTGGGTGAGGATACAGGATGAAATAGAGGAGGTCGTATGTCAGGTAGCACTAGCCCTGAGACTGGCATACCCAGTACTATTGGGCCGGGACTGGCCAGGTCTCCCCTGAGTGCTCAAAGCCTGGAGCCAGGAGCAGCTTCAGGGTACCAGAAAAGTACCACCGGCAGAAGCCTTGATTGCTCCAAAGGCCGGCCCGAGAGACACCGGGCCACCAGCCGGAGAGACCCAGGCGGACTGGGTCACAGAAGATTTCCTCCAAGAGCAAAGAGAAGACCCCTGCCTCACCTGGGCCTGGGAGCAGGTCAAAAAAAGGGACCCCCCAGTCACCACGGATGTCGCAAGGACTGTATTTTGAGGTACTGGGGGACCGTTTATACCGGGTAATTCGAGAAAGGGAGGGCAAAGGAGGCTTACGGCAGTTATTAGTACCTGCCTGGTACCGGAACCGGGTTCTGGAATTGGCGCATGCCAATACATGGGCCGGACATTTAGGGAGAGAGAAGACCCTCCAAAGGCACACCCAGCGGTTTTTCTAGCCCGGTATCTATAAAGCAGTATAGTATTGTGATTCATGTCCAACGTGCCAACAGACTAGGTTACAATTGAGCCCTAAGGCTCCCTTGGTCCCCCTTCCGGTAGTAGGGGTGCCTTTTGATAGAGTGGCCTTAGACCTGGTGGGACCATTGGAGCGGTCCAAAATGGGGCATCAGTACATACTGGTCCTACTGGACTATGCAACTAGATACCCAGAGACTGTCCCCTTAAAGAATACAACAGCCACAGTGATTGCAGAAGAGTTGGTTAAGATCATCTCTTGGGTAGGGATCCCGAAAGAGATTGTTACAGATCAGGGGACTAACGTTACTTCCAAACTCATGAGAGAACTATGCAGGCTGATAAGAGTCAAAACCTTAAGGACCTCCGTTTATCATCCCCAAATGGACAGCCTAGTAGAGAGGTTTAACCGAACCCTCAAAGAAATGCTGAGACCGTTTTCCGAGGAGGAGTCCAAAGATTGGGATAAAGCCTTGCTGGCCCTTCTCTTTGCAATAAGGGAGGTGCCCCAGGCCTCAACGGGATTTTCCCCGTTTGAACTTTTGTATGGGAGGCAACCGTGGAGAATATTAGACTTGGTCAAGGAAACCTGGGAGGACCAACAGACTAGGGTCCAGGACTCAGTGAAGTATGTCTTAGAACTACGAGAACGATTGCAGAAGCTTGGACGGTTTGCAAAAGCAAACCTGGAACAAGCTCAAGAATGGCAAGCGTATTACTATAACCGGGATGCCAAGCTGAGGGAATTTAAGCCGGGAGACCGAGTTCTCCTGCTATTACCCATAAAAGAATCAAAGCTCTTGGCAGGGTGGCAAGGCCCCTTTGAAATCTTGAAAAGAGTAGGGAAGGTAAACTATGAGGTACGGCTAACAGGGAAAAGGAAAGGGTCTCAGATCTACCATGTGAATCTACTAAAGAAATGGAAGCCCAGGGAGACTTATGATAGTCGAATCCGACGTGGGTCCATGGACCGGGAAGGTAGCTGAGGGATCCGCACTACACCTAGGAGAAGAATTATCAAGGGCCCAGAAAGCAGAAGTGGCGCAGAACACCCGGACATATGCCACGGTCCTGGCTACAACCCCAGGACTGACCACCATCGTAAGCCATCATATTGCGACGACCCCCAGCCACAAGGTTCGTGACCCGGTAAGACCCTTGCCACGGAAAATGTGGGAGATGGTCAGGAAAGAAGTACAAGAGATGTTAAGACTAGGGGTTATTGAGGAGTCGCACAGTGAATGGAGAAGTTCAATAGTGATGGTACTCAAACCAGGGGGAATGATATGGTTTCGTGTGGACTTTAGGAAAGTGAATGCCATTTCTAAATTTGATGCCTATCTGATGCCCCGGGTTGACGAATTATTAGAGAGACTGGGGCAAGCTCAGTACATAACTACCCTAGATTTGACAAAAGGGTATTGGCAGATACCCTTAACATCAGTATCTAAGGAGAAAACAGCTTTTTCGACGCCATTCGGACTATTCCAGTTTAGAACTATGCCATTCGGGCTCCACGGAGCCGCAGCGACTTTCTAGAGACTGATGGACCAGGTGTTAAGAGAACATCGAGGGTACGCAGCAGCGTATATCGACGATATAGTGATCGATAGTAGTACCTGGGGAGAACACCTACAACATCTTCACACTGTGTTACACTCAGTGGAAGAGGCGAGACTAACCGCCAATCCCAGTAAGTGTCACATAGGTTACCTCTCTTTGGCCTATTTGGGATACATAGTCGGGAGGGGTAAACTGAGGCCCCTAGTCAGTAAAGTACAGGCGCTGGCCAATTACGCTTTCCCCACGACTAAGAAGCAGGTCCGACAATTCCTGGGGTTGGCAGGGTATTACAGATGGTTCATACCAAATTTTGCAACCATAGCGGCCCCGCTTACGGACTTAACAAAGAACTCCCAACCTAAAAGGGTTACCTGGTCGGAACAAAGAGAAAAGGCCTTTTTAGAATTTGAGACAGTTGATGGAAGCGCCCATGTTGACCCAACCCAACTATGAGAAAGACTTCCTAGTGTAAACAGATGCCTCCAAGGTAGGGTTGGGGGCTGTCCTAGCACAAGAGATAGAAGGGGAAGAACACCCAATATTATATTTGAACCGGAAATTGTTCCTCAGAGAACGGGCCTACGCTACCATAGAGAAAGACATGCTAGCCATGAAATGGGCAATAGAATCCCTAAGGTATTACCTCCTGGGAAGCTCCTTTACGTTAACGGACCACGCCCCCCTGAAATAGTTACAGTCGATCAGGGAGGTGAACCCCCGTATAACCAGATGGTATCTGGCATTGCAACCCTATGGGTTCAAGGTGGCACACAGACCGGGAAGTCACCATAAGAACGCGGACTTCTTCTCACAGATGGCAGAATCAGAAGAGACGACGACAGAGGAGGCAAAGACCCAGGCCAGAGATGTAAGCTGGGGGGGGGGGGGGG
>JANRFK010001234.1:119432256-119444321 GCA_030068395.1 Apalone spinifera
GGCTTTTTTTTGTAACTAAGTTCTAGGCCCATGGAGTTTCTCCATGAGTATATTTTGTTACTAGTCTATCTAGTCACGATGCTTGCAACAGGAATATTGTGGTAATAATAAAAGTTCTCTTTTATTTTTATTAACCTAGCATTGGTTAATTGTGTGCCCTGATTTTTACTTTAGGGGTGAGATTTCCCAAATGGTCTCTCCCCTGGTATATTTATTAATATTTGGGTGGTGACAACAGAAGTTCTATTCCCAAAATCTAGGGTTTTAAGATTTTGGGGGAAGTTTATACCAAAGCCTGGTAGATAAGGCTTTGGGGTACACTTGCTGGCCCCCGCTTCTGCATTTATCATGCCAGAGTGGGGAAGGAGCGATGACAAGGAGTAAGAGAAGTCAAAGGTAATTGTGAAATATTTATGCTGTTCCTCTGCATCATTTTAATATGATTCTTTTTGTGGATTTTTTCTGGACCTTGAATGTTTCAGGCTGGGAGTGAATTGTCTGTTACTGTCTGTGTATGTGTGGTAGGAAGAGTTGTCCCACCTTTTGGATGAGATGTTGAACATCTCCCTCACGCTGCATTGCTTGATTTGCAGGTCGAGGCTGTTGCAGTGTTCAGTGGAATTACTTGGTTTGTCTCCCTGTGATGATGGTGGAATTCATTTGGAGGAATGAGGACATGACTCACTCTCCAATTAAACAGGAGGCGCATTCAGACAGGTCTGATGCACATCTAAGCAAAACAGTTTTCTTCCAAGAGTCTCAGCTCACCTACCTAAAATATATTTAGAACTACATTGCTAATGGACTGGTTAAATGAAGTGAGACATACTCTGACGGTGTTTCTTACATATAAAAGCCCTCTCCCAGATCATACACCCTGTAATTTTGTTGTGTCTGCCTGTTCAGTTTCTTTACAATGCCAAGTGTAATATTTATACACCTAATATGTTCTTAATATAGTCAGCACTGTCATTTTGAAATGATTTTCTCCTGTGTACAGAAATGTCTGAAAAAACACATCAAAGATGCAAAGGAGAGGGGAGCTAAGGTTTACATTTTACCTCGCATTTGATTGCTAGTGAACTGATGTGCCCCTTTAAGGCAACCATAGAAGTTTTTACTTGCATACACCAGCCATGAGGAAGGAACCAAAGCCTGATAAAGTGCTGGGGGTAGTTGTACAACTTCTCAGCAGATGAATACATGCCTGTTCATCACCATTTGCCTCCGAAAATACAGCTTTAGAGTCCTTCCACTGACATGCCTTTTTGTAATTCTGATATAGAATAGATTGTCTTAATCCCCAAGCAGTATGAAAGCTTTGGAGGAGTGAGCTATTTCCTTTATGAAACAGAAACAAGAGCGCTTAGATGCAAGATTAATGATTTATCCTCATCTATTTCATTTGCAATATACAGTGTGCCCGCAGTGCACCGAGCAGAGGCAGATAATAAATACCCCACACAGCATAGTTTCAATCTGTTTTCCCAAGGGTGCTTCAGAATCGGTCTCTCTCAGCCAGCACAATTCCATTCAACAACATGTATTAACTGCGTACGCATCTGGTGCTGAATAACTTCCACAATGACATCAAAGCGCCTTGCTTTAGGGTTCATGAATGTGGACACATTAGAGGACATTTTCCCACCATGCATTAATAAAAACACAGTTAGACAAGGCAACAGTCCCAGCTTGACAAAGCCCTGGCTGAGATGATTGAGTTGGGATTGGTCCTGCTTTGGGCAGGGGTCTGGATTCGACAACCTCCTGAGGTCTCTTCCAGCCCTGGGATTCTATGAACAGGAGCACACACACTTCTGTCTAATGAAAAAATATCTGCCTAGCCACCATTCCACAGGGGCCGACTTTTGTTGTTGCTTGTGGGTGCTTTTGAAGAGATGTGTGTTCCAGGAGGCGGGCTCTTTTTAGCCTATTTATACACTTTCCCCCATATTCTAGTTGAATAGGTGTCCCTCATTGGTATCTTAGTGAGTGGGGATGGCCTCGGGGGAGGGGGATAGAGAGGCATGGGCAGAGGCACCTCAGCAAAGGGGCTGGAGAGGAGAGAGCAATGGGGGACAGAGCCGAGGGGGAGGGGCTGAGAATACTGGGTGGGGGAGTGACAGGGGAAAGGAGCTTTGAGGGAAGGGGCAGCGAGGGGGTGGGGTGAAAGAAGAAGAGTCGAAGCAGGGCCTCAGGGCAAAAGAGGGAGTGAAGTGCAGTGGGGCCTTGAGGGGAGGAGACTGAATGGGGGCAGAGCCACAATCCAGGTGCTGGTGACTCCCACACTTCTAGGGTGCTTCCAGCGCGCCTGACCAGCCTTCCCACATACAAGGATCATGTGGCACCTCCGACTCCAGGGTGCTGAGCACCTCTATTTATTTGTGGGGGGGGGAGGGCGTGTTCTTGAGCCCTGGAATGCCCCCAGGGTCAGCACCTATGCACCATTCAGCCCCGTTGGTTTGTGACAGGGTCAGGTAGCAGTGGTTGTTTTGGGAGGGGGATGTGCTGTTTCCCCAGCTTTGCCACACCTCTCGGTATGAGGCAGGGTCTTGGGGATAGCGGTGCTGCAGGGCTATGAGAGAGTGTGAGGCAGCCGAGCAAACAGCACCCTGAGCAAATATCTGCTGTCAATTCCTTCTCCACCTTGTAAAGATAGAGCTATAGAGTCCGCCATCCTTCCAACAGCTCCATCTGAGGGTGGGAGCCCCGGTATAGCCAACTGTTTGGGGGAGCAAACTGGATGGTTGCTACTGACTGGGCATGGGGGAAGGAGGCTCCAGCCAGAGCCTTACTGTCTGAAGAGCTTCTATGAAGAGGGAGAACGGCCACTGAAGACGGCACAGGAGGCAGATAACATAGCTCTGAGGGGTGGCCGGCTAGCCCCACCCTACAGCCTTACAGAGAAGAGTTTGTAGAAGTGCACAGTGCAACTCCGAGTTAATCCGCTGCCAGGCCCTGTCGCCTTTCCCAGGTGCGGCTGAATCTGTTTTGCCACATCACACCCTGCTTCTGAAGTCAGAGGAAAGGGGCGGGTAAGAGGAAGAACACAGTCACCGCTGCTGGGGATAAGGCAGCAGCCAATTACCTGCTCCTATTCTGCACCTGTTCTGCCACCCTCACTCACTGTGCCCTAGCAAAAATGTAACACCCCAGAGATGGGACCGTACGTTTATATGAAGCCCTGAGCATGCTTTGGGGTGCTATAAAACTAGAGCAACACTAATCACAACATCTTCACTATGTGATACACTGGGACTTCAAGCCACATCTATTTAACCAAAGCCTTGTTGAGGTATACAGGATTTAATAAAGCTCTCTGCATCTTAAACAGTAAAAAGCATTTTTACAAGCGTCAGACAAGCTATAAACCATTAGCTCCTTATTACCATCTCTATCCCTAGGCCCTTACATCATTATTATTCACCTGTAAAAGCTATTGTCTTTATATGCAAAAGTGGCAACTACTTGTCTGGCTGATTTTTCAGAGCACTTGGGAGAGCTTCTTGCCTTGATGGTTTCACGTTTCACAGGTAGTGGCTCTGGGCATTATATACCAACTTAATGGTCTCTACAAGGGCTACTCAACATGTGGCACGTGGCCTATTTGTTTGCAGCCCACGGTGTGATTTGTGTTTACAACATGTGACCCTTTGAACATGGGAACATGCTCCACAACGGCGAGTCAATATAATGGTCTTCTGCTGGTACACGTTTTAGTAGATAAATTAAGCAGTGGAGCAGGGGGAGGACCGTGGGACGGCGGTTCCTTCCCCCATGTCTGAGACAGGAGGAGTGGACCCCGGAGAGCTGCAGCCAGGAGCCCGGGATCCCCGTTGGAGCGGTAGGTCCCTGGGTACCAGGGCAGGAGGTCCTCAGACTGAGAGGGGCTAGGAAAAAGCCCAGGGCAGAGAGCTTATGGCGCTCGTGGGCTGACATGTTACGGAGTGGGACCCCATCAGCCGGGTAAGGGTTGTTCCCAAGCCCCACAGGGCCCCGGGCTGGGACCCGGTGGAGAGGGAGGGCCCGGGTCCCTCTAGCCCCCTCCCTCATTGCCTCTCAACCACACATTGACCTGAAACTAACCAAAAGGAATTCTAAGACGCGCATAGTCCCCAGTGTTATATGGGAAACCAATATGGACCCCGGTAAGGGGCCGAAGGGTCCCGAGGTAACCCGGACGCTGGGCTTGCTGGGCCCCGCTCAACCCATGAAAGGGGGGGGGGAATTGGGAGCTCGCGCCCTTATGGCTGCCATGACCTGGGTCCCAAGACGGTGGGCTCACTGGGCCCCACCCCTGAGATGGGGAATGACAGCTCACGCCCGGACTAAATCCCTCACACCCCTAATTTGGGGTGACCCACACCAATTATCAACGAGGAGTCTTGTGGCACCCTAGAGACTAACAAATGTATTCAGTCATGAGTTTTTGTGGGTAAAACCCACTTCATCAGATGAGTCGGAGTGGAAGTTACAGAATTCGGGCCATATATTACACCTGTCAATTGTAGGATGAGTGTTAATGAAGCTAATTAAGTCAGGTTCACTAAGTTAGCTTCATCAACACTCATCTTACAATTGACGAGTAATGTTTTTTGCTCTTATACGTGCCCCGAATTCTGTAATTTCCACTCCAAGTCACCTGATGAAGTGGGTTTCACCCATGGAAACTCATGGCTGAATAAATTTGTTAGTTTCTGAGAGTGCATCTACACTGCACCATTATTCAAGATAACTAGCGTCATTTTGAAATAATGTGAGCGTCTGCACAGCCATTCCATTATTTCAAAATAATTCTGAAATAAGATGACTTATTCTGAAATTTGTAAACCTCATTCTACGAGGAATAATGCCTATTCCGAAGCAGCTATTTTGAAATAAGGCATGTGTAGATACTCTACTACTGCTATTTCGAAATAGCCCCTCACCAGGGCCATTCTTTATTATTCTTCCAGTGTGCCTCCTCGGGCTCTAAATCGAGATAGCACATGTACATTAGGGAAACCTGCCTTGGACTAATTTTGAGGCTTCCATGCAGTGTAGACGTGCTATTTTGAAATAAGCTATTTCGGAATAACTATTCTGGGCTAGCTTATTTTGAAATAAGCGTGCAGTGTAGAGATACCCTAGGGTGGTGCCGTGATAGGACTGCTCATTGTTTTTACAATTACAGGCTAACAAGCCTGCCCCCAGACTTTTTACCACACTAATTATCCATCACAGCACTGACCGTGAACATGCTTATGCCAAATTGATTAGTTTACCATTCTGTAGCAGTTTCAAATAGCCAGCTTCCAGGGAGCAAGAGCGCCTCCGTATGTCTTAGTGCTAAAGAATTGACACAAGCTTAGTGCCTAGTCCCTCCCGTGGAAACTCTGCACACGCTGCTCCTCACTCTAGGCCTGCACGACAATGTAGTTCCACCACTCAGTGCTCGTGTCCTAGTCCTGAACCAGCAGGTGGCGCACAGCTACGAAGTTCAGAATTAGATAGCGCCACTCTTTCCACCGTGGGCACAAGCAATGTGTGTGATCTCGGCACGAAAGCCTCTGGCTTTCCATTGCGTAGAATGGGTTGCCTTTCTGAAATCACGGCGGCATCAGGATACCACATATGTTCGGAGTGGGGCTGAGGGCTTTCCAACAGAATCCAGACAAGCGCACAAGGACATAGTAGGCGGCAAATGTCCACAGCGAACAAGCCTTCTGCCTATATATACTGTGGCAGAGTCCCGGCTGTACTCCCTGGGGCCTGTGCTTCCTGGTGGATTTTTGGTATGCCTCGCCCTGACACTTCCCCTACCTCTTGTCTCTCCCAGAGGCCAGGGTCCCTGCTTAACGAGCCGTTTCATCACCGGCAAGTCACTAGCTTGGGGGCACAGCCCCTTCTGTGGGGTTAGGCCCCCCTTTCTCCCTGGTGGCAGCCCACCGGGCATGGGGAGGGTTCGGGAAAAACGGTCCGCTCACCAGGTTCCAGCCCAGAGCCCTAGCTACTGGCCACTAGTGGGGCTCTGGCCCTTATCCCCACAGAATAGCAGCCTCTCTCTGGCACCTGGGTGAAACCTCTCCTGCTTGCAACCTTCATTTCTCCTCCACTCTGCACTTCAAATAGGGTAGGGGGGAAGGAGAAGAGCGCTGGATTGTAGAGGAGGAAGCCTTTTATAGCAGACCAGCAGGCCTTAACTGGCTGCAGGTGTCCCATTAGCCTGCTGCTGCTGCTGGCCGGCTCTTAATGAGTCCCATGTGCCCTCCTGTCTTAGTTACTGAGCAGCAGCTTCTAGCAGCCTATGCAGGGAACAGGAACCCACTCACCCAACACCTGGTGCACCCCCCCACCCACCACCAAACTCCTGCAGACTGCTGCCTTTGGTCTGCAACAATACACTTAAAGGCTACGTCTACCTGACGAGTTTTTGTGGAAGAAAATATGCTAATGAGGCACTCATTAGCATAAGTTGCAATCTCATTTGTGTATTTTCAGCCGATCCATTTTTCGCTAGAGGTTTTTATGCAAAAACAAGCCGTCTGGACGTTTCCTTTTTGCACAAAACCCCCTTTTCACGCAAGATCGGTATACCTCCTTTGAAGCATACGGATCTTTCGCGAAAAGGAGTTTTTGCACAAAAAGTGAATGTCCAGCTATGGTTTTTTGCGCATGTTTTTGTGCAAAAACCCCTTGCGCAAAAACGGCTCGAATAGATTATGCAAATGAAGCATGACAAAATGCTAATCAGTGCTTCATTTGCATTGCCTCTTTCGGCAAAAGCCGTAATGTAGACATAGCCAAAAGGACTCAGATTCTCAAAATACCTTGTGAAAGTTTAGAAGAGGAGGCTCGGAATAGAGCAGCATCAGAAACCAAGGGACATGGCCCTAATTGAGTTAGTACTGCCGGAGTGAGCAAGTGATAACTCATGGTTATTTGGGTGTGGCCATGGTTCCTTGGAGGAGGTTAGTATCCTCAAGATACTGTACTCAAGCTCTCTTGGGGGAACAATGCAGTGAAGACGGGCGCTAGGACAGGTAGCCTATAAGGAAAATGTGCCGAGTAGTGTGATGGGGAGGTTGCCCCGCACTGGAATGAAAAGGATTAAAACAGCCCTGGGAGAGAGTTGAGGCTGGAAGCTAATTGGGAGAAGGCTTGTAGCAGCCGGAAGCCCAACGGGGCTGTATCAACAGATGTCTAGTCAGGAAGCGCTCACTGAAGGGGGAGGGACCCAGCTGCCTGCTAGCAGGATACCTTTGACAGAGCCGCGCTAGGGGAGGGCAGCGTGAGCCAAGGGAGCTCACGTCTGAATAAATCCCAGGCCAAGGCCCAGCAACCGGGGTCAGAGCAGTACTAGGGCTGCCGAGGAGTGGCCAGGGCAGGCGAAGGCTGCAGGTCCGCACCTCCTTGCCAATGATGAGTGGCCATTTCAGACTGAAATTTGCCCGAGGCAGGGGCTAGCTGATGACTGGCAGTGGGTCACTGAGGCAAGGTGGGTATCGGTGGTTGGGGGTTCCCTGAGAGAGGAAGACCCCAGAGCATAGGTCACTTTCACGGGCGGTACTGAGGTCTGGGAGAGATGCAGGGCCGGATGAGTGGTGGACAACAGACAAAGGTAATAACTGGCAAAACAGCACCAAGAGAGGGTGTTCTGAGGCTGGACTAAGCCAATTCACCAGCAGGAGGTGCCATGGTGGTGAGTCATGGACCACTACAGTAGCCATGCAGAATTGATGGATATCTTCACTAAGCATGATGCATTAGACCAGTAGTCCCCAACGCGGTGCCCGCCGGGGCATTTATATGCGCCCGCCTAGCACCGCCCCTGGGCGCACGGCGCATGCACGGCCCCTGCCCCCAGGCGGCCCATCAGCCCCATGTGATGCCCGCCACCCAAAAGGTTGGGGACCACTGCATTAGAGCTTGCCTCTCTAATAAGCTAGCTATGGCCATGCATTGTTTTGTTCCCTGTTAAATTAAAGAACTCCTCGAACTGCCTTCCACTGCAGGTGGTCCTGCACAATAGCCTCTCCCAGGTTTGAAGGCATAAAGTCTTGAAGAACAGACAAAAGCTGTTTACTGTACCTGATGTTCTTCAGAGTCACCTCAGTGCATTCCCTCTTCCCACCCACCTTACCTTCTATCTCAGAGGGGTCGCCTCACCTTTGGGATTTATGACTCTGGAGAGGGAGCAGAGGTGGGTAGGAGCTGCGGGTCTGCAATTTTATACAGACTTGGATGTTAAGCGTCCTCCAGAAGACAATCACACTGCCCCAATAGGGCACAGTTTAGACAGAAGTTGTGACTCAGTACTTTATCCCACAAGTGGATATGCAATTCCCATAGGACAACCATTACCAGTAAGTAACCTTGATTTACAGGTGTCCCACAATTCTTTGGTGTTATTAAAAAGCATCAAGATATCCTCTCTGTCTCCAACAGATGGAATCACCAATTTTATTGTCTATTTTACACATTTTTTACAATACATTAAGAAAGGAAAAATTGTCAAAGATGACATATTGGCTGTTTCCCAGGTAACTACTGGCTTAGCTTTCCTCAGATTTCACTGGAGTTCAGTTAATTTACGCATTGCCTGACTGCTGGCCTTGAGTTAATAAAGTCTGTTGGAGAGGAGGAAGACATACGGTCAAACATCCACGTTAAATGCATTGGATGACCCATTAGATCAACTCAGAGGTGATGCACCTTTTGGTCAGTCTCCATGCCGACAGTAAGAGTACAATGATGACAATAGTTCCAATAATAGTTCCAATGATGACTAAAGCCTCTAGCTAATTAGCTGTACAAGTCTGCTTTGGAAATAAAAGATAGCGGCCTCTTTATAAAAAGAAGCAATCTTTATAAGAATGAAAATGATATCATCAGATTGGAGCCAACTCATATAGAGCAGATGTGCGTCATTTGCTGACCCAGCAGTAACCCTCACGATGAGTCACACAGCAATCTCTCTACTGGCAGAGCGCTCCCGTGGATGCAGACCCTGGTAACCTGCATTGATACAGTTTAAAGACACTGCCTAATTCAGTAATAACAGTGCCATTAATGTGTGTTCCTGGACAAGACCTATGTCTGAAAGTCTGTACATGCTCATGTTATGAGCACCTTGGTGAATGTCTGTATCTGCTCACATTGTGTTGCCTTAAGTTGGTGTAAGCATTGCAAATATCTGAGACTGTTTGCTTTTAGGTAACAAAGGAGAAATTTAAAGGTCTAGAAGATATGACCTATGCAGGAAAACTGAAAGAAGTGGGTGTGTTTAGTTTGGAAAAGGGAAGACTGAGAGGGGACATGTTTTCAAGTACCTAAAAGGGTGTGTCAAGGAGGAGGGAGAAAAATTGTTCTGCTTGACTGCTAAGCACAGAACACAAAGCAACGGGATTAAATTGCAGCAAGGGAGGTTTAGGTTGGACATTAGGAAAAACTTTCTAACTGTCAGGGTGGTTAAACCCTGGAATAAACTGCCCAGGAGGACTGTGGAATCTCCATCACTGAAGATAGTTAAGAGCAGGTTATATAAACATCTATCAGGGATGATGTAGATGGTGCTTGGTCCTGCCGTGAGGGCAAGAGACTGGACTTGATGACCTCTTGAGGTCCCTTCCAATTCTAGTGTTCTATGATTCTAAGTGGTCTTAATCGGATGCTGAATTTGCAAATTGTTCATAAATGCTCCGTAGTTCTGCACATGACGTTTTCATATCAATGCTTCGGTGTCAGATGAATGGGTAAGGAGGATTTTTCGTGGAATTTCAGCCCTACCCATTCCATCCTTGGGCAATGAAATTATTTTCCCCTGCCTCATTTCCCCCGTCAGTGCCCTCTTGCCCAGAGTGTATACAGATACAGATGTATACACTGCACTGTCACACAGTGGACTGCATTCTTCTGAGACCGATCAGCTTCCATGTAATGCACATGGAGTTCTGACTGCCTCTGTTGTGTGCATAATAAAACGTGGGTTTATGGGGACATTTATTTGCTTGTTTTATCATTTGAAATAAAAGTATAAAACAAGATTGAGAGACTTCTTTGGAATCTTCCCAGTTCAGCTTTTGTCAGTGAGACATGTACTTTTCCACTCTCAAGCTATAACTGAAAATGAGAGTTGACAGATGCGAGCCATAAAGTGCCATGTTTTCACTAGTGTTTTTACACAGTCTCCCTTCTGGTACGTTAAAATCATACTTTACTTTAAACTGTTCCATGCTGCTATTCTCTCAGACTAGGCTCACAGCTCAAAGCTTGTGTCTTTGATGCTACAGAACTTTAATGCCAGACAAGCTTAGGAACAACAGCTGCCAACGCTAACTCCTTTTTTGTACTAAGTTGGTGTACGCATTGCAAATATCCTGGAGACTGTTTGCTTTCGGGTAACAAAGAAGTTTAAAGGTCTAGAACACACAATTAAAGGTCTAGAAGATATGACCTATGCAGGAAGGCTGAAAGAATTGGGCGTGTTTAGTTTGGAGAAGAAAAGACAGAGGGGACATGATAGCAGTTGTCAAATTCCTAAAAGAGTGTTGTAGTGAGGAGGGAGAAAAAGTATTCTCCTTGACCTGTGATGATACTGATAGGACAAGAAACAATGGGCTTAAATTGCAGCAAGGAAAGTTTAGGTTGGACATTAGGAAAAACTTCCTGTCAGAGTGGTTCAATACTGGAATACATTGCCTAGGGAGGTTGTGGAATCTCCATCACTGGAGATAGTTAAGAGCAGGTTAGACAGACATCTATCACGGATGATCTAGATGGTGCTTGGTCCTGCCGTGAGGGCAGGGGACTGGACTTGATGAACCCTTGAGGTCCCTTCCAGTTCAAGTGTTCTATAAGCTATGCAAACCCTACAGCTGAGCTGAAAAACCGGGGAAAGGGTTTCTTCCTAGCAGAGAAGCGTGTGTGTGTCCCCGTACACACACACACAAACACCCCTCCAGAAACTTGTCATGCTGTTTTAACCCACCCTTCTGATCTGTACCCTGTGACTAACTTATCCAGACATGGAGACAACATTTAAAAAAAAATATCTGTTTCATTTCCCTAAGTTATTAATTCTTTGGAGCTAAGACCATCTCTTTTTCACATGTGTTCAGTGCCCAGTTCCAAACTAGGCCCTTGTCTTTTCATTAAATCCCTCCCACCTGCTGCAGAAATCTGCCCATGAACAGCATGAGTATCCCTACAGCTTCAAAGAAGAATGAACAGAAGCAGTTGGGAAGAGACGGCTCTTCTGTACCATTGATTCCTACTGTTCCATGGCAGAAGGCAGCTCTCACGCAGATCCAAGGTAAGATGCTTCCGAGTAGGTTCTGCAAATAGGCCACCAGTTAGAATTGCCAGAGGCCTGTTAAGGGGACTCTAATGTTATAATGTTGATCTGTTCATAATGGTTATAGTGCAATTGCTGTGTACAGAATTTGGGTAAGGTGCACACTTAAAATGGCGATTATCATCAGTGACTGGAAAACAAAATAGAGATTACCATCAGAACTCTGTGGAAAGATCTGGACTTGTTTCCCACCAGAAGTCTTTGTGCTCATTACCAACTTATGCACATGGCACGCAAAATCTGTGCACAAGGCATGAAGAGGCTTGCACCAGGCACGGCGATCCTTTGCACCAAGCCCGAAATCGTGCACACCACCCTATACAAGTTTTCCCGCCAAAGGTTCTACAAAAGCAATGCACCCCAAGGGAGGGTGTGGTCAGTGTTCCGTCTGTGTCGAAGAGGACAGCGTGTGTCAGAGAGGGAGTGTCTACGCCATTGCGGGCCCATTTCCCTGTATCGAGGGATCAGGATCCAGTGACGGTTACCCTTCAAGAATAGCATTCCAGCCTGACAGTGCCACAGAGGAAAAGGCATCATTCACAACTGCGGTGGGTTCCCGCACCACACTGCGGTGAAGGCTCAGCACTGGTGATCTGGGATACACCCAGCAGAGGTGTTTAATCTCTACCCATCTCGGACCATAACGTTGTCATCTCTACCCATCTCGGACCAGAACATTGGACATTAGGAAAAAGTTCCTAACTGTCAGGGTGGTCAGACACTGGAATAA
>JANRFK010001234.1:119444421-119481884 GCA_030068395.1 Apalone spinifera
GACTCGACCTCTTGAGGTCCCTTCCAGTCCTAGTATTCTATGATTCTATGATAATAGGCAACATCAGTTTGGATTGTCCAGATTGGATATTTGAAGTAAGAACATTGCCGGTGTTTCACAGATTCATTAGTTACTGGGGCTAGTGGACAGTTTATTTACTGCTCTGGATGCAGGGCTGGATTAACCAATGTGTGCTTGGTGCACTTGCATGGCTGGGTCCTGCCTCCCACCTCAAACACCAGGAGCAACTCCCCACCACAAACACATACACAATCTTACACTGACCTCAGCCATCCCAAATCAACACCACTTATAAACATCATGTGTATACAGTGTTGCATAAAACCACCACCCAGGACATGCTGCTGCATTGGTTTTTGTTGCAAAGCCCCTGTCTTCTCTCCCTAGGAAGTTGGTATGACTCAGTTAACCTGACACCCAAGACACAAGCTACAGATAAATTGATCTACTAATGTTATGTAAGAGAAAGCATGTCAGGAATACAAGGGAGGATTCTCTACATGAAAAGTAATTAATCAAAAGGGACTGTGGTACAAAGAGTTACTGGGGCTCCCTGATGCACATCTGGGTTGCATTCCTGAAAAGGGCGATGGATACCAAAACCATTTGTACCAGAGAATTTTTCCCCTTATGGTATAATGGGCCAGCCTGCCTCTTCAGACATGAAGCATGCTCTGCAATAGATTGAAGGGGTGAGCTCATTCTATTTTTTGAAGTACAGCGCGTAAGAGTAGCTTGGACCCTTGATCTGCAGTGATCATTTGTATAGCTCAGGTTAATCTGCGTAATGACTCTGGATTGTCACTCCAGTTTCAAAGTGAGAGACAGTCCTGGCAAGTATTAAAGCGAGTTGTGGAGATCACCACATTTCTTGCTGAAAGAGGGCTCTCATTGCACCGGGGTCATGAAAAAACGTCTGGTCTTCTCAATGGAGATGTTTGGGGAGTATAACAGGGTTGCAAGTCACTGCTGTGGCGCCTCCTGCTGGTCACATGAGGAATTAGCTCTCAGCAGGACACCCCTTCCTGGCCCGCATCTCACCCTGCATCCCTCTGCGTTCTCCCCATGCTCTGCTATGGGCCTGCATCACTCCCAGGACCACAGTGGCCTCATCAGGACACAGCCCACCTCCACTCGTCTCCAGCCCCCTTTCTGGGAGTATCCAGCAGTCCTGAGTCTCACCTGCCACTGTTGCCAGCTGCAGCCCCAGCCCAGCCCCTCTGCCTCAGGGCAAGCCACAGTCTGTACATGCCACCTTCTCTGGTGTCAAGGTACGGTATAAGGGGAAAAGGGTGGGGACTCAGGCCCACCCACTACTCTGGGTCCTGGCCCAGGGACCCTCAGGTGGCAGCCTTGTCCTGCCCTACTTCTCTCCCTCTCTATTGCCTCCTGTTCCCTGGGCCACTTCCCCTGTGACACTTCCACCATCCTGGTTGTGTATCCTGGCCTGCAGCCTGGCAGGTATCAAGCTGGAGCCTCCCTCCCACTCCCCCCATGCCTGCCCAGCACTGCTCCCTCTAAAGTGTTTCCTCTTGAGAACCAGTCCTACACCCTCCTTGGTCTGGACCCAACTGCTCACTGCTCTGCTGAGCAGCTCCTTATAAGTAGAGCTGCCTTCATGAGCCACCCTGTGATTGGTTTCTTACAAGCCTCCCCCTGATTGGCTAGGGCTCCCTCCAGCCTGCTTTAACCCCTTTCCAGATGGAGTGGGGGCAGCCATCCCATTACAGGGTGTTTTAGTGCTATTATCCAAATTTGATCACTTCCTCACACATCATACTGAGGTCGGTAAGCCGGCTGTGGAAAACAATGAGATCTTTCCTCCGCTATTTGTGATGAGATTTTGCAGCTAGGGGCCAGCTGCATATAGGGCAAAAATTGCACCGCAAAATGTGACTCCCTTTCAACTGAAAGTAATCCACATACTGATCATGTTGATCAGCTGGCATTCACAATTCATTTTGTTAACAAAAAGCAGAAAGCCCGCTAAACGTTTTCTGAAATTTGTGCCCATTTCCTGTCACTCTGTCAAAACGCTCAAAGAGTATGCACTGACTATATTAAACAAATTGCGTGTTAATATTTTGGGTTGCTGCAGTCAGACCTCTGGCAATGCTGCCAAAATGTCAGAAATTATGCTGGGCTTCAGACCAGTATTAGGCAAACCAATTCATTAGCAAATTATGTCAATTTTGCTGCATATTCTCTGAATCTAGCCAACCACCACTCTGTTCACTGCTGCTGCAAAACAGTGAATTGTTTTGATTTCTTCTACCCACGCTATCCCTACTCTGCTGTCTCTGAAAACTTCTGCAACATCTTTCCAAAGAGACTTTAAGGAAATTAAAATAATCGCATTTTGGTTCTAAAATCTCTGTCCAACACCTATGTGGCTAAAATCTCTGTCCAACAACTAGGGCTGTTGTAGAGTGTGCTATGTTGACTCCACAACAACCGTATGCCACAATTATATAAACAGTCCTGGAGAAAGTCAGCAAAGACTTCAGTGAATATTGGTTTACATGAACAGTTTCTGGGAGACAAGATGACCTTTTTGAAACCACAGAAATGGCAGAGCTATGGGCTCGTATGTACTTGCCAGAGGGTTGACACTTCGTCAATCAGTCTTCCGGGGTTCAATTTAGTGAGTCTAGTAAAGATCCACTAAATCAAATGCTGAGGGACTGCTAATAACGGTTTTGGTTATGAACTCTCTCTGTGGTGTCTTCCCAAATTAATGCTGTGTTATTTCCCTCCCCTTTTATTAAATGTTTATTTTCTACACTCAGACTCTGAGCTTGCAAGTGGGGAAGCATGGCCTCTCAAAGGCGTCCAAAGGTGTTGAATGAATGTCCTAGGTTACTGGATGGGGGCTTGAGCCAGTTCTGTGTTGGATGGATGGAGAGGAATCCCTAGATATTGAACCCGGCCCTGGCTGCTGCTGGCTCACCTGGCAGAAGGGTTACAAAAGCAGCTGTGAGTCTGCTGTCCAATACCTGAAGTCCAGGATACTTGTTTTTTATTGCACCAGAGGGATCAGTTTGAACAGTAGCACTTGCCAAGTCCAACGCACTCACTGTATCTAAAGCTCTACTACACAGTAACCAGTGCATCATGGCCCACCACACAAACAACAGGCATTAGAATCCAATACAGTGAATGTGGCACTGTGGGGACCAGAAAAAGATGTAGAGTAGAAACTGTGAATTTCACAACTCATCATTTAATAATGTCCCTGTAAAATCATCTGGACGATTATATTCATTGATGTGTGACTTTTGGCATCCTAACCTTGTCGAGATTCGTTCTGCAGCTGCAGCAACATAATATCCATTTGCTTCCAAAGCTATTTTGAAGATCTTTGAAGGGTTTTGTTCCTTTGCAAAAAGTGAAGATTGTAGCATCACTAGTTCACCTGTGAAAGCAACAGAAGGCTCCCTGCCAAGAATCCATTTTTCCAAATGTGGCCCTCTCTCTTAGTATTCACTTCATGTTGCCAGTTACAAATGCTGAGAATTAAGCAGAATTATAAGCTGTGATGACTATGGTGTAAGAGCCTTGAACACGTCCATTGAGAGTGACTTGACACAGAACCTGTACTCCAGCGGTATAAGCAAAGATTTTGCTTTCTTCTGATTTCAGAAGAAGCCCCTGTAGTACTGTAGTTAAGGCCATATTTTTGTTGTGTACTTATATATCAGCCAGGTTTAACTGTTTGCATTTAATAGATTTATTGGGGAACTGAATAAACCCAATTAATTAAGTCTATCAGATCCACATTGTATTCCGAAGCTACATGTTTTATTAAAAAACAATAGATGTGTTGAAAAGAAATAATTTGAAGTGAACTAATTAATAGGTAACAATACTGAATTGTGGTCATAACTTGAACAAAAAAAACCCTCAAAACAAACAAATTTTGCTAAAATATATTAAGCATCCATATATTCTTCCCTTTCATGAAATACATTGCATACCACATTGTCATGGTTTTTTTCAGTGGGGCTCTGAAGATGTTCCATTCTTATATTGACTTTTTTTCCTAATATTATTTCTAATAGTCAAAACACAGTATTATACACATTAACTTAAGAACACAACTTTTCACTGCCCGGGATGCTTCTGTGTTTTCTGCTGAGAAAGATCTAACTCTTATCATAATATATGGAGATGTTCTCCTGTTCACAGACTGATTAACACATGCTTTGTCTAGTTCAAGGAAGGGGAGTATAGTGATGGAGACAATTCCATAGTGCACAGCGCCCCACAATTTAATTCAATGCTGTTTCATGATTCAGGCCCGATTCATGTGTAACTCACGTAACTAAAGAAACTTTTCTTTCCTGTAAACAAGTCAGGACAAGAAACATCTCATGTAAGGATGATGTATTGGTTATTTGGAGGATGGTGTTATCAGCTATTTTGTAGGGAAAATGTTTAGGTCTGTACAGAGTTGAAGCCTGTAGCTAGACGGAATCCATGACAGTTTTTAGCTGTGAAAGCTAGGACTATAACACAGTTTAAAAGAGAACTAGATAAATTCATGGAGATTAAGTCTATGAATGGCTATTAGCCAGGATGGATAAGGAATGGTTTCCGTAGCCTCTGTCAGAGGGTGGAGATGGATGGCAGGAGTGAGATCACTTATGTCTCTTAATCACACCTCTTGTACAATTACTTTTGCAAGTATTAAATTAATCTAAAAGCCATGATCCCATCAGAACTGACCATGGTGAAAGGCAAAACTTCTGATGAAGGTCCAAGACAGCATTAATATTACAGCTTTACAGATGAAGGTTATATTTAGGTTTGGAAGGATTCAATTGTTATCAATAAATGTCAGTAAGTCAATTTCACTGTACACACACACAAGTTGATGAAGCAATTATTTCCACAGATAACTGATATTTACAGACAGGCAAAATAGGAAAAATGCTGCTTTATAACATATGGAGTTGGATTTAAGGATATTTACTTTGTCTATGTTGACATGTGATGTTGACAATTTGACATTTTAATTATTATAAACCTTTAACTTTTTGAAGGTCAATATCTACTGTAATTAATTATCTGACAACCCCCATAATTTCTGGCAACTCTGAAAATGTGAGCTGACAAAAAAAAAAAAGTTTAAAAATCAACATTGAAGTCATCCCTCAAAATTATATTATATATATACACATATACACACACACACACACACACACACACAAGTCACATTCTACTAATCCTAATTATATTGTCATATACATGGGTAACAATCCATGAAAGTTACTGTATGAGAAGGGATTTCTGGGTATTAATGTAAGAAACTGCCCTCCTTAGTGATAAGTATGATATACAATTCTGGGATCAGCTTGACAGAGTATAACTGTTTGTTAAATGATAAATATATCACTTGAAAGACTAGATTTTGTGCTTAATGCCCTCATATGAAATTACAGTCCAGACCTTCTATATTTATTACATGCTATAAATATCTGGGTTTATGAAATGCATGTGTTATTTCAATACAATCTGAAGCCTGTGTAACTTCCAACATTGGACCAGTCAGGGTGTAAATTTAACTCCGGCAGGTGGAACAAAACCTGGAATCTCTGGAGCTTAGTGCCTGAGTTTCGACAGCCTGAGGTAAAAGCCAGCTGGCTCTCAGTTAAGACTGTAGCGCATGCTCATTCTCTCTCTCTAAAACTTGTCTGAGTGCCATTACACCACACTCAGCAGGTGTGTGGTTTACATAAACAAATAAAGCACACTGAACTTCTGTACACTAGCTATCCCCATGTGCACCCTGCTATTGCACACTGGGAGTGCGTCTAGACTACATGGCTCCATCGACGGAGCCATGTAAAGTAGTTTACTTGGCATAGTCAAAGAAGCGGGGATTTAAATAATCCCCACTTCATTAAAATAAAAATGGCCCCCCACGCTGTGCTGACAATCAGTTGATCCGGCACAGCGCGGCAGTCTAGATGCGGCACGGTCGACAAGGGAAGCCTTTGTTGACCGCTCCGGTAAACCTTGTTTCACAGTGTGGCGGCCATTTTTATTTTAATGAAGCGGGGATTATTTAAATTCTTTGACTATGCCGAGTAAACTACTTTACATGGCTCCGTCAATGGAGCCATGTAGTCTAGATGCACCCTGGAAGTGCTGTGGTGTGTTTTGAGTTACCCCTGTTTCAAACCAGAGAAGATCAAAGCTAGTTGTGGACTAACTGATTGTGTTGACCAGCTCTTGGATTTAAGGCCGAAAGGGTCCATTCAGTTATCTATTCGATCATCTATTCTGAGCTTCTAAAATACAGGTCACAGAATGTCACCCAATTAGCTCTGTATGGAGCCCACCAGCTTCTGTCTGAGCAAATTATTCCTTTCAGAAAGGCACCACGGTTTGATGTCAAGAGATGGAGATTCTACCATATCCTTTGGCAGTTTGTTACAATGGTTAATCGCCCTCATTGTTAAAAATTTGTGCCGTATTTGAAATTAGAATTTGTCTGGCTTGTTTCCAACTAGTCCAACTTGTTTCTTGCTATGCCTTTTTCTGCTAGATTAAAGAACCCATTAACAGATATTTTCTTCCCATCAAGGCATTTATCCACCGCGATCAAATCATCCCTCAATCTTCGTTTTGGTAAGATACACTGCTCAAGCTTTTCAAGTCTGTCAGGCATTTTCCCCAGCTGTCAAAACGTTTTGATGGGTCTTTGCAACCTCACCTACTTTTCAATATTCTTACACAGGGCCACCAGAATTGGAAAGGTTTAATTGGCATTTGATTAGAATCTGGATGAGCCCAGATAAGCCATGGCTGTCTAATAATTCCACCAGGAGCTGCTCACCCATACTACGTCTAAGCCCCAGCACCATTGATAGAGTGGAACTGCTTGTCCTCATTTGAGTTTACGTGCCCTCTGGGAATTTGGATAAATAGCTACTTTTGTACTGTGACTTATTTAATTGTGGTCCCACATGCTTACTTAAGATAATCAGGTCAAGCCAAATTCTTGACCTGATTCAGATGATGTGACTTATCTAATCTAGGTAACTTTTTATATCCTACTCATCACATGGGTATCTAAGTGCCTTCAACACTGCTAAATGCTCATCATTGTAATAGCTTGCCGGTTTCCATATTTCTCAAATGTGCAAGTTCATAACCTAGACCTCGGAGTTTTGCTATGCTGCTTTGAATTTATTTCTCTTTGTAGTTTTAAAGTCACAACCTTCACATGTGTTTTTTCTTTCTTTCAACACTTCTGTGTCAGGAAATAAGATTAAAAGACTATAACTTTTAAACCAGTAAAAGAAACTTTTTTCCCCAGGATCTAACAATTAATAAATGAACAGTAGAGAACACAGTCGTGTGTCACTTTTTAACAGTTCATAGTTTATGTGCTGGAAGAACTCTTAGAGGCTTCCAGCAATTTTAATTCCCTGCTGTCTGTTCCAGGGCTTATTTGTGAAGACTGTATTCTAGCGGAGGCGCAAAATTAATGAAGTGTGAGGTCTAAATTTACACAGTGCCACACTAAGTAGAAATTTCATTTTACAAAGAGTTAGCCCAAAGTAGAAGTTAAAACTGGATGGTTTCAAACTTAACCTCCTACTGGCTCATGAAAGTCGCCTCTGGCCATTTTAATGTTTGGTTCTCCTCCATGCACAAGATGAATTCAAACCAGGATTTATAAGGTACTTTTTACAAATAGGAGATATATTTTGAGTTGAATAAGGCACTTATCCAGGAAAGACTGAACAGAGTATGAATGATTTTTCATAATCTTTGATCATTTTACTCCCATAAATAAATAAGTAGCAAACAACACTTTCAGGAAGCACACAAGTCAGATGCACACAGATTAGATGAGGGACGTTTTCCTGAGGACTTAGAAAAGGTGACAGCTAGACAGATACAACATTGTATTATTATGATATTTTACTGAGCCCAGAATCTGAGCGCACTAGGGGTAATGCAAAAGCAGACCTTCTAAGCAGCCACCCGCAGCAGACTGTGACCACAATGGATACATCTTCATAGCAATTAAACACCCACAGCTGGCCTGGAGTTAGCTGTCTTGGACTGTAAAATGGCTAAGTCGATGTCTCAGAGCCTGGGCTTTCACCTGAACATTTATATTGTAATTTGTAGCCCTGTGAGCCAAGTTAGGTGCTTCTGGCCAGCCTCAGACATCTAGATGCTCCCAGTGTAACCGGTCTTGCCCCCAAAGCTCCTGAACAGGAATCCCTGGGGGGTGGAGGGACTCATGGACAGAACACAAAAGAGCCCCATAGCTCACTGGAAAGGTGACCTTAACTTTAGGCAAGGGGAGTCAAATGGAAGGTGGAGGATGGCTAGCAATAGGTGCCCTATCATCCTGCAGAAGGCTTGGAGAACATAAGAGAAGAAGGGGTCACGGAGCACGAATTCCTCTCTCCCATTCGTGTGTTCAGCCCCGTTACTTTGATACTGCTGCAGCCCATTTCATCCTGATGTACCTCAAAGCAGAATGCAGATTTGCAAACGTAAGACCAGACAAAGCTGGGGAAAGCACTCTGGTGACCTTTGGTGAGGCCACATCTGGAGTATTGCATCCAGTTCTGGGCCTCCCACTATAGAAAGGATGTGGATGCATTGAAGAGGGTCCAGTGGAGGGCAATGAAAATCATTAGGAGACTGAAGCACATGACTTATGAGGAGTGGCTGAGGGATTTGGGCTTATTTAATCTGCAGAAGAGATGAGTGAGGGGGGATTTGATAGCAGCCTTCAGCTACCTGAAGGGAGGTTCCAGAAAGAATGGAGAGGGGCTGTTCTCAATGGTGACGAATGGCAGAACAAAGAGCAATGGTCTCAAGTTGCAGTGAGAGTGGTCTAGGTTGGATAGGAGGAAAAATTATTTCCCTAGGAGGGTGGTGAAGCACTGGAATGGGTTATCTAGGGAGGGGGTGGAATCTCCATTCCTAGAGGTTTTTAAGTCTCGGCTTGACAAAGCCCTGGCTGGGATGATTTAGTTGGGATTGGTCCTGTTTTGGGCAGGGGGCTGGACTCAACCTCCTGAGGTCTCTTCCAGCCCTAAGAGTGTACGATTCTAACCACTAGGGTTGGACAGAGGAGATGTTTTTCATCTCCGTATCATACAGATTAAACTATATTGTACATGTATATCCTCTCATGGGCTGCTGAAATGGCATTACTTTACAGGTGAAAATCAGCAGCTGATACGCAACCACTCTATACAATTCTTTATGACTCCCCTGAATCTCCAGCCCCATTCCATTTTACCCAAATCCTAATCCAGCTGTAGATCCACAAAATGTCTTCTCAGCTCATATCTGTAACAACAAACTAGGTCTCTTTCTTACATACCCAAAAGGCACAGTGGACTTGGGAATTATGTACCATAGAATAAATACTGCCTCCTGAGTGGAGGGAAGTAACATCAGATGCTACCAGCCAATGAGCAGGAACAATTCTGCAGTATCATTCCTAGGAGCAGATCGCTCTCACGGACATGATCTTGAGGGTAGCTGATGGACACGACAGCAGCCATGAAGGCAGATAACAAGTGGAATGGTTGGTAAAACAATCACCTTGCTTGGAAGCCTCCGATGGATCTTTCATTTGTTTGTGTGTATTCTGTCTCTCTAATTATAGCAAATGACTGTACAAACATGTCAAAACTACCCAAAATTATTCAAGTTGCAGCAACTACAGCTGACAACACATTCAAATCTTCATAATAAAGTAAAATCCCTTTTAAATGGACTTCTTTAAACTAAAGGTACCTTTTCTCCCTCTGCCCCATTTTCACTTCTGACAATTTAGTTAGAGGTTTTAAAAGCCAATGTAACAATTAGTGTCAATCTTTTTACCTAAGAGAAGTTTGTCTCACAACAGCAAGGGCAGGAGAGGGAGAAGAACAAACATTTTAAGCCTCGCTCTTACTCGTTGTAAGATGCAAACATTGTAGTCAAAAATAAAACCCTGGGTCTGACAGACTGCAGGGAAGAGCATAAAACAAGACTGCATTGTGTTCCCAAGACCAGGAGTACAAAGTGTAATGGAAAGTGTGCTGAGGCTTTAAATACATTATTATTTTAAAGATCTCCAAATGTTTGGACATTTGGGGTGATAACTTAATTCATCCCCCCATTTAGCTAATGGACGTGTTTTTGTTGCTGAAACCTTGTGTGATAGAACGGAATGCATCTGGGTTAATGGCAGGAAAAAGACATCTAAATTGGTTTTCCAGTGTGCTAGGAACACAGTGTGACTATGCCCAGCAATCAGATTGGATATCACCTTTTAATTTAATACCAGATTCCTCCTCCGCTTAGGAAAGACGTCTAGCTATAGATCTTCCAAGATGGGAGCTCCCCAGATGAGGTCAACTATCCCAGGCAAGGGGTTCTCATTGCCACCATGTCTTACAGATACACCCGGAACATGGTCTCTGTGCCATGACCAATGGGGACTTAGTCCCAACGCACTGGTGAGCATTCTAATCCGCAAAGGAGGTTCCAAATCCCAGTCACTCTGGAACCATGGGACTGAGCCACGCGAGTCATCAGAACATAAGAACGGCCATACTGGGTCAGACCAAAGATCCATTTAGCCCAGTATCCTGCCTGCCTACAGTGGCCAATACCAGATGCCCCAGAAGGAGGGAACACAACAGGTAATCCTCACGTGATCCCTTCCCCTGTCTCCCACTTCCAGAGAAACAAAGACTTGGGACACCATTCCCACCCATCCTGGCTAATAACCATTGATGGACCTAACCTCCATGTATCTATATAGCTCTTTTTTGAACATCCTCTGGCAAATTCCCATTTACGCCAGTGGGATTACACAGCTAGAGCCTGCAGCATCAGGCATCGCCTGTATACGTGGGAGGGAGGGAGGAAATGGGGCAGGATGACAGAGTGGCAGAGAAGCATAGCGAGACACCCCCTTTCTCTCGTAGAAGAGGAAGGAGTAATTTAGCCCTTCTTTCCTCACCATTCCCTTGTCCTCTTTGGTTAGCAGTTGGAGGAAACTTCCTTTCTCCAATGCAGGATCCTCTCCCCCCCATGACCGGCCAGTGAAGAATGACTTGCACCCTAGACCGTCCCTGCCGAAACCAGCTGCACAGCACCGCTACAGATTTTTGGGAGGAGGAAAGAGTGCCAACATCCCACACTTGACCTGCAACCTATCTATGCCTCTAGCTGCTGGTAAAAGCAACTGAAGCAGCAGCCAAAGCAACGATTGTAACATTGGCGAGAGGTGCAGGAAGCTAAAAAGAGGCTCAGCTGGAGCCACCCTTCCTGCCAGCAGATGTCTGGACCCAGAAGAGTGCAATACCCCTAGCCTCCCGCTCCCGACATACACATTTTGTGGAAACCAGAAGCCAGGGTTCAGTGCTGTAGCAACCCACCTTGCAAATCTTCAGATCCAATCTATATATCAAGGCAATTTCCAATGATGCAGAACAGACTAAGTGTGGTGCAATGTGGCACCGATAGGGCCCTTTGCACATGGAAAGTAACCAAAATTTGAGAGGATATACAGTGGGTGAACTCCTTAGACACATGCTGTGTTCCCCACAGAGCTGAGACATTCCCTAGCCATGACTGGTTGGAATTCTTTCCTCTAACACACAATCCCATTTCTTCAAGACGGCAAATTACCCGCTGGAAGCGGACCTTTGCTTTTCTACATTACAGTTTCAGGCATCTGTTACATGTTGTGCAGCTGTTTAAATTAGTGCTCATGATACACTTTGATTGTAAAGACTAACAAACTTAGAATCATAGAATACTAGAATGGGAAGTGACCTCAAGAGGTCATCAGATCCAGTCTCCTGCCCTCATGTTATTCTCCTTGGCCTCTGAGGATAGGACAAGCAGCAATGGGCTTAAACTGCATCAAGGGAGGTTTAGTTTGGACATTAGGGAAAACTTCCTGTCAGGGTGGTTAAGCACTGGAATAAATTGCCTAGGGAGGTCGTGGAATCTCCATCATTGGAGATATTTAAGAACATGTTAGACAAACATCTGTCAGGGATGATCTAGATGGTGCTTGGTCCTGCTTGAGGGCAGGGGACTGGATTTAATGACTTTGAGGTCCCTTTCAGTTCTAGTAGTCTATAATTCAAGGTGGGGATGCTCACTTTATTCAAATGAAAAGAATTTTTGTTGTTGTTCCTTGTGGATTTCATTCCGTAAATCTAGTGCTGAGTAAAAAGGCAAATTCCTCCAACTTGACAAATTCTTTTTTTAGGTCTTCAATGAATGGTACGTGATTATTTACAGCTTCAACAAGTAGGTGGACAGTTTCGAAATCCTGTGTGAAAATAACATTAAAGCCTGAGATGAGATGGGAGAGCAAACTTGACAGTTTCAAAGCTCTGTGGTTCCAACCACAGAAGATGCAATCAGCACTGCTGAAATGGAGAGAAACAACGAAAAATAATGGGGTATATGCCAAAGCTGGATCACTGGCATACGAACACTCCTCATTTTGGTAAACTGTCTCACTTGCAGTTTGGCACAACTTACACTTTAAAAATAAATTTTGTAAGCAAAAAACTGCATTGCTCAATGCTTGCTCTTGATATTAGCAAATTAACTGAAGCTACTTGGAGAGCACTATAGAATGATCCCGAAAATGGATTTGAAAAGGTGCTATTGTAACCCACACATAGGGCACGTCTACACTGCTCACAGCTTTCAAAAGATGATATGCAAATTTGCATATCTTCTTCAGATCCCATTTTTGGAAGAGTTTTTTCAAAAAAAAGCAGTTTAGAGGCGGTTCTCTCGAAAAAAAAACCCTTTTTCAAAAGAACCTTTCTTCCTAAAAAAATGAGGTGTACAGGGTTCTTTTGAAAAAGGGGTTTTTTTCCCCCAAAAAAGAATCGCATCTAGACTGCTTTAAAAAACAAAACACCTCTTCCAAAAATGGGATCAGAAGAGTGCCAAATGTGCATATCTTCTTTTGAAAGGCATGGGCAGTCTAAACGTGCCCATAGAGGATGCGTGTCCCTAGTTGAGATCCTGGACCAGCCCCTACTTGTAACTGTCTGCAGGCAGATTTGAACCTGGCACTTAGGATAGTAGCCTCTACAGTTTGAACTATAAAACCAGCTGGATCTCAACTTATGCTGTAGAGCGCACTCATTCTTATCTCTCACTATAAGTGGTCTAAGTGCCAGAACATGTGACAGTGGCCCACACCTGTTTGGTGTGTGGGTTACACGATTAATTGTTAAACAGACACACAAAATCTGAGTTCGTGGGGAGCTAGCTGAAATACAAATCTACAGAAAGAAGAAATTGTTGCGCTATGAATCAGAGGATCAACATTAGTCATGCAGAAGACATTTCAATTTTATGTCTGTAGTATGGACATAGATGTTGCTCTCACGAAGCTGAGAGCATGTGTATCGTGAGAGCACACAAATGTGTTTGGATTCCTGTGTGATATGAAAAACATGGCAAACTTTTTTTCTTCAACAGGTGAATTGGAAAACTTGGAGCAGAAATGATGAAATGACAGTGTGGAGTGAGGAATCTCTCAGGACGGGGGTCGGGAGTGAAGGGACAGTCTGTGAGTTTGGAAATGAGAGTCTGCGGGTGCAGAAACAGGGAGGTTGGGGGGATGTTTCTGAATCTCTGGGGCCCATGCTAGGGCAGCTGTCCAGGGGTGTTGCTACAGGTAGCAGCCAGCTCCCCCTAATTCTGAGCATGGGTGTAGTGCTCCCACAGTGTCCCAGAATGTCACTCAGCCACCTGAAATCCAAGATGGAGTGATGTGCCCATCCCTCAGAAACCTGTGCTCTAGCACCTCCCCCTTCCCATTTTTTTGGAGCCATGGGCTGAAGGTCCCTATGGCCCTTGCCTCTCAGGGCTGCCTGGCTGAAGGAGCACGCACCGGCCTGCAGCGGTCACTCGCAATGCAGCAGCAAAGGACAGCACTGCAGACACATACCCTTCCCCCCTCTGCCCAGTCACACTGTTGGGCTGCTAATGGAGGTGGGTGGTTGGGTGGGGGAAGAATTGGAAAGGAGGCAACAGAAACCACCACTTCACAGTGGGCCTCCTTCCCCACCAGAACACAGCATGAGCCATTTGGGCTGGGAAATCAACCTCATGAGTTGTTACTGCCATGTCATCTCTCCCTCCCCCTCCATCTCGATACTGCTGAAGGGGGAAGAGCTGGGCCCTTATCGCTGGCTGCCTCCCACCTCCCGAGCCCTGTCTGTGCCCCTCACTGCTCCTAAGAGCTGGTCCTGGTGCATGCAGGGTGAGCATGCCATGCCCCCCCGCTTCCCCTCCCCCAGGAGAGGTGAGTTGAGCCTGTGGGAGTTTATTTCTTAGCTTTGAGCAAACTAAATGGCTCTAAAACAAACACCACACACCCCTCAGTAACGTGCAGAGAAATAAACTCACTTAAGTAATCTAATACCACTCCCTAATTCATAAAATGAAGAAAAGTAAACAGAGAAATCATATTAAGTGTAAGGCCAAATTATGTCTTATGACTTTTTGGTTAAGGCATAAAGTGATCAAAAAAAGATTTCAGTAATAAGTTTCTGTGTACTTGAATAAGTGTATATGCTTATGAAACTATCTTTTTAAAAACAAAACAAAGATTTTGGCGTACAGAACTATAGTGCATGCTTGCATATTAGTAAATCTAGAAATGGTGTATAAAAATTAAGTGTAGCAATTGTGAAGATACATTAGAAATCATTATTAGTAAGAATTAGCACTACATCTACACTCACAGCTTCTTGCGTGAGAAATATGCAAATGAGGCTAAACGTGGACTCTCGCTGAGCCTCATTTGCATACCTAATGAGCCGCCATTTTGCAGAAGAGGCTCTTGCTCCAGAAGGAGCTGTCGACACTGCCCCTTCTTGCGCAAGAAAAACCCTCTTGCACAATGCCGCTATGCTGATTATTTTCAGGAGTAACAGCATTGCACAAGAGGGTTTCTCTTGTGCAAGAAGGGGCAGTGTAGACAGCTCCTTCTGGCGCAAGAGCCTTTTCTGCAAAAATGGCAGCTCATTAGGTATGCAAATGAGGCTCAGCAATATTCCATGCTTAGCCTCATTTGCATATTTCTCATGCAAGAAACCGCGAGTGTAGACATAGCCTTGTAGTCTTGCCAATGCTTTGGCATATCTAGGACACTGCTTAAAATTAAGTAAATTGTTTGGACCATTAGGAGTTAGGACACTGATTTTATAATGAACTTGAAAATTACTTAAAATTAGAATCAAATTGGTTATCAATTTCTTCCTGCATTTATCAGTGGATTGGAATAAAACTCTTCAAATTAAAGCTCAGAGTAAGAGGAAAGAAGAAGAAAGCTTCCAGAAGGTAAGTACTAAGTTACAATAATCTGAGAGAACATTATCCTGTTCTTAAATGGTTCGAGAACTAGAAAGCGATCCAAAAGACTCTTTAAACAATTCTGTAAATGTATATTTTAAACCAACCATGCTACAAAAATAATTCAGGATTACAAGGAAAGATGAAACCCTTGAAAAGGCACTTTGTGTGATGTTTGAATGACATTGATTAGATAGGCAGGAAACGTGCCATTATACTTTGACCTGTCCAATTAATGAATGACCAACTCTCCAAAAGAAAAAGACCAGTGGAAAAATGCCATACATGTACTTTTCTACCCCAAAAGTCAAGCCCCACAATGGAGCCGAATAATATAGAAAAAGGGTTGCCCATCCCAAAATCTTTGTCTAGCAGATCAGCACCTAATCCAAAAAATCAAGTTCCATTCCATGTAAGAAGTGCTTGTTTAATTCTCCCTAAGAGAGAGAGTGATTTTCTGTGACTGTGACAAAAATCTGATATCCTGGATGCTAAAGTACAGAATCCCAATTAACAACATTTTGGGGAAGTGGTATTTCCTTAAAGAAAGAATTCTAAAGCCTATCCCAAAAACCACACAAAAAACCCTGCTTACCAAACTACAAAAGGAAGGGTGAAAAACTGAACCTGTCCAGTGGTACAGAACAGTAGAAGAAATCAATGCTTACGGCAAAAATTCCATAGGGAACTTGTGCTTCACCATGCTTAACCCCCGAATACTATTTCCTTAGAACTGAAATAAAAAGTAATAATGTCTTGCCTAGTTTTTGTTTCAGTTAACATAATATTTGATTATCTCATTCTATTTAATCTACCTAGTTTCATCCTAATTCCTTCTTTAGTTTTAAAATTGAGAATTGAATTCTAGTTGTAACCTACTTACTTCATTAAATTTGTACTTGGCTATATGATGCAGCTTGAACCTCTCTAGTCCAGCAACATCTGTAGTTCAGCATGATTTTAGTTAGTGGATGTTCACTAATCATGGGTGTGGACAATTTTCCCGCAGTTCCATTAAGTTTGTTTACAGCCACCAGTCCTAGCTCTCAGTGTTCTATGTTGTCATTTAGCTCTAATAAGCCCCTAAATGTCTTCTAAGGGCCCGGTAAGCAGTGAAGTGTTGGTAATGCTGATAGACAA
The DNA here is from genome assembly GCA_030068395.1 of Apalone spinifera. Lineage (NCBI taxonomy): Eukaryota > Metazoa > Chordata > Testudines > Trionychidae > Apalone > Apalone spinifera. Next base: position 119,460,967 of record JANRFK010001234.1, read on the forward strand.
TATTGACCTTCTGCAGTTTGGCAAATTCTCTGGTTTGGCACCGGTCAGATCCCAAGGGTACCAACTAGAGAGGTTCAACGTGTACAATTTCTTTAAACGTAGCTGTTAAATTATGTTAATAATGTTTAGTGACTACTTAGCTTTAATTAGTATAAATAATGCATTCATGCTGTAGTCATTAAATGACTATTTGGCTGTTACTCAAAGCATTTTAATCTAGTGTATTTTATAGGCATAATCCTTGTAGATTTTTGTTTTTTATTTGTTCCTTGGATCATTTTGATTAAAAAATTGCATTATATCAAGTCAAGTTCAATTATTTATTTTGGGCATCCCTTAGTGTCCAGGAAATAGAACTCGTCATAAAATGTACGTAGTTTCTCGCTGAGTGCTCTCATATTAACAACCATATCACTAATTCTGTCTTTGGATTTGATACTCCTGAACTAGTCATGTGAGAAACAAATAATTCCACCTAATTAATTGTTGTTTCTCCCAATTATCAATGTTGATAACTTTGTTTTCTTTTGGTAAATTTGCTTTGAAAGCTACCCAGTGTTCAACTCCATTGTATTTCACTCCTCTTCATATTTCCCTGAAGCCAGCTTCTCTTTGGTGCATCAACAGGTATTCATTATTCATCTACTTGATTAGTTGTCAAATCTTCAGTGATTCTCATTGCTGTGTCATTAAGTGACTGCCATGAAGCATAAGAAAATCTCAGATATGTTTGCAAAAGCAAGTGGCAAGCAGAAAAGCTAAGCAACAGCAAGCAATAAGAAGGGATTCAGTTATAGATTTATCCATATATGAGAGACATTGTCCATTTCAGTGAAAATGGGTGCACTTTCCAGTAATGGACAGTCAATGTTTTCCCTTAAAGGCATATAAGAATCCTTGTGCCGGAATATTCTGAGAGAGCAGATGCAGTTTACTGTTTTTGGTGTCAGCATTTTTGCATGTCCAGAGACCATGGAAAGATTAGGGGTAGCAACCTGTTTATTGACATTGTAGGCAGAACTGGAAATACCTCTTTGACAAAGTTAACAAGCCTGACGAATCTGAATTGCATCCCTCGTCCTTCAAAGCTTGGCTTGCATTTCAGGTGAGTCAGACTGCCAGTTGGAAGCCGGTTGCCTCTCTTTTTGAATCTGAGTTGAAGGATGAAGTGACGGAAAACGGAAAGTGCAGGCTCTTCAAAGTCACAAATCATTTAGCTTGGCAAGGTCTAGCATTCAGAGGGCATGATGACAGCAATGATTTGCATAATAAGGGGGATTTTATGAGTTACTTGAAATGTTTGCCGAAGGTAATTCCAAGTTACAGGAAAAGCTGAACGGCTGGTGTGGTGATTATACATGACCAGAATACCTAAATGGCCAGGTTTGAGGGCCAGCAGATTTGCTGCATGAAAAAAAGAATCTGACTAAAATGGGGGCAGTTGGGGCAGGAGATTGGTTGCCAAGCAACCTCGTATTGGGGTTATGGGGGCCAATGCGAGAGGAGGAAGCCAAAGAGATTGGGGTGGGGGAAGAGGAGGGATGGATTGCTTTGGATAATGGGGAATAAGGAGGAGGCTAGAGTTGAACAAGGGGGAGTTTCCATGGTGGAAATGGGCAGAAAAACACATGGCATAGTTATGTTACCCAGCTGCAGTTCACCCCTTGATGGAAAAAACAGCATTGGCGAGCGCTGAGCTATTGAGAGGCTTCCCTGTAGTGGGGGGTATGCTATTTTGAATATGTTATTTCGGGAGTTATTATTTCAAATGTAGTTATTTCAAAACGATTTCCTAGTGCAGACATGCCCCTAGTGCCCTATGAGCAGACTGCAGTCTGGATACAGAGACAAACGACTGGATTGAGCCCAGGTGAGAAAATCCTGGTCTGGAATCCTGCTCCAATGCTTAACCACCTTGACAGTTAGGAAGTTTTTCCTAATGTCCAACCTAAACCTCCCTTGCTGCAGTTTAAGCCCATTGCTTCTTGTTCTATCCTCAGAGGCCAAGATGAACAAGTTTTCTCCCTCCTCCTTATGACATCCTTTTAGATATCTAAAAACTGCTATCATGTCCCCCCTCAATCTTCTCTTTTCTAAACTAAACAAACTCAATTCTTTCAGTCTTCCTTCATAGGTCATGTTCTCTAGACCTTTAAACATTCTTGTTGCTCTTCTCTGAACCTTCTCCAATTTCTCCACATCCTTCTTGAAATGCGATGCCCAGAACTGGACACAATACTCCAACTGAGGCCTAACCAGCGCAGAGTAGAGCGGAAGAATGACTTCTCATGTCTTGCTCACAACACACCTGTTAATGCACCCCAGAATCATGTTAGCTTTTTTTGCAACAGCATCACACTGCTGACTTGTTTGGGACTTTGCCTTTTGACCCAGATCCTGAGAAATGAGTTGGATGCTGATAATTGATGTTGACCCTGGCCTGGAACCTGACTACAAACTTGTGTGTGAATTCCTGCCTTTGTCTAGTAATTCTAACACTTTTGTAAACCCAAGCTTTGCCAATAGGAAAAACCAGAGAAGACTTGTTCTCGTGAAAAACAATGTGGAATACTGCAATGCCATAGTTGCATGGCTGACAAATTCCTAAGGCAAAAATTATACCAACAGGGAGAGGAGACAGCCGCTTTGAATGCAAATTGCTACCTGGAAGGAAATCTTGAGGCATTCTGTTACAATTGTTAAGCTTCTCACTAACGGTGGTTCAGCATTTAGAGGAATGAAGGAAGGAAGGAAGTTATTAGAAATTCTCAGTATTCCTGAAGCCAATACTAGGTTTGACCCATTTCTAAAGGAAATTTTCTCTACAGAAATAAAGGAAAACATGACCTATGCTAATTAAAGATAATCTGTGATTAGTTCATTGAACTAATGGGACATACGGTTTGGGAATTTATTGTAATTGAAGTCAAATAGGTGAGATACTATTATTTGATAGTAGATTCAACTGCTTGGTGATCAGTTCTCTCATTTTACAATACTGTTTACATGGTGCCAAATAGAAGCACATCATTGGTTGAAAGCCACAAAGAATCATAGAAATGTAAGATTGAAAGGGACCTTGATAGGTCATCTATAACAGTCCCCTGCACTAAGGCAGAACATAAAAAGGGCCAGATCAAAGGTCCAACTAGCCCAGTTTTCAGTCTTCTGACAGTGGCCAATGCCAGGTGTCCCAAAGGCATTGACCAGAACAGGTAAGCATCAAGTAATCCATCCCTTATTGCCCATTCCCAGATTCTGACAGAGACTAGGGTCACCATCTCTGCCCATTGTGTCTAATAGACATATCCTCCATTCATTTATCTAGTTTTTTTTAAACCTAGTTATAGTCTTGGCCTTCACAACATACTGTGGCAAGGAGTTCCACAGGCTGATTGTATGTGTGCATGAAGAAATACTTCCTCTTGTTTGATTTAAACCTGCTGTCTATTAATTTCACTAGTTTGTGTGTTACGGGAAGGAATAAATAATATTTCTGTGTTTACTTTCTCTATAACCGTCAGGATTTTATAGACCTCTAACATATCCCCCCTCCCCTTAGTCTTCACTTTTTTAAGTTGTAAAGTCCCAGTCTTATCAACCTCTCCTTATGACAGCTGTTCCATACCCCTAAGCATTTTGTTGCCCTTTTCTGAATTTTCCAGTGCCAATATATCTTTTTTGAAATGAGGCGTTCACATCTCCACACAGTATTCAAGATGTGAGCATACCATGGATTTATAAAGACGCAATAAGATATTCTTGATCTTATTTTCTATCCCTTTCAAACTGATTTCCAACATTTTTTGACTGCTGCTGCACGAGGGTGTCTTGACTACAGGGTTTTGTCGACAAAAGTTGACTTTTGTCGACAAAACTATACCTGCATCCACACTGCCGTTGAGTTATGTCAACATAATGTCGACGTAACTCAGCAGTTTTGTCGACAGATGTAAACCTCATTTCACGAGGAATAACTCCTTTGTCGACAGAGTTCTGTCGACAAACGAGCGGTGTGGACGCAGGAGAAAAGTTGTGTGGACAGAAAAGGCCTCCAGGAAGAACCCCTGGTGGACACTCCTGCCACATCTAGCAACTCTATTGTTCCTGCCCGTAGTCATCTTTAAACGGCACAGGCACCCAGGATCGGCATTCTGGCAGCAAGCCAGCTCCAGAGCAGACCCAGACTGCACAACTCGTGTGGTGAGCCAAGTGGGAGCCATGTCCCAGGGACAAGCCCCCCCAAGACCCTTCTGGCTCTTCCAGGGACTCATCCCCCCAGGAACCCTGGGGCATTAAATGGCGGGCACCCTCCAGGTCTGGGCCCGAGATTAAAGCCCTTTTGGAGCTGTGGGCTGAGAAGGAGGCACTTCAGCTCCCACAGGCCAGGCACTGGAACGTGGACATTTACACCAGATTGGCAGATGGCCTGGCCAGGAAAGGCCACTGCCCCCGCACAGCACCGCACATCAGAGCCAAGGTGAAGGAGCTGAGGCAGGGGAACGTCAGGGCCCGTGAGCACAGCTCCCATTCCGGGGAAAGGCCACACTCCTGCGCCTACTACGAGGACCTGGACAGGATCCCGGGAGCAGGGGAACCTCTGCCTCCTGAGAGACTCGTGGAGTCCGGGCTGGAGACCCCTGTGATACAGCGGCCACAACACCTGCTGGGGGACCAGGAGCTCCAGGAGGAGGAAGAAGAGGAGGACAGCACCCAGGAGCCAAGCACCCAGATGCAGGAGGACTCGCAGACCACTTCGGACACCGGGAAGGGAACATCAGGTGAGTGCTGTGAGGGTCCAACACACACAGGGCAGGGCAGGCAGGGAGCAAAGGGGACGGTGCAGTGCTGTGACATGTCATGCTGAGCATGGCCCGGGGGGGAGGGGCAAAACCATGGCCACCCTCAGGGAGGGCTGTGCTACCCCCCTGCACCCACATGGCTGCTAGGCACCACCTGTTCCTGCAGGCAGGGATGCCACATGCAGGCAGGAACCGGAGATGCTGGGATTGCCGCACAGCCGCAGGCCTCTCAACACTCTGCAGGAGCCTCAACCGTGACCCGACACTCGTCCGTGCTGCTCGGCCATGGGGAATGCATGGGGGGGGGGCATGACGGTGGCCTGCACACCGCCTGGGCTCCAGGGAGGCCGTGGCTACAGGCCAGGCCACACCATGCCTTACTAAGATGCATATGAGCAGCCTCTGACCTCAGGACAGGCACTGCCTGATGAGAGGAAGGAGGGCATGCCCTCCCAGGGAAAGCATGACCATGCACGACTGACTACTTTTCCCTCCTGTCCTCCACAGCTGGACCAGCTGACCAGGAAGGGGGCGCCACACCTGTCTCACCACCCAGACGGCCGCAGGGAAGCTGTTGGCACTGGTGCAGCTATTTAGAGCTGGTGCTCCAGCACATCACGGTCTTGCAAAGGATGCAGGAGTCGACGGACAGGAGGCTGGAGGCAGAGGCCGAGTGGCGCTGGCAGCTGCTGCAGGAATTTGCCCAGCAGCACAGGGACATTTGCGCTGCCATCCAGGAGGCCATGGCCTTGCTTGGTCCTGCTCCTCCTCCTCAGCCTGCCCCCCCCACCATCCCAGCCCCAGCCCCACCTCCTGCCCAACCCCCTGCTGTGGCAACCCACATGCGCAGCTGGGTGCAACAAGGCTTCCGGAGCCAAACCGCCAAGGGTTCCTGCTCCAGGCAGCCCCCTCAGCCTCTCCCCCCTTCCAAGTTGACATCCCCCTTTCCCACCAGTGACACAAACTGAGGGACGCACTGTATTCCCCCCCCCCCCCCAACAGTTTATTTTCTAAGAAACAATTTTTTTTTCCTCTGAACACAAGAGTTAGTTATTTTATTTTGTTACAAAAGCAACAGTTAAATAAACTGCACAAAAGTTTTCACCGCCCACCTGTCTCCATTCTCAGTGTGTCGATGAATGGGTCGATTGAGTGAATGGGGGGCCAGGAGGGGTTGCAGGGAGGAAGGCATCAGGGCTATGGGGCACTCCCACACGTGGAAGGCCCTGGGGACAATCAGGGTCCTCCCTGTGTGAATTGCTCCCTCAGGGCTTCCCGAATGTGCAGGCCCACCTGGTGGGCTTGCTGGGTGGCAGCTGTCCGGAGCTGCTCGAAGTACCTCCCCTCCACATCCGCCCGTGTCCCCCACGCAGGGAGGAAGGCCTCCCCTTTCCTCTCCATGAGGTTGTGCAGCACACAGCATGCTATAACCACATTGGGGATGTTGTGTTCCCCCACGTCCAGCCACGTGAAGGCACCTAAATCTGCCCTTCAGATGGCCGAAGGCACACTCCACCTGGAAACAAGCCCTATTGAGGCGGGAGTTGAACAGTTCCCTGCTCGCAATAAGTTGGGGGGCAAGGGCAGCAGGGTTGCAGCCTGAGCGAGGGGCTCAAAGCTGGGCTTAGAATCCAGCTCTGCCACCAAGGTCATCATGCTCTCCTGAGCATGCAGCAGAGCATCCATCAGCAAGGTGTGGGGCCATCGCCTGCCCACGGGCAGCTCAGGTTCCATGGCTGAAAAAGCCAAAATAACACACAAACAAAAGAAATAAACAAAAGGACAAAAATACAAACAAAAACCAAAAAAACCAAAAAATCCAAAACACACACACACACACACACACACACACACACACACACACACAAACAGACAAGCCAGGGAATACACTGCTGTGGTATCCGACAAAGCAGGGCAACCAGAGCCAGAAAAACTGCAGCAGCTTTGCTTTCCCTGTATAAGAAAAGCAAACCAGAAGCAGGAGCAGAGCTACGGCTGTCCAGGAGTATCCCTTTAAGCACGCGTCTCTGCAGAGAGCATGCAGCAGTGCCTGGACTTTATGGCTGCCCCTGTGACCTTCCAGAAGCACTTCCGGGTGCCTTCTTCTGTCGACAGAGCGTCCCGCCGTCTGGACACTCTTGTCGACAAAGCGATGTAATCTGAACGCTCTTTGTCGACAGAAGTTTTGTCAACAGATTCTGTCGACAAAACTTCTGTCGATGGAAGCCTGTAGTCTAGACATAGATCTCTGAAAACATTCATTCAGGGTATCTACAATGACTCCAAGATCTCTCTCGAGTACAACAGGAACCAATGATCAGGAACACACCATCAAAGGTGGGCTGACTGACTAGCTTGCTTTAAACTCAGAGGACCCTCTTCTCCACATCCATGTGTTCAGCTCAGCCTCCTTCTCTCCACTTTTTAAAGTTTCTCTCAGCCATAGTTTCCCGCCATCCCTCTGGCTGCTGCTTTCCTCTCACTCTGTTTCTCTGTGCATCTACACTGCGGCATTTTTCCAGAAAAATGGCTGTTTTTCCAGAAAACCATTACTTGCGTCCACACTCCCATTGAGTTCTTTCAACAGAAAGTCGAAAGAACGGAGGGGGTTTTCCAACGGCGGTAAACCTCATTCTACAAGGAAGAAGCCTTTTTCCGAAAAAGCTTTTTCAGAAAAAGGCGTGTGTGGACACAGAAGAGGGCGTTCTTTTGAAAGAGGCCTCCAGAAAATAACAGGTGCCTTGGTGGCCACTCCTTTCAGATTAATCACAACTTAAATTTGAGATAGCGTCCAATAAACGTGGATGCTCTCTTTCAAAAAAGCACATCGCTTTTTCGTTATGCTTTTGCTGTGTAGATGCTCTCTTTCAAAGTAAGTTTTTCCTGACAATCTCTTCCAGAAAAGCTTCTTCCAAAAGATGCTTGCAGTCTAGACGTAGCCTCAGTTTACTTACAGGCTGTTTCTCTCACACACTCTCTCTCAGGCCCCCTGCTGCCTGCCCCATCTCTCCACCATTTCTCCTCTTTTCCTCCCAAAGCCACTTATCCTGTCTGAGAGGAGCAGTTACTTCCTCGCCACAGACGCATTCACCCTGAACACAGCCTAAAGCATATATCCCCATGCAGGACTGAGTCCCTTTACCATATTTACTCTGGGGTAGGTGGAAGGGCATCCAGGCCTAGAAAACTTACTCCTCAGAAGAGGGGAAGAAGACTTCTTTCCTCTCTAGAGCTCACGCTGAGACACAGAAAATGTCTTCTTCACTAGACAGATCACAAAGCCTCACTTCTGTGAGGTAGGGATGAGATAGCATACAGTGCTATTGCCAATATGATAAAGATTCTGAGGAGAAATAAAAACCTTTAACATCCAGGGCTATCAGTCTAGTACCATTGCTAGCAATAAATTCACACATTCGTTTTCTATAAACCACCCTTTACACCTGAAATAGAAAATTACCTGACAGGAAAGAACAATGTGTGTATCATGTATAATTACAGGTAATTTCCTACTCAAGTGATCAAAGGAACTTAAATAAAAATGCAGGGATCTATTCTTTCTCTTGAAGGACTCCCTGCCGCCTCAGGAACCAAATTATCACTCCTGTCATTTTGTCTGTTGACTGGAATGCACAATATGTCTTAGGAGGCGCGGGGTGGCTTCTGTTTGTGTGTAAGTTGGTTCAAATGTCACTTACAAGAACTAGCATCTGGGTTATAGCAGTGCAGTTCTCAGTCCAACCATTGCTGCAAAGGATTTTACATGTATTGCTACCAAATCAAAGGGCTGTTGAGTTCTGTTTTGAGGGATAAATGCAGGTTTAGTACAGGCTAGTTAGAAGATACTCATTCTTTCAGGAACTTTTACCTGATTCTCTATCCCCTTTTCTCGTAGAAAAAGTCCCACCCCACCCTCAAAAAAGTGTTACCTTGGTAGAACTTAAATATATATCATGAACTGGCTGCCTCAAAATACTCCATTATAATGCCTAAAACAAACAAAAAATGGTAGCCTATGATTTTTTCAATTAAGTGAATACTAGCTTCCTGTATTCAAGTTACAAAATAAATATTTTCCCCCAACAGTCAGGTTACAATCAGAACTACCCAACAAGGCTGCAAAAATGCAAATTTGCCTGTAAGGGGCATGATGTCACAATACAGTACTGCCATCTTACAAAGTGGCATAGCACCTTTCACCCAGAATAACTTCAAAACCACAAAAGTTATAAACACATACAGAGAATCCATTTACCCCTGAGCACAAGCTACCTGGTGGGCAAAACTTGAAAGTCGGTTTAGAGTTCGCAGTATCACTACAGAACAGTTGAGCACAGTAAAGTCGCGTTCTCGTTTGCATATTTTCTGCCAATCTGTTTTTGCACTGGGTTTTTGCGCAAAAACAAGTAGTATACCTCCTTTTTGGGGCATAACAATCTTGCGGAAAAAGGGGTTTTTGTACAGAAAGAAAAACATCCACACTGCTTCTTTTTGTGCAAAAACCCCAGCGCAAAAACAGAGTGGCAGAAAATATGCAGATGAGATTGCAACTTATGCAAATGAGTCCCTCATTAGCATATTTTGCCAAGAAAACTCGTAGTGTAGATGTAGCCTAAGAGAAGAAGAAAACTGTCAAGGCTCAAGCAGAGTGGGTTGTTTCAGAGTGACATAAGGCTTGATTTCCATCCTAGAGGTTGACTCTTTGGATGGTTTTGCCTGGGATGTCAATAGAGCTGCTTAAGATACCACTGAGTCCACCTCAGTCAGCCTGGCCCCCCATTTATACCTGGTCAAAAGAATCTCATAGTACTCAGTGACAGGACAACAACATGGCAAATGAATTTTAATGTTGATCAATGCAAAGTAATGCATATTGGAAAACATTTCCAAGAATACATACAATATGATGGAGGCTAATTTAGCTATAACTACTCAAGAGAGAGATCTTGGAGTCATTGTGGATAGCTGTCTGAAAACATCTGTACTCAATGTGCAGCAGCAGTCAAAAAAAAGCAAACAAAGCTGGGAATCATTAAAAAAGGGATAGAGAATAAGACAGAGTATTTTATTGCCTCTGTTTAAATCCATGCTACACCCACACCTTCAATAACGTGGTCACCTCTTCTCAACAAAGACATCTTAGCACTGGAAAAAGTTCAGAAAAGGGCAACAGAAATTATTAGGAGTTTGGAATGGCTGCCATGTGAAGAGAGATAAAAAAGACTGGGACTTTTCATCTTACAAAAGAGGAGACTAAGGGGGGGGATAGGATAGAGGTCCATAAAATCATGACTGGTGTGGAGAAAGTAAACAAGGAAAAGTTATTTACTTGCTCCCTTAGCAAAAAAACTACGGGTCATCTTCTCATTGTAGGACATTTCCTGAATGAAATTAATAGATAGCAGATTTAAAACAAACCAAATAAAGTATTTCTTCATGGAACACAATCAACCTGAGGAACTTCTTGCCAGAGGATTTTGTGAAGACCAAGACTTTAACAGGGTTCAAAAAAGACCTCCTGAGGTCTTTTCCAGCTCTATGATTCTAAAGCAGCAAATATGAAATACAGATACACAGATCAGTATTCTTAACTTCATATACAATGATAGATGCATACAAATGATTATATTCAATAAATATGATTATATTCAATAAATCATAACCTTTCCAATGATACCTTGCATGGGCCGTCTCGCATGAAGCATAGTTCAGTCATACCACAAGCATGTTTTTCACAAACATATGGAATGCCACATCACATCCTCCACCTTCATATCTGCCTCAGTAGCTCAGCCAGCAAGAAACAGGAAGAAATTCTACCTTTAAAGTTAATGGCAAAACTTCCATTGATTTAAATAGAACTAGGATTTTACCCAAAGCATGGGAACTAAACTCAAGCTTCTTATGAGCCTATCAGCAAAGCTACCAGATCAAATCCATATGAAGTTTTAGCCAAAAAGGGAGTACTCAGGGGAAATTTTTGCTGAGTGCATAGATCCATAGATTCTGAAAAGTAATAGGTGTAATGGCATTGCGCAAGAGGGTTTTTCTTGCGCAAGAAGGGGCAGTGTAGATGTTCCTTCTTGCGCAAGAGCCTCTTCTGAAAAAAATGGTGGCTCATTAGGTATGCAAATGAGGCTCGGCAATATTCCACGCTTAGCCTCATTTGCATATTACTCGTGCAAGAAGCCGCAAGTGTAGACATAGCCCTACTGACTTTAAAAGAAAGGACTTCTTGACTTCAGTGCATTTGTGGCTTCCTAAATGACCACAGGTGGTAGCTTGTAATGGCTTCTGTATTTATCATAGCTTGAGGATTATTTTTTGTAGTTGTACATCTGGTAGATAATACTATAGTTAGAGAACCAAGTACTCAGCAGGGGAAAATTATACTAGCTCCATAGAAATTACACCAGAAATTACTACATCAGCTAATTATTACATCATCTTAATGTGGAGATATGACAACTGGATAGGCAGCACCTTTGTAAAATAAATATACATAATTATAAGTGGGGTTATTTGTTAGCATGTAAAATATCCATTCTGGACTGCACTCTTGGGGTATGTCTAGACTACATGCCTCTGCTGGCATATAAATTAGACTACCCGACAGCCAATGAAGCAGGGATTTCAATATTCCCTGCTTCATTAAAATAAAAATGGTCGCCACGTTGTGCCAGCTCAGCTGATCAGTCAAGACGCGGATCGGTCGGCAAGGAAAGCCTTTGCCGACTGATCCTGTAAACCTTGTTTCAGGAGGCATAAGGGATCAGTCGGCAAAGGCTTTCCTTGCCGATCGATCTGCGTCTTGACTGCCGTGCACAATGTGGTGGCCATTTTTATTTTAATGACGCGGAGGATATTTAAATCCCCGCTTCATTGACTATGTTGGGTAGTCTAATTTATATGCCTCTGCCAGCAGAGGCATGTAGTCTAGACATGCCCTTGGGTTGCCAATGCTACAAAGGCAAAGCAGCTCTTCGTATTTCCTTTTATAATTTGCCACACAAATTTTATTTCTTCATAAACCAAGAGATGCAGAGAAAGGGGAAAAAGTGTTTTTGGAATCTTTTCTTCAGGAGCACTAATGCGTGTAAAAGTTTACCACCCACATATGTCGTTTCAAGCACACACGTTCACACATTATACCTAGCAAAACATGTCAACTACCTAGAGATAAATGTACATTTTAAAAACCTCCTATTTCCCCCCCCTTTTTTTTATAATTATCTCAGGCTCAGTAAGAAAGCCGGGCCCGCCTTTTTAACAATGGACTGAAAAGTGAGTACACAAATATTCAGTGGATTCATTAGGCTGTAGTCCTGCATACCGTTTGACATCTTCTGTGAGAGTGTTCTTGGCCCTCAGTATTCATTGACGTCAATGTAGTTGATGGGACTCAGTATTTCTGAGGATGTGGTTTTCAATGCCTTGCAGGATGACATCCTAAAATACACCATTCCCACAGTACGGCCTCTACTCTTCTAAACACAGGAAGATGCCAGTGATTATGCCATTGGAGCTGTAAATGCTCAAGGCTTCTGAAAATATAGACCTAAGAGATACAGGGCCCATTTCTGTTTCCATTGAAATTAATGGCAAAGATTCTCCTCAGCTTCAGCATAATTCTGGGTGCACAAGGATGCAGGAGCAGATGACATCATTAGCCAATATTTAGAAAGAGCATAACAAGGACTGAGTTTTATCCAAACCCCATCTCAGTACATGAATCTGGCAACGGACTGAAACTTGCACCTACCTACCTAGGTTTGGTAAAGCATTTATCACTGTAGTAACTTAATGGTCTCTATATTAGGACACATCAGTTTGTCTCTGACCACTGAAAACTCATCTCTCTCATTGTAGGACATTTCCTAAATGGAATAAGCCACAGTGATGGTTCCAAAAGGCATGAGGCTGAACTACTCAGAAAGACCTTAAAAATCAGTGGAAAAATCTTTCTATTGGATATGACAGAAGTTGGATCAGGCCTCAGTTTCCAGAGAGCTCCCACAGTTATGCACTCTGAGTCACATGATGCCCATGATGCACCTGGCTGTTCCATGAGAGGGGAGGCAGCATTGCATTGTGGGAGAGGAGACTGGTGACTGACAAAAGACGAACAGCTCCTTCAAGTCTGCTACCTACAAATCCCTCACCGTACAATTAAAATATTCAGGTCTTTTTCGAACTTAGTGTTTTACAGAGGCTTTTAGAGCAAGACATCAGCACCTCTTGATTAAATATATAAAACTTGAGCATGTTACTTCTGAGGAGTATTCTAATGGGTGCACTCATGTAGTGCAGCTACAGTACAGGGGATGGACTGTAATGTTAAATAACAGCCATAGGTAGAGTAATTTTCCATAGTCTGTCAAATGAACTTTAGAATGTGTTCTCTTCCTAGGGACCCATTACCTTTAATGAACATATTGGACTGTTGCGTCCATTTTCCTCCATAGGGACAACAAATCAAGAGTATTACTCTGCTTCTCATCAGTGTCCTCTATAAATAAATCGGAAACCCCTCTGCTGAGGTGGATAATGGCTTATACACTATTGCAAATACTGTAGCTGGCTGTGATTCCTCCTATCATTTCTGATCAGTGAGCTCTAGGAGTGTAAATAAAAACCTAATAATGGCATGATGATTAATTATTACAAAGTAAAAGCATGGCTATGACTGAGCAATCACAGGGGTTTTCAAACTTCATTGCACAATGGTCTCTTCCAGCCCTAGGAGTCTATGACTCTCATAAGAATGACCATCCTGGGTCAGACCAAAGGTCCATCTAGTCCAATTTCCTGTCTTCCACTGCCAGATGCCCCAGAGGGAATGGATAGAAAAGGGAATCAAATAATCCATCTCTTGTCACCCATTCCCTGTCTCTCACAAATAGAAACTAAGGACACCATCCCTGCCTATCCTGGTTAATAAGTATTGATGGACCTATCCTCCATGGATTTAGCGAGTTCTTTTTTGAACCCTGTCAGGCTATGTCTAGACTGCATCCCTCTGTCGGCAGAGGGATGCAGTTTAGGCAGGTCAACATTGCAAATGAAGCGGGAATTTAAATATCCCACGCTTAATTTGCATAAACACGGCTGCCGTTTTTGCCGACTCAGCACTTTGTCGGCAAAAAGCGGCAGTCTAGAGGGGGATCTGTCGAGAAAGAAAGCCTTTTTCGACAGATTCTGTAAACCTCCTTGCAGGAGGCATAAGGAATCTGTGGAAAAAGGCTTTCTTTCTTGACAGATCCCCGTCTAGACTGCTGCTTTTTGCTGACAAAGTGCTGAGTCAGCAAAAATGGGGCCATTTTTATGCTAATTAAGTGCAGGATCTTTAAATCCCCCACCTCATTTGCAATGTCGACCTGCCTGATCTTCATCCCTCTGCCGACAGAGGGATGCAATCTAGACATACCCTTAGAGTCCTGGTCTTCACAACATCTTCTGGAAAGGAGTTCCAGAGGTTGACTGTGCGCTGCTTGAACAAAAACTTCCTTTTGTTTGTTTTGGACCTGCTACCCATTAACAAAACCTAATCCCATATAACAAAAATTACTCCACAACCCCAGGAGGGGGAACCAAAGCCTGAGCCCACCCCAGCTTGGCTGCCCTGGGTGGGAGAGGGAAGAAAAGCCCAAGCCCTATTTTCCTAGGCAGGGGGCCAATAACCTGAGCCCTGCTGCCCAAGGCAGAAGCCTTCAGCCTTTGGCCCTGGGAGGTGGGACGACAGGCTTTGACTTTAGCTCCAAGTCCCAACAAATCTAAACCGGTGCTGGTGTCCCCATTAAAACATGGCCATGACCCACTTTGGGGTCTTAACCCACATTTTGAACACTACTGAGCTATCACTTGATGGTTCTATATGGAAGACTGGCACTGGAAGTGCACTATTTTCTAGTGGAAGTCTGTAATTGACCTGCTGTCTTCCTAGGTACTTATATTTTGCTCATCACTCTAGTTTCTAAGTACAGGAGGTGGCACATATTTATCTGAAGAGGAAACCTTGTGTGGCAAGGAAAGGCACTAGCTACAAAAGATCTTGAAGCCTTACCACAGACTGTAAGAGGAGTAAAAACTTATCTTTGTCTCGTTCTGGTGAAGTGAAAGGCCTGGAAGTAAATTAATGTTAACATGAGTAAGTTTGAAGTTACAAAGACAGAAAATGACATATGGCACTGAAATATGTAATAAAAAGTGATCTGTAACATCTTCTTACCCTGGTTTTTTTTTTATCTTTAATTGTACAGCCTCTGGAAGAGCAAATTAGGATGACTGAAAAAAACCAGGGCTTAGAGGAAGTAGAACTGAGCACAAAAATCACATTACATACAGTTGATGTCATCTTGTACCTCTCACAACCTTTTGTGTTAGTGCCACTGGATGTATTCGGTCTAACCTCTAATATGAAGTATATGTACAAAATACAAAGAGGACTGAATTATTATTACAGGCAGTGTTGTTTTAGCTGCCTGGGTTCTGGAGATACGAGGTGTGTGAGGTAATATATCTTTTTATTGGACCAACCTCTGTTGCTGAGTGAGGCTTTTGGGCTTACAAAGAGCTCTTCTTTAGAATGCAATAAAACTAGCCTGTGAGTGAGCGGACAATACCATGCTTTCCCTGGGAATTCAGGTTGCAGGGACTAGAGAGGATCCATAGGCCTGTTGTATATGTGTCTGTTACAAATATCTAGACTTAACTCAAGCTGTTCACAAGCTGACTATAAGGTTTACAAGATTAGCTGCCTATTGGGTATGTCTAGACTACATGCCTCTGCCGACGGAGGCATGTAAATTAGACATACCGACATAGTCAATGAAGCAGGGATTTAAATATCCTCCACTTCGTTAGAATAAAAATGGTCGGCACAAATCGGCAGTCAAGATGGGGATTGGTTGACGAAGAAAGCCTTTGCCAACTGATCCCTTATGCCTCGTGAAACCAGTTCAACACAATAACATTTTCAATTGGGTTAAATTGACCTGAAAAAGTTTGTTTTGTTTTTCCTTATAAAAATGGAGAAATATAAGCAAAATTGAAAACTTCCCACAGAATATTTTGATTTTGTGGGAAACTGTGCCATAATTTTCTCTCAAAATATAAACCTGATAGAAAATTTCTGATCAACTTGGCTCACTTCTAATTTGAATTGATTTGTCTCGCTTTAACTTTTAACCATTGGTTCTTGCTATGCCTTTCTCCTATGTTATTGTCAATAGAGATTATGGGAACTAGATTTTCATATCTCCTATTCTTGACCCTTTCTGGTCAAGTCTTTAGTACAAATATATCTGCTGATTTATCCTGTAATAGAGTAGGAAGAATGTGAAACTCACTTCAGTATGCAAGTCTCTTTCTGCATTCTCCCTGTTGATAAATTCTAATAATTCAATATTTTTTTCCTGGACAGTGTCTTGCCATTGAGTGTTTTGTCTTTCAGAGATTGTAGAGTCTCTAAACAGGTCACATTTCATACTGTGTTTTCACAAAGCACTCACATGTAAAATAGAATTCTCAGAGTGCCTAATACAAAGAGAACCAAATTAAATAAGGTGTTTTTGTATTATGAGTATTTTTATTCATGGGGATTTGATTGCACAATTAGATTTTAGAAATTGAAATCATCTGTAAAAACCAAACAATACAAGTATGACAGAGCAATTACTTTCCCAGAATAATTGCTATTTTCAAAACTGTATCACATTGTTGGCTCAAATTCAGTGTAACCCCAGATCCTTTTCTGTTGTACTACTGTCTATCCAATTACTTCCCATTTTGTAGTTTTCCATTTCATTTTTGCTTCCTAAATATAGTGCTTTGCATTTGTCTTTACTAAATTTCATTTTGTTGATTTCAGTTTGCCAGTTTATCAAGGTCATTTTGGTTTCTATTACGGTATTCTAAAGTGTTTGCTCCCCATCTGTTTTACATCATTTGCAGATTTTTCAAGAGTATTCTTTACTCCAGCATCCAAGCTATTCATGAAAATATTGAATAATACCAGACACAGAAGAGATCCCAGGTATATGAAAGCAAATCATTGATAATTATCCTGAGTATATTTTTTTCAACCAAGTGTGCATGTACCTTATAGTAATTTCATCTGGACCACATTTTACTAGTTTTACTGAATCATCTAATCTCTTTAAACTACATCTTTTTCAGAAGAGTGAAACAGTTCTTGGCAATTGAGATTTCATTAATCAACATCTCTAGAATACCTTTCATCTGAGGCTCTCATAGTATTGTATAGGCACAAAATATTTTTCTCTCTTCTGAAGGCTTTTCAATCTTAGCTGATACCATATTTCATTTTCCTTTTAGCCTCAAAACTCTGAGTCACTTGTATAACTGCCTCTTCAATATTTATACTTTTGGAAGCAAGATAATAGAATCCTAGATGTGCAAGGACGTTAATAGGTCATTTAGTCCAGTCCCCTACACTCTAGGCAGGACTACATAGTAACTAGACTATTCCTGATGCATATATTTAATACACATAGCATAAGAACATACGAATGGCCATATTAGGTGAGCCAATAGTCCATCTATCCTGTTTCCTGACAGAGGCCAATGCCAGATGCTTCATTTCATGCACCTGTTCTTATAAACTTTTACTGAGATTCCATAGCCTCCTTAGGCAATTTGTTCCAGTGCTTAACCACTGCGTCCCTGACTTATTCCTAATATCCTCCCTAGGAACTTTTTCCTAATATCTTCCCCTTGCTGCAATTTAAGACCACTGCTTTTTGTCCTGTCCTCAGAGGTTAACAAGAACTTTTCATCCTCCTCCTTGTAACAACTTTTTATGTACCTGAAAATGGTTAATGTCACCCCTCGATTTTCTCCAGATGAAACAAATCCAGTTTTTCAGATCTTTCCTTATAGGTCACGTTTTGTAGACCTTTTATGATATTTGTAGCTCTTCTCTGGACTTTCTCCAGTTTGTTCACATCTTTCCTGAAATGTGGCACCCAGAATTGAACATAATCATAGAATCATAGGGTTGGAAGGGATCTTGAGAGGTCATCTAGTCCAGTCCCCTGTACTCATGGCAGGACCAAGTATTAGCAAGCCCATCCCTGACAGATGCGTGCCAATACTCCAGTTCAGGTCTTAACACAGAGAAGAACGGAAGAATTACTTCTTGGCTATGTCTACACTATGAGTTTTTGCCAATAGAGGCAATGCAAATGAAATGCTGATTAGCATATTGTCGCACTTCATTTGCATAATCTCCTCCAATGCCTTTTGCACAAGAGGTTTTTGCGCAAAACCCCCTTTTTGTGCAAGATCCTTGTCCCCCTCAGAGAGGGATAAGGATCTTGCACAAAAAGGGGATTTTGCGCAAAACGGACACGTGCACACTGCCTGGTTTTGCGCAAAAGGCATTGGAGGAGATTATGCAAATGAAGCTCAACAATATGCTAATCAGTGCTTCATTTGCATTGCCTCTTCCGGCAAAACCTTGTAGTGTAGACAAAGCCTTTGTGTCTTGCTTACAACGCTCCTGCTAACACATCCCAGAATGATGTTTACATTTTTTGCAACCATGTGACACTGTTGACTGAGGTTTAGGTTGTGATGAGCCACTATCTCCCAGATCCCTTTCCACAATACTCCTTCCTAAGAAGTCCCTTTCAATTTTGTAGGTGTGCAACTGATTGTTCCTTCTTCAGTAGAGTACTTATTAAATTTCATCCTATTTGCTTCAAACCATTTTGCCAGTTTGTTCAGCTCTGTTTGAATTTTAAACCTCTCCTCCAATGCACTTGCACCCCTCCCAACTTGGTATCGTCCACCAACTTTATAGGGGTACTCTATCACTAGATAACTAACTTGTGACAATATTGAACAGAACTGGACCCAGGACTGATCTCTGTGGGACCCCACTCGATATGCCCTTTCAGCTTGACTGTGAACCACTGATAACTACTCAGAAATGGTTTTTCAGCTAGTTAAGTACTCCTCTCATAGCAACTCCAGCTGGGCTATTGTACAAAGGCGGCCCGCTGTCCCCACCCTGTGAGTCCCCCAGTTTGGCTCTCACACGGGGGTGGGTAGAGTCAGATTCCCGCAACGTCCCTCAATCCAGCAATGAAGCTGCTGCCACTCCTTTCTCTCCATTAAGGGGGGCGGGTAGGGGGGCCTGGGCCCGACCACTCTCACGGGCTGCAGCCCAGGGCCCTAAGGACAGGCTCTATTGGCATCCTGTCTGGCTGGTGGGGTAATACCTGCAACGCACCAGCCCACCGGCAAGTCCTATGACGCCCCGTCCTGGGCTGCTTCCTACCCTGTTGCTGTCAGCATTGCAGAGCCGCCACACCACCATATGCCCTTCCTCACCTACTCCTCTCCCCCCCTTGTGTCCCCATTGCCCCTTTTTAACCCCCTACCTGGGTTGCCTCCTGATGACGTCACCCACCGACCCCAGGGTCGAGGGCGTCCTGCTGCGTCCGGCATAGTCTCGGTGTGGAGAGCTCCACGGCTGATGGCCCCCATGCCAGTCAGCTGGGCTGCGGCCTGAGAACAGAGCGTGCAAATGCCTCTCGGCCTACCCCAAGGAGTGCATGCGCAACCGTGGGCAGAGTGTGGGATGGATCGGTCCTGTCCTGGTAGGGCATCTCCGACCCTCACAGCTCTATATTGGTAGTTTGAGGTGATCATACAAGACAGCATGAAAACCGTTACTAAATCCATCATATTATCATGTCTACTACTTCCTCCCATCCACAAGGTTTGTAACACTATCAAAAAAACAACCCTATTAGGTTGTTTAGACATTATGCTTTTCTTGCCAAATCCATGTTGACTGCTACTTATCGCCTTATTTTCTAGTTCAGTGGTTTTCCAACGGGGGTACATATACCCCCTGGGGTGTGCAAGCTCTCATTATAGGTTATGCATCATTGACTTCATTTATCTTATCTCATCTTATTGTCATTGTTCTGCCTCCCTAGTAAGACATACAGGGAAACAGCGATCTCAAATAATAAATCTAGTCTCAGTTTTCCAAGTCCCCAAAGTGCTTCCAAAATTGGTACTAGCAAGGCATTAAAGGCACTTTTCTGTGCAGATTTATATATTTGGAATCGTTGAACAATTTGAGCAGGAAGGAACCACTAGTGGATCATCTAGTCCAGAAATCATTGTACTATTAGTATTAATTATGTATATGAAGGAAGCACGAGATCTAGTCACGACTAAGGCACTAGGCATGGCCAACAACAAACACAGCTCGTTTCACAAAGAGTTTACAATCTAAGTACAAGACAAGAGACAACAGGTCACAGTTACATAACCTTGTGGCTATATCCAGCCAACAGATTAATGTGAGAACTACTCAGGCATATAGTGGGCTATAACCTGATTGTGGGTTTTAAGGGATTCCCACTGCCTTGCACTACTTGGGTGTGAACATGCTTCTCAGTGTAACAACTGTAGAATATTGTCCCTGTTAAATAGTTCTTCAGATTCATGTAGTTCCATCCCTTGATTGTTTTTTGTAAAGTGCTTTAAGTTTCACACCACTCTTGCAAGGTGGGTACAGATGAACAATTTAAGTCTGTGTGGGTATTTGTGCATATATTCTGGGGAATAGAATGCCTCTCTTTCTAGCACAGGTTGCTTATGCTCAGTGCCCATCAGGTTCTGGAAGAAATATCCCATGTCTCTTCCTGAGACCTATGCCAGCACCTGCTCAGGAATCTGAAAGATGGCAGCAGGGAAGTTCTTGTGGTGGGAGGAAATCCCCATAGCTTCCAGTATGGCCAGTGGTAGGGTATAGGACCCTAATCTCTATCACACAAAGGATCCAGATCCCTGGATCATATTAGTAACTGTGCCAGGTATCAATGCTGAAGAGTAAGGCCTTCTAGTCTGGGAATGAGAGGTAGAGGAGCATATTTCTGACTAAGGAAAATCATCACCCAACCAGAGAGGTTGCAGTGCTGAAAGGTTGCAGTTCTGAAAACCAGTGATGTGTCTGTGGAAACACTAGTATGAAAGAATACCCCCTGTCCAAATATAACTATTTTCTTAATGCTGATGGTGAGAGTAAATGCCTGACAAGCACTTGCAAGATGGTCCTTGAGTTCTTGTAGT
>JANRFK010001234.1:119522037-119534781 GCA_030068395.1 Apalone spinifera
AGCGTAGGTAGAGAAGGGGCGTAAGTGGATGAGAGCTGAGGAATCTTTGGGACAGGAATCCGCCTCATACAGTCCTAATGCAAGATCAGGGTCTTCTACTATAAACTGCAGGGATCTGTTTCTATTTTATTGAACCATAATCTCTGACACTTAACACAGTGTGTAAATTAACCTCTGTCATAGGAATGTATCCTTATATCTAGCTTATGGGTGTTTTATTCAGCTGAAGAGTGATCATGCAACCTAAAATAGTGAATAGTCACATGGTGAATTATAAAATCTGTTTCACTTGCCCCTTTGAATGCTTGAACTCCAGCGTTTCTCACAAGGCCATATGTGTAAGAACATTAAGATCATAAGAACGGCCATATTGAGTCAGACCAAAGGTCCATCTAGCCCAGTATCCTGTCTGCCGACAGTGGCCAGCACCAGATGCCCCAGAGGGAGGGAACACAACAGGTAATCTTTATATGATCCCTCTCCTGTCACCCATTTCCAGACAAACAGAGGCTAGGGACACCATTCCTACCCATCCTGGCTAATAGCCATTGATGGATCTCCATGAATCTATCTAGCTCTTTTTTTGAACCCTGTTAGTCCTAGCCTTCACCACATCCTCTGGCAAGGAGTTCCACTGAACCATTGCTGGTCAAATGCAGCCCATCATGCTGCCTTCCAGGGCGGTCTCCATTTTGAATTTTCTTGGCAAAATTTTGTGTCTGTGGGAAGAAAAAGAGGAGCCTAAAATGGGAGATTTTCCCCATTTGTGATGGCAGTGATTGAAGAAATATTCTTTCATAGCACGTAATGGGATCAGTGGCTTTGAGATCATCTTGTTGTTGTTTGGTACCTCACACAAATGGGCCTCAGACCCTGATTGGATCTCTGCCAAAATGCAATTCCAATTTTGTGCTGACCCTCGGCCCAAGAGTACCTTTCCCTTCCCCTTTCCTCTGAAAAGCCAGTTCTGCCCTTTTTGCTTTTCCCCACGTCTCCCTCAGATATGGAGCCTCTGGGGTTCTCCTTTTAGTGACCAAGGTTCCGCATACCTTTTTTCATCAGGCCCTTAGTGACTATTGGAAAATAATAGAGGTGAAAGCTCAAGAGACGTCCAAGAGTCACAACAGAAGCAATTTATTTTACAAGAGCTATGGAAAAAAAAACAGATCACTAAGTCCCATGGGTGAACATGTGTCTTCTACCCCAGGATTTCATGTTCTTGCTTCTGCCTATATGATGCTTAAAATTATCCTGGGAAATTAATACACAGGTTATAGTTAGGTTATATTTCTTTATAGCTCTATAATTGCTCCGGACAAGCATTGACCAGGCAGAAGGGGCATCTGTGCTCCCTATAGATTTTTGACTTGTTGCATCTCAGCCCTGGCTTCAGGGAATCTGCATGCAGTGTATTGATCGGAAGGGGGAGAAACTGTTCTGCAGTGAAGTGAACTTTACTAATTGTTGCTTCCTCCTCATCCTCATCCTGTCAGTTCAGATCCATTGAAACAAGATATGGCTGGTTAGTCTTCTGCGAATGCTGCTCCCCAGCCCATGAGAGACCTGCTTTATGTGGCAAGAGGTTTTGCATCACTGCTTGGGAACCAAAAAAGGAGGGCTCCTATTCCTTCACAGCTGTGAGGTATATAGAGGGATGGTTTCTCTTCCTTCTCCCCCCTTTCTAATTAGAGAGGCAGAAGATTTTCTTCATCCAGTGCACTGTCAACCTGT
Organism: Apalone spinifera; assembly: GCA_030068395.1. Classification (NCBI taxonomy): domain Eukaryota; kingdom Metazoa; phylum Chordata; order Testudines; family Trionychidae; genus Apalone; species Apalone spinifera. Next base: position 119,523,769 of record JANRFK010001234.1, read on the forward strand.
GGAACTCCTTGCCAGAAGATGTGATGAAGACTAGGACTTTAACAGGGTTCAAAAAAGAGCTAGATAGATTCATGAAGGTTAGGTCCATCAATGACTATTAGCCAGGATGGATAGGAACGGTGTCCCTAGCCTCTGTCTGGAAATGGGTGACAGGAGAGAGATCACGTGAGGATTATCTGTTTGTTCCCTCCCTTTGGGGCATCTGGCACTGGCCACTGTTGGCAGACAGGATCCTGGGCTAGATGGATCTTTGGTCTGACCCAGTATGGCCGTTCTTAAGAGGATACACATTCTCCCAGTGTTTGCCAGCCGTCTTCCCCTCCAAATATTTCTGTGCCTGTTGCATTTTTTTCCCTTCCTTTAGTTTGAACTAATCCATGGCTTGCTTGCTCCTTTGCACCACAAGCTGTGGTGGCTTGATTGGAAAAGAACTGGCAAAAGTAGGACTAGCAGGGAAGGGACTCATTCCTCTTTCAGACTGGATTAAGCTAGTTATTTCCCAGCTCTAGTTCCTTAGTTCCAGTGGTGAACAGAATATTTAAAACAAAAAACCTGCGGTAGAAGACAAGTTTTTACTTCTTCAAAAAGCAAGATATTCATAAGCACAGACCACCACAATGGGGCATCAGTTCATAACTAACGCAGAAGTGGTGGTAGGAAGGCTTGAAAACCTAGGAAGCGGGGGAAAGGGAAAAAGATCAGACTCATTGGGGGGTCAATATTATTAAATACGGAGGAAAGAGGCTTGACTAAAAAGTCAGGGGGAAGGGGCCACAAGAAGGCTAGATGGAAGAAATGAAGTTAAGCATGAGAGTTATCTTCTTGCTGAGAATAAACACACTTGTTGCAATTTTTATTTCCAAAAATAAAGCCCATTTGCTTCATCAGAACCCTTGAATGTGCTATTAAGAATCAAGTTCCAATAAAGTTCATCCTGTTTAGCAGGAACATGAAACACTGAGCATGTAGAGACTGAAATGGGCACAGAGCTGGATAGAGCTACCCTTGTGAAGTCCTAGAGCCGTCTCTTTCATGTGCCTCCCTCCTCTTCTGGCCTCCTTTCTGAAGGTCAGAGGCATCAAAGACAATAAACATGTGAGGAGTTTTACTCCTTCAGAGGCTACTGCAATGCACTTAAGTCATCTGCCTGCTCTGTTAGAAGCCCCCAGCTCTTTGGATTGACCATAGACTCTTCTGGCCCTATCATCTGTGGGAGGGTTGAACTTTGTTCCCAGTGACGGGCAGGGATGGGAAAACTTTTACTGTGGGAAGAGGAGAAAACCAGAAATAGATATTTCAGTCCGGTATTGATCTTGGCAAGCTCAACAGCTGCAGGAGAGAATTGTTCCTTTCAATGAAAAATGAGTTTGCAGTGAGAAACGTTCTCCTCTCCGCCCCCCCGGCGCCACGGTCCATAGCACCAGGAGAAGCTGCGGTTCACCAAGGGGAGCAGGTTGTGCTAGGTCATCTCTGGAGAATGTATGCTGATGGCACAATTACTTCTGCAAATGTTAGTGTTTGTTTTAACCAAGATGCTGCTTTCCCTTTGAGATGCAGGGACCAGAGCATTCCAGGTGATTCCTCCGGTGAGCTAACGTTTATCCCTTTCCTTGTACACTCTTACTTCTTGCCATTACATGCTTTGATGAGTTAAACAACATGGCAGAACGAGGTATAGTTCATTTAATTCTGAACTATTCACCCTGCTCCGACCGTGTGTGTCTGGCTAAATATTTGGCTAAAAGGTACGAGAGGGAAGATGATAACACGAGACTCGTTTTGGAGAATTATACATCTCTACACTGCTTACGTGAGATATATTGGTGGATCTTTTTTTACTGGACTTATGTCCACATCAAGGTAACACCATCCATGTTGGCATGTATTGCCCCCTTTTGGTTATTGTGGTAGGAGACTACATATTTTCAGAGAGACTATTCTTTTATGTCATAAATTAGTCTCTCTAAGCAAGATTGGTAAAGCAACGTAAAGTAACTTGTGCTTTCACTGCCCAAAATGCACCTGTTCTGTGCATTGCATTGGGTAGTTGACCCAGTCCACGGCTCTCACTTGGCACTAAAATAACAATCGGAGCATACACATTAACAGTAGTAGGCAATGACATTACACTTCAGTGCTCATGACTGGAACATTGAAACTAACCGCACTGCAGTAGCTGAAGGTCGAGCAGCATTTGAACAACACGGAATAGTCAAAGCTCTGATGAGGTGAGAAAGCACTGTTCAGTGTTGGGGTGTGCTCTGGAATGTTTAAGCCAAAATTGTATGTGCAGCTTTGTGAGTAATTTTATCACCAGGCTGTCAATATCTTCCCCCATCTGTCCTGATTATTCAATACAAGCATCTAAGTCTGTTGCTTTCCCTTAGTTTTTTTTTCCCCCTCTATATCTCAGATTAGTCCTTCATTCTGTCATCTTCCTCAGAAGTATGGAGGAGGGGAGGGAAAGCAGAAGCAGAGTAACCTAATGAACATCCCTGGGATGGAAGAGCCCAAGGGTCTAGTCCCAGCTCTGCTACTGATTTTTGTGTGATCTTGGGCAAATATATATATGGAGACAGGTATATCTCATAGAGCTGGAAGGGACATTGCGAGGTCATTGAGTCCAGTCCTCTGCCCTCATGGCAGGACCAAGTACCATCACTAACAGATTTCCAAATGGTCCCCTCAAGGATTGAATTTACCACGCTGAGTTTTGTAGGCTAATGCTCAAACCACTGAGCTCTCCCTCCTCCCCAAGTCACTTAATTCTCTAGTGCCTTGGTTTTCCCATATTTTCTGCAGGTTACAGTTCACCCTTGTGTAGCGGGGGCCAGTAAAACACTTATGCATTGCTCAGGCCCTCTCAGAATAGGACTTGAATTATACTTAAGTGACACATTGGCCTTGTGCTGCTGCTTTATGTTCAGGGAGACCTTCACCTACTGTGCACTGGTTACATGGTACACAATGCATGTAGGACTGTCACATAAAAAGCCATGTGTGGGCTTCAGGGGTTAAATTTTGTATTTCTGTAGGTCAGCCATGAGCCCTGCTGGTGAAAATTCCCGGTGTTCTTTATCAGATGGCCTTCATCAGCCGCAACACCCTATGCTTGCTAGCTGAGAGCCAAGTATGGGATAAATAACATGACCTTGGTTCTCAGCCCCATGGGAACATTGAAAGTGGCATTGGGCCAGCTCACAGACACTCGGTTAGCAGCTAAAGTATAAGATCACTGGGAGTCCCATGTCTGGTGAGTCTCACCAGGGACCTAGACCTCCGAGGGTGCCTTGGATCCCCCCAGCTGGAGCCACGTCCACTGCGGCCTGGTGCGAGCTGACCAGAACAGGACTTCGTACAGACTGAAGGGGCATAAGCATTTCCAAGTGCCTGTTGCTCACTTTTATGCATGGCACTGCCTGTGCTTATTAGAGTATTACTTTCCAGTAGCTGTGTAAGCATCTAGCAGTATTAAGCCTGTAATAGTAGTGATGTAGTGAGATTAATAAAAGCAAATATCCCTAACTGACTCTGTCTTGAAGAGAATCTACAACCCTGTTGGGCCCTGGCCCTGTGAGTTGACAAGGACACTCATATTGAACACTAGGAGAGTGGCTGTTGGAAAGCTGCTGGTGTACTACTCAAGAGTCACACCAAATTTCTGTAAATATTGAGACTTGGAGGTGCTTTATTAGCCTACTTAGAATATGTGTAAATATGTGAGACTAAAAGTATACCTTAAAATGAGAGCACTCTTGTATTGTTCTGTGCCATCCATCTGTGAGTCAGATGGCCATGTCTCCAGTGATTTATTTCCTGACATCACCTTGCACAAAGTTGCGAAGAGCTTTGGGTTGAAAAAACCTTGGGTAACATGCCTTTTTCTGCTGATTTGGAAAAAATCCCAAAGATCTCCTTTGTAATCCATCATGTTTCATCTGCAGTTTCCTCAGATGGAAAGCAAAGAAATCCAGTCCATAGCATGAAAACAGACCCTCTACTTGTGTTTGAGTAAGTCTACACAGCAACGTTATTTAAAAATAACTAGCATTATTTTGAAATAACTTAGTCCACGTCTACACAGCAGGCAGTTATTTCAAAACAGTGTCAAAATACTGTCAAGCTGGAGGACTTCTTATTCCGACTCCTGTAACCCTCATTGTACGAGGAGTAAGGGAAGTCAGAGGAAGAGTGCTCTATTTTGGAATAAGTGCAGTGTAAATTCTCCCAATTTCGTAATAAGCTATTTCGAAATAAGCTACGCAATTGACATAGCTCCATTTGGGTAGCTTATTTCAAGTTAAGCCCTGCTGTGTAGATGCACCCAAAGAGGCAAAGAATAATATACACCACTTTCATAGTGGCTATAATGTAAATACTTGTCAAACAATAAGAGGAAAATAGAGAGAGCTCTGTATTGCTGTTATTTACATCAACCGACAAGCCACGCTGTTCTGTTAACATTTAAAATGACCCAAACCATCACCAGACGATGAACCCATCCTGAACTATGCTATTGAAGTATATTGGTCTACACTTCCCGCTTGTATCAATGCATTCAGTTCACCAAGTCTAATTACCAGTTTTCACTCTCTGAGCTTGTTCAAAAAAAGTTGACCCTCTTTTTCTATTTCCTGTGCATCTTTCCAAACCATGTTTTCTAGTGTGAAGTAGCTCTTGAAATATCTTTTAAACCTGTCTTCAGTACTTAATTTTTTACAGAACTATATGGACTTATTTATAAGGGCTTAACCAAATATCTTAATACAATGAAAGTAGAGAATACTTGCCACAAGCATAGTCCAAGTTGAAGCTTACATTAGTCTTTCTCCATACATCCTCTTTACTCCTTTAGAAACTAACAGGTTACAGATGGAACAAGAGAGATCGTAGACAGAATCAAGATGACTTTAGGTTATTAAGATATGGGTTATGTCTGGGACTTTCCAGTTCTAGTGTGTAAGTCTCTTTTCAAACCTCATAATGCTTTATGTGAACCATAAAAATATAAGGCATCTCCTCTAACTTGGGGGTTGTTTATTTTGTAACTCAAGTGGAAGTAAGAGGGTCTGAACAGTAAATGTGTGTCATACTCATAATTAGGCACCTACATAATTGAGCTGATTTTCAGAAGTATGGAACATCTGCATCCTACAGGGAGCTGATGTTGCTCAATACCTTCAAATCTCATCCCACTTATACTTTGGTATCTAAACGTGAACTGAATTACATAATTTTAGACACCCACATTTGAAAGCTTTAGCTACAGTGTTTCTTAGCAGCCTAATTGAAATGGGAAAAAGCAAGAATTTAGTACTTCATTTGTACCTTCTCTCCATAGCCCTACAGTGCGCCTTGGTCAGTCGAGTCCCAAATATTGGATGGGTTTGAATACCACAAATGCATGGGAATCATTTAAGGAGCTCAGGGTTTAACTAGGAGTCCTGGAATGATTTTAAGCAAAAGAGAATTTTATACTAAACATCCCAACTGTGAAATCCATTAGCGTGGGGGACAGTCACCCAAGGGAAGAGAGCAAAAGCTCTTTGGCTTGAGATATTTAAAGCTAGATTGGAGCGAGTACTAAAAAATGTCATGTGGGGAAGAATCCTGCATTGACAGCTGGATGGATGAGATTGCCCAATAGGTCTTTTCCATCTTTGACGTTGAGGTGGAAAGAGGCTGATGTCCAATAATGCATAGACCCTGGTTAAACAAAAGCATAGGCCAGGAATACAACCCTACCCTAGCTCATCTAGCACTGCTGCTTTAAAGCATATCCCTTCCAGATCCCTGGCTTTCTTCAACAGTGCAAGAGGTAGAGGACGACTTGCAGCGGATATGGAAGATCTGTTCTTTAAATCCAGGACTTTAACTATAGATATTCCACCTAGCAGACATTGCCTAAGATCTTCCAAGATCTCAACCACAGTAACTTGCCCATACCCATGATGGAGAGATGGCTAAGCATCAGGCTTTGGCATAACCCCATTATAGAGCACTGGTCTATGTCTCAGGAGCCATCAGCAGGCTGGGGATCAAGAGCAGAAGACAGAAGTATACGGAGGGGGAATTATAGCTCTAAAGGAAAGCAACAGCAGGGAATTGATGGATTTGGAGAGGAGTTTCATGTGTAAACAGCGAGATTCACTGTGGAGCATTATGCAAATATGGGAGTGCCTGTCCAGCAATATGCAAATTAGGTCACTGCATCATCTGTGTAAAGTCTTCAGATTCTGGGGTCTAAAATCTTAGGAACATGAAGAGTACAAGTCTGAAAAGCTTTGGGATATGAGGTATGGTGCGGTCACAGGAGGAGGGAACCACACCCATCTGTAGAAACTGCTCCATATTCCTCTTGTCTTTGGGAGCACAATTACTCTACCTGTGTTGCAAACCCTAATCTATTTATCATCAATGTAATGATGTCAGTGACTTGCCTTAAAGCCCCAGCTTTGGGAGTCATGTTGTTTGTCCTATCACAGCACCTGGAGGTCCTACACCTAGCATACTGGGGCACTGGCCTATGAGCTCTACAAATGAAGAACAAAAAGGGGGGCTCCCAACTCCTGAAAGCTTGATTAGTTGATACTCTCAACTTTTGGGGTTTTTTAAGTGAAAGTTTCTAGCCTTCCTGGTTGAAATGCTGGGGGGAGCCCTGGAGGCTCCATATCTAGAAGAAAGAAAAATGAACAGTGCCCCTCCATCCAATTATTACTTTTAAAATCTTCTTTGCAGTATTGTTGTAACTCTGCCGGTGCTAGGATATGAGAGTGATGAGGTAGATGTGGGAATGCATTTTATAGGACCCACGTGTGTTGGTGGAAAGGACAAGTTTTCACAAAAGCTTGTCCCTTGCAGCGACTAGCGTCTGCCCAATCTAACGACTGCACCTAGCTTGTCGTTTTTTTAAAAAGTGTGATTTTTGAGCCATTTTGATCATTTGGGGCAGGAAGGCTAATTCATGATTTTTGAATGCTCGTGCTCAGCAATACTGCTCCATTCCCTTCCCCCGATTTGTGCTTTTTAGCTTCAGCTACCTTCATGCCCCCACTGGAAATTTTCATTTAATGTGCATGGTGGTATGGGTTTATTTCTTTGCACCATCTAGTGGACAATAAATGGTACTGCAGGAAATGACAAATCAGCATCTTGACATGCTTGATCATTGGAAAAGAAAATTGTACTAAAGCAATAAATCCACCCCCTTACATGTGCAAGATAAAGTCCTCCTTTGTTACTATTTCTTAGCTTCCTCCTCCTGATGAAATCTAACTTGTGTTGTGACTTGTGAGTCCAATCAAGCAATCCTTACACGGGTAAAATACCCATTTCAGCTGACATCAATGAGTTTTTCGAGAAAGGAACGTATTTGATTTGTGGGTTGAAATAAACTGCACACAAAAGCCAATACTTGGGTTTTATTCTTACTTATCACTTTGTTTCTGTCATAATATGTGAAATGATTAACTATACGTACCTTGTATTCACAGGGGTTTTACATTTACATTTTTTATTTATGGACATGCTTCTCCATTGCATTTGCTACTATGTAGTTGTATTATCAACTCAGACACTGATGACCACAGAAGTGTAAATATTAAATAGGTTGGTGTTATGGTGATAGAATCTAGAGAAATGGAGAAAAGAGCTCCAAGTAGGAGTTCCTTCCTTTAAGAAAACTTGATTTGCATATAAAAAGAGTAGTCCTGTTAGTGCCAGTGCTATTGAGGCTAATTACATCAAAAGCTAAGTATGGGACTCTTCCATCTCATTCAGTTAGCCTCATTAGCACCAGCACTGTTATATTTTGTGAGCTTCCCTCTTTTTTTCTCCACTCTGCTCATCTGAGGAAGTGGGTTTTGCTTATGAAAGCTAGATACTATATATATATGTTTCTGTTAGTCTCTAAGGTGCTACAGAACTACAGAACTACTTGGAGTTTTTTTAAGATACAGACTAACATGTTTACCTCATATATATTAAATTAGGTGCAACTCTACCCTTAGCATTCCATTTATTTATTTTACATCTTTTTTTGTTTCGTTTTGACAATTTTAGGAGTGATTATTACAAAGGAAGGAGCACCGTTTCTTTGGGTCCTTTGCTTAATTGTCACCCTATTAATCTGATCTAACTAAATAGCCCTAAATTCCTTCCTGGGTTGGACAGATTGCCTTTCTTTAGCAGAGAAAGCATTGTAACTACACATCACTCAGCAACCTAGTCCTTGCACATTGGTATTTTTGTTATGGCCCTTTCAAATGTACGAGAGATGTTGATACTGGATTCTTGCTTGGAATTTAGAAACCCTCAACCCCCAGTCTGAAAGCTCAGACTCTACAGAGGTATATTATTCAACAAGCAATTGTCATCTCAATGGAAACAGGCAATCTGTATGTAAATGAATGGAGATTGCCTATCTCCTAGAACTGGAAGGGACCTTGAAAGGTTATCAAGTCCAGTCCCCTGCCTTCACAGCAGGACCAAATACCATCCCTGACAAATTTTTGCCCCACGTGGTCTCCACAAGGATTGAACTCAGCAACCCTGGGTTTAGCAAGCCAATGCTCAAACCACTGAGCTATCCCTCCTCTCAATGTAGAAGTTGAGAACTGATGAGCATTGTTGTGGAAACAGAGTAACACATTTGTGTAATGCAGACATGCAAAACAGAACCTGGGACTGCTGGAGCTTAGTGCATGAGCCTCTACAGCCTGAGATAAAAGCCAGATGGCTCTCAGCTAAGGCTGTAGAGCAAATTCCCTCTCTCTCTAAGTGGTGTAAGTGCCACCACATGGGACAGTGCACCGCACCGAGCAGGTTACATTTGCACTGGGAAGGTGACATAAAAAGAAATGTCATCGTTCAGCCTTCCTCTGTTGCCAGAATCAGATGCACCTTTATCTGTTCCCATCAAACAGCACAGATAAGGAGCCTGAGTAGCTATGCAACCCCTTTTCATTCCTCCCCTCCTTGTGCCACCACCTGTGGTATTAACAGCTGTGGATCAAGTGGCTGGATTGTCTAGAATCTGAGTCTCTATAAGATTAGCAGAGACCAAAGGATCTTTTCATAGCTGTGGGCAGTCACCTTTCCCTTCCAGGTCCTGGCAGCTCCCCCTCTGAGTAGGCAAAGTAGCCTGCTCACATCACAGACAAGTGAGGTAATACCGGTCAGTGCACCAGCTTCTGTTGGTGAGAGAAACAAGCTTTCCAGCTTACAAAGAGCTCTTTTCTTGACCTGAGGTTTCCTCACTCACCATTTTTCTCTCACATTCGGAGACCAAGATGGCTACAACACTATGTATTTCCTTACCTGGTCAAGTACTGCCTAGTCCACAGGACCACTGCCTCATTCAGTGTGCAGGATGGATGGTGCTCAGGGGATGAACTAGAGTTGTGTAATGGATTTCACTGACATATGTAAATATCTCTGGAGCTATTTAAGAGAAGATTGGACAGAGTTCTATCAGGGATGGTCTAGATCAGGGTTTCCCAACCTATGGGTTGGGACCCAAATATGGGTCGCCATTACATTTCAAAAGGGTCACCAGGTGTCTCCCCCGGTGGCTCTTAAGGAGCCATTCACACACTTTTTTAAATTGCCCTGGGTCACCAGGTCTTCCTGAATTATCAAAATGGGTCCACACCTGGAAAAGGTTGGGAACCACTGGTGTAGATGGTGCTTGGACCTGCTGTGAGGGCAGGGGACTGGACTCGACGACCGCTTAAGGTCCCTTCCAGTTGTAGCATTCTGTGGTTCTGTGTAGGACTCCTGCCCTGCTTGTCGCAGAAGCTGGCAGGTAGATAGCGAATGAGAGGAACAAGAGGTTGCAGGAAGCCCAAGAATAGTCTCCTGGTTAAGGCAGTTGAATCCCACCGTGGCCAACTGACTTTTCTCTCTGCCTCTGCCACAGAGTCCCTATGTGATGCTGGGCAAGTCACTTAAGTCAAAATGCTCACAGTTGGCCACAGCGGGTTGCCCCATATGAGACAAGGTTGCCCAAATTTGTAGAAAGTCTGAGCACTCCCAATGGGAACTGAAGTCCTTCGGAGCTGTGCTTTGAACACCCCTCATTAGGAGATGAATAATTTTGAATTCAGTGCAGGGTTTGAACTAGGGATGTTAGCGTGTAATTAAATAGTCGTGTAATCTCATGAAATCTTAGCAGCTGCACGACTATTTGATAGTCCCTAGGGGCATGGCCAGCAGCCAGTGTGCTCCTCACACTCCCAGGCAGCCCCCTGCCATGCAACACCGCTGCATCTCTATCCAGGGCAGGCAGGCGGGTCTGCAATGCTGCCACAGGCAGGGAGACAGCTTAAAAGCCAGCTCCCTGAACGTATCGGCTTCAGCCTGCCCCCTCGCCCTCAGCACTACTGCCTCTCTGAGAGGCACCGGATCCCACTCCCCCCTCCCCTCCCTTGCTGCCCCTGATATAGAGGCAGCAAGGTGGGGGAGTGTGTGTAGTCAATAAGATTAACTGATAAGCCCAGGTTTATTGGTTAATTGTGTAGTGGACTACATGTTGACATCCCTACCTCGGATGAGGTGTGTGTTTAAATATGTCTAGGACTCTCACACTTAATGAGGAGAATAAAAATGAATATTCAATGACTAACTCGTCACTGAATCAGGCTAGAGTACTGTGGAAAAAAGAATGTGATCTTACAACTAATTCCTGTATCATAATGCATGTGCTGATGGAGACTGAATTAAGGTTATAGGAGCTTCCTTAATTCTGGCTTTGACTAATTTTCCATGCTTGACTTTGCAATCTTAATGATCTTTTCACGTAGGTTAAGGGTTTTTTTTTTTAATGTGTATATATATACATAGGAAAGGGTGCATATATTTATATTTATTTGTATTTTAAAGTGATTTTAAATGGTTTATTTTTTAAAAAATGTGAAGGATGTGGTGCATCCCTCTATTGAAAGTATTGAGCCATACAGATTGGCTGCGTCTAGACTGGCATGATTTTCCGGAAATGCTTTTAACGGAAAAGTT
>JANRFK010001234.1:119542507-119555554 GCA_030068395.1 Apalone spinifera
GATGGCCTGGGGAGGTGGGGGCAACAGCTCTGTGGAGACGGATGGCTTGGGAGGTGGGTGTGTCAGCTCTGTGGTGATGGAGGGCTAGGGGAGAGGGAGGGGATGGATGGCTCGGGGTGGAGGTGGAGACAGCTTCAAGATGGCAGGCAGCGTCAAGTTGTGCCAGCTGCTTCGAGATGGCGGGTGGTGCAAAGCAGTTGAGGTAGTTTCGGCTCAAGCTACTGAAAGAGGAGCTGTCTAGCTGAAGGACACCACACACAGCAATTAAGGCTGAAATCTCCTCTGTGGGGTCAGGTGGTAGAGACCCCAAAGCAGCCTAGCCAGCTAGGGCTGTAGGTCCACCCCCAGCCAGCTAACCATGAGTGGGGAAATGGTTGTAAACTCTCCAGGCTGTTCTCTATACTAGGAGGACTGGGTTTGGGATGATGGTGTCGGCTTTTGCAGGGAAGGGGAAGTCTTACTTACTAGAGTTTGAGGCTGGGTTACCCGTGATTATTATCCCCCCCACAACCTAATTCTCCTTTCAGATTTCTTTGTTTCAAACCCTGGACACGCTGCTTGTAAGTGGGGAAGTTTAGCTCAGGGTGGTGAACGAAATTGCCCAAGTTTTTGAGTGGGGAACTGAACAAGCATTAGTTAAGTCTTTATAAGGAAATGCCTGGAAAATTGAACCCGTCCCATTTTGCTGCCAACACCCAGCAGAAGGGTTATGAATTGCCTTGGAATAAACTTTTGGGTTTCATTTTTATTGCACAATGTTCAAATCTAATAATTCATCCCTCAGATGAGTCTCATAGTGCTGCTGTCACCACCATGGCTGTCCCAGCAAAAGCACAAACTCTTTCCAATTTAGAGGACAAAATTGAGCTTCAAATCCAAGCCGGCTTGGGACTTCTGTTCCTAACAACTGGCAGTGACATATAGTGTAGCCCAACAGAGGTGTTATTCTTTTCCTGCTCTCAGATGTATGGACTTTGAAACAACGTGAACCTTTAAATATCTTTAAATATCTGCCCGACTCTTCCAGACCAGAATTAATTTCTCTCCCCCTTTATAGGAATGGAAGGCCTGGCATGAGTGGAGGTCATTCGCTCCTTTCTATTGTAAGAGATTTGCTTTCAGGTGCCCACTAAAACAGTGGGTACTGTAGTTAAAAAAAAAGTCATCTTGCTTTATTAAATGAGTGCAGCAGACCTAGGAGACATCACAGGGAAAGTAAGCTAGAAATCCATTTGCTAAGCAAACAACCACACATTTATTTGTAGTGAGTTGATATTGTGCCCGGGGCATTTTGGGCAGAAGCAGTATCAACAGAGAACTTGCACGGGGAGACCTGTTGGAAGAAGCGACCTGAGAAATGGGCACACATTAGCCTCAAGAGATATCAGAGTGCCCTGCAGCAGGCCACTAATGACGGCTGGTGGGAGAAGATGGTGAAACTGGAAGCGAGTCAGGGAGAGGCACAGGATATGAGGAGGGGACATCTGTTGTACCTTCCCAAATGCCATTTCTTCCTTGCAGAGATCTGCCACTAGCATTAGCAGCAGAAGGCCCCATAACATGCATCCAGATTGCCCTGTCAGATGGGAAAGCCTGTGGAAATACATCTGAAGCAATTACTAAACATACCACATCCTTCCCTGCAATCACACTGAATACAAAATCAGCCCCAACTTTGACTAAGGAAGGAAATGCCCTGGGTACCAATGAGGGTTACCTTCAGAGTATCTAAGGGGAGCACAAGGAAAACAGAAAGTTAGATACAGCCTCTAACAGGAAGGGAAAGACCTCCGAGGGCATGTGCAATCACTCATCTTCCATTTCTTAGAGGCAGGTATGAAGGAGACTTTGCTCTCTCTCCAAAGACAAGGTAAGAGGTAGTGTGATAAGGCAGCTGGCTGCTGGCCAGGTGGACATAGGAGGAGAGAGGGAGTATCAGCAGTGGTAGGGATGGAGCAGATGTTGAGGAATGATGGACATGGAGGGATTTTAGCCTGTCTGGACAATGGGGTAAGGCCAGGGCCTGTCCTAACCAATTGGCGGCCCTGGGCAACCATGCGGCTCACCAGTAGGGTTGCCAGATGGTTTAAAAAAAATACCCGTGAAGCAAAAAAGGGGGGGGGTCAAGGAGTAACCAGGGAAACCTGGGGAGAGGATTCAGGAGGTTGGGTTGAAATGCAGTCGCAGCCCACCCCTAAGACCAGCTCTGTCACCAGCCCCTTGAATATGGCCGCCCCGGGCAACTGCCTGGCTCGCCCGCCCCAGCTCTGGGTAAGTAGGGTGTGTGAGATTCTGTGGCCTGCATTGTGCAGGGGGTCAGACTAGATGATCAAAATGGTCCCTTCTGACCTTAAAGTCTATGAGTCTATGAGTCTATAAGGCAGAGAAGGCCTATCTAGGGATTGGGCTGCATGAGTGGCCCTCCATTGCAGTGGGCTGCAAAATTGTCGTAACCAAGACGGTCTCACAGGATAGAGTAGTTTTGCCAGCTGCGCTCATGCCCCTGGAAATTGTGGGGGGAGCCAATTGAACTGGAGCAACCCTTTGACTGGATGCAGGGGGAGTGCACGGCTCTCACCGCCAATGCAGTGTGGAAACAGCAGCCACCTCACTTCACGGGCCCACGCTTTAAGTGTGTGTCACGTTAGTAATACCGGTAGGAAAAAACGACATGGACGGAAACCAGCGGAATCTGACAATCCTGTACTTGGGTGACGGGAAACAAAATGGGCCAAACATGGAACCCTGCTGGGCTACAGGTGGCCCACCGCTGGGGTAAGGAGCTGGGGCCAGAGCTGTGTAGGGACTAGAGCTGTGGGACAGGATGTGGAAAACAGGGCGCCTGGTGGGGAGTTGCAGGGGTGGGAGACCTGGCAATGGGGTGGAGTTGTAATGCTGGAGATTTTCCCAGAGACAGACAAAAAGGAGGATGGCAAATAGCCTTGAATATGGGAGCTCCTGTCCTTGAGGATACAGCTTGCAGGGCAAGAGGCTTGATGTCGGGCATGTTTGAGAAAGAAGCTGCTCTACACGCAGGAGTTTAGCAAAGCATTTAAACTCTGCTAATCAGCTTGTCGAAATGTCAGAAGGTGATTGTGCCCAGTGGTAATGCAGACATGGGAGCATTACGGCAACTGAGAGGCTATTCAGGTCATAACACGTCCATTAGAGCGAATCAGAATCAGTCTATGATCAGAAATAAGGGCTCAAATAAATCAGCTACACAATGAAGCATTCAGCCAGCTGTGGTTAGAACCCTGGAGTTCCATGCTCCCGGCTTGTGCTCAGATGATCACGTTATTTCTATTCTGGTACCACCAAGGAGCCAAATCTGCAATCCCTGTCCTAGGTGCTGCATAAACCCAGAACAAACTGCCCTGAAGAGCTTACAGTCTACATGCATAAAGAAGGAACAGGTGGATAACAGACAGGGGAAGCACAAGGCAATAATGAGAGAATTATATTTCACGACGCTTCTTCCCAGGTAGAGTTTAAAAAGGCAGGAAATAATGGACCAGATGGGACGTTTACGGTTCCTAAAGTTCTTTTGGTTTACGTAGCCATTCCTCTGAGATGATAGCAAAGAAAATACCGGCCAGCAGAGCAGGATGAGAGGAAGTCTGGGTTCAATTAATAAGGTCTCATTTGGCTCAAGCTGCCACATCTGCTAATTTAAAGAATAGCAAGTCATTTGCTCTGCACGCTGGGGACCGATGTTCTTTCCATGAATCCTTCCTCTCTTGTTTGTTGATTCCCCCTCTCCTCCCGCACTTGGAAGATGTGTACGTAATTTTAGGTAAGTGGAAGGTGAAAAGCAATCTCCCAGGTCCGAGCAATGCAGCCAGGCACGGGACAAGTGTCTGTGGACCTGTGAGTCAGGACCTGATCCAGAAGAAGGTATAATTGCAAGGTTAAAACAGAAAATGTGTACAAAGTTACTTGTTGATAGTTATGAATGAAGCAAATATAACTGAAATTCAAGTAGGAAGATGTATAGCATGAATATTAATTTTAGAGTACATTTGACAATGCACTAAAGTCTAGAGAAGTTAGCATAGGGTTATCAACATATGTTAGCATGAGAGTTGGACATCGTAGGGTGTGTCTACACTGCACCATAACTTGAAATAAGATACGCAATTTGAGCTACGCAAGTTGCGTATCTTATTTCAACGTTATTTAGAAATAGCTTATTTTGTTATTAGGCTCTTTCTACACACACCAAATTTCAAAATAAAGCACTGTTCCGAAACGTCCCTTACTCCTCGCTGAATGAGGTTTACAGGGATATCGGAATAGTGAGCCCAAAATAATGGGCTTTCTGTGAAGACATGGGATAGCTATTTCGGGATACTCCGGTATCCCGAAATAGCATTGCAGTGTAGGCATACCCTAAGCGACCTGGCATTATAAGGCTATTTTGTGATAAACCATCTAGCCACAAAAGAACAAGCCTAATGGACATATGTGTTTTATTTTATTTTTTGTTTTAATTAACGTGTACCATGGATATTAACCATACTGAGGTACTGCAAAATATTGACAAATATTTGGGTGCAAATATCTGTGGCAATTACCAAGAGATGGATTAGGTTTACCTGGAACGCTAAGTACAGACCGGGGTCCGGGACTTAACTAATACACTTGTGGCTATGTAGATGTATAAACAATGGGGTATTCACATGGGTGTATCTTCACAACTGGGATAGTTGGAGTGACAAGCACAGAGCAGCTCGGATATCATTTCCATTTATGACGGTCTGCACTGACAATTCACTTGGGTTTTCACCCATCTCTGTGATATTGTATGTCCATGGTGGGGACTGTTTTATATTTTCTAGCCATTTAGCAGAAGGGATGGTCCTTCTCTTTTTTAGCTCTCCCACAGCAGTTCTCTCTGCAGAACCCTCTCCTAGGACCCTGCCTGTCGTGGTGAGGAAGGGGTGTGTGTATCTGTGTTCTTCTGTCTCTTTCATACACACGTGCCTGGGCCGGGCCCTATTAGATCTTTCGACAGCACATCCCCTCAGGGCCTGGCTCTTGTCTTTCTCCCAGTCTGCTTCACTGGCATTTGGGAGTGAGGGGACTTATAGGGAGAGGAAGTGTCCATGCTGGTATGGGGTACAAGCTGTTGGCTGGATATCCATGGCAGGGGCGGGGGGAGAGGTATTGTGTAGCATGGTGCATGTCACTTTAAGGAAAGGCAGGGCCTAGAAAGGAAGGCCTGTTGGGAGGTTTTTCTTGAGCTTTGATTGCTATTAAATTTACCCTTTGTTCTGGCAAGTGCAGGAATACTCTGGAACTCTCATTCCAGACCCTTTCCAGGGCATATTTGGTATTCTGCACTCCTTGCCCCGTCACCGAATACGGCTGCACATTTACAAGACAGCAAACATCTCTCCCAAGCCCAATTTTGATGCTGCTGGCCCAAAGTGCCCGGAGAAGGTGTCGCTGTAAATAGTGCAGCTGCTGCCTCTCGGCTCAGCTGCTGCCACTGCATGCGGCAGCCCAAAGAGCGGGAGGATTGGATGCCTCTTGGTGACCCAAAGTTCCCCCACATTCCGGCTGCCAATGGCCCTTTGAACCAGCTCAAGGGAACATTTTTAATGTTTTCCCCAGAGTCCTTTTCAACAGCGGTTAACTCATCCCAAGAAGACTTCACCACACTATCTGCAAGGAAATCAGTGGCGGATTCCTTAGCCATTGTTGTGTGTGGGAACCATTTACAAAAGAACAGTCCAGGGGACTTTTCCCTTAGGAGTCGCTGAATTTTCTTAAACTTCTTCATCTGCAAAATATATCTCAGATCCCAGCGCAATAACTGTTGTTTTTTCTGCAGGACATGTTTGGGACTTGAAACAATGGCAGAAACACTCCATGCTCACATCCCATCTTGAACGTAACAGGGCAAGGTTGCTCAATTTCCTTTAAGGATAACCTGTCTTTACCCCTGATTCAATGAGGTACTTAAGCATGAGCCTAACTTTAAGCATATGGGCCATGCCACTGAGTTTGATGGGACTGCTCATATGCTTAAAATAAGGCACATACTTAAGCTCCTTGCTTAATCAATTGAGTACTGCATGATTTATATATATTCCAAGCTAGAAAAATACACTGATGATCTAGTTGGACCTTCTGAACAGCAGGTCTCAGAACATGCCCACAATAATTTCTAGACCTGATCTTTTAGAAACACATCCAACCTTAATTTAAAAATTGGCACAGAGAGAGAATCCATTGTGACCCTTAGTAAATTGTCGCAACAGTTCATTAAAAATTCTTACTGGAAAGATTCACCATTAAAAATTCAGACTGGAAAGAAGGTATAAATTCATCTAGCTTCGGCTTCCAGCCATTGGACCGTGCCAGACCTTCCTCAGCTAGACTGACAATCAAATATTTGTTCCCCATGCAAATACGTATAGATGGTAATAAAGGGACCCCTTAGGAAAAAGTTTAGAGACAGCTGTGCACAAAGTTGACAAGCTATTTTTGAGTCCTCCTTATGTCTTCCGTAGTTGCTAGCAATGAAGCCTTATGATGGTGCTGATTTAGGACTTACAGCAGTTTCACAAAGGAGGGCTATAAGGAGAATGACAACAAAGGAACAGAGAGATCTTCAGATGATGATTCGTGTCTCCTCCAGTTTGGTACGCTTGTTCTGTTGCGTGGGAAGTGCCACCTTAGCTTTGCAGTCCCTGGGTTTCTATGAATGCATGCTGCGTTCGTTATTGTAACACCTACTATCTTGAAAGGGGTGTGTGAAGGTTATTTCCTGGTTTTCCAACATTTGAGTTTTTGTCCTGTTCCAGAAAGGCATTAGGAGCACAAGAAACTCTCCAGTCCTAATTCCATAGTCACAGCGAATTTTGTAGATACAAGGTGTCACATTCCACCATATAATATAGAAAGCAGAGTAAAATCTGAAAACTATTGGAGGACGTAACATACATTTCCAAAACAACTCATGAGGAAAGTCTATACAGAAGCTATGCTTTGCCCACTGTAGAATGCTTTGTACCCGTATCATTCTATTCTACACCATGCCCATTACTGCGGAATAGTGTTTCCCAAATGGTATTCTATGGAACACCCGAGTTCTGCGAGGTGAACATAAGGGTTCTGCAAGAAAATTCCATGACAATAAGATTTTATTATTTAAAAAATATTTAACCTTTATGATTTTTTTAAAAACAATTTTCATTTGTGTTTGTCACAATAAGTGTCCCTGTGTAATGCCAGCTTAGCCAGAGAGCGGGGACGATGTTTCAAAATGATCTGAACAAATTGGAGAAATGGTCTGAGGTAAACAGGATGAAGTTTAATAAAGGCAAGTGCTCCACTTAGGAAGGAACAATCAGTTGCACACATACAGAATGGGAAGCAACTGTCTCGGAAGGAGTACGGCAAAAAGGAATCTAAGGGTTATAGTGGACCACGAGTTGAATATGAGTCAGCAGTGTGATGCTGTTGCAAAAAAAGCAAACATGATTCTGGGATGCATTAACAGGTGTGTTGTGAGCAAGACGCAAGAAGTCATTCTTCCGCTCTACTCTGCGCTAGTTAGGCCTCAGTTGGAGTATTGTGTCCAGTTCTGGGCACCGCATTTCAAGAAAGATGTGGGGAAATTGGAGTGGGTCCAGAGCAGAACAACAAGAATGATTAAAGGTCTAGAGAACATGACCTATGAAGGAAGGCTGAAAAAATTGGGTTTGGTTAGTTTAGAAAAGAGAAGATGGAGGGGGGACATGAGAGAGGTTGTGGAATCTCCATCTCTGGAGATATTTAAGAGTAGGTTAGATAAATGTCTATCAGGGATGGTCTAGACAGTATTTGGTCCTGCCATGAGGGCAGGGGACTGGACTCAATGACCCCTCGAGGTCCCTTCCAATCCTAGTATTCTATGATTCTATATCACTATTCAGCGTTGCGCGTGCAGTCATTCAGTGGTGCGTTCACCTGTTATATACCACCGTAAATCCCCGTACTTACTCTCAGGGAGCGTGGATCATGTGGGTGAATACGAATATACTAGCGCCGCATCGGACAAAGTCGAAGCTTCGGCTGTCAAACCAATTGCTTTGTATGAGCTTTATTTTTTGTACACATTAAATGTGATTTTTATTTTTAAATATGTGCAATTAAACTAAATGTTGCTCTCATGACCTTGTTTAGCATTTGTTTATTATTATCCTTACTTATTTGTGGTCTACTTTTTCAGCTCCATATTTAAGACTTATTAGGGGTTCTGCAAAATTCTTTCGAGTTTAAAAGGGTTCGGCAGCCAAATAAAATTGGGAAACACTGCTGTGGAATATTGAGATGCTGTTGTTATGGGTTTCTTTTCCCCCCACTAGTAGGACTCAAAACCCACATGGTAGAAGCTTTTTCCATTCTTTTTCTGACTGTTCCCAAAGGAGGAAATGTCAGACACAATATAACTTAGCAATTTTACAAGCCAATGAAAGATGCTGGTAGATGTTTCAAGAATTTTTGGCATTTCCTACCAGTGGGGGGGAAAGATACTCATTACAACAGCATATTAAATAGATTCAGAACAATAGAAATGACTGGCCAGAGTGCCTTTAAAATATTTTGATTTAATATCATGGTGCCTATGCCACCGGTAGAAGCATAGAATCCTAGGGCTGGAAGAGACCTCAGGAGTCATTGAGTTCAGCCCCCTGCTAAAAGCACGCCCATCCCCAACTAAATCATCCCAGCCAGGGCTTTGTCAACCTGGGACTTAAAAACTTCTAGGGATGGAGATTCCATCCCCTCCTTAGGGAACCCACCCTTCTAGTGAAATAGGTTTTCCTAATATCCAACCTAGACCTCCCCCACTGCAACTTGACACCATTGCTTCTTGTTCTGCCATCCGTCACTACTGTGAACAGCCTCTTTCCATCCTCTTTGGAACCTCCCTTCAGGAAGTTGAAGGTTGCTATCAAATCCCCCCTCACTCTTCTCTTCTGAAGACTAAATAAGCCCAAATCCCTCAGCCTCTCCTCGTAGGTCATGTGCTCCAACCTCCTAATCATTTTGGTTGCCCTCTGCTGGACCTTCTCCAGTTCTTCCACATTCTTTCTATAGTGGAGGGCCCACAACTGGACATACTACTCCAGATGTGGCCTCACCAATGCTGAATAAGGGGAATAATAACGTCTCTAGATCTGCTGGCAATGTTCCTCCTAATGCACCCTAATATGCCATTAGCCTTCTTGGCCACAAGGGCACACTGTTGACTCATATCCAGCTTCTCATCCACTGTAATCCCCAGGTCCTTTTCTGCCAAACTGCTACTTAGCCAGTCGGTCCCCAGCTTGTAACTGTGCTTGGGATTCTTCTGTCCCAAGTGCAGGACTCTGCACTTGTCCTTGTTGAACCTCATCAGTTTTCTTTTGGTTCAATCCTCCAATTTGTCTAGGTCACTCTGGACCCTATCCAGCAAATCTACCTCTCCCCCAGCTTAGTATCATCTGCAAACTTGCTAAGGGTGCAATCCATCCCCTCGTCCAGGTCATTAATAAAGATGTTGAACAAAATCGACCATAGAACCGATCCTCGGGGCACTGTGCTTGAAACTGACCACCAACCTGACATCGAGCCATTGATCACTACCCGTTGTGCCAGACAATCTAGTCAGCTTCTATCCACCGTATCAAAAGCTTTGCTAAAGTCAAACCTATGTCCATCCTCCCCCCTTACTGAATATTTAAATAGTAGATCAGGGGTCTTGAACTCCCAGCCCAGGGGTCATCTCTGGACTTGGGCATATTGGCAATCCTGCCTGGGAGACCTCGTGGCCCAGAGGACATGTCCAAACCTGTCCCCCAATTCCTGCCTGTTCCTGCCATCATCTCTCTCCCACGATGGCACGCCAGCCTTAGGGATTACTGGGGCAGGGAAGACATGTCTTCCTACCCAGGCCACCCCACCTCCCGGGTTGGATTGTGAATGTGCTCCTGCCCATAGTTGGCCTGTAGGCCAGGAGTTTGAGACCCTTGTTGTGGATCAAGCATGACCAGGGTAGGGCTGTAACTCATTTAGGAGGAAGACTAACAAATTGAGTATCTGTGTGTTCATTTCACTGGGAGAATGCGTCAAGATAGGGGGTTACCTGCAGAGACCCACCTACAAGCTTGGCAGGTGCCCAGGGCTCGGTGGGAAGCCAGAGCTATCCATGTAGAACCCTTGCGTCCCCAAAACATGCTTATCCCTGGCAGCAGCTGGTGATTGGAGAAGACAACCCCAGCCACTGCTATTGATGCTCTACTTACAGTCATTTGCCATTTTATGAGGACGAAGAATTGGTCTGAGCAGGAATGGTCCAGAGAGATCAGAGGAGCAAGGAATGATGTCTCCAGAACAGATGGGAGTGCGACTTGAAATTGGTTTGGGGGTAGGTCTGGGGCAGGAGATTGCTTTTTCATGGCAATTCCTCCCTACTCCGCCACACACAAGCAATTCCCCCATGATTTGTCTTGCTAAGGAGATGCTGTATGACAACAAAGGGAAGCATGATTTGTAGGGGAGCGATCCTCATCCAAGCGAGAGACAGTGTCCCGAGAGCATGTCTAACACTATGCCAAACTGTGGGAAACATCGGACTAACAAGTTTCTCATGAGGAAATTTACCTTGTTGTTCAGACTAAATTATCCTGCATATAATTTTATCTCATTACTCCTACTTGTATGAACTTGGATCACCTTAGCCCTTTCCTCTGCAAGATGTAAAAGCAAGATGAGCACTTTTTCCTGTATCCCCTCTCCAAATGGCTTTACAACCCCAGAGAAAGTATCTGTCACATGTTTAGATTACTGCTGTAGCCTGCCAAGTGGTATCTTTTCCTATCCTATCCCTTTTACTATATTTTTAGTGATGCCAGTAATGCAAGACCTGCAGGGCTCGACTTATCCTGTATGAGTCGGCTTTCACAGTAGTGGAGTGTGATAAGTAAGGGTTAATATTTCTTTTTTTTGGAATTAAACTGAATATCCTTAATATCTCTTTAGAAATTGTGAAAGATTTTGTGGCGAAATCCTCAGCTGGGCCAGTACACAGAGAGGGTATGTGACTCAGTGCCCCATGAGACCTAAAATAGGCCCAAAATGGCAAGACTCAGCAACTGGCGTTTTGAGTAAGGAAACAGGCCTTCTTGCACCTAACCGTGGGTTCTTGCTTTTTCCCACATCTGGGAACAAGTCCATGGGGACATCCAATGATCTTATTCATACATATTCAAAAGATGTCCCAATATCACCCTCCAATCAAGTATGTGTACCCACACAATCTCAGAGTGCGGAAATCTGCTTATGGTTATTAGGGATTGGGTGGTAACGAGGCAAAGAGATTGATCAAAGTGATGGGAATAAGGAATTTTGGGGCTTGAGAACAAGCTCTCTCTTCTTCCTAATTAAGTATCTTCTCTTTTCATGTTCAAGCTTTTACTTTACTCTACTTTACTTTGCTTCTAAATTGCTCTGCTTGTACATTTTCCATACTTCACCTTGCACCAAAGTCCCACAAGCGGAGGGAGGCTGGTCCTTTCACGCTCGGTCTTCTGGGAGAAGGGAATGTGAGTAGGGTATTAAATTAAGTAACTATCTGTATACTTGCCAGATTTTGTTAATGTTTCCTCAGGGGTGATTGACTCAATCTGTGTGCTCAGTGCTGTGTGCTTTGTTTCGTTTGCCATATTAATACCCATCATGACAAAAATTGTCGTCATTTGGTACGATCCTCACTGTGAGTATGGCTGCTGGTGTGGGCTCCCAGATCCACTTCCAGACATAAAGCTTCACAATTCTCAACTTTTGTGACCTGGGGGAAGGAGGACAAAACCTACAACCTTCTAGTCCCATGGGCGAGCATTACCCACATAAGTTCTACTACACTTCACCCCCAGGCAACGCTGCCCACATTTTGCACTCATTTATATTCATGCTTTCCCCCCATGGATTGTGTTAAGAGTTGATGTGTGCCAATAACTCAGGCTAGGTCTACACTACAGAGTTTTTGCACAAAAACTCGTGGAGCATCTACACCATAAGCACGTTTTTGCACAAGTAAAGTGAAAAAACAGAGGGGGTTTTCCGGTGTAGGTATTCCTCCTCCTACGAGGAATAACTCCTTTTTGTGCAAAAGCTCTTGTGCAAAAAGGTGTGTGTGGACAAAGGAAGAGGGATTTTTGTGCAAAAAGAGGCAATCGAAAAAAGCGTAGGTGCTCTAGTGGCCATTATGTAAATAACAATCAGAGTTTCCTTTCAAGAGAGCATCCAGGCAGCCTGGACGCTCTCTTTTGCACAAGCGCATCACTTTTTCGATGCGCTTTTGCAGTGTGGACACACTCTTGTGCAAGAAGTTTTTGTGGAAGATCTCTTCCGCAAAAAGCCTGTAGTGTAGACATAGCCTGAAGAAAGAACATGGTCCAAGAGGCCCCAGGACTTGTTTTCATTAGCTCCGAAGGCAGATTGCTATAATACATCCCAGGGATGTTTCTGTCTTTGCCAAGAACTAATGAACGATACAACAAATGAGTAAGAGGATCTGTAGTGACACGGCCGTACGACTTCCTGTAAAACTGAGAATTCTGAAGAGTTACGTTATGAGAAACTGCAGCTCGTACGGCTGAAAAGCCCCAGTGCCAGACACAGCCATGTGGGAATTGTGGGGAAACTTGTTGACTTTACTAAGCTGGCAAGGGGAAGAGTAATGCACGCCTTGAATGGGAACAGGATATACCGGTATGAAGACTTCTGTTCTGCAAGCGGAATAATAAAATAAATCCATGTGTCCTGACCATGCAGCAGGCCACCAAGACAGGAGCCCAGACAAGGCAGAGCATCTTATGGGGAGGGTGGAGGGGGGAGAGGCACTGCCTATTGGTTATGGCTGCTCTCAAACTAACTGGCAATGGGTTTTGATCCCACTTTGGATTTCCCCACCACAGATCACACTGGAGAGGACATGGGGAATGGAGCTGAAGCAGACACTGAGGCTACGTCTACACAGGCACCCTTTTCCGGAAAAGGGATGCAAAT
>JANRFK010001234.1:119556850-119570792 GCA_030068395.1 Apalone spinifera
GAGCCATCCGTCTCCACAGAGCTGCTGCTGCTTTCCAGCAGTCTTGGCTCAACTTCCAGAGAAGCACCGGTAGTATCTAGAGCCCTTCACAGAGTCCTCACAGCCAGAGGGGCATTCCCCATACTAGGCAAGAACATTTTCTTCTCTCCTTATGCCTTAGTAGCAGCCATTTTCTGTTACTGAGCTGTGCCTGAAAGTGTCGGCCAGGGTGACCCCAGGCCCATTCAGTGCTGATGTCTTGTGCTACTACAGGTTGGACCTCCCTAGTCCGGCATCCTTGGGACCTGAGCAATCTTGAACAAGGGAGTTTGCCGGAGCAGGGGATGTCAGGCCTCTGGCTCTCCTCCTGGTCACACTGCCGGCCATTGTGCTGCCCCCCAGCCCACCTGCGGGGCTCTGCTGCCTCCCAGCCCACTGGTGGGTTTGCTGTTCAGGCCACTTCAGCTGGTGGGGCTCCCTGCCCCTGGCCAGGCTTCCCTCCATCTGCCAGGCCCGCTGTGGCTGGTGGGGATTTTCTCCCAGACGCCAACCTCATTCCAGCTGGCAGGGCTCTGCACCCCTGGCTGGCAGAGCTCCCTGGCATTAGCTAGTGGAGCTCCCTGCCCCTAGCTGCTGGCCCCACTCTGGCCAGTGGGGCTCTGCACCCTGGCTAATGGAGCTCCCTGCCCCCCAGCCCATTGGCTGATCTCCTATCCCCCAGGCCACTGGTTCTGTGGGCTGCCAGCCACTAGCAACTTCTGAAACTAGGGCTCTCTGGTCCTGCAACATCTGTGATCCTGTCAGACCATGAATGTTGCCAGACCAGAGTGTCCCGGACTACAGAGTTTCCACCTGCATTTCCTAAGAAGGCCATTGGCATTTTATGGCCCCCAAACTCTACTGTGTGTTGTACTTGAACCAAAATGCCCCAAACTGTCTTGTAACTAAAACCCAAATCACGCCTGGCCCGGTCACTCAGGTCTCCTTGCTCTCCAGCAAATACCAGCAGAGAGCTTGCTCACTGCCCCTCTGCAATTCCTCAGCAGCTCCGGGATGCTTTTCTCCTGTTTCACCAATAAGTGGCAGCACTGGAACTCCCTTCTCTCTAAAGGAGCAGGCCACAGGGTTTGAAAGTATTAAAATACATAATCACGGTGGAGACATGCAAAGCTGCCAGTTCCCATTATGTGTTCCCCACCCCCCCAATCCTTTAGTCAGCTTTAAAATTCTCCCTGCGTAAACACCCTGCATTCTTCTCTCTGTGTTTGTCTGTTCCTACACAGCACAGATGCACAGAGTTGTGCCTATAACTCCAAAGTCAGAAGTAATGAGAAGAGGAGAGGCCAGTCTTGAGTTAGTGAGATCCTACCGTAGGATCACCAGGTTACTCTGGCCTCACCAAAGGCAGTGAGGACTAATAGGGAAGCACATAGATAGGCATGTCTTTAGCAGGCTGAGGACAAAATTTAAGTTCCTACCTTGTCATATGTGTCTACCTACACACTATACACTTGAGCATAAGGGCAGAGCATTGGAAGATTCTACCAGCCTCTTGGGACTATCGGTTTCTGCTGACCCAAATGGAAAGAGAGGGCTTCCAAGTTTTAGGAGGTGAATAGAAGGACATCCAGGCAGGTGGACATTGTGAACTCTGGGTTTTCATTTCTTCTTTGGAAGTTTTATTGAAAACATTTTGAGCTTCTTCATGTCTGTTTGCAAATCCATCAGGAAAAAAAAATAAAGATAAAATGATTCAGAAATGGGTTGAAAATCTTAATCAAGTTCAAAGAAAACAGATGTTTCAGGAAATTAAACATGTAGGGCAAAATTGAGATCTGAGCTGCAGTGGCGTAAATCTGGAGCAATTCAACAGAAGGCAATGGGATTATTTTGGATTTCCATCAGTGTAACTGAGGCTAGGATGTGAGTCCTAATTATTCAGCCTTGTCTGGACAGGTTTCCTAAGCTGATTCCCAATACAGAACACTGAATGTATTCACTGAAATAAATACAAATATTTTTCAGGAGTTATGAGGCATTAAAATTCAAATCAAGTTCCAGTATGCCACAGACAGATGCCCTTCTAACTTCTGCTGCACTAGCTGGGAATGTACAATAGATGGTGTATGGAAAGCATCTCTCACCTTTGTTTGCCAGGAGTTTTCCTGCTCCTGCGAGAGAGCAAAGAGCCTTTTGGCTGGGTAATGTGATTGCACTGAGTAAAATATGGAGCAGCCTTTGAGCTCCTTGCAAAGAGTGTTGTGTTTGAAGTTTGGAGAGCTGCTGCCAATGCGCCACGCAGCATCGTGACAGGGTGGACTAGACCTGAAGCCCCCTGCTGGAGGCTTATGGCCTTGCCATACCCCGCCCCAGGGAAAAGAGCAGAGGAGAAGCCAATAAGAGCTCAGCAAGCCAATATAAACAAGCTGCTGGGCTGGGTCCTTCCAGTTCCTCTTTGGAGCTCAAGCCAGGCACACCCAGTGACTGACTATGAAGGCAGCAGTACTTTGGACAGGTCAGTGTGTAGGGTGGGTTGCAGACCCGGCAGAAGCCCAGATCTGGCAGCTGAAAACAGGGCATGGTTGGTAGAGAGAACTGCAGAACCCTGGTCAGGGTGCTGCGAGAACTTTGAAAAAAAGCCCTGAGAGAGGGCAAGGATGGAGCACATTTCAGGGGGAGTGGCCCAGGCAGTGAGTAGCGGTGACACAGTAAGAACTGACACTTAGCAATTGTCAATATACAGGGTCCCTGAGCCAGGACCCAGAGGAATGAGTGGGCCTGTTCCCCTTCTCCCTCCCCCTGCAACTTCCCAGTAGCTACTTGAGGGTGCAGGAAAGAAGCCTGGTCCTAGGTGACCCAGAAGAAAGGACATCTGGGACACCCTCCAGTTCCACAGCCAGTCACTGGAGTGGGAGCTTGTGGACACATGTCCTTGGGGGTGCTCAAGAGAGAGTGAGCCCTTTACAAGTCCTCACAAGATTTGCAAAATGAGTGTTCGTGATTGCTTCCATTTCCTAGCTGCTGCCATTAGGGATTCAGCATAAAGGAAAGTAATGTGCTGCTTTCACCTGGGTATCGTTATTATGGGCAAGACTCTGAACAGTGACTAATGATTTTTGCATACCAGGCTTGATGCACCTTTGGAGGTGCCTGGGTTTTTTTTTTTGTATGACAAAACCCAAACTCCAACAGAGTAGTCAAGGGACGAGTGTTAAGTAAATGTGGGCAGATTGATGCTTTTGGTTGGAAACTGAGAAGCTCGGTGGTTCTCATTTTGAGCTAAAGCCAAGGGAAACTCAGATGTGGCTGAATTTTGCCCTAAAATACCAGATTAGTTTGTAAACTGTCCTCTATAAACAAATCAAATCCATATTCTTATCACAAGTAAGCATGTTCTTTCTGGGTTTGGCTTTGTTTTTAACAGATGGTTACACAAGGTACACATCAGCCTACTCATCCTCTTTGAATCAGAGAGGGGTAGCTGTGAGAGTCTATAACTTTAAAAACAACTTTAAAAAAGCCCAATCAAGATCATGTCATGTGTGGAAGTGGGTTTTGCCCACGAACACTCCTGAGACTATATAAATTTTTGTTACTCTGTCAGGTGCCACAGGACTACTCGTTTTTTATTAAAAGTTGTCTTTGAATCTCGTTTTTTCTCGGCTTGTTGTGCAGCATCTCTCTTGCCCTCATTCGCTCTGGCTCAGACACTCACAGTCCCATTGTATCCTGACTGGAGGTAAGTGGACCCACTCAGCAGTAATGACTGAGTCTTAATGCACAGTTCTTGCTCCCCTTAGTAGAAGAGATTTGCATTCAGACACAGGGCTATGGAGAGGGTCATTCTGTTACATCTTCTTTTTAACAAAACCTACCAGAATATTTCTGTCCCTTGAACTGTTAAAATAGAAAACATTTATTTTCATTCATTAAAATAATCATCTCACTCTACTTTTACTTCAATTTATCTCCTAGAATATTTATATGACTCTGATATATAACCCCTTATGTCAGTTTTCTTTTTCCATTTAGCAGCTTTCTGTTATTTCCTCCTCTGTTTCTATCTCTTCATTTAGCACATGCTGGACTGCTACCTGCCCTCCCATACCAAAAGCGATTCAATTGTCTTTATTTGATCCTTTTTCAGTTGACATTTTACATACGAACAGTCATACTGGGTCGGTCCAAAGGTCCATCTAGCCCAGTATCCTGTCTGCCGACAGTGGCTAATACCAGATGCCCCAGAGGGAGAGAACACAACAGGTAATCCTCACATGATCCCTCCTCTATCACCCACCTTCAGACAAACAGAGGCTAAGGACACCATTCCTACCCATCCTGGCTAATCGCCATTGATGGACCTAACCTCCATGAATCTATCTAGCTCTTTTTTTGAACCCTGTTAAAGTCCTAGCCTTCACCACATCTTCTGGCAAGGAGTTCCAGAGATTGACTGACTGTGCTCTGAGTGAAGAAAAACTTCCTTTTGTTTGTTTTAAACCTGCTGCCTATTAATTTCATTTGGTGATCCCTACTTCTTATATTGTGGGAATAATAAATAACTTTTCCTTATTCACTTTTTCCACACCAGTCATGATTTTATAGACCTCTATCATATCCCCCTTTAGTCTCCTCTTTTCTAAGCTGAAAAGGCCAAGTCTTTTCAATCTTTGTTCATATGGGACCTGTTCCAAACCCCTAATCATTTTTGTTGCCCTTTTCTGAACCTTTTCCAATGCCAATATTTTTTTTGACATTTTTTGATATTTTGTCATCAATCTCAAAAGTGGTGATTTTAAAAGGAACTTGAACAGTATTCCAGTGTGTTGGCTAAGCAAGATCTTTCAGAAAGCTCCCACTCAGTCATCAAAATGTTGTTTATGCAGATCCAGTTTTTGTGTCATTACTCTCTTTTTATGAGGTACAGGTTATATCTGATAGGCCAAGAGGCCTGCTTCCAGTTAGTAAATGGCAAAGGTTGACATGTTCAAAACCAACCAGAGGGTTTAGCCACACCTCCCATTACTTTGAATGGCAGTTTTGTGCCTAAGTCTTCTGGTTGGCTTTGTAAATCTCTACAAAGTCAAGTCAGTTTTATTAGATCATGTGTGATGCCTTCTGTGAATACAAAAACCAAAACCATACATAATATAGAACTACCACCCCTAAAAACTACATTAAAATGTCAATCATAACTTAATAAAATCTCTCTCTTCAGCACAATGCTAAAAGGGCAAAAATTGCTATTGGTTTAATTATACCAGAGTCTGAGAAAATACTAAAATATTATTTTTGACATGGTGACAATGTTTTGGGGTTTTTTGTTTAGTTTTGCGAAAGAAATAAAATCCAGCATGCACTCAAAAGCTGGAAAATTCTACAATCCAATTAATAATGAAGTAGATTTCCCACATCTTTCTTCAAAAGACAGCAATGTTCATGGTTTGAAGTCTTAGCTGAATATATGCCTTATATAAACAATAATTTAATAATTCATTCAATTATGGTTCAAAACCATGAGCCAACATCAAAATAGAAAATCAAAAGACAAGGTAGGACTCATGAATGATAGCCAGATTTTATTGTTGGTAATATCTGTTACTCTGAGTATGAGTAAGTTGATTAAAAATATTGACTATACGTAATAATAGATAAGACTTGCACCTTCATATTCTTTATCAAAATATGTTTTTGAATATGAATATACCTAACTTGAATGTGATTTATGCGAAATGTGGCATGTGGCCTTTTACTGAAAAGCTTGTAATCCACTGAATATGTATGATCTCCTGTATTTGAAGCTAGAAATATGAAGTATATGCCTGTTTATATATCTATATGTGGTAATGAAGGCCATGGCAAGTACTCAAGAAACTTAATGGCCCAGTACTCTTGACAATGATCTGGAAATAGTCTTGTTTTTCCTGTAGGCCTGTACTATGGTTGGTCCTGCCAGGACATGTGGCCAGGTTACCTGATGCTAGAACCCATTTTGGATGTGGTACTTTTCCATGGGAGTGAGAGAGGATTGAAACTGAATAGAAAGTTTCTGAATTGGTCAAAAGCTATCTATAGGCAGGGCAGTTGGCAGTTGCCAGACACCAAGACACCTACTGCTTATCACCCAGGGCACATCTACACGACAGGGCAAAAGTCAAATTAAGCTACACAACTTCAGCTACATCGATTGCGTAACTGAAGTTGAAATAGCTTAATTTGGCTTTTGGTGCTGTCTATGCAACAGGAAGTTGAAGAAAGAACACTCTTCCTTCGACTTCCCTTACTCCTCGTGAAATGAGGGTTACAGGAGTCAGAGTAAGAAGTCCTCGAGCTCGACGTTATTTCAAAATAATGGCTTGCTGTGTAGACGCACTCTTTGTTGTTTTGGAATAACATCAGGTTTTTGTTTTGTTTTGCTTAATAACTTTCTTTGGTCTGTCTGCTATCACTTGCAACCACTTAAATCCTATTTTTAATATTTAATAATATCACATTTGACCCAGTGTAAATACAGTAGTTGTTACTAAAAGGAAGGGGGGGGGGCAACACCGGTGCATCTCCCTTGCATTGATAAAGGGAGAGAAAACTTATGAGCTGGCTCTGTATAAAATCCATCTTACTCTGCATAAAAATTATCTGCGGTTCTGGTCCCATTAGGTCTGTGTACCTCAGTGCTGCCAAGTTCCTATGACTGAACCTTCCCAGAACTGAGTTGCTCTCAGTTTCTCTGTTGTGGGCTGTGTCCCCCAGCTCTGTGCCTTTGCTGGGGGAGACCAGAGGTTCAGGTGCAGCAGGACAGGTGGTGAAATTCCCCAGAAGGCAGGTGGTAGATAGGTAGGCTCAGTGGTATGATTAGCCCATCAAGTGACACCAAGGTGATCTCTGTGACTCAACCTGTCACAACAGAAAAACCCAGACCTAGCTATAATAAATCAAAGGGTCCTGTATTATGGAAATAAGGAGTACGTGGGTTTTTTTCCATCTCCTGAAGGGAAAGGTGAGCAATCTATAATCTGGAAGCATATAGATCTCAGACCAAAATTTAGAGTAGCAATTGAAGCTCTGATACTCACAGAAAATCACCTATCTTGGCACTTAAAGAGGCATGGTAGAATTTGGAAGTATTAAGTCTCCTCAAAACATTATTCTGGACAATCTCTAAGGCTAAAATTTGATCCCTAACCTCATAGGTTGTCTGCAATATTATTTTAGCATGGAAAAACCTTAGCTGTGAGGCAACTCTGTTTGCACCATATGCGCATGTAAAACAGAGCAAAGCTAAGGGACTTTTGTTTGAAGAATGGTAAGGAGATTCCCAGTGCAAATGCTGAAGCTTTATCCCTAAATAAGTAAAATCAAAGACTTGTTCTACAGAGTGGCCTTCTATGTCCCACTCAGTTTAGGGAGGGTTCGTCCCCAGAATCATGGCCTTTTATTGTAATTCAGAACCAGGTTTTGAGAATGACAATAAGAGGAAAAATAAGATAATAGTTGGTGGAGGCCTCTGGGAGTTTGTGATAAAACAGCCATGTCATTGCCGTATAACAGCATCAGAATAGATTTACCCTTAATTTGTGACAGAGAGAAGTGTTTCTCCTTCAGAACATTCACCACATCACTAATATATAATGGGGACCCATTTTGACAATTCAGGAAGTCTTGCTGACCCAAGGCAATTCAAAAACAAGGGAAGGCGGGGGGGCAGAGCCACCTGGGGAGACACTTGGCGACCCTTTTGAAATGTAATGGCGACCCATAGGTTGGGAAACCCACAGGACTCTCTGGCATCCTCCACAGGAAGTAGGAAATATGTATGTACATTCTTCCTTGGCTTTATCTTACTGTACCCATATTGCCCTGGTGTAGTGTCTTTAAAATATGCAGAAGTCAGAGGTCACTAGTCACCCGTCTTCATTTTGCCCAAAGTTTATCTGATTTTATAGAATCAAATTCCATCTTTGGAACTATGAAAGCAGCATGCAAACAAGTATGCTTACCCATGGTACGTTTACAAGTCAAAATTTTAGCAAAATTAGACTTCGAAGCCCATATTTTGAATTTAGACTGTAAAACTTTGGAACAAATCTTTTATTCTGCATTTAGCAGATTAATAGGTGTGTATAAAACAGGATTCTTTCTACCTCCTTTTATAAACATAGGGTTTATGATACCGGGTTTCCAGCCAGATGGAATCCATCCAGGGTGACTAATAACCATAAATAATGTAGCCAAGACAATGGACCACCAATAAAGATTCTCCTAAAAATCTTCGGGGGGGAGGGGGAAATCTTGTGCTGAAGGTTTGTTTCCTTCATTGGGTGAAGGTAAATGACAGGATTCTACTGTCTATTACTGGAGGCCACAGAAGTAAATCAGCATGATTCCTCATTGCATCAACTATTGTAAAAACATGATTGAGGGAGAATCATTACAGGCCTGGCCAAAATGTTCTGCCAGAGTTCATTAAGAAAATGGGGTTCCTCAGCTGAGGTATATCTACCAAAGCTCAAGGCCATCATTTTCCAAAATGTGGAAGTATTTTTAGCTGCTGCTTCAAAATCTTTTCACAAAGATCCAATAGAGTCTTGCTTTTTGTGTTATAATAAAACGTCATCTTCTGGCAGCTAGTAAATCCAAAAGTAGATTTGGAGAGGGTTTGAGACTTATCCTATTAGCTATATGTGCTAGAACAGACTCTTCCTTCATCATCTGCATCAAATCAAGTGAGTGGATTTTTGTTTTGGTTTTTGTTTTGGTTTGGTTTTTTTGAGTGTGGAACGATAATTAAAACCCAAAATAATTTAGAGACAAATGATTGTGAGGACTTTACCAACAACTCTGATTTACAAATGTGACAAGAAATTGGACTTAATAGTTACATCTCTCAGAAATCTAAGAGCAGAATCCTTCAGTCTCATAGATAATTTCTCATGAAAAGCTGGAGTCCATTTTACTCTTTTACAACCACGTTGTTCCAAAGGAATAATTAAAGCACCATCATTCATTGGAAAGAAAACTTACTTTAAAAAGGGTTCATCATTCATGATTATATAAAGAAGTTGATGGTCACTGTCTGGGTGAGAAAGTGTAAAGAAATCCATATACCAGAACCATTTAATTATAGGGATGATAATATAATCAATAATATTACCCTATTCTATGAAATTTAGGTAAAATGTCTTTCTTTATCCTCTGCCCTTCTTCCATTTACCAGTATAAGATTAAATGTATGTAATAAAACCATTAATTTTTGTCTGTCGATGTTAGTCACCTGGGGTACATCTAGACTACAGGCTTTTGTCGACAGTATCTGTCGACAAAACTTCTGTCAACAAAGAGTGTCTAGACTACATCCAGTTTTGTCAACAAAGCAAGCCGCTTTGTCGACATGACAGTGTAGATGCAAAGGACAGTGTAGATGCAATAATGCCTTCTGTCGACAGAACTCTGGCGACAAAAGGCATTATTCCTCGTAGAATGAGGCTTACAGATGTCGACAAAACTGCTGAGTTCTGTCGATGTTATGTAGACAGAACTCAGCGGCAGTGTAGATGCAGGTATAATTTTGTCGACAAAAGCCCACTTTTGTCGACAAAACCCTGTAGTCTAGACTCACCCCTGATGTCTAGAATTTCAAAGGGGAAGTTCAAAAACCTCTGTTTTCTTCCCCTACTAGTCAGTTCAGTGGAGGACCTATTTGAGCCTTAATCTCCCCCCCCAAAAAAAGGAAATAAGCCATTGGGAACATTAGATCTACCATATAAATTTTCTCATCCAGGAACTCCCACAATAATTCCAAATAAAATGGGGAGGCTATGGGAGCAAATAAATATTTAATTCGAAAATTTTGAGATTAGGGATTTTTAAAACATATATATATAGCCTGAATGCCATGAGACTTTGATTCCAAGGGTGAAATCTGGTCTTTCAGGCAATATGATCATTCCTTTTGATCTATGAATTCTTTTTTTTTTCCACAACTCCTTGAAGAAAGATCTCCCTCTGAGCTGGGCTATGTGGATCATTCATGTCTTTGCTACATGTGAGTAAATGAATGATAGAATATTAGATTGGAAAAGACCTCAGGAGGTCAAATCCAGTCCTCTGCACTCATGGCAGGATCACGCGTTATCTAGAGCATCCCTGACAGATGTACTGACAGCCCACATTATTCTCTATACAGTAATTTATCCCACCACCTATCAATCCTATGCACTCTATGGTAGAGATGGTTTCTACTGGGTATAGAAGCTCCTTTAAACTTTACTGAGCCTAGGTCTTGCGCTGATCCTGAGCCTAGAGAACAAGTGAGTTGTAACAGATGTCCTAATGGCTAAATCAAGTGGAATCTGGCCCAATCTGACATTTTCAAGGGGATGGAAATCTTCATATTTTGTAAGATTTGGTCAGCTGCAGGTTAGGAATAGAAGAACTTGCAGGCGAGCAGATAGACAATTACATACCTGACTGAATACTACAGAACCCTGTCTAGTACTGCTGAGGGTACACATTAGTAGCAAGCACCTTCGGGAAGGTATATTTGATCCACTTTTCCTTATAAAGGAAAAATCCATCTCTGAAGCATGTTGCAAAGATTGGTTTTAAAGTGCAGGTTGACTTTCAAAGGTGACTATGTATGTAAATATATGCTTACATGCAATATGTTGTTCAACTCCTAGGACTCTGCTGCAGAGGGGTACAGTCTAGACATACCCTGTGTGCTATACAGATTTCCAGACAAAGTCTGATCCTGGTAAACAAGGGAGGCAGAGCTGGAATTCAAGATGCGTGGAAGCATGCTTCTGTATCTAGTTTGCAGCGGTTTGCTTGAATAAACTCCTCTCCTAATTAAGATGGACTACTATTCCATATTTCTTTCTTTATCTCTCTTTCTCTTATATGTAGTCTGGTCATGTCAACAATTTTCAAGGCACAAAGACCTCCAGGAAGTTGAGTCATTTTGCAGTCTTCAACCACATGTAGTAGACTGACTCTAAAATGCCATCTAAATTCTGCTGACACTTTATAAAGGGCAGTGATAGGTTTCACATTCTTTTGTGTTTCACTGATTCCATATCAACAGTGGCCTATTTGCAAACAGATATTTTCTTCTAAGTACTAAGCCCACAAACAAACCCAGAGCGCTTTGAGTTTGTGATGGATCGGAGGGCTACTACCCTTTTTTAAACATCCCAGGATTCAATAAATAAAGGATTAAAACCAGAACAGTGGGTATCCAGGAAGTATAGGCAGGAAGCCAGGAGAGCCAATGGGAAGAGAGGGAAAGTTTTTGAAATGAAACAAGTTTTGCCTACTTCAGTTTTCCTTTGTGGGTGAGTCAGAACAGGAGCTGGGAGAGAAATGGACTAAGCAGTAATAAGGCCTGGATTTCTCAGAAATATCCATGTCTAAGAAAATAAACCTAATTTTTGGAGCAACATATTTAAATAGAACAGAAGATATGTAGTTAGATGGGATCAAGTTATTTGCTTTGTGTGGTTTATTTTTTAAGTTTGGTTAAACTTCTCTATGCTAAACCCCCCATATGTTGTAAATGAAGCAGAATCCCAAGGAAACAATTTCTGTGCTTTAATCTTTTTCTTGTTGTTGTCCCATAACACCTAACAACCAAGTATGCTTTACCAACTATGTCTTCTTTGTTGAGTTGTTAAAATCACCTTTTTAAGACTATGATCTGATTCCTGTTTCCTAAAAAAGCAGGAGGTTCTGTGTGCACATGCCTGAGACTCAAGATCCACTATTAAGAAACTACAGTATGTTTTCAAGCTCTCTCCTAAGGGAGAGTTAAAGTGAATATAAGAATGTCCATGCTGGGTCAGAACAAAGGTTCATTTAGCTCAATATCCTATCTTCTAATAGTGACCAATGCCAGATGCCCCAGAGGGAATTAACAGAACAGGTAGTCACCAAGCGGATCCCATCCCTGTTGCCATTCCAGCTTCTGACAAACAGAGGCTGGAGCTACCATTCCTACCCATCCTGGCTGATAGCCATTGATGGACCTAAACTCCATGAATTTATCTAGCTCTTTTTTGAACCCTGTTAAAGTCCTGGCCTTCACAACATCCTCTGGCAAGGAGTTCCACAGATTGTGTGTCACATGAAAATATACTTCCTTTTGTTTGTTTTAAACCTGCTATCTATTGATTTCATTTGGTGAACTTGAGGTTACCCAACAGGAAGAAGTTCCCAACTGCTTCTTCCTGATTTTCAAGGGTTTGTGGGTTTGGGGGTTTTTTGTTTTTTTTGGGGGGGGAGGTTGGTTGTTGAGGGGGTTGCATTTTTTAAGGTCTCTTTCAGGTCCCCACCTTCTGCACTTGAAGTGCCAGAGTGGGGAACAGCCTTGACAGAGGTTCTTCAGGCTAAATCATGCCTTCAAATACACATCTTTAACTATATTGTCTTCAGAATCTGTTGTCAGAGGCACCCATGCAAACACCATTAAAGACTAAACCCCATTAAAGACTATTGATGTTACATAGGAGTCACCAAGAGTATAACCTATTGCAAGGTTTTTCAGAACATGTAGTTTTTGTAATTTGCTTATAATCATCTATAAAAAAACAGGAAATGCACATCCTGTATCGAACTTCAGATTTTAATTATTTTTTTCTTTTTACTGCTAGTGATAAACTATTTGTGGGGACAGCTTTCAAAAAAAGCTCCATAGCTCACTGGCAACATTGCAGGCTAATGAACTTAATGGTTTTACTTGACCATTGTCTTGCTATAAGATGATCTAGTTAGCTCGCAGAAGAGAGCCCACCTGAACAAAATGTTCAGCACAGATGAGTGTCGTGTTTGCCATTTGTTGCTATTAGTGGATCTGATTAGGCAGAATGATTGAAATAATTTTCATTCAGGCTGTGGATCAGAGAACTTCCAACTTGCATATTGGAAGTTTACAGTGACAAAAGTAAAATATCTGCAAGCTGCATGGAAACTTTTCAAAGACACTATAATAGAGGCCCAATGTAAGTGTATAGCCCCAAATTAAAAAAATACAATAAGAGAACCAAAAAAGTCCCACCATGGCTTAACAATCAAGTAAAAAAAAGCAGTGACAGATAAAAATACATCTTTTAAAAAGTGGAAGTCAAATCCTAGTGAGGAAAATAGAAAGGAACATAAACTTTGTCAAATTAAGTGTAAAAAATATAAGAAGAAAAGCCAAAAAGGAATTTGAAGAACAGCTAACCAAAAACTCAAAGTAATAGCAAAATGTTTTTAAGTACATTGGAAGCAGGAAGCTGACTAAACAACCAGTGGGACCCTTGGACGATCAAGATGCTAAAGGAGTACTCAAAGATGATAAAGTCATTGCAGAGAAGCTAAATGAATTCTTTGCTTCAGTCTTTACAACTGTGGATATTGGGGAGATTCCCAAACCTGAGCCATTCTTTTTAGGTGATAAATCTGAGGAATTGTCCCAGATTGAGGTGTCCCAGAGGAGGTTTGGAACAAATTGATGAAGTTAACAGTAACAAATCATCGGGACCAGATGGCATTCACTCAAGAGTTCTAAAAGAACTCAAATGGGAAATTGCAGAACTATTAACTGTGGTTTGTAACCAATCCTTTAAATCAGCTTCCATGCCTACTGACAGGAAGATGGCTAACATCACGCCAATATTTAAAAAGGGCTGTAAAGATGATCCTGGCAACTACAGACCGGTAAGTCAGTACCGGGCAAATTAGTTGAAACTATAGTAAAGAATAAAATTGTCAGACACATAAATGAACATAATTTGTTGGGGGAAAGTCAACAGGGTTTCTGTAAAGGGAAAGCATGCCTTACCAATCTGTTAGAGTTCTTTGAGGAGGGTCAACAAACAAACATTTATTGTTGATGTCAGCCGACGGTCAGGGCAGTGTGTGTCACCCAAGACTTTAACTGCTAAGGCACAAGGCCCCGTCGCAGCGGGCAGTCTAGGAGAGACTG
>JANRFK010001234.1:119619267-119631633 GCA_030068395.1 Apalone spinifera
AGGCTCGGCGATAGTCTAACGCTAAGCCTCATTTGCATAGCTCTGGAGCAAAAGTGCGCCAGTCTAGACATAGCCCTCATGTTTACGTATGCCCCCCCACCCGAGCACCCAGCCCCAGTTCAGTCTCTCGCTCTCATTTTAAGTAGGGATTCCCCAGTCCTCCTTCCTAGAGCTACGTCCCGATACGAAGTCTCTCAGGCTTTCCCTGGAGGGATCTCTGCCTTCTTCAGTACTCTGGTTTCCAAGTCCCCAACCCTTCCGACAGTCAGGGTCTCTAGCAACCTGCTGCTCGCTTGATCTCAGAGCCTTTCCTGCGGCAGCCTTTCATACTCTCTGCAAGTCTCAGAGGGGTGTCCGTGTTCATCTGTATCTGCAAAACAAGGAGGAGTCCTGCGGCACTTTACAGACTAACAGATTTATTTGTCCATAAGCATTTGTGGGTAAAAACATCGGACAAAGTGATTTATACCTGCACAATCTTGTACTCTCTGCCAGCGGGGCCAGCTGCCACCCCGGGCCTCAGGACACAGTGGGCGGGGCCAGTTCCATGCCCCAGAAAGGGCGGGGCATCAGGCGGAGAGCAGTCTTTCTGCCTGTTATACTCCCATGCTGGGAATTTCCTTCTCATTACTGCAGGATATGTAGTGGAAAGTAATCCCCCTCCCCAAATTGTTGTATATGTAACATTTGCTGTTAGCCTTAGTGGGTTGAGCATTGGCCTGGTAAACACAGGGTTGTGAGTTCTATTCCTGAAGGAGTCATTTAGGGATCTGAGGCAAATCTGTCAGGGATAGTACTTGGCTCTGCCCTGAGGGTGGGGACTGGACTTAATGACTTCTCAAGGTGCCTTCCAGCTCTGAGACATGTGTATCTCCATACATAAACTCTATGCTGCTCAGGAAAATTTGCAATGTCTCATTTATTCACAAAGTGAGTTTACTTTTTTTTTCCAGTACATTTTAACAGTGGGGCCCCCAATAATTAAATGTGTCTCCTGGAATATAAAGGGTTTGAATAGTCCCATTAAAAATACTCAATGCTTTGAAAATATACTGTTGACATTGCTGTGGTCCGGGAGACACATCTGTAAGAACTTGAAGGTTGTATATTGAAGCGTGATTGGGTAGGCCTCTCCGTTTCTAGTTACTTTAATTCAAAAGTGAGGGGTGTTGCTATACTAATGCATAACAAGTTGAATATTAGCATTCTAAGCACAAGGGCTAACAGGGAGGGCACATTTGCTCTGCTCAAGGCTGAAATTGGCAATTCTATAATCATCTTTCCTAATCTCCACAGGCCAAACCAGGATGATCCCAAACATTTTCTTTCTTTATTTCTTCCTTTTTTGGGGGGGGAGGGGAAGCGGATTAGCATAAATGGCACGAGGCACTATTCTGTTGTTATCACTGGAGATTTTAACAAAATGCTAGACCCAGTCCCTGCTAAATCTTCTCATTCTCCACATTAAAACACGAATACTCATCAGGTGCTTCTTACGTACATAACAGATTTAGGCTTATAGGATGTATGGAGAAGGGGTAATCCTGTAGACAGAAACTACAGGATTTTTTTCTATAATTCATTTAACGTATTCAAGAGTTGAAGTATTTCTGAGTGTCACAAGACTTGATCAATTTTGTAACTAATTGTAGCACTGGTATTACTGTTGTATCTGACCATGTTTCTATGTGATCTATGCCATCAAATGCCAGCAATGCCCCACTGCCATGTATATTGGCAGTCTGTTGGCAAACTGGACAATCTCTACAGAAAAGAATTAATGGACACAAATCAGTTATCCAAAAAGGCAACACACAGAAACTGGTTGGAGAACACTTTAACCTGGCCAGGCACTCATTAATGGATCTCAAAGTCATCATATTGTTTCAGGCCAGTTCCACAAGCCAAATACACAGGGAAGGGTTGGAACTTAACTTCATTTACAAGTTTAATTCTTATCAGAATGGAATGAACAAAGATATTGGCTGGCTAGCTTCCACAGCCTAATGACTTAACCAAACAAACAATGGAGGTGCTAATTGTGCTTATCAGCTTCTTCTAACTATTTGAACAATCTATTCACTGTCTTTTTTTCCTCCTTCCCACCCCCCCGCACTCCCCTCCTTCCCTTATTTATTCTTGGATCTGGACTTTTAATACTCCAGTCATCTGAAGAAGTGGATTGTGCCCACAAAAGCTCATGATACCATCTACATGTTTTATTAGTCTTGAAGGTGCTACCAGACTATTTGTTGTTTTTTAAGTTTTTCCATGTTCCTATACAAATGTCTTCTGGGGGCCCAGAATATGCATCCCAATTAATATGTGAAGATTAAGTATCTCTCTGCTGTTTGGTGCATCATTTGTTAAGTGCATCCAGGAGGAATCTGAAGTTCCTTTTTTCAAACAAATGCCCCCATTGCTTCATCAGCTGCCACTCTTTGGGAAGCCTTTAAAACCTTTATCAGAGTGTCTATTTTCTCTTATGCCGCCTTCAAAAAGAATTGGAGAGAACATAGACTGGGTACCGTTGCAAAGGAAATCAAGGTTTTGGATGTAGCCTCTGCTTCTGTCCCCATCCCAGAGAAACTCAGTCACTCTAATCGGATCCATCTACGATGTGAAATCAAAAGCTTCTGTCCCAAAGGGTTTTATTCTGTTTAAAGCAAAACTATTAGAAATCTGGAGGAAGAACCGGCCAGCTGTTGGCACACAGACAAAAGCAAGCGGCTAACGGAAATAAGATTGCTGCTGTTCACAAGAATGGCCATAAATTATGTACTACACAGTCCAATATTAATAAACAATTTCAACCACTGTATTCAAAATATATTTAGCAAAAGAGGGAATCTGTGAAGACGCCCTGGATAATTTGTTGCGGATGATTCTCTGCCACAGATCTCGACTCTCGGAAGGCACGTTCAGATGGCCCGTTAGAAATCATGAACTGGCTCAGGCTATAGAAGGAATGAATTAGGTTCCCAACTGGATTATACAAAATGTTCTCTGAAGCATAAACTCTGAGTGAATATGGTCAATGAGGCCAAGAATGAGCGAACTCTCCTGCCTCCTTGAAGAGAAGCTGCAGTTGCAGTTACTCCTAAACCTGAGGAAGATCTTGGACGATGGGATAAATACAGGTACACGTGATGCATGGGGAAGCCAAAGGCTGCCCTCCCCAACGGTTTCTGCTTGGCCTTCCGGGAGAGGAGGAAAAGGGGCTCTGTCCTTTTCCCGCTGGGCCTGACACTTGGCCCCTGTCCCTGGCAGCAGGACCCAGACTGGAGGCAGAAGGAGCGGGACCAGCCTCTTCTCACGCTGACTGCTGCAGGTTGCTGCTCTGGGCAGCGAAGCAGCAGCCTCTAAGAGCCAGGAGGACGGGGGAGAGGTGGAGGCAGCCCACTCCCCTCCCAGGCCTGACTGCCAGGGACCAAGGGAGCCGGATTCCCCTATGCCCTTTGCACATTTCTGGTTCACTCAGGCCCTGTTCCCAGCAGCAGGGCCTGGGTGAGGAGCGGGATTGTCTCCTCCCGGGCCAGCTCACTCCGGCAGCTGCTGCAGTGCACAGAACAGTCTTCAGCCACATGAGAAGCAGTTGCATCCCACTCCCCATCTGGGCCCAGCTGCCAGGGAGAGCAGTCGAGGGGAGGCGCAGCAGGATGAGAACAGAGCCCTACTCCCCCTACTGGGATCTCAGTGGGGAGGGGAGTGCAGCTGTCCTCAGCTGGGCATAGGGTGGCGGAGGAGACATGGGGCGTGCATGCGCCCCCCCTTTTGATGGTGCCCCCAAGTATGGAGAGGCACATGTCTTTTATGATTCTTTAATCAATTGTGTCACTGAGATTTTAGCTAAAGCTTTTTCTGTGCAATTGGGCAACATTTTCTCATGCACTGTACACGTGAATCAGGCAGGGTTCCTGTGTAGCAGACGTGGTCATCCGATAATTTGCATCGACTGATTGTTATTAGGGTCACTTTGAGAGACTCTAAAGAACCCTTCGCTGTCATTTCTTTGGATGCCCAAAAGGCCTTTGATCACACACGGATTAGCAACATTTGTATTTGGTCAACAATGGATTGTTTGGCTTGAGCTTTTATGTGCTAACCCAACTTCCATGGTAGATTCCAAGGGGATTATTTCCACCCCATTTCCATTATACAGACGTACAAGGCCGGGCTGCCCCCTTTCCCCTGTGCTGTTTGATGTGGCTGGAGAACCTTTTAGCCATTGTCACCAAGCAAATCAACATGTTTTTGGTAGCTGGGTAGGCCAAGCAGAGCATAAAATTGTGCTCTGTGTGGAGGATGCTCTTGTATTAGCATCTATTCCCAAGGTTTCCATTCCTAACCTTCTGACCACTGTTAATAAGTTTGGACTCCTTTCGGGATATAAAATGAATTGGGGGTAAATCAGAACTCTTGGACATTAACTATTATGCCCCCAACAGCCTTTTCTCAAATTGAAACTTTCCATGATGATCCTCCCCTGTGAAATATTTAGGACTGACGAGTCCCGAAATATTCAGGACATCCCGAAGGCAAAATATAGAACCAAGTGGCTATCGATTAACTCTCAGTTTGTG
The DNA here is from genome assembly GCA_030068395.1 of Apalone spinifera. Lineage (NCBI taxonomy): Eukaryota > Metazoa > Chordata > Testudines > Trionychidae > Apalone > Apalone spinifera. The sequence continues at coordinate 119,623,851 of JANRFK010001234.1, forward strand.
GGATATACAGTGAACATGAAGGTCCTTCCCGGCATTTTGTATGTCGAAGGGGGTCTTGCTATCCCTCTTCCTCACAATTATGTTGAGAAGTTCAGTGACACTTTGCTTGGGGAGCAGGTAAGAAAATTAGTTGGGGGCTGAACAAATTACAGCTCCCCCCAGTTTCCCAACTTGGAAAATGATCCTATCACCTTTCTGTTCAGCCAAGCGTCCCTGTGTCTGTTAGATGTGACCCCACAGACCCCACCTTGGGGTTCCGATTGACTGAGAACTGGCGTACCCTCTCCCCCCGTCAGGTATTGCAGGGTCAATTTGTTATAGATGTGACCGCTCCAGAGCGCTCTCAATCATGGCTTGGGACAAGCTTGGTCAGGACTAGCTAGAATATTCTGTTCCCATCCACTTTTATGTGTGGAGATGGCCCTATGGAGCAATCCTGTCCTTAAACTCACTAGCAAAACTGTGCTGTGGAGGGATTGGATGGACAGTGGCGTTATGACTGTGCTGTGGCTAATTGAAAATGAGACATTCAAACCATTCATAGATCTTCAGCAACAGATTGGCTTGCCCCAAGGTCCCCAGGCAAACTCCCTATGCTCTAGGCCACTCCGGAACCCACCCTGCCTACCTACCTTCCGGTCGTCCTTTATCCTGCCTTCCGAATGCTTGAACATTCTGGAACTCTCCCCCGTGAAAGCTCTTGGCTCCTGAATGTGTTAGGACTGGGAGCTCCGGAACCTCCTAGAACTTTTATTTTGGAGGAAACGCCCAGGGTTTACTTGGCCAGCAGCTTTTTTTTTTTTTTTTCTTTTCTTTTTTTCTGGCCCCAAACGCTGCCAGTGCCTGATCATTGGAGAGTTGTTTGGAGTAGAGATTTGCATACAGAGCAATGGACCCAATGGAATACAATTGTGTCTGGTGTTCAGAAAGCAACTGTAAACCTGAGACAATGGCTTATTCATCAGAAAGACATTTTTCTGAATATACCGGAATATACAGTACGGCCGTTCTTATGTTCTTATGTTAGGCCTGCAACCTTGGGGCTGGCCTACTCCTGGCCAAACCTCCCCCCTCCCCACCCAGCTCCCGGTCTGGTTGAGCGGAATCCCTGGGGTCCCAGGCGTGTGCTGGAGTTAGCTGCCGTTTCTCTGTGCCACTTGGTCTGGCTGCACGTAGGGTTGCCAGATGGTTTCAACAAAAATACCAGACACACTTGACATTACATGACAGTCTACATTACATCTTAGTTTAATACCAGTCCCCATATAGACTAGTGGTCATGGGCTTCAGAAATGCTGACTGCTGTTGGAAATGTAACTCCATTACCTCACATGTTTTGGGAGTGCCCTATACCAAGAACATCCAGTGTGAGGTGATTCAAAGGCCCAATTGGATATTGGATGCTAAATTGGGGCCCACCTCCTTACATTTCATTGTTGGTTACATTCCGAACATCTGAAAATTACCAGAGAACACGGGAGCACTGTTCCAACATGCAGGTTTGGACAGTAAAAAATTAATCCTGAAAAAATGGAGAGGCTGATCCTCACCAAATATTGTTGCCAGGTTCACTGACGTGGCTGAGTTCGCAGCTCATGAATAACTGGCATTCCGTAGAAAGTGAATGTCTGACAAATTCAAAGCCATTTGGGCTGGCTTTTTAGAGATCTGTGATTGATGTAGACTCTAACCAGTGTTCCCTGTAAGCTGAGCAGCACTTGGGCGGCCACTCAGGAGAGATTCAGTTGCCACCCTGCTGATTATCACAGTGCCCACAGGCAGCAGCATGTTTCTATTGGTGGTGCACATTCACACATGTTTCAGTGCACAAAGCAAAATTTATTCCACACATGGATGGCAAAAATTAGAGGGTAAACCTTTTTTATTTACTCTGTTGCTATGATTCTGCTGTTTTGGAACATTTGTTGTATTTGGAAAGTACAAATAAAAAATTATAAAGAAAAAAAATTCAGAATCAAGAGATACCATCAGTTCGGGGGGAAAACCTCCCTATGTAATTAAGAAATTTCTAATTTCTGTCTATGAGGGGAATACTAAATCCTCATAAGTTTGTTTTCCATTAATTTTAACACAGAGAAATTCATATGATTTTTTGTTTTATTAAGAATAAAATGAAAATGCTTTGTTAACATACAGCTTATGGACCATGGTTGTCAGTAGGAGAGATTGAACCTATGACCATAGAGGCTAAATACCCATGCTTCCATAGCATGAGCTTAAAACCAGCTGACACTTATTAAAGGCTCTAGAACAGACTTCACTCTCCCTTGTCAGTGGCCACAGGGCCTCTGGGTTACATTAACAGTCTCAGCCCTCATCCTAAAAAGACTTTCTTGAGTTTAACTTTATATAACAGGAGACCTCTCATTGAGGCTATAAATAATGTGTAATGTTAAGCATGTGCATAAGACTTTGCTGGATTAACTTTAACATAACTTTCTAAAGTTAAAAAAAAACTCATGCATACATTCTGAAATGCAGTGGAATAGAATGGTGAAACCTATATATTAAATATATGAAATAATTTCTCTTTGAACTTTGGGAATAATAATAAATGTATATTATATATAGGGTTTCTGATTTTAGGATTTGCCCAGTAAAACACCACAACTCCCAATACAATATTTCTATATACAGACAGGATCCAAAATCTATGTGTATTCAATGAACAGCAGAAAAACACCTGAAATGATTTCCCAATTCATGTTTCCTGGTACACTTTGCTTGTATAGGTGATGTCAATGCTCTCTAGCTTGTATCTAAGCACATGGAGAAGTAATGCAGACTATGTGGGTGTTATTCTAAAAGCACAATAATCTATCTCATGCATTAATTTGTCTGTGCACTAAAGGTATCAAGAAAGCCCCTGTAATGCAAATTTTGAACATCTACACTGCACTAAAAATTGCTAAATAATGAAGATGATCATACATAATTAGGGACTCTGCTTTTCAGGATTGAAGCTCTACACAGGGTTGTATAAAAGTGGTATGCGTCCAAAATTACACTGTATTATTTGAGAAACAGTATAGTGATTGTGTAAAATAGCCCTGACTCCAAAAGCATATGCGAAAAGGGCAAGGTTGCATAAAGCAACTTTAACTTGATCATTTCCAAACTTCCGAATGCTTCATCAGTTCCACCTATAAATCAATTCTTGCAAGATCTGAATTGCAAAAGCTTGTAACTTTTAGTTAAATGGGGCTGTTAACCTTTATGCTGTTTGTTTCTTTGAAGACAGCCTCAGTTTTATGGCTACAGTCCCCACAACAGAACAGCAACTAATAAAAGATAGACCATATTTTTCTTGGCTTGTATTGTCTCAGGGTATTAATTCCTTCTGCTATGTGTATGCTACTGATAAGGTTGGTAGGGACACAATAACAACACGTGAGTGTATTTAATTATCTTTCTCATCCCAGATGCTATCATTTAAAACAGAATCAAAACACCATTTAGGTGTTCTTTGTACTCATGCCAATTTATTCCCCTTGCCTCCCATGAAATATGACCAGAAGGACAGATCTTGCCATAAAAGATCTTCACCTGGTCGGTAGAAGGCAAATAAGATCACCCCAGAGTATCAGCACAAAACACTGCATTACTGACTACTTCTTAATTGCTGATTATTTCCACTTTCCAGACTTCCAGCCAGCCATGAGTGTCCTCCCTGCAGTCACATTGTTCAATCATTTGTAAGGGCAGCACAAAAGTCTCTCCTGCTGTTGTGCCATCACTTGCTTCATTCCCCTGTGTCCTAGAATCCTAGGGTTGGAAGAGACCTCAGGAGGTTATCGAGTCTAGCCCCCTGCTAAAAGCAGGACGGATCCCAACTAAATCATCTCAGCCAGGGTTTGTCAAGCTGGGACATAAAAATCTCTAAGGATAGAGATTCCACCACCTCCCTAGGGAACCCATTCCAGTACTTCACCACCCTCCTAGGGAAATAGTTTTTCCTAATATCCAACCTGGACCTCCCCCACTGCAATTTGAGACCATTGCTCCTTGTTCTGCCATCCCTCACTACTGTGAACATCCTCTCTCTATCCTCTTTGGAACCTCCCTTCAGCAAGTTGAAGGCTGCTATCAAATCCCCCTCACTCTTCTCTGCATTGGCACAGTAAGTTGCCTCAGTTTCCTTGGGACCATAGAACACAATAATTATTCTCTGATTTTTTTAATGCCACCAGCCTCCCCAAAAATGTATCTAGAAGCCATTAAGTGCCCCGAGAGGTAATCACAGGACAGATGGTTAGCACATGAAGATGGGTATGGGCCAGAGGGATGGGACTGTCTTCTACAAACGCCCCTTCCCTGACCCAGACACAGCACATCCTCCGTTCCCTCTTCTCCCATGCTTTCTGCAGCCAAGTTTTCCTGAACACCTGGGCTTCTGATCCTAGAAGCCTGGGCACTCCAGTAGCTGCTCAGGCTACCAAAAACAGAGCTGGAGAGGTGTCAGGTAAATGCTGGGGTAGGAAGCTGATCTTGGGCAGACAGCAGCTTGTCTTCAGGAGTAAATTCTCTTTGCTTCTCATTTGAAATTTGCAGCCAGTTAGAAATGGAAGTGATCAGAGGTCTTGTGGACCCCTGACCACTTCCCTTTGCCTCCCGCTGTCTTTCCCTTGCAGTAACTCCCTTTTGTGCCTCTCCCCTTTCTCTTTCTCAGTGTCCTTATGGTGTCTGGGATTTATTGGAGATACATGCACAGAGCTCTCTTTAGTTGAGACCGATTGAATTCATTCCTCCCTTCCCCCCACCCCCCAATTCACACATAAAAAGTAAACACTTAACAGTTCCCGTCTCAGGAATTTATTTTGTAATAGGAAAAATGTATTTTTCAAACAACGGTTTCTTGCAAACAGAACTTTTTTTACTCCAAATTTACCCCCCAAAATCAACTCCATGCTGACCCCAAATGTGCCAAATTAAACCTGAGAGGATGAAAGATTCATTCAGTTGCAACTTTCTAAAAAGAAACCCTTGCAATGGAAAGCATTAAGCCACCTTAACTATAGGTATCCTCTAACAAGCAGATGCATAGGCGGGCTGGTCAAGTCAGCAGAATTCCAGTGGGAAATAAGATGCAACAAGAAGTAATTAACCATTTGAACAAATTACCAAGGGATGTGGCAAACTCTCCATTACTTGGGGGTCCTTAGATCAAGCCTGGATGTCTCTCTGTAAGATGTACTTTTGTTCAGAAGCAAGTAGTCATGCAAGGTGCAGGAATTACTAGGTGACATCTATAAATTGCATTATGTAGGAGAGCTGGCGACATGGTCATTAATAGTTCCTTCTGGCCTTAAAAACTAGGAATTCCCTGAGTGAAATTCACCCCTGAACAGAGTCCTCCTAAAACCTATCATAGAATCATAGAGCTGGAAGAAACCTCAGAAGGTCATCGAGTCCAGCCCCCTGCCCAAGGCAGCACCAATCCCAATTAAATCAATCCAGCCAGGGCTTTGTCAATCCGAGACTTAAAGACCTCTAGGGATGGAGATTCCACCACCTCCCTAGGGAACCCATCCCAGTGCTTCACCACCCTTCTAGTGAAATAGTTTTTCCTAATATCCAACCTAGACGTCTCCCACTGTAACTTGAGACCATTGCTCCTTGTTCTGCCATCCGTCACTACTGTGAACAGCCTTTCTCCAGCCTCTTTGGAACCTCCCTTCAGGAAGTTGAAGGCTGCTATCAAATCCCCCTTCACTTTTCTCTTTTGCAGACTAAACAAACCCAAATCCTTCAGTCTCTCTTCATAGGTCAGACGCTCCAGCCCCCTAATCATTTTGGTTGCCCTCTGCTGGACCCTCTCCAATGCGTTCGCATTGTTACCCGGCACATGCAGAGGTAACCGTGTTCACTAATTGATTGCCAATTAGCCTCATTAACCTATAAGAAAATTACAAGTGCGGACCCTCACCCGTATCTATCACCGGGTAGTCTTAGGAACTGGTGCAGAAATAAAAACCTGCAATTCAGGTAGATTTTATAACCACAAGGCTATATTAAACAAATAAAGTAATTTAACAGACACTCTTTGGGGAAGTCCCAAAGAGGAAAAAGAAACACCAGTCTTATGGCGCGGAGACGATTGGTGGGATGCTGGCGACCTACAAGCCGTCGGTCCTTACGGGCCTCAGGCGAGGAACAGCCAGGAGTCCCTCGGTGGTAGTATCCGGGTCGAAGTGGGCGACCTCAAGCCTTTGGCCCTGCAGGGCCTCTGGCGAGGAACAGCCAGGTGATCCTTTGAAGAGCCGAGTTGAATCGTTGACCTCGCCTTCCACGACGTATGATTCTTCGTGCTCTTTGGCGCAGCTGGAACTGACAATGGTGGATGCCTATTCTACCTAACCTAATCCTAACTAAGGAAAGAAACCTATCTATAATCCCGACGCATCCGCCAAACGGTCTCGACAACGGCCGATGTGCGTAGACCGATGCGCACCTGACGGACAAGCACGATGACAGGAACTACTCTATCTAATCCTAACTATCCTAAACCTAACATGAAGAGTAGACCTTCCATCCACCTTCAGAAAAGCGAGCTAGCTCAGATGCCTAACCTGACTAGACCCAACGCCCCGACGCAACAACACCAACTGACATTGTGCGGGCTTATATAGGCTGGGTGTACGAATATTCATGAACATTCCGGTTTAAAATAATTGGTTTACCAGAGACGCTCATTTACATAATTTTGAACCTATTGGTCGACTGACCATAACAAATTAACATAAAACAGAAAGTTTATCATAACAAAAATTTGAACATGAACAGACAGTTGACCATGCTACGTGTAGTATGTGACAGATCTTAAGCCAGTAATGGTTTCCCAATTGATTGACACCTCAGAATGATTGACAGATATAAAGTGATAGACTTTTACAGACAGTTATACACCAAGTTGACAATTACATAGGCTCAAACAAGAATGATTGACTGATATACATGAATGATGGATGTGAATAATGACAGAATTTATATAATAAATAAATAATACATTCATTTAAAATAGAAGCTTCAATTCAGGCTAACAGGAACCTTTTATAGTGGGGGGCCCAGAACTGGACACAATATTCTAGATGTGGCGTCACCAGAGCCAAATAAAGGGGAATAATCACTTCTCTGGATCTGCTGGAAATGCTCCCCCTAATGCACCCCAGTATGCCATTAGCCTTCTTGGCTACAAGGGCACACTGGTGACTCATATCCAGCTTCTCATCCACTGTAATCCCCAGGTCCTTTTCTGCAGAACTGATTCTTAGCCATTTGGTCCCCAGCCTGTAACAATGCTTGGGATTCTTCCGTCCCAAGTGCAGGACTCTACACTTGTCCTTGTTGAACCTGATCAAATTTCTTTTGGTCCAATCTCCTAATCTGTCCAGGTCACTCTGGACTCTATCCCTGCCCTCCAGCATATCTACCTCTCCCCCTAGCTTAGTGTCATCTGCAAACTTGCTGAGGGTGCAATCCATCCCCTCATCCAGATCATTAATAAAGATGTTGAACAAAACCAGTCCAAGAACAGATCCTGGGGGCACTCCACTAGAAACTGACCGCCAACCTGACATCAAGCCGTTGATCACTACCTGTTGGGCCCGACGATCTAGCCAGCTTTCTATCCATCTTACAGTCCATTTATCCAATCCATATTCCCTTAACTTGCTGGCAAGAATATTGTGGGAGACTATATCGAAAGCTATGCTAAAGTCAAGGTATATCACATCCACTGACTTTCCCATATCTACAGAGCCAG
>JANRFK010001234.1:119635283-119650784 GCA_030068395.1 Apalone spinifera
AGGGCTGGGGCAGGAGGGGCTTACCTTGAGCAGCTCCTGGTCAGTGGTGCAGCACAGGAGCTAAGGCAGCTTCCTGCCTCTCCTGGCACTGCAGACCAGGCTGTATCCCAGAATCAGCCAACAGCAGGTTCCCAGCCAATGGGAGTGCGGAGCTAGTGCTCAGGGCAGGGGCAATGTGTGAAGCCCTCTCCCTCTAGAAGCCGGGCCTACTGCCGGCCACTTCTGGGGCGCGACACAGTCTGCGGTGCCAGGACAAGCAGGGAGCTGCCTTAGCGCCCCCTACTGCTCATGTGATTCCCCTGCAGCAGTGAGACCCAGTGCCCGACATTGCGCTGCACAGCACTGGGTCGCGACCCATCCTTTGCAAGCCAGAGGACGAGCTGGGTTGCAATGCAAGTGAGAAGTGCAGCACCCCTCGCCCCTTTCAGGAACTACCAAAGACATTTGTTTGTAAAAAGACTGTTTAAGAGGCCTAATGCCGCACCATTTAAACCCATGGGAATTTTACCATTAACTTCTGTGAGATCAAGTCCAAAGCTGAGAAAGGTACTTACAGATAGACTCAAAAATCACCTGGAAAAAAAAAGTCACTGCTTCCTTCCCTTAGCCCCGCATTTCTCAAACTGTGGGTCCCAACCCCCTCAGGGGGACATGAGTAACTTAGAGGAGGGTTCCAGCAACTTAGAGGGGGGTCACGAGCAACTTACAGGGGGGTCGTAGTATCACAAAGTTTGAGAACCCCTGCCTTAGCCCATCCTGGATTAGACTGGATCAGATTCAAACACTGAAGGGCTTTGGGTGTTTTTGGTTGCATGTATTGCCATTGATGGAAAAGCGGAGCCTGGAACTCCAGTCTGGGTGAGTTGTCCCGGGGAGATGTTTTTTGTGCAGGTTACAGCTGCCTGGACAGCCTGATCCTGAGTGCTCCGGAATCGCTGGCAATGCTCCCACTGAGGTCAGTAGTCAGTGGTGCTGGAGCACTTTTAACAGTGGGGCAGATAAGCCAGCCCCTTTGCCTGATCCATCGCTCCTGCCCTACCCCCAGAGCTCAGGCTGGGAGCAGGGCTGTGTCTCCAGGAGGGGGATACCCAGACAGGAATAAGGAGGCCAAGATTGGGGCCACTGCTGGGGGTGGACAGGAGGCCCAGAACAAAGCCCCACATAAAACCTGGGTATCGCTCCCAGGCCTCTGTCACTGGTACAGGGTGGGGCTCAACCCCACAAATGTGCAAGCCAAGGTGAGTGAGCTTCTTTGTGCAATGTATGAAATGATTCACATCCACAGAGGGATGTAGATTAGGCACATCACTATTGCAAATGAAGCAGGGATTTAAATATCCCACGCTTCATTTGAATAGAAATGCCCACCGCTTTTTGCCGATGTGGCACTTTGCCGGCAAAAAGCGGCAGTCTAGATGGGGGTCGGTCGACAAGGAAAGTCTTTTCCGATCGATTCTGTAATCCTCGTTGCATGAGGCATAATGTCCGGAACCACTGAATGCAATATGAAGCTAAGAAACATTTCCTGTGAAAAGAACAGTGGTCCTTAGACATATATTTTTAGTACCTTTGGAAGACAGGCCACAAAGTTGTATCAAATTACTACCTTTTGGGGTCACTTCCATCTTGGGTCCAACACTTGCAAAGCGCTTTGTGTGAATCCCAAAGGCAATCCTTCATTCTCAATGTAACTGCTGTCCTACAGAAGAGCTGTATTAGAGAGATAATTGTTACAACCTCATCAGGGAAAACTTTTCAACAAAAATTTATTTTTGGAGAAAAAGTCAGATTTGACGCCACTGAAACAATTTGCAAATTTGCATCAATTTCTCTCAATTGTTTCAATTGTGGGGAAAAAAACTTTCAAAAAAAGCAAAACGCTTCATTTTCACATTTTTGAAATCAAATGTTTCCATTTGAAGCAATTTTTCATTTTGAAATGTCCTTTATAAACTTTTCATGCTGAAAAGTGCTTGAAATCAAACCAGATCATTTCATTCACGTTGATACTTTTTTTTTTTTTTTTTTACTTTTTGATTTGCCAAAACTAATTTTTGTAATTGTTTTCCCTTTGACCTAAAACCACATTTTGTTTCAATTTTTGGAATTGTCGACAAACTGATTAGTTGTTTATTTCACCCAGCTCTAATTACAACCCAGCCACATTTTTTTTTAATCTAGATTTTCTCTGCTGTTAGTTTCAAACTATGCTGTCATTTTAGATTTCCTTGGTGGGGCTGGAGATACATTCTCGGAACAAGTGTGTCTGTTTTTCAGGAAGAAAGCACCATTGTGCTGGAAATCTCAAAGGACTGACATTAGACAGGGCGGAGTTACGTTTTCAAATACTGGAATCAGCCTGTGGTTTGGAGTGAAATACTCTCTCTCAAACAGCACAGTTTATGGAAGATGTACTGCCCTGGACTGCCATGCATATAGTTTACTTCAGTTGGTGATAAATTACCATGCTTCTGAAAATAGCTGAGAAATCCTCCTCCACAACATTGTAAATGACAGCTGAAGACTTTCTAGCAAAGAGATGTGATCTCCATTACTGTCCAGAGCACTTGGACTGGGCTTTTCCATGTCTTACTTGTATTAGATACTTGAAGGGGCCATGTAATCTGATCTCCCATATAACACAGGCCATAGAACAACTAAAAAATAATTCCCAGAGAAGATATTGTTCAGACAAAATGTCCAATCTTGATTTTAAAAATATCAGTGATGGTAAATCCACCAAAACCACTTGGTAAGCTGTTCTGATTGTTCATTATTCTCAATGAAAAATGTATGCCTTAGTTTCCAGGCTGAATTTGTCTACCTTCAACTTCCAGCCACTGGACTGTGTTATACTTTCTCTGCTAGATCGAAGAGCCTATTATTAAATAGTCAATGCCTGTGTAGATACTTACAGACCATAATCAAATCACCCTCTAACTTTCTCTTTGTTAGTCTACATAAATTGAGCAAGTTCCCAAACATTTAATCATTCTCGTGGCTCTTCTTTGAACCCTCTCTATTGTATCAACAGCTTTCCTTAATGGTGACACTAGAAGTTTACATATTATTCCATAAATGATCCCACCAGTGCCTAATATAAAGGCGAAATATCCTCTCTACTTATGTCAGCAGTTGGGGATGGAGAGCTGAAATAAAACCACTTTTGCACCCCACTCTTAATTGATTTCAAAGTGACTGTGCCACTTTATGCCAGCAGCAAATTTGGACCAAGCATTCAACTCCAGCCATCAATTTCTATTTTCAAAACATCAAAAGGTGCCAGAGTCTTCCTGTTTTCAAAAGCTTATGTTAGCTCGGAGGCTTTAAGGGTTAACCATTCACATTTATAAATCCTGCCAGGAGTCTGTCATGTTTCTTTGTTTCTTTTTTCTTCTTCTTTTGTTTGTTTGTGTGTGTGTGTGTGTGTGTGTGTGTGTGTGTGTGTGTGTGTGTGTGTTTTTGTATGAGAGAGAGAGAGAGAGAGAGAGAAGTCTAAAATTAACTGGACAGCCTTGCTAAGAATACTCTGCACCACTTCAGTATTCCCATTGATGGTACAAAAATAAAACACCCTTGAGGTTTCTTGACCAAGTCAAGTTTTTAAAAATCCATCATTCCATATGAAAAAAAGGAGGAAAGTCTTCTCCCAAAGTGATAGCTCTCACATTTTCAAACTCTCCAGTCTCCCAGAGGCCCTGTGTGATTAAGGCTCAAAGTTTGTACAGAAAAAACACCTCCACATTTGAGAAGTCAGGTGGAATGCAGATCTTCTGATGGAAGTGATATGTAAAAATTAGGTTTAAAATAGGAAATAATTACAGCTATAGAGTCACTGACGTTATTTCTTATAAAATCAGGATCGTGCAAGATATCTCGGGGTGAAATCCTGGCACCATGGAATCCTGTGACAAAACACCCAATGATTTTATTCAGGATTTCATCTCTGGTAACCTTGCATTATTTTTCATTCCATTTCCAGTTTCTTGCTTTCCCAGAGAGTTCATCCTCCAGCCTTCCAGCTTATCCCTCTGACTCAGGCCTCCCCTGGGAGCTCCTCTCCACAGAAGTTTCCTGATTCCCTTTGGAGTTCCATTCTCAATAATTTTGGGTGATATTTATCAGATCCAGGTGTTTGTTTACTAATCACTCACCTGTAGCAGTCAGATACTGCCAGGTGGATCCTTCATAAGGCAGATTGGGCCTAACTCATCATATAAGGCAGCCTCAGGACACCCTTGTTCTACAACCCCTTGAAAAGAGGGCTTGATTTTTCCAGGTGACATCTTATGGAGGTATCCTGGGTTTCTGACTTCATTTCTATGGGCTTGAGCAATCTCCCATGGAAGGGAATGGAGAATGGAAATTTTGTCACTGGTTCAATGGGAACAGGATCACATCCTGTACTGGAGTCATCCCATAGCAATCCTATCATGTTATGATGATCAGAGATAGGCATATGACTGACATGAAGTTTCTGATTTGGTTTCTGGTTTCCAGAAAGTATCTGATTTCATAACTTCGATGAACTAAGCAGAGCAGCATTTTGGTTGGAAGCCAACACCAAGTCTCTAAATTAATTAATTAGTATGTTCCTAATTAATATCTCAAAGCAATTCTGCAGTGGGATAAATGATTCGCGTTCTGATAACATTCATTAACTAATTTGCTGATTATATTAGTTATGAAATTATGTTAACGCCTTTGTAAATGATACTGCAAGCGAAAATCAACTGACTTCTAATTCTCCAATAAAGGGAGAAGTCTTTTTGAAACGATTGCTTGTTTGTAAATCATCCATTCAACTTTAGCTGATCTTTGAGTCATCCTGCCATCTTATCTGCATAGCACCACACAATCCAGAGACAATAACCACACCAGATAGTGATTTTAAACCAGCTGTCTGCATGGTGTGTAGATCAAGGCAGAATCTGAACCATTTTCCTTGGTGAGTAATGAAAATCCTTTTCTAATTGCAGCTTCTTGGTTGCCATTTTAAAACTGCCAGGATAAAATACACCTTCCTTAATTCCATAAGAGCATTGCCATTTCTTGTCGAGGGATCACATCTCTAATTTATTCCAGCCATCAGTTTGGCCTCGATCCAAAGGCAAAAAGTGCTTCTATGTGTTTGTAAGATGACACACACTCGTTTTTCATTCTCGGACTTTGAGTGAATTCAAGGCCTGAGTCTCCTTGCTCTGAATTCAATAGCAAAGCTCCTATTGCTGTCAGTGGTGTTGGATTAGCATGAGTGAAACATGCCAGTGATGCCATAAGGCAGATAATTTGCAAATTTCCTCAGTCAATATCTTTGCTATTCCACTGATTCCTCCTCCCATTCGGACCTGCACCATCAGTTCATTTGTTTCAGACCTGCACCATCAGTTCTTTAGTTTCTCCTTATAAGGCAGGTTTTCCAGAACTTGAATCATTCTTGCATCTTTTTTCTGAATCTTTTAATTTTTTTCTTTTCTAAGAGATGAACACCAACAATTGACAGTATTCTGGTAACGGTGCTCCAAATGCCATATAAAGAGGTACTACCACCTTCTTCGATTAGGTCTCAATTGGAGTATTGTGTCCAGTTCTGGGCACCACATTTCAAGAAAGATATGGTGAAATTGGAGAAGAGAAGAGAAGAGCAACAAGAATGATTAAAGGTCTAGAAAACATGACCTATGAAGGAAGACTGAAAGAATTGGACTTGTTTAGTTTGGAAAGGAGAAAAATGAGAGGGGCATTATAGTGGTTTTCAGGTATTTAAAAGGGGATCACAAGGGGAGGGAGAAAAATTGTTCTCCTTGTCCTCAGAGGATAGGACAAGAAGCAATGGGCTTAAACTGCAGCAAGGGAGGTTTAGGTTGGACATTAGGAAAAACTTCCTAACTGTCAGGGTGGTTAAACACAGGAATAAGTTGCCTAGGGAGGTTGTGGAATCTCCATCTCTGGAGATATTTAAGAGCAGGTTAGATAGACATCTATCAGGGATGGTTTAGACAGTACTGGGTCCTGCCATAGGGCAGTGGACTAGACTCGATGACCTCTCAAGGTTCCTTCCAATTCTAGTATTTTATGCTTCTATGATATCCCTCTGCCATTACATCCAAAGACCACTTTGGCCATCTTAACTGCCGCATCTCACTGGGTGCCCTTGTTACCCTGTTTTTCTACCATTAATCTCAAGTCCATTTCAGTGTCACTACTTTCCAAGATGCAGCCTCCTGTCTTACAGATAATGCTGTGAGTATTTACTACAAGCCTATGCAACATTACAAAGGGAAACTCAGTCCAGTCCACAGATCAAATTCAAAGGAATTGCATTACTTGATGTGTTGGGTGGAAATTACCCTGAAATCTTCCCATACAAGGAGAAATGGAAGATAATATAATCTCTGAGCCAAACCCACTGGCAGTGCCAGACTGGTAGAGATGGTAGCAATGGAAACTTGAAGCCATCAATACAGCCCCTGGACCCAAATGGTAGTGATCTTGGACTTCCAATATAAGTTACAGCAACCACTGGGCTATATGTAGCTCACTCTGAAATGCCATGGTCCGTAATCAGCTGTTCTGGAACGTTTGGCTGACTGGATTCACTACCTAGACTCAGAAAGGAACCTTCCCCTCTCCCAGGAAGAACAGAAGTACATCTCTTCAGGATTTTGCAGCCACAATATTGGGCTAGTGCTCCAGAATCAGAAGGGGGCTGAAAACTGACCAGAAATCAAAGTGAGATGGATGAATCTAGTTGCACTGTCGGAGCTGAGTGCAATGCAACACCTAAACCAGAGGCATCAGTAGTGATATATGAATTGGGCATTTGAAATGATTTAATGTATTTGGATTGATCCTCCACTGTGCTATTCTGGATTTAGGCCAGTGTATCGCCAGTGACTTCAGTGCATTTACACTTCTGTTTGCAATGGAGAAACAGAGCTGTGATCAGTAACCCATGTGAAGAATAATTTCCTTTAACCCTTTGATACTGTCCTTTTATGGTGCATCTTCTAGCTTAGCTCCAGCTGCAATCTACCTGCTGGATCATGTTTTCATTCAGGGGGAAAGTGACTAATATAAGAATTTTAAAACAACGTAAAAAACAACAAATAGTCCTGTAGCACCTTAGAGACTAACAAAAAAATATCAATAGTACCATAAGCTTTCGTGGGCAGAACCCACTTCTTCAGCTGAATGGAGCAAGGGGTACAGAGGTACAAATAAATAGCAGGAAAAGTGGGGAGAGGGGGAGGGAAAAAAGTATCAATTAAAGTGTCTGTGCTCAATGAGGCTAATAGAAAGGGCTATAAGTGCCTGATACATAGGTTTTGATGTCATTTGGATGTTGAATATAATGGCCCATCCAATAAATGTCTCTGTTTAGTCCTTGGCTAAATGTGTCAAATTTGCATATGAAGGCCAGTTACAGAGTTTCTCGCTCTAGTTGGTAAACCATTCCTGATTGCTATTATTGGATGATGAATTTCACTGCAGAAACTCCCTCAGACTAAATCCTAAACAACTGTAATTTCAGGAAGCTGGTACTCTTCAGACCTTTTACACTGACTCTGCTATTACATGACGTCTGTCTAGACAGAATCTATTTATAGTGGATGGTCGTATTTAATTCAGACAAATAAATTCTTCTCAGTCGTTATCAACCAATGAATGACATAGATACTATGCCTACTGATTAACTTTAAACCTCAGCAAGCTTCTCACACATGCATCAGGCAGCCGCAAATTGGGTATTTACAAGCAAAAAGGGATATTGAGAGAGACTGAACATACAAGGAGAGCATTGAAAGGGTCACTCCATCCCGGCTGCATGAAAATTAACAAAGAAAATCTGTTGCCTGAATAAACAGACTGTGGAACCTATTTGTGTATTAAAGACCATAAGGCCCGAGAGCTGACAGAAGAGAACAAAGCAACATTCCAGCCAGTCTATTGTCATGTTTTTTTCCCTGGCTAACACTGTATCTGTCAAAGGAAGGCACAGAACCACAGAGCTGGAAGAGACCTCAGGAGGTCATCAAGTCCAGCCCCCTGCCCACAACAGGACCAATCCCATCCATAATCCATCTCATCTAACTATGCTTGGTCCTGGGAGGAAAGTTCTCATTTCACCACATGTGACAATCACCTTAAGCCCTGAAGCTTATATGCAAATAATCACAACAAAGTCCATGGACACTGCAGATGCTCAGCTACAAGAATCTGGCTCTATAATTCTTTGGTTCATTTCTGTGATGCTTTTGAACACCTCCGACCGTTTGACCAAGCTTGAAATCCTGCCTCTATTGAATTCAGTGGGAGTTCTGTCCCCTTCCTTCACCCAAGGTTATTTCTGAAACTGTGCTTTGGGCACCTCATAACTTTGTAAGATTAAAGCAGGTGAAATAAAGGCAAATATATTAATGAATGATTATGTGATGGGCAAGCTTCCAAAATTCACATGAGAGACTGGGGTGGGTAATATATTTCATTAGACCAACTTCTGTTGATGGGAGAGACAAGCTATTTCAGGCTACACAGAGCTCTTTCTCAGTTCTGGGGAATACACACACAATGTCACAACTAAAATATGCAGATTCTCTAGCATAAGTAGGTAATGCACATTTCAAGGGCCCATGCATGGTAAAAAGTTTGAATCTCTCACCGACAGAATTTGGTCCAATGAATTGCCTCACACACCTTTTATTTCTAATATTTGGGGACAAACACAAGTACAACAATACAGATTGAACCTCTCCAGTCCAGCACTCTTGGGACCTGACCGGTGCCAAACCAGAGAATTTGCTGGACCACAGGAGGTCAATATTGTCTAGCAGCATGACTAACACTTCCATTGCTTACTGGGAAGTTAGAGGACATTTAGGGGTAAATTAGAGCTAAATAATAGCACAGAACACTGAGAGCCAGGACTGGTGCCTGTAAACAAATTTTATGGGATCGTAAGAAACTTGTCCATACCCACGATAAGTGGACATCCAGCTAATTAAAATCATGCCGGACCACGGAGGTTGCTGGACCGGAGAGCACCAGACTAGAGAGGTTCAACCTGTACTTCATAAAACTCGCAACTGTTACTCAAAGCACATTATTACACCAACTCTACACCAGCACCTGCTTCAAGGCCCTAGGGATTGGCCATTAGAGAAACTCATTAGATTGGCCATGACTGATCCACATTGCATGTGAACCCAATAATTTGAAGCAAATATATTTTGGGGTGGCACCAAACTTTATAGATCCCTTAATTTTAGCTGGAGTTTTCCTGAGTAAGGAATACGAGATCAAGTCGGAGATACTATTTTGCACAACATCTCAGTTACATTGTCTACCTCCTTGAAAATGGTGTGTTCTCTCAGACATACTTTTATATTCTTATCTGCTTCTCCACAACTGGGTTTTAACGGTCCTGTCACCTTGCTTCTAGTAGTCAGATTCAACACTCATTGAAGTCAATGGAAAACAATGATGTTAACTTCAACAGAGTGGAAGCATGTTCCAGTGATTAGGGTACTTCCCTGGGATTTGGGAGACCTAGTTCAATTTTCGGCTCTGTCCTGGGGCTAATCATGGATGTAGTAAGATGAGGGCCTGGAACATAAGCCCATGTATCACAGGCCTGGTATGAGGCCTGAGGCCTAGACAGCAATGGTCCAGATTTTGTTAATATAAAGCAGAGTTAAGCTGTGACTAACAGAAGTTGGCAAGAACAGGGCTGATATTACAAAAACACTCATACCCAAGAGGTACTAGGCAAAGATCATAAACACATTCCAAAGAGATTGTAACAGAATACCTCATTAAAAAACGTTGGCAGGACTGAGCACTACCCTGATTCTGTCCCCTCTGCCCACGGGCCACACAGCTTAACACACGCACCCACACCGCGTCAGGCACAAACTAACACCACACACTGCTGACCCACAATCTACCTATGGCACTATACACTAATGCACAACCTAACTGAAAGCCCCATGGGAACCAAAAGACACACAAGACAAAAGACATCTTGTTAGTCTTTAAAGTGCTACACAGTCCTGTTTTTTGTTCAAGCTCACATACTACACAGATGACAACACACGCAGACCACAAACTCATATAACACAGAGTGGGGAACTAATAATGTACACTAAACATGCCCACATTCTCACAACGCACGGATGGAAACACTATACACAATCCCTAATTCCCAACACACATATAGAAGCATACACCTCGAAATACACACATTTCACATTCTCTCGGCTATACACAAATACAGGTCTACAATTTCAAACAGACACACACATACATATCTACAGTAAATGACAGGCGCTTCATATAAAAGACCCGGGCTACCTAGCTTTACAACTGCCATCCATAAATAGTGAAGATAACAAGTACATCCAATGTTTATTAATTATGCAGTTACAGTAAAACCCATCACCTAATGCTCCCGGACCTCTTTATGAACAAATGAAGGTAAGTGGAGCTGACATTTTTGAATGGTCTCAATTACAGCTAATTCTTAACACTCAAATACATTTTCAGGGCAGGACATACTAGTTTAAATACCCTACCTTATGTAGAAGTTGGCAAGGGTTGGGTTTTTTTTTGTTTTTTGTGGGGTTTTTTGTGGGGGGGAGATCCAGACATGTACCAAGACCTTTAAGAAATCTGTCTGTAGCATCCTGAGACTTCCAGCCAGACTATTCTTTAGAAATGTGAATCTAAATGGATCAACCCTCCAGACTATAGCCAACGAGATTGCAGAGTGTCTACATGTCTGCCAGCTGATGCATTTCGATCACGGTGACAATGTGGGGTATTTATACGCACATGCCGATTTGCGACAGGGACAGGTTATGTTTATTTCTGCTCCTGCTACACATGCAGGTGTCATTTATTGCTACCTAATATATGCAAATATATGTGTGTGAGAGATTAGATAGAAAAAGAAAAATATACATTGAGAGGAGAGTGTTTCCACTCAGATTCACCCATTAATTAATTACATTCTATTAGTCTATTGCAGCTCCTAACTGCTTGCACATATCTATCTGATATACTTACTAGTGCTAGCTTCACCAAGGCACTGCTGCTAAAAAGATGCCTGCCGCCAGACCGCCGCTGCTGAGATCTGTCCATGAGAAGGGCGACTGTGGCCATAAGTCCGGTGACAGAGCGGCCTGGGTGGAGATTACCAGTTTACTTCATGCAGGGCCAACACCTGGCAGCTCAGGCCTGAGCCCTGGCTCCCGGAGGAGCAGCTGCTGCCTGGTAGAGAAGCCGCTGCCCACCACACAGGGAAAGGCTGAAGCTAGGGCCAGGGCCACGTGGTGGCTGTCCAGCTGCTATTGGGGCAGGGCAGCCACCCGCCACGGAACAGCTGAGCAGCCACTGCACAGCTCTGCTGAGGAGGTGGGTGGGCCTCAAAATCTTGGTGCATGTCCATTGAGGCATGCACCTTAGGGGGAACGCTGGTCCCCTGGCCAGCAACCAGAAGAGTGGGTGCACCTGAGCCCCCCCCCCCCTTGCGTCACACTTTGCCACCCCAGAGAGTGGCCTAAACAAACTGTGGCTTGCTCCTGAGGCAGAGAGGCTAGACTTGAAGGCCACAGTGGAAGGGAAGAGTGAGGACTTCTGATACCCCTAGAAGGGCGTAAGAAAGCAGAGCAGTGCACTGCTGGAAGCCAATGTCCCAAAGAGGATGTCATGGTGCCAAGAGTGACATGGGTCCAAGAAGAGACAGCGGAGAGACAAGCAAGACACCAGCCAGAAGAGGGCGCCCTGCTACGTGAGAGAGCTAATTCCCAGCGTGACCAACAGGAGGCGCAGCAGCGGTGAGCCAACCCCGCTACAGGGACCATCACCTCAGGTGGATAAAATGTGCTTTGAAGTAGACCCCAAGTGATGTACAACACTGAGAGGCTGCACTGTGAGAGTCCTGGGAGGCAGTCTCCTCATGGTGCCTCTGATTCAGTTCCTCTCTGACAGACATCCATTTCGGTGAAACAAAAGGGCACAAATTGAATTTCTTTCAGTATGAAAAACAATAAAAATAATTCCAGTCGAGGCTTTTTAAAGAGTCAGATCGAAAGATTCCAATGCAGCTGGTTCAGGTTTTTGGGTTTGGTTTTATTCCCCCCCTCCCCTCCCCCAGAGGAGAAAGGCAGGCAATTTGCAAAGTTTTTAAGTGATTTTGCTTGTAATACAGAATGAAACTGTCTGAAGCCAGAACACTCAGAATAATAAACACATGATAAATTACAGCGTGTCGAGCTGCATTCCTGTCAAACGTTCACTTGCCTTCCGTGCAATAAAGGATTGTGGAGTAAAAGGCATGCCACTAGAGGAGAAAATGATCCTCTCTAAGAGCAAGCTTCGTGATGATCCAGGGCCAATAATGATTTTCATCAGAACAAGAGACCAGCATTAAGCAGGGGACGGGAGTGTGTGATTTCAGATGCTGATTAGTGACTGGGCCTGTGGTAGACCACAATTTAATATCCTCCTAATGAAATTTTATTTGGAGTGAAAAGAGCTCCAGCTCAAATGGGAGGTGATTAATATTAATAAATAAGATTATCTTACTTTGAAGATCTCTGAAAGCTTTTCAAACCATGTAAGGATCATTTTCCTTAACCCACAACATCCGGGGGGGTCAAGATAGCAATCCTGTTAATAGTATCCAGCAGAACTACACACAGCCACTTGCAGGGAGGTAAGTAAGAATTAGCACATGAGCTGTTGGCAGCTGTTTAAGAAGGCACCCTTGTTATCAGCGAGGTGGCTGAAATTCAGCTGTGGATAACGTGATCCAAGCTCACCTACTGATCCTGCATTTCTCCTGTTACTAGTTGCAATAGCGCTTGCCACCTTGCTATTAAAATGTAAGAAACGAGACTGGAGGGCTTTTTTAAGTAACATTCACTTTGTTTGACTTGTCGCTGAAAACTGTACAGATGAGGGTTCCCAGCTTACTAGCCTGGTTCCAAGTGCAAGGAGCAATGTGCTTCTTATAAGGCTCACTTCAGAATGATTCCCCCTTACAACACTATGTGTTCCTTTGGTTCCTACTCATAAACTCTTACAATTATCAGTGTGTTTAAGAATACATATACAATTTATCTAAATTTCAACCTCTTAGCTTTAGCATCTATAATTCTATCCTGAATCTTTAAAGAGTGTAGAAAAATTAGTCTCTCTAACAAGCAGATTTTCTTATTATTTGCCTTTGGAGGTAGTTGGAGACACAAGGTGGGTGAGGTCATAACCACAGTATCAGAATCTAGGGGTTTTTTTTTTTTCTGTATTCCAATTAACCGCTTGAGACTCGTACATTCAACAGACTGGTCTGGTATTGCCTGCATACCTAAGCTGGATATTCATTCTCTTTGTTGCACATTTTCATTTCTCTCCTGCATAATTCTTTTGCTTCTCATCAAATCCTTTCTATTTCATCTACGCATACATCTCCTGCCTCTATCTCAGCAAGACAACTTCTTGGAACAGAATGTTGGTCCATCACCTGTAGAGCTTTCTATACTCCTTTTTGATGAGCACAGACTCTCCATAGTCCAGCGGTAATAAAGGCTTTGTACCATTGTCAAAAAAATATTTCTGCTTTGCTTGTCTCTGTTTTAAGGCAGCGTGGATGTCTCGTTGTATCACGTTGAGTTGCAAAAACTGCAATGAAGTCAGCAATCTGATCTTTAGACATCTTCGTGGCAGAGTTGAAAAGGTGATCCTAAATATCCCATAGGTATATTCTCAGAGTCCAACAGAGTAAGACAGGGATCCATGTTAGCCATTTGGGGTGCATCTATGCTGCACCCTTAGCTCAAAATAAGCTATGGAATTTGAGCTATGCAAATTGCACAGCTTATTTCGAGTTAATTTCAAAATAGCTTATTTTGTAATTTAGCCCGGTCTACACAGCGCCACATTTTGAAATAAAATACAGGACTATGTAGCACTTTAAAGACTAACAAGATGATTTAAAGACTAACCATCTTGTTAGTCTTTAAAGTGCTACATAGTCCTGTATTTTGTTTCAGCTACACCAGACTAACACGGCTACATTTCTATCACTATTCTACATTTTGAAATAAACCCCTATTCCAAAATGTCCCTTAATTCTCGTGGAATGAGGTTTATAGGTTTGTCAGACTAGCGTGTCCATTATATTTCGAAATAACGGACTTGTTTCAAAGACGCAGAATAGCTATTTCAGGATACTGGAAGTATCCCGAAATAGCACCACTGTCTAGACATACCCATAGATTTTTTTAAGAAACCTTTTTATAGTATGAGCTGCTCTGTCAGCCATTCCATTTAATTGTGGGAACAGCAGATGTCCCTTCCAGTTCTAGTAGTCTATGGTTCTATGCTGCTATGATAATTTGTGAATAAAGTCCCAATTGCTTAAAACTTTAAAAGTTTCTGGAACAAAAATATAGTCCATTTTCACTAATGCGTTCTTCAGATATGCCATACTTGCAAATACAGACTTCCAGTGTCTGATGACAGACACATTTTTGGTGTTCAGAAGCAAGCAGATATCTATGTATTTCAAATAATAATCAACCAGAAACAGATAATCTGGATCTTGAAACTCAGGTAAATCCATATCAAGGTCTGTTTGAGACCACATATGGTAGCATTGATTCCCTTTTATTTTTATTTCTGAAAGTTTGGCACATATTGCAAGATTGTACCTTCTCCTCAGTTTATTAGGGTCCAGAGTCACCTAGACAAATTGGAGGACTGGGCCAAAAGAAATCTGATGAGGTTCAACAAGAACAAGTGCAGAGTCCTGTACGTGGGACGGAAGAATCCCAAGCACTGCTACAGGCTGGAGACCAACTGGCTAAGCAGCAGTTTGGCAGAAAAAGACCTGGGGATTACAGAGAATGAGAACCTGGATATGAGACAACAGTGTGCCCTGGTAGCTAAGAAGGCTAACAGCATATTGGGGTGCATTGATAGGAGCAGTGCCGGCAGATCTAGGAAAGTGATTATTCCCCTTTATTTGGCACTGGTGAGGCCACATCTGGAGTATTGCATCCAATTCTGAGTCTCCCATTACATAAAGGATGTGGACGCATTGGAGAAAGTCCAGCAGAGGGCAACAAAAATGATTAGGGGGCCGGAGCACATGACCTATGAGGAGAGGCTGAGGGATTTGGGCTTATTTAGTCTGCAAAAGAGAAGAGTGGGAGGGATTTGATAGCAGCCTTCAGCTTCCTGAAGGGAGGTTTAAAAGAGGATAGAGAGAGGCTGGTCTCAGTGATGACGGATGGCAGAACAAGGAGCAATGGTCTGAAGTTGCAGTGGGGGAGGTCTAGGTTAGATATTAGGGGAAACGATTTCCCTAGGAGGGTGGGGAAGCACTGGGATGGGTTATCTATGGAAGTGGTAGAATCTCTATCTCTAGAGGTTTTTAAGTCCCGGCCTGACAAAGCCCTGGCTGGGTTGATTTAGTTGGGATTGGTCCTGCTTTGG
>JANRFK010001234.1:119650884-119663640 GCA_030068395.1 Apalone spinifera
TCTATTTTAAGACTTTCCAATACTGTGATTCTGTCACTTTTAAAGACAGGTCCATCTTGCACATTTAGCTCATCTCTACATGACCAATAAACACATCTGTCCCAGTTCACCTGAAGGTTTGTGGGAAAATATCAATTGCAGTAGCTACCCGAAATTCCTTCCATTTCTGTTCTGAAAATAGATAAATACGACATCATAAGATGTACCACAGCATCAGCTTCCTCTGAACTTCTTCCATCACTATGCAACTATGCTGTGGTTAAAACATCCACAGTTGCTAACTCTCCTGGTCTGTACCCAGTTTCCACATTTCTGGAGCATTAGTGGCCATCTTGGAATACTTGGTGGAGCACGGTACAAAGGTTTTCTGAAAGTGGCTGCTTCTTCTTCTGTTTGTGGTCTGTTTGCGCAATGACTTTTTTTCTTATGAACTGACGAAATTGAGTACAGCCAAATGTGATTGTTAACGCTGCTCTTTGTCTTTGGGCATAGCACTGGTGCATAGCTGTCAGTGGTTTAGAGATACAAGCAACAGAAGCCCAGTGTGTCAGATTTGGGGCTTTTATTAGCAGGTGGAAGCCCTCCAATCCAAGACTGTATTACACCAACTGATGGAACCAAATCTGGAACCTCTGGAGCTTAGTTCATGAGCATCTACTGCTTGAGCTGAAAGCCACCTGGCTGTCAGCTCAGGCTGAAAAGGAAACTCAGTCTCTCACTCTCTCTGTAAGTAATCTGAATGCTACTGCATGGTACAGTGAACCACACACAGTAGGTGTGTGGGTTACAATTGCATGTGTCAGTGCTTACTAAATGCAGACATGCTGTGATATGTGGATGTTTTCTCCAGTTCACTCGGCCCATTCAAATGTTTCTCAGTCATTTCATCTGCCCAACATATATTCACAGCATGTTTTTCAAGTGTTTAATTAGTTTCACACAACAATCGAGCACATGCTGAATGTGCCACATTACCATACATGATGTGGTATTTAATGAGTGACGCACACACTTCTTCATATTCACAAAATTGTGCTGCCAGTTATACATCAGTCAGGTGTTGGTCTAAATTTTCCCCATCTGTCTGAGTTCTGGTGAAGAAATTGTGCCAGAGTTATGTGCCATTTCATTGTGGTACACAGCATGCCTCAAACTTATTCGTTAAGACCTGTATGGTTTCTTTTTCTGCTGGAAAGATGTTAAATACCTTTCTTGCATCTTCACTGCCACATAAAGAAATAATGCTGTTTCCAGACATTCATCTTTTTCAGCTGCAACATTCACAACATTGTACAGCTCAAATGCTTTTGCTTTTTCCGTTTTTCTGCTTCCTTTCCTACAAACACTAAATCTGTGTCTACACTGGCGGGTTATTGCGCAAGAACGCCGTTCTTACGCAAGAACCCGCAGAGCATCCACACTGCCCGCCCACTCTTGCGCAAGAAGATTTACAGTACAGCGTCAGAAGACAGGGCTTCTTGTGCAAGAGCTATGCTCTTTTCTAACAAGTGTAAGCTCTCTTGCACAAGAGCTCTTGTGCAAGAGGGCAGTGTGGATGCGCGCAGCAGGTGTTTCTTGCGCAAGAAAGCCCTATGGCTTAAATGGCCATCAGAGCTTTCTTGCACAATAGAGCGTCCACACTGCCATGGATGCTCTTGTGCAAAAACACATGGCAGTGTGGACGTGTTCTTGAGCAAGACTTCTTGCACAAGAACCCTTGTGCAAAATATTCTTGAGCATCAACCCGCCAGTGTAGACATAGCCTAACTTTTCTGGAGGCTTTAGTTGGTCTAATTTTTTTCTGGTATATTCTTCTTTTTCTTTTTCTTTTCTTTTCAAGTTGTCATCTGATGTGTCATAGCTATTGTTAACATGTTACTGTAACATGAGAAAGATTCCAGAGACTTTTTTAAGCAAACACTTTATTAACTTATTGCTTAGAATTGTACAGCTAGGTGCTACTGGTTTGCTTACTTGTCTCCAAATGCAAGCTACATGCGTCTTCTAAGAAGAGTCACTACATAATGTTTCCCCCATACAACGCTATGGGTAACCCTTAGTTCCTATTCCAAACTTCATTCATTCATTAGACTAGTGACCTGAAGCCTAGAGATTAAAGAGCCCTCTGCTTCCATCTGTTGGTGGACAGGAGCAGGAAGGGCCACAGAACTACTTAATCTGCATAAAATATTTAGATGGTACTCTAGAAAAGAAGGAGCTCTTTGACCTATGTGGGGCTGTATATACACTGGCGGGTTCTTGCTCAAGAACGGCCGTTCTTCCACAGAGCATCCACATGGCCAGCCTGCTCTTGCACAAGAAGACTTACAGTAAAGCATGGGAAGAGAGGGCTTCTTGCACAAGAGCTACGCTGTTTTCTAACAAGTGTAAGCTCTCTTGCACAAGAGGGCCGTGTGGATGCGCGGCAGGGGTTTCTTGTGTAAGAAAGCCCTATGGCTAAAATGGCCATCAGAGCTTTCTTGCGCAAGAGAGTGTCCACACTGCCATGGATGCTCTTGTGCAAAAGCACATGTCTGTGTGTACGTGTTATGCTGCAAGAATTCTTGCACAGGAACTCTTGTGCAAGATGTTCTTGTGCAAGAACTCGCCAGTGTAGACATAGCCTAAGTTCAGGTTCAGTGGTTGGGATAGGGAGAAGTCATATGGTAATGGGACATTTGCATACTGGATGTTTGCACTGGTGAGTAGTGAACCAACTGCCGCTGAAGTTAGCAGAGGGGGGAGAATTTTAGTTACCAGTCACAGAGCTATAGTGTTGCTGTCATTTTCACAAACTGTGGCTGGGTTTCCTTCCCCTCTAAAAAGTTTTCCTCATTTCATACACAAACGCAGTGCCTGCAAATGGGGCTACAATGATTAGACACTACCGTAATACAATCAATAATAATAATAATGAGGCTGTTACCCAACCTACAGTCTCCTGTAGTTTGCTCCTAAAGTTGATGAAGTCTCTACCAGCATTCTCACTGGGAGTCTGTTCTGCAGCCTAACAGATCTCAGGGCTAATAATGTTTCTAATGTTCTGCTTAAATTTCCTGTTGCCCGTTTTACCCCTTTGGGGTCAGGTTCACCATTTCAGCTACATTCTGGGGTGGGGGCAGGTAAAGTTGAGCTAGCATATAGAACATTAGATGTGATTATATTCTATCCTGCAACGTCCGAGAGGAGGCAAAGAGTAAAGCATATAGACCTACGAAAAGTCTGGGGAAGGTCAATACCAACATCTGGGAGTGGAAAGAGCAACTATTTCCCTTAACCAGCAGCACATGATGCTCCTATTTGGGACACCCTAAACATTTCCTTCCCCATTTACGTGCTTTATTTCAGATAGAGCCCACTACATTCAAACAGAGGCAGTTAAATGAGATCCCAGATTTTCAAAGGTGCTGGGATGAAAATTAAGCAATGGGGAAAATGTCAGCTGAATATTGGGAACATTTCCTACTCGTGACCTCAGCAGCAGTAGGCTGAGAAAGTCATCTCCCTAGGGAGTGGCTGAAGCTGGGCTGCTTAAGTAATTTAAACCTGGCCTTAACAAGCCACCAGAAAATATCTTTAGGGAACAGCTCTGCAGGGAAAGGGGAATCAGAGGATCCTTTTTTGTGTTTGGGTATGTCACTTTAAGGGCTTCACATGGGCAAAATCCTCAAGCTCTTCCTCGGGCAACACTTGCCTCCTCTGCACATACTTCTACCCTGGCCTCTCCGAAATCACCGGCAAGGATTGTCAGCAAAGCTAGAGTTTGTACACAGCATGCAGGCGATGGCTGGAGCCCTGCCAGAGAAACTGCATTGGATCCCTTCCCAACAGTGCACTCGGATTTGCTTCCCACAAGACTCTGTGTGACTCTCGGAAATGAGATTTTTGCCTTTGCAGACTGCATGCAACAATAGCACCGCTGCCCCTGCTGCGTTGCAGATTTTGAAGCAAAGGTTATTTTTAACCCTGTTGCGAGGAATACACCAAGAAATGGAATGGATTTGGAGGCTTGCTCCTGCTCAGTGGCTTTAGTAGGCGGGGCAGCTTGTAACTGTGTCCCATCACAAAAAAAACAATGCACTAATAACTTTAGTGCACTATAGAAAGAAGGCAAAATAGTGTTATGAAAAATTATACAAATTGTTCCCCCCCGTTCTTCTGAGATGCCCTCTGTTGGATTGGAGGATGGGGGAGGTATGATGCTGTTGCAAGCAGGGAAGTTGGCCCTGCCAGGCTGTCAAAGGGCAGAAGCCATGGGGAAGTTTAACAGCTAGGGAAACAGCTGTACAGAGAGGCAAGAGGCAAAATTTTCGCAAGTGGCCTTTCTTCTCCACACCAAACCAAGGCATGCAAGGTTGCACACAGCCTCATCCAAAGCCCTTAGAAGTCTTTCTGAGGGAGCCCTAGGGTCGGGCTCGCAGTGACTGAACAAAGAACAGAGTCCCAATCTACAGTGAGGTCGACAGTCATCACGGGTCCTGGGGCAAGGTGGGGGGGCAGCTCCATGCCCCGGGAAGGGGAAGGGCCAAAGGCAGAAGGGGCGGGACCTAAAGCAGTCACCCAGAACATGGTGTAGGCCCCACCAGCCCTCAGAGCTCTAGGTCCCTTTGAATTGCCAGGCCCTGAGGCAATTTCCCCTTTTGCCCCACCTTTTCAGTGGAGCTGCCAATCTCCCAGTTCCCAGTGTAGAGTCCCCAGCTGACCCCGGGCTCCATGCAGCGCTGCCCCTTTGAAGCGCCAGGGCAGCGTTTCCAAGGGGCAGCGCAAGGCGGAGCTCAGGGCTGACCCTGGTCTCCATACAGCGCTGCCCCTTTGAAGCACCATGGTGGCGCATCGAAAGGGCAGCACAGCATGAAGCCCAGGATCAGCTGGACTGCCCAGCTGATCCCGGGCTCCACGTTGTGCTGCCCCTTGGAAACGCCGCCCCGGCACCTCAAAGGGGCAGCACATTAGGAGCCCGGGATCAGCTGGAGTGCCCAGCTGGTCCCCTGGAGGAACGTTAAAGACTAGTCAACTATCCGATAAGCAAATGCTTACTGGAGTCAGTCAACTAGTTGATTTCTCTCCCCCACCCCCCTTTGCTGCCTCTATCATACAGAGGCAGCAAAGGGGGATGAAAGAGTTACTTCAAGTGGCAGCACCGCACAGCTTTGCACTGCCACTTTGAAACCCCAAAGCGGCATTTCAAAGGGGCAGCCTTGGAGCCCGGGGTCAGCTGGGGACTCCCCAGCTAACCTCAGGTTCTGGGAAAATGCCATGCAGAGCTTGGGATCAGCTGGGAGGTCCCCAGCTGATCCCAGGTTCCTCTGCCACACAGAGCCCAGGATCAGCTGGGGAGTCCCTAGCTGACCCCGGGCTCCAGGGCTGCCCCTTTGAAACGCATGCAGAGACAGTGTTTTAAAGAGGCAGCGGCAGCACAGCTGATGGTGTTCAGAGAATATGGAAGTGTTTAGCCCAAACGCTAATTAGTTTAAATGCTTAAAAGAAACAAATTGGAGGCAATAAGTTATTCCTTTAAGAGGCAAACCAAATAGAGAGAGAAAAGCTGTACTGTCACCCTGGCAACAGTCATCTGATTTACTCCAAGGAGGCCAAGCCTTGCCCCTTTCTAGGTTATGTGGGAACTGTGTGAATATTTTATTTACTTCTTACATTTATCTGCATCTATTTTCCTGGCCACCCAGTGCATTACGTACATCAAACCCAGGCCAGTGTAGCCTATGCATGGGACCCTCGTCCTCTCTTTTTCAACCACCTGAACCCAAAAGATGGAAAAACTGGGCTTTAGATCTTACTTAAAATATAATATTGCATCTTAGCAGAATCTGGTCCATTCTGTCTGCATCCAAGTTATACTGCCATGGGTTACACTAGTCCAAATCTGGTGTAATACCATTGATATAATACCAAGAGTCACTTCAAATTTACATCTTCTCTACACTAGGCATGTTGCTGCAGAGATCGATCCACCGGCCGTCAATTTCTCATGTCTGCTTAGACATACAAGTACTGGAAGTATGGGGGGGGGGGTGCAGCAGCAGCCCCTGGTTTGAAGTGGTTTCTATTTTATACAAGGTTTGCAGTTTGGTTCAATGGCTCTCAGCACCCCCACAACACACATTGTTCCATCACGACTGCTTAGACATAATAAATCGATCTCCGAGCACTCTCCCTTCAATGCCGGTCCTCCACCAAGATGAGAAGAGTAGCTGGTGTTGATGGGCGAGCAGGCCCCACCAACCTTGCTGCATGCAAAATGTTGTGGTGAATGTATTTATTCCAGCTATGCTATTTTTGTACCTGAAGTAGATTGACGGTACATCAGAAGAGATGTAACCCAGACAGGCAGAACGGAACCTAGGACCTCTGGAGCTTAGTGCATGAGCCTCTACAGCCTGAGCTAAAAGCAGCTGGTTCTCATCTAAGGCTGTAGAGGAGACTCATTTTCTCTCTCTGTAAGTGGTCTAAAGGACACCACATTGGACAGTGAACCACGCCCAGTAAGTGTGTGGGTTACATAGACAAGGCCTAAGAAACTGAAATGAGAAGCTGTCCTGTATATTTGATTCTCATCTTTTACTTTTTAGCATACAGAAGTGTGGTTGATTTCTGAAGCAAGCTGTTTGCATAGACAAGGGGGTGAGGGTAGTGTCTTTTATTGGACCAACCTCTGTTAGTGAAAGAGACAAGCTTTCAAGCTACACAGCTCTCTTCTTCAGTTCCAACATGGGTCACACAGCTGCACCACCAACATGAACAGAATATTTGCACACAGAGACACAAGTCACATATTGAAATAAATTGGGGGGAAGAGCAAAAATTGCACAGGGTGGCATCTTTAGTTTGAAAGTTTGTATCTGCAGTTGTTCTCACTTGCAGTTTGCTGGGACAAAAATAAAAAAGAAGTCAACTTTGAACAGTTTTATTCTCTCAACATTTCTGGACACAGTTAATATCACATGGGTACCTGGTGTTGTTCTTAAACCCTTGTACTCCGAGTGGAGCATAGGTCCACAAGACTGGAAACATGGCTACCTTATCAAGCTTCCACAGAAAGGCAACCTGAAGGAATGCAAGAACTGGAGAGGCATCACTTTACTGTCTATTCCGGGGAAAGTGTTAATAGGATTCTCTTGGAGGGAATGAAGACAGAAATTGATAGACAGCTCAGGGAAGAACAGGCCAGTTTCCGAAGCAAGAGATCTTGTACTGACCAAATAGCAATGCTCAGAGTGATCATAGAACAGTTGCTTGAGATCGTAGAACAGTCCCCCGTACATAACCTTCATAGACGTCAAAAAAAGCCTTTGACAGCATTGATAGAGACACTTTGTGGAAACTGCTGCAACACTGTGGCATCCCATTCAAAATTATTAAGCTGGGTGCCTGGTACTTTTTGGAAACATTTTTATTAAATGTTTTTTATGAGAAAACACTAATTCATCAAAACCAAACCTGTTAATGGAAAAGGGTATGTTAAATATATTCTATACCGTTGGAAAACATTTAGTACTGACATTTACTGGAAGATTACACACCATGTATAAGTGCCATTAAAGAAAACATACAATTACTTTCTTATACCATGATACTTTATGAAAATTTGGCTGATAATTGAAAATAGTTCTTCATTCCTAACTCAGTTCTATTGGAAGACTAAATATATGAAGACAATGTCTTACAGGATAGCCACTTAATTTAAGTGTTAAAATGTATATATATCTTATTCAGGTTGGAAACTGAACAGTGATGTACTTGCAGCTATCCTGCTAAACCATGAGGCTACGTCTACATTGGCAAGATTTTGCGCAAATACTTTTAATGCAAGAGTTTTTGCATTAAAGTATTTGCGCAAGAGAGCGTCTACACTGGCATGTGCTTTTGTGCAAGAGATGTGCTTTTGCGCAAAAGCATCCATGCCAGTGTAGACGCTCGCTCTTTTGCACAAGAAAGCTCCGATGGCCATTTTAGCCATCGGGCTTTCTTGCGCAAGAAATTCATGTTGCCTGTCTACACTGGCCTCTTGTGCAAGAACAGTTGCGCAAGAGGGCTTATTCCTGAGCGGGAGCATCATAGTTGTTGCTCAAGAAGCCCTGATTTCACACATTAGAATGTCAGTGTTCTTGCACAAGAACTCCCCGCCAGTGTAAACAGGCAGCATGTTTTTGTGCAAAAGCAGACGCTTTTGTGCAAAATCATGCCAATGTAGACACAGCCTGAGTGTATTTTGGATACTGCTACAATGACATTTTTGGCTCTTTGTCTTAAAACTACTTAATATTTGTCTGTTTCTATATATCTAACAACTGCTGTGGGCAGAGAAGCACCCCAAGTTTTAAAAGGTTTCATAAAACAGTGGTTCTGAATCAGGAGTTATATGGAGATATGGATTGGTTTTCCAGGGGCTATATCTATTCATCTAGCTATTTGCCTAGTTTTACAACAGGCTGCATAAAAAGAACTAGGATGAAGTTGGTACAAACTCCAATTTCATACTGATAATGACTTGTTTATACTGCTCTATACACGATACACTGAAATGTATGTACAATATTCGTAATCAAATTGATTTATAATGTTATGGTAAAAATTAAAGGAAAAGGCAATTTTTCAGTCATTGTGTGCTGCGACTCTTCAATATTTTATGTCTGGTTTTGCAAGCAAATAGTTTTTGAGTGAGGTGAAACTTGGGGTGCACAAGTCAAATAAAAAAGGAATACAGTAGTCTGGAAAGGCTGAGAACCACTTCATTAAGACACCTGTACAAATTTGTGAAGACAGCTTGAAACCACATAAGTTAGCATATCTACACTCAAGCCACCAAAGAGAGGGTTTTATGAAATAAGCTGAATACAGTGACAATTTAAGGATTTTACTCCAATGTAATTTTTTTAGTCCCAAACGCTGCTAGCTGCTAGAAAGATTAACTCATTAATACTACATTAGGTTAATGCGATGAGTGGCCGTCAGTGGCACAACCACTAGTTGTAAGCAGTAGTGAACTGCATTTTCAGCACTGACATAAGACAGTTCATACCCTTAGTGACAAATCCATGTTTCCTTTCTCAGGGCTTGTCTTCACTTAACCCAAGATTGACACTCCAGAGATCGATCTCCCAAGGTTCAATTTAGTGGATCTAGTAAGGACTTGCTAAATCAACTGCTGATGGGCCCCCTGTCAACTCCCATATTCACCCCGTGTTGCGAGGCATAAGGGAAGTTGACGGGAGAGTTCTTCTGTCAACCTCCTGCAGTGGGGACACGGCAGAAATTCAGCCTAAGGTACATCGACTCCAGCTACATATATCTTGGATCAACTTTCTTATGTAGTGCAGGTGTGGCTACAGATTAAAGGTTGCATGGTTTGCAAAGTCAGCTCAGTGGTTGGAGCTATCCATGCAGAAAAGAACAGCCATCAGCTCTGGGATTGCATGCTGACCCTTTCAGCACTTTCCATCAAACTTTAACTGACTGAAAGAGTTAAGTGACCTCTGTGATCACTGGTACTTGCCCATCACCCCAGCGAAAGCTGCATTTCTGTGTTTATAGTTTGCAAGCATTGTGGTTCTTGCAGAGTAAAAAAGCATGATGTTTGCCTCTCTAGCTCTGTCTAATCACTGTCTATACAGGAATTATTCCATGCTCATCCCTGGAATAGAAGGTACTATTCATGCAATAGATTTTGTACTGTGGGGAGAAGAATACAGAAGTCAAGAGATGCAGAAGTAAGGCTGAATGCTTATTCATCTGCATGCTGGAGTACATAGTTCTCCCAGGTACGTCTACACTGCAAGGCAAAAGTTGAATTAAGCTACGCAACTTCAGACACATCAATTGCCTAGCTGAAGTTGAAATAGCTTAATTCACCGTTTGGCGCTGTCTGCACAGCAGGAAGTTGAAGGAAGAGTGTTCTTCATTTGGCTTCCCTTACTCCTCATTAGAAGTCCTCCATCTTGATATTATTTCGAAATAATGGCTTGCTGCGTAGACACGCTCTTTGTTATTTCGGAATAATATCAGTTATTCCAAAATAATGCTGCTGTGTAGACATACCCTCACCGAATTACAGAGTATAGCACTGTCATTTAGCACATCCCTATGATGCTCTCTGAGCCCGAGCCCGAGCTGGTATAAAACAGTGCAACTTTGATGATTTACAACAGCTGAAAATTTCACCTGTGTGTGAACTCTGAAGCTAAGCAAAAAAGTTTTAAGATCTCCCCTCCGATTTGCTAGGATCCGAAGGTAGCTAATAATCCAGCCTAAGCAATCCTTGGCTTGGTGGTTCTGAGGATTTCCCGGCAGGACCTCTGTCTTCAAATTTTCAGGTCCCTTTGTTCAAAGAGCTGCTTTCACCTCTAACATTCAAGGAAGAGCTAATAAACACTTGCCACCAGTTTGTACATCTCTGCTGTGTTCCAACACCTCCTGGAAGGTCAACAGAAGAACCCTCCTGTGGATATTGCAGCGCTTAAAATTTGAGGAAGGGCTTTTATTTTTCAGAAATTTACCCAGATGAGGATCCTTTATTTGGAACTAGTCATGAGCCAAATGAGAAGCTCAGAACACCTCATTTGCATATGTTCTGGTGCAAGACTGGGCAATGTAGATGTAGCCCTTGTGGGTGTGAACTCATGCTGAGACTGGAGAGAGTTGGTTTCAGTTCCCAGCTCTGCTACCGACTCTATGGATGACCATGGGCAAGTCACCTAATCGGTTAATCTCTCATCCGTAAAATAGGCATAGTACTTCCTTTCCCTACATCCTTTGACTATCTTGTCTATTTAGACAGCACAGTCTTGGGGACAGGGATTCTCCCTGACTGTATATGTACAGCACCAAGCCCTGGTTCCCGGCTGGAGGTGCTATCATGTTTGAAATAACAGCTGCACTGAATCCAGCTGAGTGATAAAAATGAAAAGAAAGTAGTGTAGGTAAGAGAAGAATCAGGGGATGAAACAGTTATTGCCATTTTATGCCGTTCAATGTTTCTCAGACTAATTGAGATGCCAAATAAATCCCCAAAATAGACACTGTTTTGATTAGGCAGATGCTTCCCCCCTGCACATGTCCCTAGAGAAGCTGGTCCAGTGATGAGCATCACCCGGGGTAGTTCTGATTCAAGCCGGGGGAAATGAGACAAGGCTGACCTTTGCCTGTGTGATCCATTTTGTGTGCCTCCGAACCCTTGGCATAGTTAATGAGACAAGATGATTTAATAGAGGGGAACTTGGGGACCGTGGCGGGGTGGGTGGAATTAGTTTTGTATGCAGAGGATGTGCTGCTCACTGTGAATAATTGCGAGGAATGTGTTTAATTCTGGATTCATACTGTGGAAAGGACGTTGCCAAACAGACAATGTGCTGCTGAATAAGCATTTTGAACAGAATCGGCCTGGTTCTCCTCTTGCGGAATTTGGGGAGCATCAGAAATGGACCCATCACAACGAATAGCATGAGACTGGATTACAACTGGTGTGAAAGTCAGAGAATTCAGCCCAGACGACCAGATCTCAGCTGGTTTAGATTGGCGTCGCTCCAAGGATGTCCACAGAGCGATGCTAGTTTTCCCCCAGCTGAATGTGTCCTGATGTATCGGCGTGATTTGCACTTCCTCTGAGAGACCCTTAGCATGCAGTATTTTCTCATGGAGGCACGTCTGCCATTCACAGAGGATGCTCATTGTGAGCTGCTAGTGCCCTGTGAGGTTTCCTTGTGGCTCCGTTTGGTTTTGAGAGTGCAGGGGTGTGGGCACTGCCATGGGGAGTCACAGCTCTGGTACATATCAGCATGCCCAAGCTAGCCCACTAAAAATAGCAGTGCAGCCATGGTGGCAGGGTTATTAATTGCCTGAATATTATCCCACCTGGGGCCTTAGGTCATAAGAACGGCCAGACTGAGTCAGACCAAAGGTCTATCTAGCCCAGTATCCTGTCGGCCGAAGGTGGCCAATGTCAGGTGCCCCAGAGGGAATGAACACAACAGGGAATCATCACTCTGACAGACAGAGGCTAGGGACACCATCCCTGCCCATCCTGGCTAATAGCTGTAGATAGACGTAACCTCCATGAATGTATCTTGTTCTTTTTTGAACCCAGTTATAGTCTTGAGCTTCACAACGTCCTCTGGCAAGGAGTTCCACAGGTTGACTGTGCATTGTGTGAAGAAATATCTCCTGAACTTTAAGCTGGAGATGGGTATTTTTGACCAATCTTCATTGGGGATCCAATGCATTAACTCAGCTTCTAGTTTTTGGCACGTTCTTGTGTTGGCCTAATGTGAGACACCTCCGTTCAGGCTGCTCACACACTTACACCCACAGCACACCTGGTCCATTCTCCACAGCACATGCACAAGTGGACGTTAGGCTTGAGCACAAGGGAGGCTGAGGCCTAAATGTAGTCCTTAGCCCTGAGGAGAAGTGAGGCTCCCACACCTTACACAGTTTCTCATTTACTCAAGACTGAAAGGTAAAATTAAGGTGAAGGATGATTTGCTGAGGAGACTTGAGTCCAGGTCTGGAGCTGAGGTAAAGTGGCACAGCTGCAGGGACACTAGTAACGCTAGGCTGCTTTACACCGGTGACAATCTAGCTAAGGGGCTTCCATGTGCAGCTCATCCTGCACCCTAATGTGGTGACCGTGTGGCCATGAGCTCATCGTGAATGCAGAATTGGGTACCCACATTCCCTTCTGATTTCCACGGGCTCCCCTTCACTTTCGCCCATTGCACTCCTGGCATATGCAGGACTCTTGCG
>JANRFK010001234.1:119671169-119682460 GCA_030068395.1 Apalone spinifera
AAGGGATGGGAAGGAAACCAGAAGCCCATGGAGGTAAAGTGGTTTGCCTCAAATCATACAGCAAACCCGCAGCAGAGCTAGGAACACATCATAGACATCCAGACTTCCATTCCAATGCTCTAGCCATTAGGCTACACTGCCTCTTAAACTAGTTATTGCTCTAAGCACAATTGTAGGCTGGACTAGTTCTGGTGTAATACCTATACCATTGTTCCCTCTAATTCTTTTCTACCTATGTACAGATTTTTTCCATCCGTGTGCAGAATAATTTGTTTTTGCTCACCAGCGCATGTATGAATGTGCACTATCAGTAGAAACAAAAAAAATCTAGCTGTGGCTGCTCTGCTAATCGGCCGGGTGGCATATGAATCTCTCCTGAGTGACCACACAAGCACACATTTTACAGGGAACACTGCCTGTAATTGAATGAACTGTTTATTCAGCTTTAATTAGTGCTAATAATTTTAGTCTTTGTGTCCTAGCCATAGAATTGAGCAAAATACTTTCTGCCAGAACCTTATGTAAGAGCCCAGATTACATACTCTGATATAAGACAGATGTTTTCTGCATTGCATAAGAAGTAAGCATTTACACATAAATTGAAGGGGCACATGTCTTAAACTCATTTACTGAAATGATTAGTGGGTCTTTTTGATCTTCATCCTTGACAGATCTTAAGTGCGACAAGCCAATGCTTCACAAGCAAAACACACGTACAAACAAATAACATTTATAAAACTGAATATTTAATAGCTTGATTAGAGCATAGGAGTAGCGGCCGCAAAAGAGCAAATTAAAATTAGGAGCGCTTGCTGAAAGTGAAATTTAACCCCAAAAAGAGAACTTTTATGTTTTGTCCAGAGTTATCCACTTTTCCATTTGAAATGTTGCTGCTTACCAAAGGGTGAGCAGAACAGAACTTTGCAGCTGATTTTTCTCCCAGGACAAATAGATTAAAAACCCATGGAATAGTTTTATTTTGCATTCACACACCTAAAATCCTCATCCTAGCTCTTAACATTTTCTCATGTCTTGATTATAGTCAACTTCTATTTAACAGCTCAGTATAGTACCCACATAGATGGTGTAAGCAGTTATATTGTGGATAGACTGAAAGTCTATTTGGCTTTATTGCCGGATCAGAACCGTGTCTTCTCCTTCAAACCCCTCCTGAAGATGTTCTTTATTTAAACTGTCAAACAATTTATAACTATTGTGCTGGACTGAGAACCTGTGTAACTCTGTTACATTGTTGTGCTATCCTGGGCTTCCCAGTTCCTTTATTTCCTATTATTGCATCGTGTTTCTAACTTCGTTGGGTAGTAATTGTGACTCTTGTGAGGTGGCGCCCAGCTGGGACCTATGAACACTGCCACAATACAAAGACTAAACAAGCATGAATTAAAAAAAAGGGGGGGGGACACAATTTAGGATCCAGGTTTGGATTTTGGTTTAAAACAAAGTTTCACAAAGCTGAAATGAGTCACAAAGTATTCTCCGTTTACAAAAATGTACCGACAGCAAGCTAAGCGAGAGAAGACTCCTTGTTTTCATTGTTATCTAACCATTCCCCTGTACAGCTGGACACACCAACAAACCATTGTGTCAGTCCATGTGACAAACTGGCTAAAATGTGTAGTAAGATGAAGACCTGAAACAAAAGTCCATGTAGCACAGGTCTGGTTTGAGGCTTGAGGCCAGGCTAACAATGGTCAAGATGTTGCTAATATAAAGGAAAGCTAAGCTGTGCGCAAGAGGCAGGCCCCTGTTCACAGAACTTGCCATAAACAGGGCTGATAGTGTAAAACTCTAATTGGTAATAGGCCCAGGTGTAGAACATTAATTGGTGGTAGGTACCGACTGCAAAACAATAATTGGTACTGTTATAAATTGAAAGCACATTCCAGGAGGGATGGCAACAACATCTCATTAAAAAGGATCTTGGTACCCACAGATACCAACTCAGGTTTGGAAACGAGTCTAAAATGACAGCATGGTGGATAGAGATGTTTTAATCAAACTGCGAAGTGCAGGGTGATGGGTGGTATCTAAGTAACATCAGAGGGTGGCAATATGACATCGGGGTGAGGTGTAACTTGTTTGTACCTGTATATGAAGTGCTGTCTTTGACCTAGGGGGCAGTGATGGATTCCCATATCACCCCACAGTACTGACTGAGGGGGCACAGATGTGTAGTGGTTCGGTAGAGTCTACTGACAATTATTAAACCTGGCTGGGCGCCTTCGATCCTTTCCTGATTTGGTGGTCTTTGGGGGCTCTCCCAAAATCTGCCGTGGTGGCTATTTGCACAAGTCAACACAGCACACAGGACTGAGAGCACGTGCACACGGCCAAAAGATTATCATCACTGAAGGAGCAGGAGACCTGTCAGGACACCACACCAGTAAATCCTGACTACTCCAAAAGGCATCTGTTTAGTTCCTTTGTCTCTGCTTCAAAAATTAAGCCAGCTGCATCAATAGTGAGCAGGTGAGCTATATGGGTTTTTTAGAATTCATCCAAATATTTTTCATTGGTTCCCATATACATCCTGCTGCTCTGTAAGTATCGGCCAGCGTCTAACACAATGCAAAACATAGGCTATGTCTAGACTGCAAAGTTTTTCCGGGATACTGGAGGAATCCCGGAAAAACTCTGCCACATCCAGGTGCGGTCTTTCGGCACATTGTATGAGGAATAAGGGATGTTCTGAAAGAGGAGGTTTTTCCAACATCTGGCCCCATGTAGATGGCCCAAATGTCGGAAAAGCCTGTTCCGAAAAAACAAGCGGAAAAAGGTACGCAAATTGCGGTTCGCAATTCACGTATCTTTTTCTGAAAAAACCCCCCGGCAGTGTAGACATTGCCGTAGTGAGCTCTATTTGAGGACTCACAACATATTTAAATAGACATTACGCTTTTCTTTACCGTACAGGTCCCAGGTCAGAAAAGCACTTAAGCATGTTGCTTAGGTCCGTCTTTATTTGGGACAGCACTTAAGCAAATTGATAAGTCCAGTGTGTGCTGCCTTGAGCCAGGATTGTTTCCTGAATTGAAGCTAAGATGTTACTAACAACATCTAAGGAAATATTTTTTTGTTTTGGTCACGTCTGAACATCAGGTTGCCGTGATTTGGGGAGCCTAAAACTCCCTGTCGGTGTCTCATTTTAAGCCCTGACATTTGAAAACCCAGGCCAGTGTTCAAAGAACTTCTGCGTGGTTGCGCCATGAGCACAATACGAGATGGCTAACAACAGCAGCATCTGCGCACGAAGCAGCAGTTTGAAGACGTCTGACATATATTTGATTTGCCCTTTAATCAATGGAGGGACAATAAAAGGTCTGACAGCCCTGGAGAATGAAGCCTGCGGCTTGTCCACAAAGCAAATACAGCGTAGGTAGGATCAGTAGCAGGACAGCACCAATTTGCACCCTCACCCTGCCACTATGTCCCTGACCTGCAATATATGAATTTAATATACTGGGCAATATCTCAGAGCATGCCTGCCACCGGAACGTACGCTCATATACCAATCCCTGGATAGTTCTCTCCTGGGGGCTCAGTGGATCCATCCAGGCAAACTAACAGAGAGCTAACTCTAAACGCAGGCAGGTCCTTGTTCATGGCACATAGCTGTGGGGGTGTTGTCACATTTCTTTTTCAAAGTAGCGAGATGAATTGAATGTGTCTAACTGGTTGACAGAAAGTGACTATTTACTGGGTGCCCTAGAGTCAGGAAAGGCATCCCTGAGCATAAATTGATTTGGAAGAAGGTTTGCCTTCCAGGGTTCCCGTATGCCTCTGACAATGGACCTGTTTAGCCTTAACAAAGCCAGCAAGAATGGTAGATAGTCTATGCATCAGAAAGATGGATCTATGCATAAATATTCCCTCACTATATACCTATGGATCTATGAATAAATGTTCCCTCACTATATACCTATATCTGTATAAACCAGGCGTTCTCAAACTTTTGGGCCCTGCTCAATACAAACCTTTCCACGGACCCCTGCCAAGCACCCAGGATGACAAAATGGGTGCAAGAAGGGGTGGAGGTGCAAAGTGTGGGAGGGAAAGAGGGTGGAGAAGTGGGTTAAAGGTGGGGGTGCTGGGAGGGAGGGTGCAGGAATGGGGTGGGGTGCAGGGTCACAGCAGGAGGGTTGTGTGTGAGGGCGATGAGGGTAGGGATCTGGGCACGATGGGGATAGGGGTCAGGGATGGCTTTAGGCCGATTCACCTGATTCCCCCGAATCAGGCCCCTCACCTAAAAGAACCATGCGCCCTAAAGCAAGAGGGCCCCGCGCCCTAAATCCGGAAGTGTGCTCGCGTGCCAGGCGTGCTGCAGGAGGGGGTGTTGGCCCTGGAGGAGCGCGGCGGCTTCTGTGCGCTGCAGGAGAGATGAATCGAGGGCAGGGATTTCCTTGTGCCGTGGAAGGGGGAGTCAGCCCCTGGGTTTGGTGTGAAGGCGGGACTCTGCCCTATAGCTGGGGATTTAAAGGGGCTGTGACTTTTTTGGTGTGCTGGGTTTTTTGTTTTTTGGGGTGTTTTTTTTTGCTCAACCAAAATTTGTGTGGTTTTTTGGTTGGGTTTTTCATCCTCCTGTGATGAGCCTGAGCCCAACAGCCATGGTGTTTAGTGTTTTTTGGAGCAGGGGTGACACAGCCTGGCCATCTAAGATACCACCCTGGTAACAGTTGTCATGTTGTTTGGCAGTTAGACCTCTGGTTTGGCACCCATAGGCCTTGTGAGGCCTGTCATTCCAAGCCTCCATCTCAGGCACCCATCACATAAAACACATGGTGGGTTCCAGATCAAGGTACATTACTAGCACCCCCCACACATCCATCGCCCAGCCACACCGATGGCTTACAGTGCAACTCAACGCACCCAGAAAGGATTGGCTCCTTGGCAGCTCACATTCCCTGCAGCATTGGCCCAGGGGGCTAGAGTATAGTTTTTTCCAGAGATGTCAGCCAAGGAGCAAGGAGGAACCCAGGAGGCACTGGTGAGGGGGTGTAACAGGTGCCCCTCTGTGCCTGATTTGCAAGCAACTGAGTCTGTTACCACAATGCTTGGCTCCTCACTCAAGCTGCAGCGGCTCATGCTTGTAGCTCCAGAGGTCCCTGTTTCGAGGCCTGGCGTGTCTTCCAAACGGGCAGCTGTCACACCTACACAGGTCAGCGCCCCTGGGGCCTGTCCTAGCTGTGGGCTGACTTTTGCTATTGCCCGTGATTCCCCTCAGAAATGGGAGCTTGCCACAAACATTGGTAGTGCGGCCAAGGGGAGCACAGCTCATAGAGGTGTGAGGTGGTGACATCATGGAAGGGGCTAGCTCATTTGGCAGAGGCATGGGGAGGCTTCCTTTCCTCCTCCCACTGCCGTTTAACCTCTCTGGGCTTCCGCTCGCACATCTAGGAAATAAAGCTGATCCTCCTCCACCAACCTCACAGGCTTCATTGTCTGTAAAGCATGTTGGCATAGGCACCAACTCCGCAGGTGCACCAGGGCTAAAGTCCACACTGAAAAAAATAGTGAGTGCTTAGCACCCACGGGGCCAGATTAAACTTTATGGGATCTAGCGCCTAGACTGTGGCTGCTCCCACTTCTCTGCTTTGAGGCCCCACCCACCTCTCTGCCCCAAAGCCCTGCCCCTCCTTGGCCTCTTCCCCTGTAGGCCCCACCTGTTGCTCGCATGAGGAGGAAGACGCAGAGAAGAGCATCCACCTGCAAAACCAAAAGCCAACAGCGCCTGTGCATGCTGAAATTGTTGGATGCAAGAAATTTCAGTCCAACTGATCTTTATCCACCTTTTAGGGGACTGGTTACCCAACAAAGACTGACTTCCTAAAAAGAGAGAGAATGGTATTATACTCCATGGGTCTGACTCAACATTGCCTTGTCCCTTGGGTAGCCATTCACACCTGAGCAAAGGGTCTGCAAAGTGTTACCCTTCTCCTTTAAATGATGGTGGAAGGCCTGGGAAAATCAGGGAAGTACATTTAAGGTTGCTTGAGGCACTCTCTTCAGCTAGATGGTTGCCTAGAACGGATGGTTCAAGCTGCACTGTATATAATTGCAAAGC
The DNA here is from genome assembly GCA_030068395.1 of Apalone spinifera. NCBI lineage: Eukaryota > Metazoa > Chordata > Testudines > Trionychidae > Apalone > Apalone spinifera. The sequence continues at coordinate 119,677,252 of JANRFK010001234.1, forward strand.
ATCTATTCATTATTAGCATTGTTCCACACTTCAGCGTAGGTGGCATCTTCCTCCTTCGTCTGAAGAGCCACGTGTACCTGATATACTCCGAGAGTAGCTGGTCCCTCCATCTGAGGGGGGGGTGTACGTTTTAGTCAACAACAAGGCGAGGCAAATGATGGAGTGAAGCCAGAGCCTGGGGTGAGACTGCCCGGCGCCTCGCATGAAATATAGTCGAAGGGAAGAGTAAAAAACTCAATGCCAAGGCGGGTTAGAAATAAATAGCCCCTCTTTGGAGTGTTATGACTGAACATTCCACTTGGAGGAATTTCCGACTTTACAAAAGCACATGACCTGGTCAGACACCATTAACATGATGCTTTTATTATTTTTTATTGGTCTATTTATAACCGTGTTTAATCTGTGCGCTGGGCTAAGCTCTGAGGCGAATCGAAGGGACAGCGCTCCACTGTGTCATCGTACTTATTTCTTACTCACGCTGGAAGATCTAAGTCCTGGCGACACGGCCTTGCCATGAGGCAGGGGTGATTGTCTTTTCATAACAGCTTTTGCAAGAGCAGGCCTGCCAACAAGGGAGAGGGGGGAAAGGGGCAACTGCCCCAGAGCCCAGCGATTCAAAAGGGGCCAGGGTTTCTGGCTGTCGTCGCTGCTGCTGCAGGGGCAGCACTCGGAGCCCCGGGACCTTTACAATGCTGCCGGAGTGTTGTGCTGAGGGCTGGGGGGAAAGGGGCGGTTGTGCCGCAGTCCAGGCGGCATGAAGGACTGGAGCCCATGCTTTGTAACACCACATGCCATCCTGAGTCTGACCACCTACACTGCTACTTTTAGCCCCTTGGGTTATGTCTACACAGCAATTAGGATCCTAACATCCAGGCCCAGCTATACGCATCTGAGACACTGTGCCCTGAGACTAGGATCCTTTCCCCCATGAACCCAAACCAGCAGGCAGGAGTCTGCCATGAGGTTTTCTCCACCATGTAGACATACCCTTAGTGCTTCTCTGCATTGGCACCTGCTCTCCTTGCCTCATTCCTGCCCTTCCCAGCTCTCTCTCTTAAAGCCATGCGTAATGTGTAACAAAGGCTTCCAGGCCTCTTTTGTGCAGGGCTCAGCTCAGCAGGGCCCTGACTCGGAGTGGGGCATGGCTGGAACACAAATAACAAGGAACAGGACTTAGCACAGCTGCGGCAGCAGGACGTTCCAAAGGGCCTGCGTGGCCTTGTCTGGGGAGGAGCAAGAGAAAATGTCAGGGAATAGCACCGAGACCAGCGGGATTTTGCAACGTGGCATCGCCAGACTGTGCAGACCACAGCGTGAGGACACAGAAGTGTGTCTGACTATGCATGCACCCTGAAGCGGTGTGACACACTTGAATGGGAGTGAAGCCAATGGTGTCCTATGTGGACCAAATAGGGCTTTCTAGAAACTGCACAGAGCTTTGTCTTGCATCTTTTCATCCACAGCTATGCAAAGGGAGTATAAAATGTGGCCACTCTTGTTTAGAAAGACAGTGGAGAGCAAGATTATGCAATTCCTAGGGCAGAAAAGCTTCTCTCTGTTTTTCCTACCCACCCTCAAGAACACTTGCACCGTGGCCAGCTAATGAATGTGAAAACTTCACCTTTTTTCCTAATAAAGACAAGCCCCGAGAGGTAGATTCTGACATCCTCACTGAAGCCAATGTGGAGTAAATGGCTTAATGTGACTCAGAGGGGCAAAATCGAGCTCTCAGCCTCTTGGGCCTCCTTTTCCTGTGTATAAACTGGCAATAAATAATACTTACTTACCCGCCCCGGTGGTAAGGATGGCAGACTGGTAGATGAAAATGCTTGATAAGTGTTAAGCTTCTCAGCATTGGCCAGAACAGCAAGTGCTGAGCCTGGAAAGCGTAATCAGTTTCAGATGGGGATGTCTTTGATGCTGTCTTGAAGAGCCAGAACAGCGGCTCTCAATTTTGGATCATTGGTGCGTTGTGGTCCGGCATGTGCTTCCCTGTGCGGCAGTGCTGCTCCTATCTCCATAACCCAGGATCTGTTTATCTTCAAGAAGTGACACTTCCCGGCCTCTCTCAGGGTTTCTAGAGAGTGATATATGGGCTGAGTGTGCGGCAAATATCAAGAGCCTTTCAGCATCCATCACGAATGCTTCTGATCCGCCTGTGAAGTCCCTGTTAGAAAATTAGCTCCTGACACCAAAACAAGAAGGGTAGCAGCCATCCATGCTCACCTCCCCAATTGGCAAAACCACCTTGCAGGGATGAGTGCGAGGAGGCTGCAGACAATGGAGGGAGACGTCAGCATGATTAAATACAGAGGAACATGAAACGAGCAGGTACCAAATGAATGGGATTCCCAAGCAACTAAACCACCCAGCATCAGCAGAGTTTCTGGATTTTGGAAAGGCTTTAAAGGACTGTGCCAGGTGATTAGGGTGAGGATTAAGATTGAGGTAGGATTCATAGGACTGGAGCGTGCGTAGGCACACGCTGGGAAGCCAAGAAAATACAAAGTCAAGGACTGTGGGGCTCTTGAAGGTCCCCCCTGTGCTTTGGGTGTGTGGGCTGTAATCCTCACTGCAGGGGGGTCAAAAGAATTGCCAGGCCCATGGAGGGGGAGGGGGCTGACTCCACGCTCCTGGAAGGAGTGGGGCCGTGAGTAGAAAGGGCAGGGATGGGGGCAGCCAGCCCTCAACAATGCCCTTACTGTGCCACGTGCCCCACCCCAGCCAACCCTTAATGCCACCAGGTCCGTGCTGCGCAGGCTCTTGTGATGATTTAAGGGGTCCGGGGCTCTGGTCACTGCTGCAGTGGCTGGGAGTCCTAGGCCCTGCATTTGACCCCTTCCTCAGCCCCACCCGTGGTCCTGCACACTCTGTTTACACTTCTCACAGGTCATGCCCCTTTGTTCCAATCCCCCATGCATAGGTCCCTACCAAACTCACCACTGTGCGACAGTGTCTTGGGCTGCGAAACCAGGGCCTTTTGTGTGCTTCCCCCTGTGCTGTACAGATTTCACGGGGGAGGCCGGCGTTTCTCAAATGGGGAGTTGCAGGGGGTTCACGAGGTTATTTTAGGAGGGCCTCGGTATTGCCACCTTTACTTCTGCGCTGCCTTCGAAGTTGGCCAACTGGAAAGCAGTGGGTGTAATGTTGGCCGGGTGCCCGGCTCCAAAGGCAGCACCCCGCCAGCAGCAGCACAGAAATAAGGCTGGCAACACCACGCCCGTGTCACCCTTACTTCTGCGCTGCTGGGCACCTGGAGAGTGGCAGCTGCTAAGGTCCCAGCTCTGCAGGCATCAGCGCAGAAATAAGGGTGTCAATACCATACCATGCCATCCCTACTTCTACGCCGCTGCTGGCAACAGTGCCGCCTTCAGAGCTGGGCTCCCGGCCAGCAGCCACTGCTCTCCACCTGCCCAACTCTGAAGGCAGCCCTGCTGCCAACAGCAGCACAGAAGGGTAGCAGTGCCGCAACCCCTCCAACACAATAACTTTGTGATCGCCACGCCACTCCTTTTTGGGTGACAATTACAACACTGTGAAATTTCAGATTTAAATAGCTGAAATTGTGCAATTTACCATTTTTTAAATCCTGTGACCATGGAATTGACCAACATGGACAATGAATTTGGTAGGGCCTTACCCAGGCAATCTGCTCAGAGATGTCCAAGTTTCTACAGCCGGTTCATAGCTGTGCCTGTACAGCCTCTTTTCCCCACAGGCCCAAAAGATCTATCACCACCCATCTGCTCCATGATGGAGAGTGTCTGGAGCATGTAGCCTGCGTGGTCAGCTGATAGATACTGAGGATTCAAGAGACACCTCCACATCCATAAACAAGCTGCTCTGTGCATCCCTCTCCCTCAAGTCCCTCCCAGCCTCACTCAATGGAGGAAAGAAAAGCAGATAACTTCCTTGTGACGCTACCTCTTCTACAAGTAAATCCATGACATGTCCACAGCTGTGAAGTTGGTGTAACTGCCAAAGTGGACAATCGGGAAAAGGCCTTGCAAAAATTCACTGGATTTTAAAGGGGTAGGAGCTTCTGTTCTCTCTGGGCAATGGAGTTCACGTCTATGACCAGAGCAGTCAATGCTGGGCATCGTGAGAAAGCTGCTAGAGGTCTGTTAGGGTCAACATAGTGTCTACACCTGCTCGGAGTCATTGACCATGCCTCTACGCTGTTCGGAAAAGTGGCGTTACTAAAGGGGCACATATATAGGTGAGAGGCAAATGGAAGTGTCAACCACACACACAAGGTCAGTGCCAGGCGGCTTGTGTTGCCCCAACTTAGCAGTATGGACCTCAGATCCGTGAGGTGGGCAGGATGTTCACAGAGGACTGAGCCATCCACACCGATCCCAGGCTGCCCCACCCTTCCCACAATCGGCATCGCTGCTGACACCTTTCAGGCAGGTTCCACTGGGAAATCCTCACCCCTGCAAGTGGAGCATGCTCCATGCAGGGCTGTTCCTCTGGGCCTGCTCGCCGTGTCCCAATGTGAGACTCCTGAAGGACCTGGGAACCAGGGAGGAGGGATGCAGTGGAGCTATTGCTCTCTCCCTTTGGGGCTGCCCTTGCCCCAGTGTGTCAGCTTACACTCTCATTAGAAAACAGCCCAGTGCCCTTAGCATGTTACATTCTAGGCATTTTATCCACTAGCCAAATCTGTGCCAGAGGCCAGCAGATAGATGGAATGGGCTTCCCAAAGGCAAAGGCTGACCGTCACCATCTCAGATTTGAACTCAAAGGGCCACCTCGACCCAGCTTCACAAGGTTCTTCCCATTCTTCAGTTCCTGGCTCATAAGTTGTCTTCTCTGGCCTTGGAGAAGTGAAGCAAAGAGAGCAGCAAGAAATTTTGAGAATATACTAGTAAGCCTCTACTGGTACATGCACAACTATGGAACTCCCAGTCAATGCTCAGCTTTTGGTCCACTGCTTCCTACTAAGTAGAACTAATCAGAAATTCTGTTTTTATTTTGTTGTTTTTAAGTTTTTGGCAAACAATCAAAATCTTTCAGCCAAAAATCAAAATATTTCCATTTTGAAATGCCGCCGCACTGCCTCGTGGGAGTTGTAGTTCATGTGCCTCAGGTTCCCATTCTCCTTTATGGGGGTGCTTCTTGATAGGACTACATCTCCCATGATGCGCCAGTCTCCCTGTCAGCCGACGGTCAGGACAGTGAGTGGTGTGTGTGTATTATACACCCG
>JANRFK010001234.1:119739150-119753011 GCA_030068395.1 Apalone spinifera
CTGTTCCGTTTTAAGCATTTCCGGAAAATCATGCCAGTGTAGACGTAGCCAAAAAGTTTGGGGAAAGAAGGAGAAGCGGTTGTGCCCTGTAGAAAATATTCCTCTCTGAAATCTTGGATTTCATTGTAGGCTTTAAAGTCTCATCATTCCTTTGCTGTCAGAAATTATCTGTGAAACCTACTCAAAGTGTGTTTCATCTCCCTCTACTGGTGTCAAGTATCAGAGGGGTAGCCGTGTTAGTCTGAATCTGCAAAAGCGGCGAGGGGTCCTGTAAGGTGCCACAGGACCCCTCGCCGCTCCCTCTACTGTTGGTCCAGATCGAAGATAACAACTTACTACTGCTGTCATTTACTCCATAAATGGCAGATGTCTGTGGGACAGATCTAAAGGCATCAGCTGGCTTTTGTAAACACCTGGGACATTACACACATGCAAAAAGCTATATTAAAAGAACTTGATTAAGGTTACAAAGTCAGGCACTCAAAAGCTAGGACATGTCAGAATTAAGGTTTCCCAAGGAAAGGAGAAGTGGTGCATCATGGAAGTCTCTGGCTGTGGTGCATCATGGGAGATTTTTCCCAGCCCTAGTAAGCATGTCCCAGCATTCCCCTCTCCACCCCTTTCATGCAAAGTTCAGTCCATAAGCTGCAGCAATTGACAGCGGCCCCAATTCAGCACGGCATGTAATTTTGTCTTCTCTTTAGTGAGGTTACTAGTATGCTGAAAGTTGGGAACACGTTTAATTACTTTGCTGAATCAGGGCCTGGCTGGGGTGAGCTGTGATTAATACGATTTCTACCGCTGGAAAAAAAAAAAGCATGCTTGATTCTGGTGGCACCACTTATACCCATGAGAACAAGAAGCTCCTCTCGTAAGCGCGTGGAGAATTTTCCTTGGATGGGTAATGCTGGCAGAACAGGTGGCAATGCATGCCAAGGCTCCATTCTCATTGAACACTGACAACTGCATAGCTGGAAACCTGTTATTGGTGCTACAAGAACGTGTTTAGTGGTTAGACTTTATGGAATGCCTGTAGGAAGCTCCATGTATTAACAAGGCCAAACCAATGCTATAAGTGAGATTAACTCAAATGCACAGAATTTTGTCCCAGAGCTCCAGAATGAAGCATTTAACAATCTGTTCCTTCTCCATTAATCCAAATTTGGGCAAATATTAGCTAATTGCATCTGGAAATGTGATTAATGAGACATGCTATAAGCTTGTTGCAAAATAGAGCTTGGGTGAAGATGCAGTTTTGAATGCTCTTGCAGTGCAGCTATGGATTCATCTTTTAGCAACTCGCGGTGAATCGATTCTGCCAGAACAAATAGAATTATCTACAGCTACTCGCAATTTTGTGGTGATAACAAGCAATGTTATAAAGGCATCAAGCTCAGAAAGCAAGAAGCAATGGTCTTAAATATCTCGAATGATGGAGATTCCACAACCTACCTAGGCAACTTATTCCAGTGTTCAACCACCCTACGCTTTTCCTAATGTCCAACCTAAACCTCCCTTGTTGCAATTTGAGAGCAGATTAGATAAATTTTTATGAGGGATGATGGTGCTTGGTCCTGCCGGGAGGGCCGGGGGCTGGACTCAATGACCTCTTGAGGTCCCTTCCATTTCTAGTATTCTATGATTGGTGATTACAGAGGTTTACAATGCAAACACTCCATATCTCTTCATACCCTGAAATACCAACCAGGAAAAGAAGCACTGATTAAGGTAAAGTGGTGCTACACAATGCCTCATTTGCCTTTAGAGAGCATCCTGGGTATGTCTAGACTACATGCCTCTGCCGACAGAGGCACGTAAAATAAGCTCCCCGACATAGTCAATGAAGCGGGGATTTAAATATCCCTGGCTTCATTAAAATAAAAATGGCCACCGCGCTGTGCCGGCTCAGCTGATTGTCAGCACAGCGCGGTAGTCAAGATGTGGATCGGTTGACAGGGGAAGCCTTTGTCGACCTCTCCCTTATGCCTCGTGAAACGAGGGTTCCAGGAGCGGTTGAGAAAGGCTTCCCCCTGTAAGGGGCCGTGAGGGGTTCAGACAAGAGTCAGAGGAGGTGCCGCTCTACTGCTGTCTGTGGCTTCCGGTCTGTTACAGTGCTTTAGGAGTTCATGCTTGTCACTCGGTTGGTAAAATCTCGTTATAGAACATATAGCCTGTTTGGGATTTCTGCCCTGCTTTTGGACAGTCTGCCCTGAGGCTGACAGACTCTGTCATGAGCCATTCTGGCCACATGACAGGGTGGTGTCCTGTGAGTGGAGAATTCTCCCTGGGTGGTGTTTTGTGTTCACTTTGCATAGCTATAGACGATTATATAAAGTCAAGGCAGTGGAGAGTCAGGTCCACTCTGTCTCAGGGTCCACATCTGTAAAACACGGGTGAGGATACCAGAAGTTCTCTCTAGTGATGTGTTGGGTGAATGAATCGGTTCATGTTTTCAGAGTGTTTTCGGGACATGAAACACTACACTGGAATAAGCACTGAGTGGTATTGTTGGCTGAAAATATAAAATTGCCTTTACAGATGTTAACTTATCAGGTGATTTTTTTTAACTTGTTGCATTTACTTAACATCTTCCATATAAAGATCTCCAAGCCCTTAGGAGATGTTCATGAATTATTAAGCATCTCAGGCATCCCTAGAAACTTCACTGTTGTCACTTTGCAACTTGAAGTTCATAGATGATCACGGATCTGTTGCAACATTTAGCGGCCTTGCAAGTATGTTGTTGTAGCAGGGGTGGTCCCAGGATATGAGAGAGCCAAGGTGAGTGATGTAGTATCTAGTATTGGACCAATTTCTCTTGGTGAAAGAGACAAGCTTTTGAAGAGCTCTGTGCAAGCTCAAAAGCTTGTCTCTCTCACCAACGAAGTTGGTCCAAGAAATAAATATTATTTCTCCCACCTTCTCTTTTACAGGATTGTTGTCAGGCTGTTCTGAACGTCATGGCGCTAGAACTCAAATCTTCTTGCTGACAAAGCATGGGGCTTTACCATTGCACTAGTTCTAGCTTTTCCACCCGCATGATGCCGAGCAAGTCATTTTGCTGCTCCGTGCCTCAGTATCCCCCATATAAAATTCAGATGATACTCTCCTTTGGAAAGCACGGTACGATCAGTTGGCGAACAGGGGCGTTTGGCAAGGCAGTTTTGCAGGGAAAGGAGAAGCGACTATGTGATCCTTGTGGGAGTCTGTTGTCTGTTATTATTGTGTGCTTCTTTACTTGCCCTCTGCCTGCTTGATAGGAATATATTGTGTGGTATGCTAGGAGGACTGTGTGCTGGGCCTAGCAGCTGGCTAGGCCAGGCTGAGAGCTTTCTAATGAGACTCTAGCCTGGCAGCATTTGGCCCTAATCCCTTAGGATTCTTTGACAAGGTTGCAAGGCTAACTGAGAGAGAGCAGTGGTTTCCAAAGACAATTCCTAAAAGAGCAGAAAACATGGGAGTTTTGCGGGGAACATGAGTACAGCCACATCTAATGAGCCTTCTCTAAACTCGAGCCAATAACCACCCACACACACACCACCAAGCCCACACACACAAAGAAGAAACAATCGTATACGTGCACCCACCAAACCCTGCAAGAGTAAGACTAACGCAGGCAGACGTCCAACCACAGAGTGGGGGCTTTGCAGTTTATTGCACCGAGGGCAGCATGTACGATTATCCGCCTTGTGCACACGTGGCGTGTGTGTGCATTTGGTGTAAGGAGTTCCTGGCCCATAGAAACCCAGTACGTTCTCCTGAGATTAGAGTGGATGAACTGGAGGAGCTAAGGGAGACCAGAAAGTACATAGATGAGACTTTCCAGGATACATCAGAGTGGTCTCACTCCAAGACTGACAGTCTCGGTGCTGTTGAGGAGGATGAAAGTCTCAGGGAAGGAGAAAGCTGAGCTGGGGTGGAGGAAAACAATTGCCTATTTGAGACCTTCCTGCCAGAAGAAATCATGGTGTCCCCGTGCATTGAGGATACCCATCTGGGGGAAGGGACCTCTGTTCTCAGGAAAAGACGGTAATAGTAACGAGGGACTCAGTTATTAGAAATATAGACGGCTGGGTCTGTGGTGACCAAGAGAACCACGTGGTCAGTTACGTGCTGGGTACAAAGATTGTGGCTTTCTTGAGACGGCTCCTCCCAAGAAAGGCACATAAGCCTGTCTAGCTAATGGCCATGATACATGTAGGTATCAGTGATATAGAGAAAGGCTGAAGGGAGGCCAAATGTAGGCTTCTAGAGAGAGATTAAAGACCGAGACCTCCGTAATAGCATTCTCTGAAATGCTTCCAGTTCCATGCGCAGGGCCAGTTAGATGGGTAGATCTGTGGGGTCTCAATGGGTGGATGAGATGAGGTGTTCAGAGAATGGATTTCGATGTATTAGGAGCTGTGGAACCCTTGGGGAAAGGAAAGCCCTCTACAGGCAGGATGGCAGCCACCTAAACCCAGATGGAACCGGATTGTTGGATGCACATTTTAAAAAAGTGATTGAAGAGTTTTTAAACTAAGGCAGGGGTGGGGAACCTAAGGCCTGGGGGCCGAATGCGGCCCCCCTCTCCCCCACTTGCCTGGATCTGGCCCCCAATGTTTGCGGCTCCCCCCCAGAATTGGGGAGCCCATGCTGGCACTCCACCCTCCTCCCCCCCCAACTATCCCACCATGGGGATGGAGTACACAGAATCTACTAGCCTGGGCTCTCTTAAGCTCTCGTGTGTGAGGAGAACGTGGGGAACATCTTTCTCCTTCTCAGTCAGGGGCCATGTAAGTGTGGGTTTGTTTGTTTGTTTGTTTTTGCTTCTCATTTGTGTGTGGCCCCATGACTGATTTTTCTGTGGGTCAGCGGCTCTCAACCCAAAAAAGGTTCCCTGCCCCTGAACTAAGTAGGCTGGGGAAAAGTCAACCGGTGTGGAAGAGGACACAGTTCAGAGAGATTCATCCCTTAGAAGAGGATTTATTAAAGGGAATACTCTATATTCTTGTAAAGAGGAGAGGCTAGAGAATAGTATGCAGAGGCAATCAAATGACAAAGAGTCCCATCCAATTACATCACAGGAAAGCAGGCAACTAAATCCTGACAAGTTTTAAGTGCTTGTAGATAAATGCTAGAAGTGAAAATACGAACATTTCTATTGTAGCTTCAGTGCCGGGTATTAAATGAGGTTATTGCTATTCTAGGTATCTCAGAAGCTTAGTGGAACAACGATAAACAATGGGATACAATAATACCAGGATACAAAATATACAGGAATGACAGAGTGGGTGATGCTGGTGAGGTGCTTGCAGGGTGTGTGGGTGGGTGATAAGTTTTGTCTAGGTGTGAAGTTAGCCCACCCCAAAGTAGCTTGATGTTCTGATCCTTAGTGTATCTGTAAAGGGATCCAGGGGCACACAAGAAATACAAGGAATATATCATCATACTGGTATAATAAAGCTCTGGATGGAGATGACAGGTGCATTGTAAATATAGGATCTCACCTCAAGGCAATCAGCGTAACTGAGAAAAAGGAATCTGACCCGTATTAGGAATAGATGCAAACTTCTCTTTGCCTGAGCCGATAACCACAGACAAGGCCCTGCTAGCTAGTGGCGGGATCAGGCTTGGGGGCAGTGTGGATGAATTATAAAAGGTTAAATGCATAGCTCAGGTCTCATTTCTGCTCCTTATCTAGGCTCAAGTCTGGCTTTGCCACAGACGTCCTGTGTGATCTCGGCCAAGTCACTTAGTCTTTCTGTGTCTTAGTTTCTTGTCTGGAACAGGGGACAATAGTAGGGCCCTACCACACAACCTTGGTTGTTTTTCATGTATGTGTAACTCTCTAGCATGCTTTGAGTGAACTGTCTGTGGCTAACAAACTCCTTTGCTAGGCCTGTATTCCTCGCTTACCTGCTGTGTTGTTGTTGGAGGGGTTACCTGAGAAACACGAGTTCTCCCAGACTCTGGGGAAATGTATATGAGTGTCAGGGGCCTTAGGAGCAGCATGGCACTGCTTTGGGGAGCTAGACAGCTGGGGATCCTGCTGCCCAAGGAGGGTGTTAGATACAGGATCTGAATCTGAGACTCAACGCTAGGAACAGTGACCCGTCACTGCCCAGACCCAGGGGACTTAGAAGCATGTGAGATCCAGTCCACTCACATCAGATGGGTGTCTGACCCGAGAGGGGGGACCAGGCCCGTTTGGGACAGCAATTACCTCACAATGATGGATAGTGATAGACACTTGGACACACTTCCTGTGTGTAGGTTGATTAGAAACAAAAAGCTGCAGCGTGATCCTGTGGCTTGAGATTCTGTGCCAGGGACACTTAAGGTATGTCTACGCAGCACCGTTAATTCGGAATAATGGACAGTCCGTGTCTTCACACAAGCGGTAACTTCGACATAAGGTCGAAATATTGTCGAACTGCTTACCCCGATTCCTGTGACCCTCTTTGTATGAGGAGTCAGGGAAGTCGGAGGAAGAGCGCTTCGTTTCGAAATAAGTGCCGTGGAGACAGTCCCAAATTCAAACTAAGCTATTTCGACTTAAGCTAGGCAATTATCAGAACTCAAGTTGCTGGCTTATTTCGAGTTTAGCCCTGCTGTGTAGACGTACCCTTGCAGTATTTACCAGGCAACCTCGGCTTTTCTGCAAAGGAAAAGAGACCCTGCTACTGCGGATCCGGACAGCTACCTCAGGCCGCATCAGAAATCAGCATGTGCTCCATCCTGAGCTACAGTCCCTTGCGCACGGCTGATGTCCTCCCTCTGTGCGTGTTAATAGGCTGTAACCACTTCAGACCCACCCAGACTGAGTCTCACAGCACCCCTACAAGGCAGGTGCCTGGCTATCCCTGTTTTATAGAGATGCACGGTGTTTCGCTCCACGCTGACTGAGCCAGCTTCCCAGGGGCAGTGAGGCCATTGGGAGTGGAGTACAATGGCATAATACGCCTGCAACCCCCACTCCACCAGGGGCCTAGAATCAGCCAGGGCAGCCCCTTAAGTGGGTGAGGCTGGCTGAAGGAGGGTGGGCACCAGACAGAAGCACTGATTCACCCCAGGCTGCCTTCCTCAGGAGCTGGCACAACGGGAGCCTTTCTCTTTACGGCAACCTGTTCCCAAACCCACTGACGTCAAAGTCCTAGCTCTGCAGCCAGGCAGCTGGGGCCTGATTCCAAACCCAATTGGAGTCAATGAAAAAGATTCCCATTGCATCGACATCCGTCGGACATGGGGTGGCGATGAGAGGGGGACAGAAAGCCAAGTCACACACTAATTTGGCAGCAGAGCTGGGATTTGCGCCTAGGCGACCCGACTCCTAAATCCCTGGCCCCACTATGCCTCCCTGCCTCACTTATGCTTAGAGAAACGTAGCAGGGTTAAATGTGGAATGGCCAAGGCACCAAACAAAAAGACACCCCAGAAAGAAGAAGACTGTCAGCCGATCATTTGGACTTGAGGCCCTATTTGAACACAGCCTGTGGAGGTCTGCCAAGGAATCTGTGTTTTTAAAGTTTAATTAATTAAAAAATGCACCAGGAAAGTTCTCCGAACTCTTGCTATTTCTATTGGTGGGGTCCTTTCTGTAGGAATTATCTTGAAGGCAGCATGGCTGTGTTGTGAAGTCGGGCTGGCACGCTGCCACCGGCTTGACTGCCGCTTTTGCTAACAAGATCGGATGGCGGACTGGGGAAATGGAATCTGTGAAGTTACAGCGTTTGCCTTCAACGTGCTTGGTGCTGAGAGGAGAATATGCCAAGGCTGTGGGCCGGAGTTCATTGTGAGTCATGTCAAATCTGCTTCAGAGCTGGTGTGTCTCTGCCTTTAAAATAGCCTGGCTTTGACAGTACAGAGCAGTGGCAGTCAGACACAAGGGCCTCGTTTCAAGAGACACCGTGCCGGTTTAGCACCAGGTTTTGCATACCCTTATGTGAGTGACCCTGACTGCCTGGAGTCTGATCTGTCTGTCTCATGCCTTTTTAGCACCCCCATGACTGCAAGCCCTGTACACCACATGCGGTTTTATCCACCAAAGCTCCTGATATAATACATTGGTTAGTCTCTAAGGTGCCATAGGACTGCTCGTTACTTTTTAATGTAATTATTCTCACAGTGTCTCTGTGAGGCAGTGCAGTACCATTCTCCTCACAGTAGAATAGGCTGCAGAGTGACTTGCCCTCAGTCACCTAGACGATCTGTGTCACAGCAGGGCCTTGAAGCCAGCTCCCCTTAGGCCTTGCAAGCCTGTGCCAACCTCTTAACCATCTTTGATCCGTTCAGCAGTACTAGCTCCCCGAAAGTTAATGGGAGTAAAAGGTTGTGAGCGACATTGTTTATGATTGTAATAGAGATGCAGCCGTGTTAGTCTGGTCTTGCTGAAACAAAAGACAGGACTATGTAGCACTTTAAAGACTAACAAGATGGTTTATTAGATGATGCGCTTTCATGGGCCAGACCCACTTCCTCAGATCAAATTGTGGAAGAAAATTGGCATGACCATATATACCAATTAGTCATGCCGATTTTCTTCCACAATTTGATCTGAGGAAGTGGGTCTGGCCCACGAAAGCTCAGCACCTAATAAACCATCTTGTTAGTCTTTAAAGTGCTGCATAGTCCTGTCTTTTGTTTCATTGTTTATGATTGTTATTATTGCCAATGCTTTGTATTACAGTAGCACCGAAAGGATGCCGTCAAAAGTGGGGGCCCCTTGCGCTAGGCCCTGTATGTATACACAGTGGGAGATGGCCCCTCCCTCAGAGAATTTTGGTGATCAGTTCTCTAGCGTGTGAGCAGCAGAAGTGTGTGAAATATTTGCAGCAAGACCGGATATATTTTAAAATTAGAGTGGGATTTCATTATGAATGCAGAATTGCCCCCCGTTGTTTTGAAGTGTTCACAGTTTTGGGGCACTCACTGGGTACGTCTACATTGCAGACTTCTTGCGCAAGAACTTTTTGCTCCAGAGTTCTTGCGCAAAAAGTTCTTGCACAACGAGAGCTGCCACGTGCTTTTGCGCAAGCAATGTGCTTTTGCGCAAGAGCGTCCATAGCAGTGTGGATGCTCTCTTGCGCAAGAAAGCTCTGATGGCCATTTTAGCCATAGGGGTTTCTTGTGCAGAAAGGTATGTATGAACGGGAAACCAGGGTTTCTTGCTCAAGAGCTCTTGTGCAAAAAGGCTTATTCCTCGTGGGCAGAGAAATAACTCTTGCACAAAAAGCCCTCTCTTATGATGATCTACTATAAACTTTCTTGCGCAAAAATGGGGTTGTAGTGTGTCCACAACTGCAGTGTAGACATAGACACTGTCTAGTCGGTAGAGCAGAGTCGTAGCTACCTCTTGACATGCCCCGGTTACCACAGTATCTGAGCCCCTCAACATTTCATCCTCAAACAATCCCGCATGGTAGAGAATTATTTTCCATATCACTGTTTTAAAGATGCATGGAGAGATTAGATGGCTTGTAAGGTTCTATAGGAACCTCGTTGCACAGCCCATGTAGACGCACATCTTTTGATACACCCTGCCCCCCACTTGGGCCTTTCTTCTCTAGGATCTTCTACAACCCAAGATTCCCAAAAGATCTAGTAAAACAGGGGTGGAAATCAAGCAATGGAAACAGACGGCTTGAGACTTTTCTCACCTGCATTCCTATGAATCAGGAGTAATTCCACTGGATAATTCCAAGTGAGGCAGGAGGCCCTGCAAGAGCCATTTTGGGGATAGTTTTCCTGCAGGGGAAATGTCTTTTAAATCTGTCGTTAGTTACGCATTGTTTGTGCCCTAAAGCATGAGATCTAGGTACCTCAGTAATATCCTGTGACAATGAGTCCCACAGATTATTTTCAGAGGCATGTCATGAATATGACAGCCTGGGGGCTTTCCTGCTAGACTGATGCTGCTAAAATAGTTACCCTTGTACCGCGATGAAAGGAAAAAGCATTAGGGCTAATGCTGTGAAGTACTTGGCCACCTGACTGCAAATACACGGAGATGAAAGGATCTTTGCCAGTATGCTGTAATCTGTGCTTGAAAATATAGATCTATGTGTGGGAGAGGGGGGAATTAGAAAGGAGAAGTAAACCATCAGATTCCCAATACACATGCATGATCATTTCACCAGAACTCATGTTCTGTGGGTGTGCACCTCAGCTGGTGGAGTTCTAGTGGGGCTGCATTGAGATAGACACAGAAAGCCAGCACCATAGCTGCTGTATCAGTATGGTCTGCTGAAAAATGATCCTGGAGCACAGCAGTAGCCAATGCATGTCCACTGAAATGTGACTGTATTCCACAGAGCCCAGCAAACTGGCTCCATTTGCAGCTTTACTGCTCCCTGCACCTGGTAGCACTGAGATGTGGAAAGTGGGCCAGGAACCAGAGGCAGCAAAACGGGGCACGAGGGTGCCTCTCTGGTTTCGTTAGCATTGCCGCACACCAAACATACTAGGCAAATCAGTCGGATCACACAGAGCTGGGTTAGTTTATTCTCTCTCCATACAGACGGGCTTGGGGAAGGTCCTATTCAGAACATCCCCACCGTTCAGGCCAGAGAGTGGGGATGGGGGGAAGAAACGAAGTTTGTCTGCAGATCAGAGCTTCCCCAAAGTTCAGTGCTATTTGGACCGGGGGAGGGGAAGGGAGTTAATTCAAATCTCACACTCTTATATTTAATATGCAATTCATTACTTAAAGAATTATTCTGCAGTTTCAGCTGGAAATGGTCTGCTCCCTCCTGTTCTCTCCTGCATTGTTTGTGTAGTATTGCTGTTGTAATGCGTGTGAGGCCGTAAATTTAAAGGCACGGTAGTCACCCACCTGGAGCATGGGCGATAAAGCCATCCTGCTCCTAAACCACAGGCACCTGCCACTTGATCAAAAGCAGAAGCTCTTTAAACTGTAATGTTGTTAAGACTTGTCTCTAGAACCGTGGTGTTCAACACGCTAGCCACTAGCCACCTGTGGCTATTTGGCCGGTTGAATGTGGCGACTTGGCTTGCAAAATTATTTACTTTTTTTCAGAATAATGTGGCTAGTTTGCTATAGCAGTTGCCACGATAGTTTGTGGCTCTGGCTATAGCGGCTATTGCTTCAGAACTGGTTGGACACCACGGCTCTAGACGCTGAAATAATCACAGACACTTGGCCAGGTCCGATAGTCCACCAAGTAGAGGACAGTGACTGGAGACATGTACACGCTAGCAACATGTTACACTGAGCAGGGAAAAAGCAGGAGCCTTCTACCCCAGAGCTGGCTGCATTTTAGCACTTCATGAAGTGATTCCTTTATAACTAATCTGTAGGGTGAGTGCTTTGGGATCATTGCCAATGAAAGAACCAGTGAACCATTACCGGCTGTGTTTTTGACTCAGCACGTGCAGAAAGCAAATGAGTAACACCCACTGTGTCAAAGAACCAACTTCTCATGCAGCCCTTCACTTCTGAACCCACCAGCCTCTGCCCAGTCGTTGCACCTGCAAATGCTGATCGGCAGGTCTACAGACACCACTGGAACGTTTTTGTGTAAGACTCGATACCTTTGCAATGGGGATGCTATTGCTCTGCCATGCATTTTCGGGGATTCATTCTCACTCACCCGTGTAGGAAGGAAGCCACTTCCCTCCCCTGCAGGAATCACGGGGTGACGTTTTATGACCTTCATGAAGTGCTAAAATGGAGCCATCTCTGGGCTAGAAGGCTCCTGCTTTTTACCTGCTCAGTGTAACATGTTGCTAGTGTGAACCTGTCTCCAGTCACTGTCGTCTATGTGGTAGAATATCAGACCTGGCCAAGTGTCTGTGATTATTTCAGCGTCTAGAGCCATGGTGTCCAAACAGCTCCACTCCTCTCTCCAGAGGTCAGAGTGGATGATCATACACGTCCCTTCTGGCCTTGCATGCTATGAAACTGTTCAGCCAATGTGTTTTGAGGCCCTCGGAAACCTGGGGCTGCACGGGAGAATAATCCGTTTTTATGAGGCTGAGAGGAAAGATTACACTGCCATAATTCACTCCCCTCTCCCGCAGGGCAACTGAGCCAGCGGAGGGGAATGGACCATTCCCCATAAATCAGTATAAGTATTGGTATTTCAAACTTGGTGCTTGGCCAACACCGGCTTCTGCCTCCTGTGAGTTCATCAGCACACCCACAAAGCCAGTTCCAAATCCCTGGGAAGAGTCCATCCGAAAAAGCAAGCCCCCGCCCAAAGTATGTGCTTGGAGTGCTTCCGATTGTTTATTTCATACGCTCGCCTCGCCCTTCTGGAGTCTATCTGCTCGCCGGGGCAAAGGCTCGTCCAGTCGGCTGCATTCAGCCTCCCTCCCCAGCCGGATTTAAAATAGCTCACCCAAATTAAAACACGTCAAGGGCTTTTTAAAGCCTGCCGACGCCACAGCAGCCAACTATGACGTGCAGTTCACGATGGGGAGGGCAATGGAGAAGGGGGGAAAACTTCTCAGTGTTTGCCTCCTTGATGCCGCCTCAGAAACTGCCAGATGGGCGTCATCTTGCCTCCAAATCTCCTGGGTACAATCACCATGGCGACTGGGTCAAGTGGGTTGGAAATCTGAGCTGGGAAAGTCAGTTTTTCTTTTCCCCTGATTTGTTTGTTTACTGTCACTTTCACATCTCTTTTCCTTTCTCTTCCTCTTGGGAGCCACCCGGGCCCCGAGGGTGTGGAATCCAACCCGGAGCGAGGTGTGTTGAATCCATTTGGAAATGCATTCGCTGATTAGCAATTCTGTGCGGCTCACGCCCGTGACACCTGTTGCCTTCCCGAGAACAGCACAAGCAATTTGCTTACTAAGACTAGCAGAGGAATTGATAGAGCAGGAAAGATCGTGTCCCCCCGATTCTGTCCTTCTGTGCTCTCTGGCGCACTTGAAATCCATTTGCCAGGTGCCAGATAGGATGTGCTGCACTACGATGATCCATCTAGTCTCCGATCCTGTTTCTCCCAGTGTCCAAGCTCAGACATATCAAGGTAAAGTGGACATGCTTACAGAATGCAGGGCTATTTGTCCAATGCCATGCATGAAGGAGATAAACTCCATACGGT
This sequence comes from Apalone spinifera, assembly GCA_030068395.1. NCBI lineage: Eukaryota > Metazoa > Chordata > Testudines > Trionychidae > Apalone > Apalone spinifera. The sequence continues at coordinate 119,752,203 of JANRFK010001234.1, forward strand.
TGAAATGTTCATCTACAAGGACTGGAAAGGAATTCTAAGGATTGATGGGCATCCTCCCATTGTGCCTGGCACCTTAATAATAAAAAAACAGCCCTCTTTTACAGCTTCAAAACAGTGAGGAACTGAAAACAGGGCGGGCGGGATGCTCCTGTCTCTTGGAATTCAGGTCAGTTCTCATCTCTGCCACAGATAGGGAATTAAGTGACTAGTCGAGTTATAGGTGATGAGCTTCCGTGGGCCAGACCCACTTCCTCAGATCAATATGTGGAAGAAAATCGGCACAACCATATATACCAAAGTGATACAATCAAAAAAATGAACACATGTGAAATTGACAAATCAAATTTTAGAACAGAGAGGGGCTGAGGGGGAAGGATTAGTTAGTTAATCTAGAGTAGTTTCTGAATCCGAAGGCACAGAGAGAGCTTTACAGACGGGTGTGCCCCGAGAGAGCACCCCCTGCACAGTTGGCATGACACCTTTGTCTCTGCCAAACATCTGCTATTGGTAAAATCTGGGACTCTCTGGTCCGGCAACATCTGTGGTCCTGCAGGACCATGGACATTGTTGGACCGGAGAGCCCTGGCTGGGCCAGGTTCAGGGGTGGGATGGCGGTCAGGTGTGCAGGCCCAGTGGTCATGGGATGGTGCGGTGGAGAGCACAGCCCCAGCTGGGCCGGCACAGAGGGGCTGTGGTACCCCCAGCAGGGCTGGTGCAGAGCAGGGCTGGCAGCTGGGAGGGGAACCTTGACCTCCCTGGTCTGGCAAAATCTGTGTTTTGGGACCGGTGAGATGCTGAGGGTGCCAGAC
>JANRFK010001234.1:119753111-119768615 GCA_030068395.1 Apalone spinifera
AAATAACGCTAGCTATTTCGAAATAATGTTGCTGTGTAGATTGACATCCTGCCAATCCCCAGCTGCTGGAATACCCCGGGGAATCCTCTAGTAGGAGCTGACATAAATTAGAGCAACTCAGCTGCTCAAGTTTATGCCAAATGACCAACCAGCTTAGGATCAGGGAGGTGGAAAGGCAACATTTGTGTGTCCCTCCGCCCAGACACACACAGCTGTAACAAGCACTCCCAAGCCACAGCTGCGGAGTTTGGAGTGTCAGGATAGTCGTGTCCATGGTCTTCTGTGCAACAATTTCTTCGTTGAGAGCCTTTCTTTCCGTTTTCCATTCATGGTAACAGGACCTAAGGTTGTGCATTAGGCATGATCTCAGATTCTCACTATAAAAATAGAATGTTTTTAACCCTCCACCCACTTTTGTTTATTCATTTTCTGAAAAGGTCACTTTTCTTTCCAGTAATAGAAGGAACTGATTTTCACGGATTCAGTTTGAATCTATAATTATATGTGATGTGTCAATCTGGGCACATAAGTTGACAGTTTGGAGCGGGGAGGGTGGGATGATTAACAAGGCACCCACAGCCTACAGCGTGTGTTGCTACTGGTGGTGCACATCTTGGTGCACATAACAAAATATATCCTGCACACAGATGGAAAAAATTAGAGAGAACACTGTTTGGGACCCTGAATCCAGCTCTCTCTCTCTTCCCCTCCTATTTCTGCTTGAGACAATTTTCCTGGACTCTTGATGAGGGTTTCCAAAATCTAGGACTATGTAAATGCCTTTTCCTGGTTTTGCTGCATTGTAGCCAGAGTTTATTCCATCAGCAACACCGTCGATCAATTCCCATGCCCGTGCCTCTGGAATACTCTCTACTCTGTGAGTCCCTAAAAGACTTCTCTCTCTCAGGCCGATGCATTTGCAGTCTGTTGACGTGCTATCCCCTTGTTTCATTGACAGGACATTCTTAACTCTGACAGGGGCCTCAACTCTGAACTCGCATCTCCTTCCTCTAGCACCAACTCTTTGGCCAGAGAGAGCCTAGCTCATTGATGTTCAGAGCATGCTGAAGGGCCTCGCTGTTTTCCCAGGCTGTCCTTGCAAAAGTGGGACAGAGCGACATATATGGGGCACCAGGGCAGAATTTGCTTCCTGGAGGGTTAGGGAGAGCTTATTTTGTGGGTGCAGGTGCAGCTGATGCGTGGATAAAACTACAGTGTCTAGCATGCTAGCTGAGCAAACAATGCATTTAGAACACAAGCCGGGGAAGCAGTGGGATTAAGTGCGGTGGGTGGTGATCGTTTGGCATCCAAAAATCATCTCCCCGACGCCTCTTCTGTATGGCTCATCGTTTTGCTTTTCAACAGGAAGGATTAGAGCAGTTCATGTAGTCTGGTGCCTGATTAGCAAAACCTGCAGTAAGCAGCCATCCCCAGGAAAAGCTGCCTGACACCTCCTCCTCCCCCCACGCATAGTAGCTTGCAGCATAGTGGCCTATGAGGAATGCGACTGGGGGAGAAGAGAGGGAACTTGGCTGAAATACGGTGTGTTCTGGTCCTTTGAGGCTGCTGGGCTGGCCCACAGAACCCGCCTAACTGAACCCAGTTAGGGTTAACGGTTCTGGTCCCAGCATCACACTGGAGTAAAAGCCAAATAGGCTGTGAACGGAGTTGCTCAGACTTTCCCAGACACCATGGGAAGACTATCGCTCATTCACAAGCCCTTGGTGGGTTTCTCGCTGGACAGCCTCCTGTAGACACTTCCTGTAGTGTCATCCTTCCTGTAGAAGGCCCTGTGTCTCTCCTCACACCGATGTGTTGCCCTGATAACTCCAGTGACATCAGAGCAGTCCCCCCCCCCGATTTACACCTGTTTCCATTGAGAGGAGAGAATCCGACTCCCTTTCCTCTACACACACACACACCCCACACACAAAGGGTCAGTGCTTTTTCCTTTTTCCTGCTTGCTGGGAGTGACGGTGGTAGCGTGGTGAGCTGGGGGGGGGCCTGTTTGTGGAGCAGCAGGTCAGCATTTCAAACACCGTTGGTTGTGTCTGTCATTAAAAGGCCCTAGCAAAAGGCTGGCCCACTGCTGTTTGTTACAGTACTAGAACTCCCTGGAGCAAGAGATGCCAACTCCCTAACCACATAAAACCAAATTAAACACCCCTTGCCGCACCCCTGCCTTGTGGCCCCACCCTTCCCCTGCCCTTCTATGAGGCCCCACCCCTCACTCACTCCATCCTCCCTTTCTCTCTCTGTCACTCCCTCTCCTCCATCCTCACTCACTTTCAGTGGGCTGGGACAGGGGGTGAGGGTGCAGGAGGTCTCTGGCTGGAGGTGCAGGCTCTGGAGTGGGGCCATTGGATTTTGGATGCAGGAGGGGTCTCCAGGCTGGGGCAATGGGGTTTGGGTACCGGAGGGGGTTGAGCATGTAGGGTCCCTGTGACACTTATCATGGTTCCCAGGAAGGTCGTTGCAGCCCCTAGGCACATGGTTGACCAGGGAGGCTCCACAAACCACCCTTGCATCCACAGGCACCGCCCCCACAGCTCCCATTGATTGTAGTTCCCCACCAATGGGAGCTGCAAAGCCAGTTCTTGCGGGGGTGGGGGCAGCATGCGGAATTCCCTGGCCACCCATGTGCCTCAGGGCCACGGGACCTTGTGGCCATTTCCAGGAGCCATACAGAACCAGGGCAAGTAAGGAGTCTGCCTTTGTCCTGGGCGCCCACTGTGCTACTGACTGGATTTTTATCAGCCCATTCAGCGGTGCCAACCGGAGCTGCCAGGATCTCTTTTCAACCAGGCATTCCAGTGGAAAACTGGACACCTGTCACCCCTAACTGGCACTGATAGGACTAGAAATTCCAGGTCAGGATTGAGATACCACTGCAGTGTCTGTCCATGAGCCCCTTAGGTTATGTCTACACAGTGAGCAGCAGCGAGTCTCAGAACCCCGGTCTACAGACTCCTGGACTTTCAGGCCAGAAGGAACCGTCATGATCATCTAGTTTGCCCTGCACATCGCAGGCCACAGAACCTCACCCATCCACTCCTGCAGGAGGCCCACAACGTACGATGTGAGGTCTTCAGAAACTCAGCCAGGATTCCAAGGCTTCAAGTGACAGAGAGTCCATTAGTCACTTGAGTTCAAACCAACGCGTGACCTGTGCCCCATGCTGCAGAGGAAGGAAAACCAACCCAGGGCACTGCCAGTGTGTCCGCAGGAAAAGTCCCGCCAGACCCCAAATATGGTGATTGGTTAGACCCCGCGCGTGTGGGCAAGACCCAGCAGCCGGTCACCTAGGAAAGAATTCTCTGTGGTAACTCAAAGCCTTTCCCATCCAGTGTCCCCTCTCTGACCATTGGGGATATTTGCTACTCGCAGCCACAGATGGGCCACATGCTTTGTAGGAAACGCAATCAGACTTTTCCCCTCCGCAAACTTACCAAGCTCATTCTTGAAACCAGTTAGGGGTTTTGGTTTTGCCTTCACTGCTCCCTTTTGGAAAGCTGTTCTACAGGCGCAGGCTTCAGGGGCTTACATTACAGGGATAAACTAGCTGTGTAGACGTTCCTATGCAGGCTGGGGCTTGGCCTCTGAAGCTTTGGGCAGGGAGTGAGCTTCAAAGCCTAGGCCCAAATGTCTACACAGCTAGTTTTAGTGCCATAGCATGAGTCTGAATCAAATTTAGAGTCTCAGGTTCTAAGACATCCGGCCTCAGGCTGCTGCTTGCTGTGCAGATATACTCTTAGAACAGCAGTTCTTCATCCACATTTATGTATTTAATATTATATTATAAAATATTAAACATGAAATATAATATAACAAGCAAAACATTTTATCTTATCAAAGCAAAACAATGAATATTTCCAAAATCAAACATTTTTGGAATTTCGGTGCTGCGAAAAATGTTGCTGTTTCATTCTGATTCAGAGCTAAGCCAAATTTTGAAAAGTCAGAAGTAGAATGGGTTGGAAAATGGAATCTCCATTCTGTGTGCAATAGGAACATTATTATTAAGGCCATCAAATTCAGTTTATCTTCAAATGTAAGGCAAATGTGTTATTATGGCCTCAAAAGAATCCATATGGGATCCGAGACCCATTTGTAGACAGTTTATCTGAAGAGCTAGCAATCCAAATTGACATGTGGGGCAACTTTGGGCACCCCAACATGTGCCCAACACTTCAGACAGGAGCTGATCTTTTGGGGAAATTGGCTTCCTTCCTCTCACTCTTTGTCTGTCTTGTCTAAGTACATACAATGCAATAAGAAGACTCAGGACGATGCTGGATGATTTGGAGTCTCCATAAGGGATGATGAGACAAGTGTAGAAGTTTTTTCTAGGTGGTTAATATGGTCTAGTGATATAGGCACCTGGATAGGAACTACAAGCACTTGTATTTTAATTCTCATTCTATTGACTACCTCTGTCAGTTGGGTGAATTTCTTAACAGCTCTGTGACTCAGTTTCCCTATCTGGCGAGAACCTCATTGGGTTATTTAAATAGCACCAGTAAGAAGAAATTGAAAAAATGAGCCTGAGATAACCCCATGGGAAATAACCATGCCAGCTCCCCTTTTAATGCCCCACGGAAGCTCTGAAATTGCTCTTCCTGTGTACTTGGCATGTGAGCTAACATAGGAACTGCCCAGCTGAGCACGCCAGCTCCACACAGTAAATGCATCTGCCTGGAGTACACTGAAAGCAGTGGCTCTCCTGGGTCTGTAAGCTGAACACTCCCAGACCTGGTGAAATTTCATACCTGGGTCGGTCCTTTTTGCTTGGCCTATATCTAACAGGCCGAGCCAAAGATCCTTTGGCACTTGGGAAAGACCACATTTGCCTGTGCTCTGTGTGGCTCAGTCCAACCAATGTTCTTCTGAAGCCCCCAGACAGTTTGATTATTTTATAAGGTCATTCCTCAGTTAGAAAAACAATTTTTTAAAAGTCAGAAGAACGGTCTGACTGCAGCATGCAATTACGGCACCGTGTCTGCTGTCTCGGGTCATGCCCTCCATCTGCCAGACACAAATAGGGAAAGGACCAAACCGCCTGATTGTCTTCCAGTTATGCACACGCGATGCTGCAAGAGATACCTCATCTCTGTGGCTGTGTTTGGAGAGCGGGGAATGTCTCTCTTCTTCCGGAGGCCAATGCCAGCAGGGCACATTGTGAGACAGCATAGAAAGCACCATGCCCAGGGGTAGCCGGAGTGCATTTAGTAAAGCATTCCTCAGCCACAGATCTTTGGCAGGCCCGTGAGATGCAGGGCCAACTGCCTCTCTGGCATCACTCCACAAAGGCCAGTGAAGTTATGCGAGGGAAGAATTCAGCCCCTAAATAGGATAGCATCTCCCCCACCCCCACCCCTCTGGGGTGCCCGGATCGGAGAAAGAGGAAATCCTGGGTGTTCAGACAAGTGGGGCTGATCCAGGGGCCACTGATGTCAAAGGAAAGATTCCCGTGGGCTTTGGACAAGGCTCGTGGAGTTTCATAGCGTTCTGAAATATGGGCAACAGGGTTTTGCAGCTACCTGCCCTTTCTTCCACCAGCTGCGGGAAAGTCTAGCACCCCAGCAGCGATGCATGGACCTCCTTCTGCCCCGGGGCTGTGCGCCCTCTCTTGCCAAGACTCCCGTGACCTGAGGTATTAACGCAGCACACGATCTTACCCCGGCCGCCCTTTGGTTACTATCAGAGCCAGATTAGCGCAGGGGTTCGCCACCTTTATCTGTCTAAGGCCTCCAATGTGCTGTAAAAGCTCCATGGCCCACCTGTGCCACCCCAGGTTGGTTTTCTGCACATACAATCCAGGGCCTGTAGTAAGTAGTAGCAAGCAGGGCAGATGTCCAGGGCCCCATGCTCCAGGGAGCCCCAGGGAGCTATCTACTATGGCATTGGCTTCAGCCCCGGGTGGCAGGGCTCAAGGCGATGTGGCCACAACTTTCTGCCCTGGGCTCCAGTGAGTCTAATGCCAGCCCTGCTTGGCAGCCCCCCTGAAACCTGCTTATGGACTCCAGAGGATCTCAGACCCCTGGTTGAGAACTGATGGATTAGGGAAATTGGAATGGGGCCCCACTTCCTCTGGCCCAGGGTCCCACGGGCTCCCTGTAAGCTGAGCGCTTGGGTGGCCGCCCAGGAGCGATTCAAGTGCCGCCCAGCTGACTTGGCAGAATGCTCACAATGTTCCACAGCTGGCAACATGTGTTTCTATTGGTGGTGCACATCTGTATATGCTTTGGTGCACACAATAAAATTTATTCCACACATGGATGGGGGGGGATTGAAGGAATGTTGGCTGAAGGAGCAGAATCTGGACACCATATGTGAAGCAAGCAAGAGAGTTTATTACACACAGCGCTGTCGGAGTGTCACATGGCTTGTTAGAGCTCAGTGAACACTGCCAAACAATAGGCTACAACTAATTATATAGAATGCTCAATGGGCAGATCAAAGTGATGGGGGGTAATATCCTGGCCCCCTGGCTGGTGCTAATTGTGAGGCAAAATAAGAGCAATAATATAAAGTTACATAGTGTCAGACAGACATATCACCACTTAACACATCACTGATAATTGATGTCAGCTTCAAGAAGGTATCTCTGCAGGTTGTGGTCCATCTGGGGATTAAAGCAGAAACATTAGGAGCACTTGACAATGGCACATTGTTCCTAGCACTATTGAATGTGTCTGGCACACAAACACAGTACATGATGGTTACCCCCACACACCTAGCCCAGGATGGGAGATAGGACAAGTCCCAGACTCCAAATTTAGAACAGGGGTTCTTAACAGAATATCATAGCCTGCCTCAGAAATGTTATCCTACATTGGCCCATCCCCACCCCTTCCACCTGCAGTCCCTCTGCCTCTCCCCCACTGGCGTGCCTGCCAAGGAAATGGGCTTGGGGGGCACAGAGGCTTCCCCTCCCTCCTCGAGCTCCTGCCAGGAGCAGGGTCGGATCATGGGGCCTTGCTCTGTTCTGCCCATCCAGCGCAGCTGCCAAAGAGTGAGGTACGAGGGCTTCCCCCACCCCCAGCAAGAGCGCCAGGCAGGTGGGAGGGGCAGAGGCGGTTGCAGGAATACCCGTTTTTCCAGGGCCCACCAATTGGCTGGGGAACCTGGAGTGGGAGGCCATGTGTGGTTACAGGGACCGGATGGGAAGAGGAACTTGAGGAGGAAATTGCAAGGTGGGGGCTTGGGGAAGGCCCCGCAAATCCAGAAGCCGATCCTGTTCCCATTCCCTCTGCTGAGTAAAGGGCAGCCTCTACCAATGACTTTACTAGCGCTGCCCTGGGACTGAGTTCCCTAACTGGGCCTTTGCCACGTCTCCTCAGCATGTGCCAGCAGCAAGGCACGAACCACCAGCGAAAGCTCGTTGGATGTCGGGAGAGGCAGCCTGAGAAGGACGCATGCCGAGAGCTCGCTGTCTCCTGCTCGGGCAGGGAACAGACTGTTCCCCTCAGGATCCAAGCCCAGATTCCACAGCCCTGAGCAAGCTCAGCATCTCCGAGGCAGAGTCCGAAAAATGTAGCGAGAGCCCCAAAGGAGAGAGGAGGATATTTATGAGCTGTTTATTCTGGTTGCCATTGGTGGTTGTAAGGCCAGACGGGGACAGCTCATGTCCAGACCAATGACGGAGGAGATGGGGAGTAATTGGGCTGGAGGGACGTAACACATGAAGACCCTGTTCAGTAACCCTGACTCAGGCAAAGCTCCCACTGACTTCATCAGCCCAGCCACCTCTCCTGTGTAGACCCTGGGTGCAGTGCCCGGAGATGCAGGGCAGACCTACGGCACAACGGAAATAAGGGACTAGTGGGGTGCCTATTCTTATGGGGGTGCTGCAACCCAGTCAGCTCATGTGCCAGCCCTCTCCTTTGGCCTTATAGGGTTGCCAGGTGTCTGGTGCATGAAAAGGGACCCTGGCAGGTCTCCTCAGCCATGGCAACCAGGCCATTAAAAGTCACAGCAGCAGGACTAAGGAAGGTTTGTGGCCTGCTTTGGCTTCATGCAGCTCCCGGAAGCGACCGGCATATCCCTGTGGCCCTTCGGTGCCAGGACAGCCATGGAGACTCCGTGTGCTGCCCCCGCCCCAAGAGCTGGCTCCACAGCTCCCATTGGCTGGGAACCCCTGGGGGCTACAGGGCTGGGGCCTGTGGGAATGAGCAGCGTATAGAGCAGCTTAGTCGTGCCTCTGCCTAGGGGCTGCAGGGACATACTGGCCCCTTCCAGGAGACACATCAAGGAGCCCATACCTCAAATACCTCTCCCGCAGCCCAACCACCTGCCCCAGCCCAGAGCCCCATTCCACACACTTAACTCCCTCCCAGATCCCATTGCCCCTTCCCACACTCTGCACCCTTCAGTCCCACCCCCACAGGCCAGAGCCCTGCTCACACCCCAAACTCCTCATCCCTGGCCCCATTCCCAAGCCCACACTCGCAACTGGAGCCTTCACCCCCCTGGATCCCAACCTCCACTCACACTCTGAACCCCTCATTTCTGGCCCTTGCACCCCCCAGCAAGAGCCTTCACCTACCCCAACCACCTGCCCCAGCCTGAAGCCTCCTTCCACACTCCAAACACCTTGGCCCCACCCCCTAGCCCAGAAACCCCTCCTGCCTCCCAAACCCTTCATCACTGGCCCCACGCCAGAGCCAGCACCCCCACCCGCAGCCCACACCCTGCTCCGTGCCCCAACTTGGTGAAAATAAGTGAGGGTGGGGGAGAGCAAGTGACAGAGGGAAAAGGGGCAGAGTGAGCAGGGGTGGGGCTTTGTAGAAGGGGCAGGGCAGAGGCGGGGCCTCATGGAAGGGGCAAGGAAAGGCGGGGCAAAGATGCTGGAAGTTCTACAATCGAGTTGGCACCACTATCTACCTCCACAGCAGAAGCACGCAGAGAGGAACCTGTGCCAGGCTCCCAGAATTCCCGACGGCAATCAGAGAGTTGCTCTCAAGGCCCGGTTTTCCCCATTCCAGCGTGAGCCTTACTCTTGACTGGGGCCCAGCCTTGACACTACTGCAGTGTGCACCCTACCATGTGCCGAGGTTCCCTACATACTGCATTGTGTCTGGACCTGCACTCGTTAGCCAGACACAATTTTCTTCGATATCGACGGTGAATTTTCACTACACGTGGATTCAGCATCAGGCCTATAGTGCCACAGCAGAGGGTCAGGAAGGTCAGTGACCCATTGCTGACTCTTAATGCTTCCCAAAGACTGTGGGTTCAGCTGTGGGTCTTTTTATTACAATGCAAGGCACAGAGCCATTTGATCTAGGGCATGTGGACATTGATGGGGTGAATAAGTGGGGTGGGGGGGAGGGGACATACAGTATTTGGCTTTGTGGAGAAATTCTCATGTTCTTCTCCACAGTTTGCTGCTGGAATTTACTAGCAAACCAAACAAACCAAAGGAGATTTGCTCTCAACATGAGAGTGCAGAGTGAGTGCATGATTTCAAAAGCCAACATTGAATCTCATTCTAATTAACGAAGTGAACATAATGACAGATTTGGTCATTAGGAATCATGTGAACAATTAAACCTCTTGACAGGGACACTTGAGTCATTGTCATTTCTGGCTCATGCAGAATGCACTCTCATGTAGGCATGCTGAAGAGAACCCAGCAGAGGACCTTGTGGTGGATAATAAGGCTCTATTGCTATATATAATTAGAGCAGTTTCTTTATGAAAGCAGTAATTCATCAGCTGCTTTCATAAAGAGGCCTCATCTCAGGTCATCTGCAGTGCTTTGTGCCATGTTGTTATTTGCCACAAGTACCTTCTGCAGATCTTTGGATGGATGTCTTTCTAAAAGATATGAAACAGCACACAAGACTTCAGTCTTGACTTAAGAACTTCAAGTGATTGTTAATCCACCACACCCCTTAATGAGTTGCTCCGTGGTTAATTACTCTGATGGTTAAAAATATGTGATTTAATTGCAATGTGAATTTGACCAGTGTTAGCAGATAATAGCTTCCAGCTACTGGATTTTGCTATGCCATGTTATATTAGAAATCCCTTGGCCATATAGGTACTCATAGACCGTGATCAAGTTACACTTAATCTTCTCTTGGATAAGCTAAAAAGATCAAGCTTCTTTAGTCTGCCACTACAAGGCAGGTTTTCCAAACTTCTGAATCCATTCCAATTGTTGGAGTCATAAAGAGCTACAAGATTGAGTTTCTTTTTGAAGTATTGGCTCTGAAATTGAATACCTTGTTCCAGATGAGCTGTTTCCATTTTGTCCTCTTCATTGGTACTGTTGATCTCTTCCCATTCTCGACTTGGTACAGTTAATGGTGCAGATAAGGCAAATAATAACAACCACAGCACAGAATAATATGTAACATCTTTTATGTATGGCTGTCAAAGAATTTTTACAAACATTAGTTAAACATCACTGCTAGAGCTGGGCAAGAATGGATTTCCCCATGCCATAAGAGTTTTTGAGAGTTCACATTTTTTCCATCCCAAAATAGAGCAAATGTCAAAAATGATAAAAAACAAAAAAACAAAGGTGAAAAAAATAAAATGTTTCAAAATGTTTTGATTGACCCTATCTAATTTTTTTCCAGCTTATTGGTTCGTGCAAATTTTCAAGTACACAATAAATATTCCAAAACAAAATGTCATTTCAAAGCAAAAAAAAAAAAAAAAAGAAACCCTTCATTTTGTAAATACCCAAACAAAACATTTCAGCCGTTTTGGGACTCTTTTTATGACAAAGCAGCATTCTCCAGCAAAAAACATTTTGTGAGAAAATTCCAAATCTGCCCTAGTGTCTGACTATGACTCTTGTTAACTACCTCCCAGAAGGACAGTCAACAGATCCAGTCTTGAAAGGCATTTCCCTGAAGTCCAGATTGAATCTCTATGGTTCAGGACTCTCTGGTCCAGCAACATCCAGACCACTGAGGGTGCGGGCAGCTCGCAGGACCAAAGGCCTGAGGGCAGGGAGCCCCGCCATCCGGGGAGCAGTGCTGGGAGCCCTGTTGGCCGGGGGCACAGAGCCCTGCCGCAGCTGGAATGAAGCCAGCCTGGAGAAGAGTCCTGTTGGCTGGGGGCAGGTTGCCCTGCTGGCCGGGAGCGCTGAGACCTGCTGAGGCTGGAGTGAGGCCAGCTGGAGAGAATGCTGGCTGGAGCACAGAACCCCACTGGCCAGAGCAGGGTGGTGGACCAGAGAGGAGCCTGGCCAGGGGCAGGGAACCCCACCAGCCAGAGTGGGGCCAGCAGCCCATAGAGGAGCCCCACTAGGGGCAGCAGATCCCAGCAGGTGGGCTGGGGGTAGTACGGTCCCCTGGGGAGAACTGGGAGAGCCCGAGGACTGAACTTCCCTGGTCTGGCAAATTCCCTAGTTCAGGACCACTCAGGTCCCGAGGGTGCTGGACCAGGGAGGTCCAACCTGTACCATTTTGCCAGGTGTTGCAATATGTTGCTGTCTTAGAGGGTTCACATGTTGCTACACAAAACTGAGTACTGCGCTAACATATCTGTCCCAGTATCACAGATAGCATCTGGAGATTACTGCCATAAACACTACATAGACCCAGAAAGCCTATATGTATCATCAGCTTTTTCTTATTGTGCAAACAAGCTTTTAGTCTTTGAAGAAATGCTCTGTTGTTAGCTTTGTTAGGGAGTGGTCCTTTGAGAGAAGCTGTGGCAGATAGCAGAGAATTTGTTCATTTTTTTCTTCTGTATCTCTGGACACAACTCTGGGAGACAAACTAGCTTCCTGGGAACCAGGTACTGGTGTGTGAGCTGGGATTTCTCAAAGAGGGCGTTTCCTGCATGCCATTTGTGACCACCTCTGTTCCAGGTCTGGTTTATGTATGTAAATAAAACCAGTCTCCATACTATGGCTCTTCCTCCACTAATACGTAAACCTCCAAGGCCCCAGAATTCTGCTGCCACTCAGCAAAGTGGTAACCCTCGTTCAAAAAGCAGGGATTAATTTCAGAAGAAAGGGCAGCAGTCGTTATATGACATTTAATTTGTTGTCTGCAATATGACAATTGTCAATCATCTGGCTTTTAATACTGATGACTCAAGAGGCAATTGGGGACATTTAGGGCTTGTCTTCATTACATGGAAGATCGCTGCTGCTGCGAACGGTCTTCCGGAGTTCAATTTATCAAGTCTAGTTGAGACTTGCTAAATCAATCTCGGAGGGAGCCCCCATCAGCATCTTTTGCAAAGAGGAAGAGTAGCCAATGAGATCGTTTGCTCCTGTTGGCCTTCCACTGTGGAGACACCGCCAAGCTTGGCTTAAGGTAAGCCGACTCAAGGTTCGCAACTTCAGCTACATAGCTGAAAACGAGCTGCCAGGTCTAGTGTAGACCTGGCCTTTGAAGAACACATCTTTGTTACACTTTCAAACTGGATCTGCAGGACTTCTTGCCTACTTAGTTCACCCTCAGGCTAGTTAATTGAGACATGAAAGGCAACAGTGAGGAAGACAGATACCACACAGGTTGCCTTTAAATTTGGAAATGGGCCCATGCCAAGAAATATTGATGAAGCTTTGATCCTCTTGTCCTCAAAAACACAGATGAAGAAAGGGGGTGGGGCATGGACTGAAAATTAACATGCCAGTGAAGAAAAAGGCTCAAGCTGGACCTCATGAGAGCGAGGCACTGAGCTACACCTTGCTTTTAGCCCTATCTCTTACTAGCAGGCTGGATTAACATGGCAGCCACAGAGCACCTACTCTCCTCATCACAGCATCCCATTGCTCTGCCCCCGTGGAGCTCTATACATCCATGCACCAAGCTACCCTCCTTCACATCCATACAAAAACCTGGGCAGTAGTGAGGCTGCTGGTGCACTGAGCCCATTGCTGATCATGCTGTCCCGTGTCGTCTCATTGTTTCCTTGTTCTGGCTTCTCTGTATCAATCTGTTTTGTGCTTTGTAAGCCTGTTGGGACAGGGACCGCCTCTTTGCTCTGTGTTTTTTGCAGCACCTACCACCAGGAGATCCTGATGTTTGACTGGGGCTCCTCGGTGCTATGGTAATACAAATAATAATAAGTAACGACATAACAAGGTGCATACAGGGCTGGCTTTGGGGAAAATGGCACCCTGGATGAACTTTTTTGGTGCTCCTGGCCCCTGTTGCCTCCCCAGCTTTCCCCCAACAATTGCCCTGTGCTCCCTTCTGCATCCTCACACTCCAGGCCCAACCCACTCCTTGCTTCTTGACACTAGAGCCCTCCCTGACCACAGCACCTAGACTGTCATCCACATCGCCCTACCAGAAGGCTAGTCCTAGAAGTAAAGCACCGCCAAGTCAGAATGGAAACCTTACAGATGTGTAAAATGTCTGCACAGGCTGTAATGATAAAGTTGGGCCTAAAGAACTTGTTTCTTATGAAATCCATGGGAGCCTTGACTTCAGTATGGATTGGATCAGGGCCTAAACATTTTATTATTTTTATTTCTATTAAAGTAGCTTTTAGGCATTCTAGTTATGTCCCATTGCACTAGGTGCTGTACAAATCTTGTTTCATACCTTCAAGATAATGCTATAAATAAACCAAAGTAGGATGTTATTCAGGGCCTCAGGAAGTGGTCAGAGGTGGTTCTTTTATTATTATTATTGGTAGCACCTAGGAGCCCCAGTTTTGATGTTGCTGTTGTTGTTGCTGCTGTTCTGATATTACTTTTGCATGGTAGAGAATGTCAAAGAGGAGGCTGTCATTGACAGTGACCTGTGTTTTGCCTGCTCCTTGTTTTCTGAAAACGTATCGCCTAATCCACTTGTCTCTGATATCCTGGGACCAAAATGGCTGCATAGCCCCAAAAGAGATATTTTATTGGATCAGCTGCTGTTGATGAGAGAGAGAGATGCTTTTGAGCCGTACAGCATTCTTCTTCAGGCCAGGAAAAGGAACGTCCAGTGTCATAGCAAAATGCAAGGTGGAACAGATTTTTTTAGCATAAGTAACATTATAAGGGACTACTCAAGGCAGAGTTTGTCCTGTGACTACTGAAGGGTTAACAGGCCAAACAGGTGGTTAGGGGGCTTATAGAGTGTTGTAATAAACTGCGAGTCCCTAAATCTCTCATACCAAGAAAAGTCACCCCAGCTTTTCTGAATTATACAAGATTGGGGAGGTAAGTATGGATGGGACCAAACCACCAACACTTTTCCAACTGCAAAAGATATTCTGGGGGGGGGGGGGAATGTGTAACTCAGTTAGTAACCAAGGTGAAAAGTTCAGCCCTTTCTAGCACTCACTTCCTTCCTTCTGTCCTTTGTGACATCACAAGGCCCATTGCGGGGGCTTGCTGCTCTCAAGCCATCTCGGTGAGTATTTTTTTGCACCACGACAGGGGCGAGGGAGTTGAACTGCACCAGAAGCAATGGCTGGTGACATCCTGTCGGTTGAATTCTGATGTGGGCAGGAAACCCCTGAGGGCAATCTGGTGGAAACGTGCCTATCGTGACCTCTTACATCTCCTTTTATAGAGTGGCCTATTGTCAAGGTGCAGAGCTCAGGGTCACAGTCTTCTCCACACCCGGCCCAGTCATAGTTTTCAGGCATGCAATTCTCTGTCCTCAGTAGTTCCACCTATTCTTCAGCCCTGGAAACATTCACCCTCAAGCAGAAACCATGCTTGAGGCCCAATCCAGACCTGAACACAGGCTTTCGAGATGAAGTGGCGCACAGGGCCATGTCATGGAGTGAATTTAATCTGGAAAAGGCATTCTGGCCGGGGAGGGGATGGAATTCACCCTTCTCTCGCGAAGCTGGGATCTCTATCCCCAGAGCGTACAAAAAGGCATGTATTCCCTGTGGGATTCAGACACTCCAAAGCTGATCCTACAGCCAAGTCTAATCTGCATATTTATGAGTGTTTAAAAAGGACAGGGTGGGGGAGGGGAGGAGAAGTCCTCCAAGTTTACATTCTTAGAAAACCAAGAGAAAAGAACTTCTGAGCTGGAAAAACAAAGAGTCATGTTGGGACGGGCCCAGCATACACAGAGGTTTTCCAAGCATCCTGTGAGTTGCTTGAGAATCTTGTATTTCCTTTTCCCCAGGATTTCACAAGCTCTCAAAAAAAATGTTCCCAGTATTTCTAGCAGCAACTGAGAAGAGAACTGGACTGCAAGTTACCTTTTATCATGGAGGTATATTAAAAACAGGTTTCTTCAGGTCTTCAACCTCCCTCCCCCCTGAACCACTACTTCTCTGGGGAGAAGAGCATGTTACAGGGCCATTCCTAAAATTTAGGAGTACTAAATTTAGGGGGAGATGACTTTTTTTTAGAGACGTGATTTATAATCTTCAGCAACACACACTGATGAAATGTTTTTAAAGCCAATTTTAAACTCAGGTCCTGTCGATTTCACACAGTAAATTCAGAAACTGGCAGGGTGTACCTGGGGTTGACAAATGGCTTCATGACCACTTTGGCGCTTTCACAGCTTCAGTGTTCTGCTAATAGCTCTGGCAGGCTTTTTCACTTTTAAGTTAACTAGA
>JANRFK010001234.1:119777776-119795697 GCA_030068395.1 Apalone spinifera
GATGACCTTCTGAGGTCTCTTCCAGCTCTATGGTTCTATGATTCTATGACTCTGTGCTCTCCTCCTACCTCCCTAATCACCCCTTCAGAAAACCTACCAGAGGATCCTCCTCCAGCTTCCCATTCCATGGGGGTCTTTCTTTGGTCCCCTTCTCTTCTCCCTCTGCACCTCATCTCTAGGTAATCTCATCCGCAAACCCGAACACAACCACCGTAACTGACAAGTCTACCTCACTACTCCAGACCTGGCTCCTTCTGCCCAAACCGCAATGTCTCCCTGTCTCTCTGAGCTCTCCTAGCCACCAGCACAAGCTCAGCGTGGTTAAAACAGAACTCTCCGGCTTCCCATAAGCCCTCACAGCTGCCTCTTTTCTCCAGCACTGCGGAGAACACCACAATCTGCCTGTTCCGTGGGGCCCTAAACTGGACATGATTTTCAACTCAGGCTTGCCTCTAGGACCTCACGAACAGGGCAGTGGAGCCCCAGTTCAAGTGTGTGGGAGGAAACGGAGATTTCTCCTCTTGCCTCCTGACCTTCCTCTTCTCTCAGTCATGGGCTAGGGGACAGGCTGGTAGTGGTGACACTGAGCCCCGACACGCACCCCCTCCTAATATGAGTATCTCCCCAACCGTGGGACCTCGATTGAGACAGTAGCAGAGCCGAGGTAGTAGGGCTGGCTGCACTCATGGGTCTGAAGGTTTGGCCGGGAGGGGAGGGTGGCTGGGTCAGGTCAGAGTGAGGCTGCTTGTCCAATTCGAGTGAGTGGTGTTGCAACCGGGCACACGGGGTCACAGCGCTGCTCAGTTTTGCCTGGAGAAAGGGTGGTTGTACCATAGCCTAGGATCTGCAGCCTATGGCTCTGATATGGACTCTCCTCTCCAAACTGCGCAGCGAAAACTTTCTTCCGGGCGCTAGCCGTGTCTCAGTCTCAATCGATGCAGCATCCTCTCGAATGCAGCCTTGCCTCGCGCTCATCCATTTAAAATGCCGCCGTGAAGATCGTTTTCCCAGCCTGTTGGCAGGGCTGCCGATCGAATTGCTGGGTGCCTGGGCAAGGGAGGGGCCAGCTCCAGGCCCCTGGAATGGGCGGGGCCTTCGGAGGAAGGGGTGGGGCTAGCCTCCCCCAGCCAATCCTTATTTGCTGCCCAGTCTGCACTGCCTGGGGCTCCGGCAGCTATTTCAAACATCTGGGAACTCCGGAAACTGCCACTGCCAAGCCCTTTAAATCATCGGGCCCCAGGTCAGCGGCCCCTCCCCCTGCCTTGGCAGCCCTGCTAGCCCAATCCTACCAGTCAGCTCGCATTCACTACTGGAATATCTCCTTCCCACTCTGATTGGCCCACGGTGCCTGCTGACGGCGCCCATTTGTTACCGTTTCAAACACACGCCTCCTTGCTTTCTCCAGGCTGCCCCTTGCACTTGGGAGGCGCACCCCAGAGACAGCCACAAAGCCACTTCATTGTTCTCCTTTCCATTCCTCCTTTGCCAGGATACCTACAAATCACCTAGATCACCGCCCGTCCTGCTCACCAACATTGACAGGGGCGTACAAGGAAACAATAAAACAGTCTACCATCCAAACATAAGACAAGAGACGGTAGCTTGGCTGCAAACGCCTTGAGACAGGCACTGTCTTTTGTTTGGCGTTTGTGCAGCACCATGCACGGTGGGGCCTGGGCGTGACCAGGGCTCCAACGCACCACAGCATCACTCATAATAATACCAGGGTAAAACCCTGACACTTACAGATCAAGTGGTTTGGGAGCAACCCAGCTCTATTGACATGGTCGGTTTCAAAAAGCAACTTAAACTTAAAACATTCATAGTCACCTGCTGCAAATCACCACGTGGCCCTGATTCAGCACATGGTTTTGATCCCAGTTCTGGAAAGTGTGCCTAGCCAGGCCATCCCTTATTAACTTAAAAACATGCTTAAATTTAAAGTTCCATTGTCCTCAGTGGGACTTAAGCATGTGCTTAAGCACATGACTTACGTGCTTTTCCGAACTAGGTCTCACACACATACTCCACTTTAAAAACTTGCCTTGCCTGTCATGTCACATGTCACTGTGTCTAGCTCCTATGGGCATCAATAGGACTTAAGCGCATGTTTAGAGTGCACCTAAGCACAATCTTACAGTTTCAAAGATAGGCAGATGCTTAAGTTCTGTCCCAAAGAGGGATGGCTTGAAGTTCTTTGCTGAATTAGGGCCCTGGCTTTTACAGATTATGTTTTCCTCTGTCAGAAGATTTCAAACGTGCCTCACTGGGCCATGGAAGGTTTTCTCCTTCACAGAGAATTGCTGGATCTTTGTGGCTTCATGCCAGACTCTTAACACCCTTTCAACTGTTATGACACAAGGGTTATGTGCACAGATAAAATAATAATGATACCTTGAGCTAATGATATTTACAAAATACAAATTAACTCTCAGTCACACAGTGTCGTGATTTGTCATCCAGAGCTAAAATTAAAAGAAATTAAGGCTGAGTCAGAAAGTTATTTCAGGCTTTTCTGTGTACTGTAATAGGGCGCAGCAGAACTCTGTGGGTACAACAGTGACACCTGCTGTCCATGATTGGGAAGTCCTGGCTTTTTATGTTAAGAAAAACATTAGAAGCAAAAGGTGGGCAGCTTATAAAGCCGTATTTGTTTGCATTCCTTTGTAGTGATACTGGAATAATGCTTAATTTAACCAAGCTAAAGTAATGATTATGGTATATTTAATGAATTAATTTAAAATTCATAGTTAATTTAATTACATAAGCTCACCTGTCAAACTCCTTCTGAATTAGTCACAAGTGCAAAGGATTAAGGAACATGAGCCCAGAAGATTTTCAGGTATAGGCACTTGTGACAGTCTCTTACTTATTGCATTGTGGGTTTTTTATTTGTGTTTGCTTTACTAACTTTGCAAGCAAAAAATAACTGGGAAGGTTTAAGGGGTTATATTTTGTTTGTTACTCACTTTTTAGCCTTAAAAATTTTTCAGTTTGTGCATGTCTTTTAGTCTGCACTTACATTACTATTTTACATCTGTAAATCTCCAAGCACTCTGTGAAGAAAGATGCATACCATTTTGCCCCTTTTACAGATGGGAAAACTGAGGCACGGAACGGTTTAAACTGAGTTGCACAAGGACTGTGCCAGAGTTGGAACCAGAAGCCAGGGCCAGTGACTTATCAGTTAGCACTGCTTCTAGATCTAAAAAGCATGCCAATAAATTTCATTAATATCTAGTGCCAAAGAGAATCATGGTGCTATGAAGATGGAAGCCCAGAATCACAGCAGCTGGGACAGGAAATTACATCTCTGTGTACCATGTTGTCCCTTATAACACACCGGGGGTGCAGTTTATCAGCACTCACCCTCTCGGTGTTTGTGCTATGCCTGGCTACTGCTGTCATGTGCTGAATCGGGATATCTCCTGCCACACATCTCCTGAGTCAGCACCTAGGGCTTTTCACTCTGGGCCGCCTCCTCCCAGCGTCTGGTCCCTACAGTGGCAGGGACGTGGTGGATTCTTCTCTCAAGGGCCTTCATCAACATTCCCTCTCATTTTTTTTCCCATCCATTTGTGGAATAAAGTTTATTACGTGCACTAAAGCATGTTTAGATGTGTACCACCAAGAGGAACACATGCTGCCAGCTGTGGGAAGCTGTGGGGGCTCTGCCAATCAGCTGGGCAGCACCTAAATCTCTCCTGGGAGGCCGCCCAAACGCTCAGCTTACAAGGAACACCGGCCTTCATACAGCTTATGCATGGGGAACAGCCAGTGGACATTCCTGTCTACAGCTGGTCCACAATTGCTCCTCCAAAAGCAGCCATGTGTTAACATTGCCCATGTTAAGAAGACATAATTACAGGATAACTGGGCTGCTCAACATGGGGAAGTGGCGCAGGAGCATTTTTAAGAGAGCGTGTGTTGAGCCCCCTTACCCCATCCACTCCCTCCTCCAGATGAGGCCAGGGGCAAAGCTTCAGCGCGTGGGGCAGCATCTGGGACCTGGGCACAAGGCTTGCAGCAGAGCCCCCTGGTGCATGGGGCGACAGCCAGCAGCTGGGTGCAAGGCCAGCAACAGAGCCCCCCAGCACACAAGGCCAGCAGCCAGGACTCTGGGCATGGGGCCAGCAGCAGAGACCCCCAGCATTCATGGCCAGCAGCAGATTCCCCCAATATGCAGGGCCAGCAGCTGGGACCCTGGGCACAAGACCAGCAGCAGATTCCCCCAATACACAGGGCCAGCAGCTGGGACCCTGGGTGTGGGGCCAGCAGGCGGGACCTTGGGCCTGGGGCCAGCAAGCAGCAAAGCTCTCTGGCATGTGGGGCTCTGCTGCCAGCCCCATGCCCAGGAGTCCTGGCTAGAGTCCCCTGACACGCTGGGCCAGCAGCCAGGACCCCAGGCACTAGGCTGGGAGCCCAGGGGGTGCTACAGCACCCCCACACCTCTAGCTCCCACGCCTCGGACATGGGGCATCAGAAAAAAGTCAGCCCCCCAACTCTCGGCCCATGGTGCATGCTGAGCTGCTGCAGGGTTGCAGTCAGTTCCGCCTTTCCTTGCAGAGCTTTATATTCTGGCCTGCCGTTCTAGTTCTCCCATTGCCTTCCAAGAAGCAACGGGCATAAATTGCAGTAAGGGAGGTTTAGGTTGGACATTAACCATCCTGAGAGCCAGGAAGTTTTTCCTAAACATTGGAATAAGTTGCCTAGGGAGGCTGTGGAATCTCCATCACTGGAGATATGTAAGAGCAGCTTGGATAGACATCTATCAGGGATGATGTAGATGTTGCTTGGTCCTGCCATGAGGGCAGGGGATGGGACTTGATGGTCTCTCAAGGTCTGGTCTATGATCCTGTGATTCTAACCTTTTTTGTCCCAATTTTCCTCCAAGGTTCCTTCTTCCCTTCCCTGAAGCCCTCCGACATGGTCTTCAAGGTCATCTTCTGGCTGGGGTACTTCAACAGCTGCGTGAACCCCATCATCTACCCCTGCTCGAGCAAAGAGTTCAAGCGAGCGTTCATCAGGCTACTCAAGTGCCGGTGCCGCCGGCGCCGCCGGCCGCTCTGGAGGGTGTACGACAACCACTGGCGGGCAGCGTCCATGAGCAGCTCGGGGCGGGATTCCGAGCTGGACCTGGGGCCCAGAATCGCCACCCTCAACAGCTCGTTCATCTTGAACTCCACCGCCCAGGAACGAGCCCCGAAGAGGCGAACGCTGAGCTTCAAAGGGTGGAGGGTGCTCACCGCTTTCCAGAAACCATCCTCCACCCAGCTGAAAGAAAAGATGAACACCCTCTCCAACAAAATAAAGGGCGGCTCCAGCAAAGGCGGGGTGGCCACCGCCTACAAAATGGAGGTGGAGTCGGTTTCAATAGGGATCCCTAACGACTTCATGGAGGGCATTGACCCCCAAATGTACGACTTACCGGACTGCTGCGGGCTCAGAGAAACGGATATTTAAAGCCCCAGGACAGCTGTTTGTTTGTATTAAAATGTGCATTACCTGTCGTAAGAGGTGACGAAAACAGAAGGTCTGTGATCACTGCCCACAAAGCTTACAGGGTGCTCTAGGAACAAGGGTGGAAATACTCATGTGCCTGTGGAAGGTCAGAGTCTTCTCCTCGGTACTGTCAGGTGAAGGGAGCAGTGAGACTGTGGGTTCCGGAGAAACAATCGGTGGGGGGATGGTGTCTCATAATTGCAAAAACTGCTGTCTGCTGTGCCATTCATGGAGAACTAGTTATCAAAAAGGGGGAAATTCCACACCACGGAGGCACCAAAGCTGGGTGGAATTCTCCTGTCTCACTGCATGTGACCATGTCTCCTTCCAGAGTCTGTTCCCAGCAAGGAGTCCCATGGTGACATTTGCTCCAGGAGACGGGCCCTAGGGGTCAATTCCTGCTGCCAAATGTTATGCATAAGCTGGGTTTATGCCTAACCAGTCACCCTCTCTTACACACCGAAGCCAAGGGAAGCGTGGGTCTTTTTTCCTAATCCCAGTCTGTGGTATACCCTACTCATTTTATGTGGCGTTTGAAATGCACTCAGAGCACCAGGGGCTCAGAGCTGGGGCTGGCAGTAGGTGCTGGGCAAGGCTCTGAGTCAGCAGCGAGGAAACACTGCTAGGCATGCTTTATGATATTGGCCAGGCCTGGCTCGTCTGCACTGCCCCCACTCTCGCTCTCCATCCTGCCCAAACAATCAGAGAGAAGCGGGGGCAGCCATGTGAGCTCCAGACTGAGCTTCAGCCATGGCTTGGTTTGCGTGTAGGCCCATCTCTGAGGTTAGCGCGTCAGCGCTCACATCCAACATCCCTCCACAGGGGCCGGAGTTCCCCCCGTTGCGATGTGCCAGCGTTCTAGAGCAGAGTCCATCCAGGTGCATAGTCATGGTTCTTGTGCCGTTTGGGTACAATTCCTTCCTCAGTGGCCCTCAGTTATCGTTGGTTGGGTTTGCTCTTGCGGTGGCCAAACAGGGGCAATGGTGGGGGGTTTTCCCAGCATGCAGAGCTCTAGATTAAGCCCTCAACCAAGAGTGTGTCATGGCCACCCGCACCCTAGCCCATGTGGAGAAAGCAAGTGAGTGACCCTCCAAAAGGGCACCATCGGTAGCACTTACAGAGTGTGACCAGGCACACACTCTGTGTATTATGCTTGGTCGTATATTTGCACTCAGCCAATTAGTCGGTCAAACCTCACCCAATTGTGTATTTCAGGTGTCTATTTTGTTGCATTTCATGCAGTTGATGGGCCCAGGAGGCCCCACAAAGAGCCGACCTTAGACATGGGCTCAGCCCACAATCCCTGAATCCAAATGCCCTGGGGAATTGGGCAGAGCTTGGGTCTGAATCTAAGTCTTATCTCAGGTCTGTCCTCTGCTGCAAGCAAAGATACGTAAAACACACTCCCTTGTGGAGATGTGCTGCCAAAATCATCCCAGGTGTTAATCCCACCCAGCTTAATGCAGTCCCACTTAAGGCAAACTTGGCCCATTATGACTAACATGGCTTTTGTTACTGGGGCCTGAAGTAAGTTTATCTAGCCTCTTGGACCAAGTTTTTGCAAGAAGAGAAAGGCTACGTCCACACTGCAGAGTTTTTGCACAAAAACAACCGTTTTTGCGCAAAAACTTGCGGCGTGTCCACATTACAAGCGCGTTTTTGCACAAGAAAAAGTACAGGAGAGCCTCAGAAGACAGGGCTTTTTGCGCAAGAGTTATTCCTCTTTCTACGAGGAATAAGCCTTTTTGCACAAGAGCGCGTGCGCAAAAAGGTGTGTGTGGACGGACAACAGGGAAGAAACCCCTATCAGAAAAAGCACAAGTGCTCTGATGGCCATTCTGTTAATGGCCATCAGAGCTTTCTTGCGCAAGAGCATCTATGGACGTTTGGATGCGCTCTTGCACAAAAGCACATGGCAGTGTGGTCGCACTCTTGCGCACGAACTTTTTGCGGAAGATCTCTTCTGCAAAATGTTCTTGCGCAGAAGCCTGCAGTGTAGACGTAGCCAAAGTGATCTGCCAGGCGTACGGTGTTAGGAGAACCAGGTATTATGTGTTGTCCTCCTTTCCCCTCATTTAAAAATGGAAACTCAATATACAAAAGGAAGGAAGGAAGGAAGGAACTAATGTATTGGATACCAAGAGGTGGTGTATGAAGTGAGTTGTAGGAGAACTATTGCAATACTGTTGTCAAGCTGACACTGACCAAAATGAATTTATTGCACAAGCAGGGCTGGCGTGTGTCAAAATATTTCCCCACAGGAAGCCAACGATAGCAAGCAGCACCAGCCAATGCTGCACTCATTTTGAACCATAGCTGGTTCGTCACAATGAGTTCAGGGATTGCTAACATGCTTGCCAAATAGCTCTCAGCAATCCCAATAGACCCAGTTCTGCCAAGTCACCTGGCAAAATTCCCAAGGAGAGCCCAGTTGGGCCATCTCAGTGTGAACGGGGTATAGCTTGGGGGGGTTGTAGGAGCCCTGCAGGGAGCATCAATAACGGGAGCACTGAGAACAACCAGATTGTGTGCCACACTGTTCTTACGCTGCTAGTGGGCTAAGCCCAACTCTGCCCTTCCAAATTCCTGCGGCAGCTACCGGGCCTGTTTCAATCTGCGATCCCACGGCTGTTCAAGTCAGAGGAGCGGCCACTGGTGGGGGGGGAGCAGCCCTTCTGAGCATCGTGGAGCCAGGCCTGGGGCAGTTACAGCCAATCAAAGACGGGCGCCCCCCTTAAGCCAAGGTACCTGCAGGCTACAGGCATATACAAAAGCACCAGGTAGGCAAAGCCAGAGCAGCATGAAATCCATCCCAGAGCAGGTGGCTTGTCAGGAGCGTAGGAAGGGGAAGAGCCTTGCATGCATGGAGCCCCTGTGCTGACCACAGTAAGGTCTGTGCTAACATACACCAAAGAGGCTCCATTCGCTGTCCTTCTCACCCCACGCCAGCCACATCTGCACGTATTCCATGGATGTTACGGTGGAGCTGCACTGGAGTCTAACCCATTGGACAGGGAGGGCGCTGTATGGGAACAGCTGGCTGGGGACGATGTGCTGTATGTGGAGGAGAGGAAGGAAAAGGTGCTTCTAATCATGTGTCCAAGAGAGGAGGGGTGACCTCCACCTGCCATCAGGCTGTGGGAGGTGCAAGTGATAGTAATTGCACCCACCAAAATGGAGGCCTAGTCAAAGGCAGCATGAAAATTTGATCTGAAATGGGAATCTCAGATAATATTAATCGATTTATGCGGGTGATTTCCCTCTCAGTGAGCTGTGAATATATCCATCCACCCATGTGTAAGTGTCAATTTCGGTTCTACATGCAGGTACACACACACATATACTGTCATTTCCAGAATCACAGGCATTTTCTCATGAACTGGAGATTTTCAAGTGCGGTCTAGCCATTCCTAGCAAGCATTTGAGCAAAGATTCCTCCCAATTATCTGAGGTTGTTGCTAACACGTCTGCCTGACCTTTTAAATTAGCTTCTTCTGTTTCATTTTTATGATTTTATATACCTGAATTCATAACCTCTGCTCACTTAGGCATTGCTCTGCTGAATGCTTACAAGTGTGGGTGTGCCACCGATTCCCCCTCTTGGTTCCTTTCACAGCTGCAGGGGAATAGAGGAGACAAAAGTAGGTGTCATCAAGCAAACGCACACACCCACACCCCTCCTTTGTTTTGATAATTGGAGCTGTCCTGGTGTTTGAATTAAGACAGCTGGAGATGCCCTACAGCATGATGTGGGGGTATTCACTGTAAAGCCATTTGTTAATACCTGCCACTGGCTGCAGTCTAGCGCATTTAGACAGCATTCAGATAAACCAGGGATGCAGGTTTCCTCTGACAAGCCTGTTTTGATTTTGTGCAGAGAGGCTGAATCCATCAGAGAAAAGGATTCAAACCCTGGCAACTGTGCAATACTTTGATTTCAAATACAACTAGAACTGCTTGACAGAAAGGCAGAATTTGGCAAGACAATATAAAACTGTAACTGAACATGTTCGGGTGATTCAGTTCTTTTCTGTCACAGCCTGTCCTGGATGGTGTTTGAAAATGCCCCGGGTAAATTTTCTGCCATCAGGATTTAACCATTGCTAAGGTTTGATCTCCAAATTGGGTCGTAACTAAGCACACAGGGAAGCTCTATCTTCCTGGTCACACTATTTCAGATATGTCAAAAAGAAGCATTTCTAAAACAAAAAAAGCCAGATCCTCTGGCTAGTACAACTCAATATCGCTTCACTAAAGTGGGAATCCATTGGACCTATAAAGCTTTATGCCTACTGGGAATCTAGATTTACACCAGTGTAATCAAAATCATACCCAGAGTTCCTCCAGTGAATTTCATTGAATTATATTAGAACAGAATCAGGCCCATTGATCATAAGCTAGCCTTAGTCTCTTCCTACAATGCTCCCATTGATATTGTTATGCATGATATTAAAAGCTCATATTCTGACCTACTAATGTTTCCTATAGATGCAAAATTGCTCTTGAGACCATCCCTGTCTATCAGGGGAACAAGTATCTTGGCTCATATAAATAATTATCACGAGGAGTGAAAAAACACTCATGGGAATTTTGAAAGAAGACGTTTTTTACCTGATTGGATAACGACTTTGATAAATACTTTGCAATTAAATCAGTTGCAGGAAAAGGTCATTTATAATGTGAAATG
The DNA here is from genome assembly GCA_030068395.1 of Apalone spinifera. NCBI lineage: Eukaryota > Metazoa > Chordata > Testudines > Trionychidae > Apalone > Apalone spinifera. The sequence continues at coordinate 119,787,966 of JANRFK010001234.1, forward strand.
ACATATATTTCGGTACAAGCACTCCTTTTGAAAGTGTATATTATTTGCATAATTGATCATAATGGCTCCTTAGGTGGGGTTATGATGTAGCCAGTTTAAAACAAAAATAGAAACCAACACAGGTAAAAATATCCACTCTCCGGATATAAGGCTAAACCTAATACACTATAGGCCCCCATATGATATAATCTGTAAATCCTGTATTTACAAGTGAATGAGCCAATTTTAAATTGAATTAGTGCAAAGGCCACATGTGTCAAATCCATATTTAGTAAAAAGACCCATGGAATATTTAATTAGCATAAGATAGCATTTGCCATGGTTCATGCACTCTGGTCTCTATGTTGTGACCAACACCTGATATTGAAAAGGAAGTAGAACATAACCCTTAATGCATATACTCAACTGTGCAGTAACACCCATCAGAAAAAGTTCCTTCCTGACCGCTGCCTCTAATTGTGCCCTGAAGCTTGAGAGCTGATCCTCATTATCCAAGGTAGAAATGGACCAGTGTTGCAACGTAGTTTTAAAAAGCCCACACTTCCTCCAAATTTGAAAAACCCCATGTTAGGCTGGGCTCAACCATAAACCTCTACATCCTAAGATTTTCAAACAACACTGTGAAAATCTATTGGAAAAGCCCAGGGACACCAGCTCCCAACCTCTTGCATTAAGATCAGGGGAAAGTGGTGTTGGCCATATGCTCCTTTTAATCCAAGTGCCTGAAGCCTAACTTTTCTGCAGTGTGGTATTTTGTGCAGGAAAATGAGTCCACGCTCGCTGCACTGTAAAACGCTCTGCTCTTGTTCCTTTACATGCTGTGCACACTTAGGTCCCCATTCTCCCTCCCCTAGGAGAACAGTGATGCCACAAGCTGAAATCCACATGGTTTCTAGTTCCTTCTGTTGAAGAAACAGAATTTGTTTTTACTTCGCCCTCCTCCTCTCCACACATACAAAGAGCCCAACACTAGATGCAGCTGGCTAGCTCCTGCCCCCTACGCTGAACCAAAAACACTCAGACCCTAACTCTGATGATGGGGGCCATATCAACATCTAGATAGCTAGAAACATGCAGATCTGGACTCTTGCTTCGCACTACCACTTGCCCTCTGTCTCCTTCCTGCACCCCTGGATCTCCACCAGAGAGCCCTCACACACACCCCACTGCTCTCCAACCACAATTCACCAGCACAGACTCCTTGCCTCTCTTGGCAAACTGAAATCCTGAAGTGTCCTCTCAGCCTAGGATTGGCCATTAATAGCATCCACCAGAACAATGTTTTCCAGTAGGCCAGGGTTTCCTCCACTAATGTACCTAATTTGCAGGGAGAGGGGGACATCTGGACCAAACACTTGTCACCTGGGAGTCTGTAGCCCAAGCTTTGCCCTGCAATCCCATCACCAATGGAAACCAGCAGAGGTCTCGCCAAAGAATAGAACTTTTTGACCTGTTTCCTCAAACGGGTGAAAAAGACTCAGCTGATGCCAACAGCATAGCTCCATTGACTTCTGGAGAGCCATGCTGACTTACCCCAGGTGGTGAACCATCCCAACATCGTCAAACTTTCCAAGCGGTTAATCCTTGGGCCATTTCATAAAGCATGTGCATCGCTGGTGTCCAAGAACTCCCACTTGCTTAGACTGACTTTCGGGGGGGAGTCACTTTTTGCATTGTTTTACTTAGTGTGGCCATCCTGAGCATTCATTCGTTGAAGCCACGATGTTAGCAGAACCTCTCAACGACCGTTCCTGGAGGACAGAAGGTTTTTATCCATCATGAGGCAGGACTGAAGTCAGGTTCCATTTCTATTGTTTACAATGTGTATATAAGTGTACATTTCCTTTAGCAATGGCTGGGTTTTTTTTATGTATAGATTTTTATTTTTCATCCTCAGATGTATTTATTAGTCAAAGTATTTCTGTTTCGTGATTTGAAGTATGTTGGATTGATGTAAACTCTTCGAAACTGAATGCACATATTTTGGTTCGTACCAAATACACGCACAATGCTGTCTTAAAGGTGCATCGTTATTGTTAAGGTGCAGTATCGTTGCTTTGTAGGAATTTTGAAATATAGGAGGGAAGGTGGTGATAAAGGTCACATTTATAAAAAAAAAATTAGAGCATTTATATGAGGGTGAAATTACATTAATTAAAAAAGTTTGACCAGCTGGTATATAAGATGGGGGTTTGTAAAGAAGACAGGTCACCCTGAAATGATCTAACTCAGCTATTCTCAGCCTGAGAATCACAAAAAGATGTCAGGGGGCATGCTAATCCCAGTGTTTCCATGTTGCTGAATCGGGAAGGGCATGTTCTGAATAGGAGGAAGTGTGGATCCTGGGATTAGGTGAGGGTTCTGGAATGGAAAAAGTGATCCCAGTATGATAAAGGTAAAGAATTACGTCTAGTTGAATTTTTTTTTTCATTGAAACCGTTGTTTGATGGAAAATGTGGGGGGTCGGTTAATGAATTTTTTTTTCTGACTAATCTCTGATTTCCTTTGTTCATTTTCAACCAAAAAATTAAAACGTCCAACACTGAAATATTTCCATTGTGAAATGCCACCACAAAGGAGAATGGGAGCATGAGACACTCAAAGGATAGGTCCTGTGAACCCATTATGCTTCAGACTCCCTGGTTGGACTACATCGCCTAAAACATCGTGATCTCCCTTCTTGTTAAAGGGAGGCAGTGCATCATGGGAGATGAAGTTCAGCTTGGGGCCTGGCCTTGAATGAAGAATGGAACTATGGGCAACCAAACTGCAATGCTCCCGAGGCACCAGAACAACATTTTACAATTGAAATATTGCAGGCTTGGATCACAGTGTTTTGCCAAAAAGTTGAATTCTTCTGTGGGGGGGGAGAGTTGGAGGGGAGCAAGCCACGGTCCCAGGGAGAAGGAAATAGGCTGTGGTTTGTCCTTACAATGTGAGGACAAACCACAGCCTGAGTGGCTCCAACAAGAGAGCCGACAGTCTCACCCGGCCCATGGGTGGGGTCTGGCTCTGTGCTCCCAGAAGGAGCTGGGCCTCGAGCAGAAGGGGTGGGGCTGGAGCAGTCAGCCCTCAGCACCACCCAGACCATGGCGCTCCTTCCGACCCCCCAGCCCGCAAAGAGTGTACTATGCCGTGCTCTGGTAGTGATTTAAAGACCCCAGGGCTCCAGGTGCAGGTGCAATAGTGGCAGGAACCCCGGGCCCTGAGACAACTGACCCCTTCTCCCCTTCCCCCCCATCAGTGGGCCCAGAGTCCAATGTTGCTTTAGCTGCACAAACATCACAGCCATTAGGGATGAAGAAAACCTAAAAGACTGCACCTTTTTAAAGGGGCTTCTTCTAATTTTCTGCCTACAATTTCCCACCCACTTGTTGGGGTGAAAATTTAGATGCCACAGGAGCAAGGGAACACCCTTTCCTTCCCTTTGTTACATATTTGTAATATTGCAGAGCCCTGAAAAAAATAAAGGAAGTTATTATTGTCACACGTATTTAATGATCTTTCTGTACCAGGGCAAAATGTCCCATCTCGGCTTTCATATAATCCCTTTAACTTAGCAGCTAAGGGCATGCAAGTGTTGCACAAACTCCATGGCTTGCAAAGTCAGAGGCTCAAAGGCAGGGGACTTGTTTTTACCACATGTAGCAGGCAAGTACAAAAAACTCAAGATGCCAGATAGAGAAGTGCTGTGTTCAAGGGAGAGCTACAAGACAAAACTTATTCAGTTCCTGGGAGCTTGCTGAAGTCAGTGCTATGAATCCTAATACCTTCCGTGGTCAGGAAGCACTTATCAGACATATTAATAAGTGTCAGCCTGATTATGCGAAAAGTTAAGCTCCATCGGTTCCTATAGATAGCAAGTGGTAAAGTCCAACAAATCTGTGAATATCTGCTTTATATCCACGGGTATCCGCATCTGCGGATATGTATGCGGATATCCACAGCTCCATTTTGCAGATGCAGATGCAAAAGTTGTATCCGCGTAGGGCTCTGGCAGTGGCGTATTGGAGGTATTCAGCACTTCAGAAGATTGGGACTCACAGCACATCGCAACCAGCAAAAAGAACTTTACAAAACGTGTATCCAAAAACCACAATGACACAGTGTGGCGGAGAATCTGGAACCATGTTTACATTGCTGCCCACTACTAGCAATACCTGAAAGACATCTCAGCTCAGCAAGATCCAAAGGATAGATTTGGGGTGTTGTAGGACCAAAATGATGATCATTTTCACCTCCTAAATGCCCTTTGATTGCCAGCTAAAAGTTACAAACCTTCTAATGCTTCAGAGGGGTAGCCAAGTAGTCTTTAACAAAACATTTAGATGGTATCATGAGCTTTTGTGGGCACAACCCACTTCTTCAGATAATGTTAGTCTGTAACAGGAAAAACTTTAAGATGCTACTAGACTATTTGTTGTTTTTAATCAACATCAATAACGATCTCAATATAGTTATATGATCAAGGTTACTAGCCATTTCCTTTCAAAATACAACTCTGTTGACACACAGGCAGGTTGAAAATGGAATTTCTGTTCCATGGGAAATCCCAACATTTCAATTTTTTCCCATACCAAATCAGGACAAAAAGTCCAAGTTTCCCATGAATGGAAATTCCAAGTTTTCAATTTGGAAACATGGAATCATTTCATGCTCATGATATAGAGCTGATTAATTTCAGCAACAGGAAAACATTTCATTTTGCTATGATAGTATGACAGCGTTTTGACATTATCAAAACAAAACAGCATTATTTGACATTAATTAAATATATATATATGCAATCAAATATTGAGCTATTATCATGTAAATGTCTAAATGAAATGAAACAGTGAAAAATATGGCAAAACATTTTGCTTTGACCTTATTGTTCTAAGTAGGAAATCCAAAGGGAATTGCGTCAGTATTTTCCCATCAAAAAGTTTGCCAAAAGTAGCACATTCATGAAAATTGTTTCAATTTCATCAAAATTGCGTTTTCTGATGAAAAATTAACCTGCCAAAAAAATTGATAATTCACCTTGAGCCATTGAGCTCAAGCATTGGTTTAGATGGGTGCTTAAGAACTACAAATCCTTTTCCATGAGGTCACTGGTTTGACTCCAGCTCTGGGTAACATGTAACTTCAAATTGTTATACTTCAACAGTTGTTTGGTGACCTATGTGAAATGGAATTGGCAATCTGGTAGCAGCCAAGGCAGATATTTTAATGCAGCCTAGGAGATTTAGAAACACCCATTTTACTGGCAGATCTGTGTTTAATTCATAATTAAAACTACAATGAACCCTCCTGGCATTGGAATATCATCTGATCTAGCCTCTTGCATAGCGCAGGCCAGAGAATTCTCCCAAAATAATTCCTAGAGCGGAGCTTTTAGAAAACTGTCCATTCTTGATTTGAAAGTTATCAGTGATGGAGAATCCACCATAGCCTTTGGCAAATTGTTCCTCTGATTAATTAACTACCTTTGCTGTTACAGATGTACAACCTAGCGTCAGTTTCCAGCCAATGGGTCGGGTTATGCCTTTCTCTGAAGACTGAGGACTCCATTCATGATTTGCAACATCAGAGGTAGAATTACTGCAGGAATGGAATGCAGGAGTTCAGCGCCCACACCGCCCCTGTGACTTCTAAACCCTAATCCATCCTTTAGCACACTGCCACTCAGATGGGACGTTTACATGGCACCACTGAGTTTGTCTCTTCACCCACTGCCATTTCAAAAGGCTAGTGTCTAGGAAGAGATTTGTTGAGCCAAAAAAGAAAGTACGGGAGCCAGCAGCTAGAAACTGAAGTAATTTAAACTAGAAGTAAGACTGCAAGTGCTGGAGAATCCACCTGCCCGTAGATAATTTGTTACAGTGGCTAAAAATTGGGCCTAAGTGAAGACAGGATACCATTTAACAATGAGGGAGGGTTATTAACACAGTAGTTGTCAGCCAGGGATTCTTTGTGCCCCTGGGGCCGGGGGTATACAGCGGTTTTCCAGGGGATACATCAACTCAGCTAAATTATTTGCCTAGTGTTGCAATAGACTACATACAAGCACTAGCCAAGTCTTTACAAACTGAAATTTCATACAATGCCTTTTTTATATTGCTCTATCTACTATATATTTGTCTGTCAGTCTGGCTGGCTGTTCGACAGACAAACGCTCTCAAAGAACTCTTCCTAAATGGTAAGAGTTAGGATTCAGTAAGCAGCTTCCTTTTCTCCGAACTTAAAGCAAGATAGGGTTTGGTTGTGCCAGGACAACGAGATGCGCCTGGAATGGGATTGCTTCTCATAAAACTATACAGAAAAGAGATAGAATCACCAGGCAGGTGAAAGGGGCTGGCTGGGGGCACTTCTCTCCTGTCCTTCCCCACTGCGGCGGATAAATAGGGCAGGGCGAGCGGGCGGCTGCCCCAGGCCCCGCACTGCAATAGACCCCGGCGCAAAACCACTGCACGGGGCCCAAATGACTGTTTGAGCCACTTGTTCCCGCGCAGCGGCCCGGCTGAGCAGTGCAGAACTCAATCGAGCGCCACGGCAGGAGGAGAAAGGGGGGCGGGCTGGTGATGTACACAGCCAGGGGGCGGGAGGCGAAGGGCGTGACAGAGGCTCCAGGTCCCGCCCCCCGGCCTTGTACATCACTGCCCCACCCCCCTTAAGCAAGCGCCATGGCAAGAGGCAGAGTTCTGCGCCGCTCAGCCGGGCCACCGCGCAGGAGCAAGCAGCTCAAGTACTAGCATGCTGTGGCATGTCTCTAAGTTTATGTCTGACTTTGATTTGTTTTGTGTATCCCCAAGTTTCACTTCACTTAAAAACAACTGGCCTACAGACTCCCGCAAGGGGTACAGTAGCCTGTAAGCACTGAGAGTCACTACTTTAAAATACCCACAATGCATTTCAAACAACGTTTATGGGCTTGATGCAGGAATCACTGAGCGTGGTTCTCTGGCCAGGGCTAAGCAGGAGGTTTGACAGATGCTCATAATGCTCCCTTCTAGCCTGAACCATCTATAAACTTTTACCTGGCCTACGGGGTGGCCAGTACATCCTACTGAATCCATGGCCCAGAAGAGCGCGCCTGCTTTGCTGAGCAGAACAGACATCTGACCAGGGGAGTTACCTCCCGCCCTCTAAAACTCTGGAGACAAATGTTGTATCAATAAAAGCAAGCAGGATCTTATGAGGGGGATAAGGCAAAAAGCCACATTTATTGTAAAGATAATTATATATAAACATTCATTCAATCATTCATCCAGGTTCTGTGTAGTTGTTATAGTTACCAGCCTGAAAGTTGCTTGTGACAGAATACTGGCCAGGTATCCTGTACACAAGTGACGGTAGTGGGAAGCGAAGTCCTGATCAGATGCGCATCTGAAGCTCCTGGTAGGCTGGCAGCAGAACCTCTGACTCCATAGTCTTTTGGTCCAGTCTTTATAGGAATTTCTTCCTACACCAGTCTATGGGAATTGCTGCATCATGCTGATGTCTTCAGGGTGGCTGCCAGGTGCTGTCAGTGATCTCATAGGGTGGACCTCCAGTCTCCAGTTTTTCTCCACTTGACACCTTTTGGTTGCACTGGCACCTGATGCCTTCTTCAGCCCTTTGATGCTGCATTCTCAGGCTGGAACCTCTCAAACCATTCATTCATTGTCCAAGCACTCTCTCTTATAGAATCATAGACTCATAGACTCATAGAATACTAGGACTGGAAGGGACCTCGAGAGGCCATCGAGTC
>JANRFK010001234.1:119797989-119846879 GCA_030068395.1 Apalone spinifera
GGGGGGTGACCTGGACCCATTCTGGGCACCACCAAACATGATCCAATCCTGCCACTAGTGGGGGAAGGGCTGGCGAGAGCAGAGCGTGGCCTTAGAGAGGGGGTGGGGAGAGGCCGTTCAGTTTCATTTGGTCAGGCAGTTGGCAACCCTAAGCCCGGGGCGCTTCACCTCTTCCGCGTGGGCCGCCAAATGAAATGAGGATCCACCAGCAGGGTTAATGGTGGGTTTGCCCAGGCGGGTCTTTCCCATCGTGGGTAGGTCCTGAATTGTACCTCAGTGTCGTGTCACCCCAGAGCTTAGTGCAGGCACCAAACACATAACGAGGGACAAATATTCCTAGCGCAGTGGCCTGCAAACGGAAAGAAATCCACATCCCTATGGCCCTACCAGTCATTCAGTCCCTACGGGACGGACCTATGTCAAGAGGCAGTCTGAAAATAAGCTGGGCGAGGCCTGTGATATGGGCCATGTCAAATACACAGGGAAGCTGACCAGTCTTCCTTGTATTACCGAAGAGTGCACCATGCTGGGAGAGGGCCAATGTTTGGGACCAAGGAAACACTGCGGGTCAATTATGTGGCTGTTTGACGGCTCACCCTGCAGAACAGCTGTAACGTGCCTCGCAGACGCCACCGCCTCAGTCAAGAGAGCGTGGCAGAAAGGCGGCACCGTCAGCACGCAGATGGTATTTTTATATGACAAGCGCTGGAATAAACCCCCCCGGGATGATTTTGCAGCCTCACTGACAGATCACTGTATGAACCGAGACACACACGACGGGCACAAGGCTTCAGAAAACATCTTTTCAGAGTGGGAAAAAGTTCGTTCCCCGCCTCCCATCCTCCCCCGCCAAGGGGGATGTACGCACCGATTGGCATGTGCCACACAAGCAGTGCTCCTGCGGACAGACCGAGCCCTGCTCCTTTCTTAGCTCACTATCCAGTAGACGGGCTAGTAAAAGAGGTAACCAAACATGTAGCCCATGGAGTTCTTAAACCCACAGCTGCTGTAATCTTTATGATGAGGCTGGGGCCTGGGGAGACCACAAGTCTCAGCCCTTTATTGCTCCAGCTGTAATCTTTGGGCAAGCTGTTGGCTGGGCAAAATACCTCAATATAAGCCCCACAACCACTGACTGCTGCTAAGGATCCTGCCAGAGATTTCCTTTCCCAGAGCCCCCTCCTGTGGGTTTTTCCATGAAAAGGGATGATGTGAGCCTCTCGCGTCCATTTCCTGGAGTGTGTCGATACCGTGTGTGAAAGTTGGTGGTAGAATGAAATGATCATTATAACATTGATATGAAAAATGATACAAAGGGTGCTCAGGTACTACATGGAGAGGCATGGCCTTCGTCCTTTTCAGCTCTTTTGCAGGCTGGACAGAAACAGGGCCCCCATCTCAAAGGATTTCATCTCTTGGGCTAAAACACAGTCCTGCTATATGTGATTTCAGCTCTAATGGAACATTTTAAAAATAACAAACGAGGCTCCTAATGATGCCCCATTTTGCTCTATTCTTTGAACAGTGGGGAGAAGCAGACTGGGCCAGCTTCTACTGCAGGTGCTTGAGTTCAGACAGCCTGCTGGCTGAGAGTCCTGTCCCCTCTTACTTTCATAGCATAGGTGCTGGAATTATGGGTGTGGGGGAAGAGGGGTGCTGCAGCACCCCTTGACTTGAAGTGGCTTCCATTACACACAGGGCTTACAATTTGGTTCCAAGGCACTCGGCAGCCCCACTATAGAAATGGCTCCAGCACCTCTGTTTTACAGGGCTCTGATATTCGAGCCTTATCTTACCAAGGTTCTTTAAACTGAAAGAATGGAATGGGTTAAGCACAATCCTGTATTCCCACAATAGTCACAAAAATTGGTAACCATATTTCACTCCCCCTGCATTCAGTGCTAACATAAGTTGGCCGAGCTGATTACAATCAACAAAACACCACTCCATCTGCTGAATATCTAGCACATCTAAGCAAAGCAGGAGCCAACTGTATTTACATAGACACACCCAGAGTCTCTTCCCCCATCCCAGCCAGCTGTCAGGGAAACATTCATTTAGACCCAGCTTACTTCCACATGAGATCAGAGAGCGTCCCTCTAACAAAAATTGTGAACAAACAGGTGATGAGCAGAGGGGCCACCTACCACAGCACATAAATGTGTTTCAGGGCATTCTCCAAGGAGGAAGAGTGCTAGCTAGACCCAAAGGACATTGGAAAAATGAGTAAAAACTTTTAACAACTGAAATATTTTTTTTGTTCAAAGGGAAAGCAAAAATGTACATTCCCAAAGAGCCAGGTTATGCTGCCTTATATCTTTAATGCTGGAGTAAGGATGTGAAAGAGAACATCGATCTGTCCAGAAATAACGATTCTCATATGAAGGGCAAAGTGGAAGAAAATGCAAGAAAGCTGAAGGAGATATATACTAATGAGCAACCAAAATTAGTCTTCATGGGCGGGTGGTAGCATTGCCTGCTCAAACCGCCAACCTGGCCCCACCCACACTCTGTCCCCAGAATGCCTACTGTAGGCGTACTGGGGGCGGAGTGTTGCTGGCCCCAATGCCTGACCTCCCGTGATGCTGTGTGGGAGGCGGCTTGGCTCCCGTGAGCGTGGGGCCTGGGCAGAAGGGGTGGGGGTGTGGCAGGGTTAGGGGTTTGCCTCCCTCTGCCTCTCTGTCCCTTCTGCTTGACCAGGAGGGCTAGCATGGACGGTGGGCGAAGGTAGGGTAATGTGATAACAGGCTCTGATTCTGCAAGCCGCCCTATCTCATTCATTTGTCTAAGAAGAGATCTGCTTGTGTCCATGAATTGCTTGTCATCATCTGCATTGTGCCCCTCGCTGTGGTATCTAAGAAACATGGAGAGACAGATTAAAAACCAAGGCAAGTCCTCAAAACTGGGGCCAGCATGAGCCTTTCTTCATAAACTTCTTTTTTTTTTTTTTTTTTCATTGAAAAGCCAACACACAATAAATTCTCGACCTGAATTTATTTCCCCTGGTTCTCTTCACTATAAATGCCTTTGGAAATGGCTTTCTATTTTTAAAAGCCCTTTTCCCCAGAAATAGCATAAACTTCCTAGGCCATTCAACAATAGGTTCCAAAGATTTTCTCCCCCTGTCACACTCCTGTTCTGACTGTATTAATCCCTTTGTGAATTCTTCTGTGAAGGGCATACCTGTGTTCATCACTCTGTCTTTGCCTGTCTCATTTTGCAAAGGCCTCTCTACAACAGCGGTTTTCAAACCATTTTCCTCCAGACGCAGTTGAAGAAAATCATTGATGCCCGTGACCCAACATAATTTGACTAGAGTGTGGGATCTGGGGTGGGGCTGAGGGTGAGAGCTTTGGGATGTAGGAGGGGGCTCTGACTTGGGGGGGAGGGCAGGGCTGGGGCAAGAGGGGCTCACCTCCAGCGGCTCCCAGTCAGCGGCACAGCGGGGGGGCTAAGGCAGCTTCCTGCCTGTCCTGGCACTGCAGACCAGGCTGCGCCCTAGAAGCAGCCAGCAGCAGGTTCCGAGCCAATGGGAGTGCGGAGCTAGTGCTTGGGGAAGGAGCAGTGCACGGAGCCTTGTGCACTTTCCCCTCTCCCCCCAGGAGTCGGGCCTGTTGCTGGCTGCTTTTGGGGTGCAGCACAGTCTGCAGTGCCATGACAGGCAGGAAGCTGCCTTAGCTCCCCCCACTGGTCACCAGATCCCCCTGCAGCAATAAGCCCCAGAGCCTGACAGAGCAGTGGTTTCCAAACTGGAAATAAGACAAACCCATCTTCCAGCTAGTCCTGTGAGCCATACAAGATGTTTAAGAGACCCAAAGAAGGGCTAGCAGGATCATACCAATGGTGCTATGTCAGGAGTGAGAGGGGACAAGGTTGCCATATAGGGAGAGCAGGGGGGCTGACCCTCCTCCCCCAAGAGTCTCACCAGAACGCTGCTTGCTCTTCCCTTCCGAACTCTGTCAGGCAGCGAGCACCCAGCAGGGGCCACTCACTCCTCTGCCCATCCCCGAATCAGCAGGTGGGAGAGGGATGCAGGGATTAAGTTGTGGTGGGAGAGGTCCAGGTTGGATATTAGGAAAAACTATTTCACCAGGAGGGTAGTGAAACACTGGAATGGGTTACCTAGGGAAGTAGCGGAGTCTCCATCCCTAGAGGTGTTTAAGTCTCGGCTTGACCAAGCCCTGGCTGGGTTGATTTAGGTGGGATTGGTCCTGCCTAGAGCAGGGGGCTGGACTTGATGATCTTCTGAGGTTTCTTCCAGCTCTATGGTTCTATGATTCCAAGAGGGATGCTTCTTGCTTTCCTTTTGCTCCCTGACCGCGACAGGAAGAGGAACAGCAAGTAATGAGCAGAGTCCTAGTACTAATCTCAGAGAGAAAGGAGGTTCAGCCCCACACTGCCCTGTCCAATGGGTATTGGGGGGAGCCTCAGGGCTGGGGCAGTCCCAGACCAGTGAGGGTGCATGCCCCCAGCCAGCCCCTTTAACCTGCCTGGCTGCCTGCTGCTTGGCTCCCTGCTGCTTCCTGCAGGAGAGCCCCGGGGACCCAAGGTGGAAGCAGGCTGCCCTCCTCCTGCCGCAAAGTGTCCCCACCAGGACTTACCGGAGCAGTGCCCCAGGGCACACCACCTTCCCCTCACCTCAGTGGGGGACACCCCTATTTATTTCTGAAAACGGACCATTTGTTCCTCCCCTTTGTTTCCGATCTTTTAACTGGCTTGCTGGGCAATGCTTTGGGGATCATCTCACGAGCCTCCATATCATGTACTGACAAGCCTTTTGTTAGCTTCATCGTCCTGCCTCTGCTTCCAAACAAAGTCCCTGCCCCAAGGAAGATAGCAACCAGGAGTGCCTGAGTGTGGAATGTGATGAGTTCTGTGCTGCTGAGTGACTCCCGCCCCTGTTTTTCTCCGTGGGTGTGTGAGCCCCAGAGCAGGCCTGCACTCAGCCTAAGGTGGTTCCCTGGCTCCATAAAACATCCGAGTGCCATAAGATGACTCATCACCTACATAGCACCTTCAGAGCTAGCTCTTCAATTCGGCATAGCCCCAGAGAGCTCAGTGGTATTCTGCTGGTTTAAGCCAGCTGCACACTTGGCCCTCCATCTCCAGAGCACTTTCAAACGTTTGATCATCCGTTAGGTACCTTTACTGGTGCATTAGCCGCCTTGTGTTAAAGCAAATACTCTTCCACCATTTCTCGAATGTCAAGAAGTTGGACTGGATGTGTAAGGTCAGGTCCTCAGCTGGTCTGACTCAATTCCTCTCCTGCCCTGATGTGAGCACCCCTGCAAATACTCAAATGTTGTAAGCCCATTGTCTCACCCCTTTGCATTTGCTAGCTCCTCTCCCTTCTTACAAGCACTTCCGGAGTGCTGCAAAATAGCTGAGCCATTGGCGTGCAAGAGGAGTGGAGAGCGGAGGTAGGGGGGAGGAGCTTGTTGCTGGTGGGTGCTCCATACCCACTATTTTTTCCCCTGGGGCTGCTTCGGCCCTGAAGCATCCCCAGAGTCAGTGCCTATGCTGTAGCAGCTAATTCATGGAGTTCAAACTCTGTGAGGTGTGGGGATGGGGTGCTGTCTGGAGAGGAGGAGGGGAAATGGCAGGGGTAGAGCAGGGGCGGGAAGAGGTGAGGCAGAGGCTTGAAGGAAGGGCTGGAGAGGGGGTATGGCCTGGGGCAAAACCAGGCTCAAGTACCCCCCAGCAAAATGAGAAGTCGGTGCCTATGTGCTGCTCAGTCTCACTGTGCATATTTTGCTCCATTTTTAAAAATTCTGCTATCATACATCAATCCCTCCCGTTCCTTCATCACGTCTTTGTAGCGTTACCTCGTGGATGGACAAACTGCAATTTGTCAGACACCTGGCCGGGCTCCCATTACGCAGGAGAACTTGTTTACAGTTGTTCTGCCTGGGCACACAATAGTTTTCTGGCCATTTTCTCTCTGTTTTCTCTCAGCCATTTCAATTATTTTCCAGCTACCAAAAGCAAACAAGCCGTCGCTGATGTGCCCAGGCTGAGCCCAGACAGGAAGCCTCTTTAGAATTATGAGGAATGGTCTGTTTATTTGTGGATTTGGCATGGCTTTGAGTAAATAGGATGCTCGTTAGAGAAAGGCAACACATTACAGCTCGTGGAGAGGGAAGTTCTCCATTTAGGCACAGTTCAGGCATAGCATGGGCAGCCGGAGAGCAAGTTTTACCTACTTTGGCCGGCCATGGTTCTCCTTCTGGCCCTGGAGGCATGGGCGATCGGCGCAGCTGGGGGTGGGGAAGCCGGCACCTACAGCCCCGCCTCTTCTGCTGAGGCCCCGCCCCCACCACAGGAAGGGGAAGAGCACACCCCAGCATCCCCAGGGCAGCAGGGAGGGAGGTGGCCACACGGTCCAAGCCAGCCCTAGCTTCCCTGGCCCCAGGACCACCAGGGTGGGAGGCAGTGCTGTGGCCCAAACCACCCCGGAGCACCAGGAGGGAGAGCTCTGGGGGCAACAACAGTCTGCCCCCAGTGAGCCTCCTGTAGACGTGCTGGGGGTGGAGTGTGGGCGGGGCCAGGCTGATGGTTTGGGAAGGCAGAGCCTTCCCCCGCCTACGCTACCGGACGTTCATGCCCAAAGGGAACCGCAACTAGGGAGAAGAGGGAAGGTTGGTCTCCGTGATCCATTGAGACCCTCCCGGCAAGGCCATCCAAGATGTGAACGCTTGTCTGCCCGGCACTGTCATAGAATCATAGAACTGGAAGGGACCTCGACAGGTCATCGAGTCCAGTAACGGCGGGACCCAGTACCATCTGTCGATTGCCAAGTGCCGACACACACCAGTGAGAAGTTCGTAGAAGGGAGCCACACGGAGAACAAATCCCATGCGGTGCTGGTGTATTAATTGAAATGGAATAAAGGGGTGCAAAGAATCAAGGCTATTCACACAACCCGGTCTCCATCCAACATGAAACAACAATCAATTAGGTTTTGGGGGTGTTGATCCACAGAGCCCTGCAGTGTGCCCCATGCCTTGGCAAACAAAACCTTACCTTTCAAATGCTTCCTCCCTTTTTTGGCATCTTTAATGAGAGGATTTTCAAGGGTGTAAGTAAGACTTTCATCTGAACGTCTCTTGTTCCCTTTAGCTGGAGAGAATGCTTATAAGCAAACCCTCTCCCCAATCGTCTGACACTCGCCTAGATGGCATTCAAGATAGTAATAACTGACCTTTCGGGGAAAAGTGAAGATGTTAGTAGAAAGCAGCTCGAATTGCAGTTATTTCTGTTGTTGTTAGAGTCTGATCCCATTCCTAGGAGACAAAACAAGACAAAAAAACACCCAAAAGGAGAGAGAAAAGAACAGCAAAGATTGAAAATGTAGCATCTGTCTCAGGAGTTGACTCTCTTTTTCAGCCTCCTGGCTGGAGAAACACAAGCATAGTGCAGCCATTCCGAGACCTGGCAAATTTACTTCAGCAATGGGCTGTTTGGGGTGTTGCTTTTAGCAACCTCTTTCTGGTCCCAGGCTCTCCGCAGTGTTACAAAATACAGAGAGTTTCATTAGACACAAGGTAAAAGGTGAGAGAGGGGAAAGAGAAGAAATAAGTGAGGAAGGCCAAGCACACACTGGTGAGGTAAAGTGACAAGTCTCACATCCCTGATGGTGCTTGGGATTCACCTGGACCCGGTGGAAGTGGTAGTGTCATCTGAGTCCCTCTCTCTCTGGCCACCTTCAGTCAGGCCATCACTCAGGATTTGAATGAAAAAGTTCAGGAGCTCCAGGAAACAGGATGGCAGCCATAGCGATAAGGCTCCATCATTCTCCTTCTCTCACCTTTCAATCAGCCACTGTCATCAGAGTGTCCTCCCCAAAAGGACTAGCTGGACTAGCCCTCCTCCTCATTATTTTGTCCCCCAGTTAGGCCTCGTTTCCAATTTTGGTTCATTGATTTCTGCTCCCACCCTTCTCATGTTCACCAGCCATGAACGTAATACAATCCTTGTATCATAGCAGCAGGCCTTTCTGTTTGGGACAATTCACTGTCTCTGGTTTTCCCTTTTTCGCCTCTTCCCATCAACTTTTGTTGTCCCAAGTTATTTTTATACCCTAGGAACAGTTATTCCCCTTTTCACGACCAAGCTCAAAGTTTGGGTAAATGTGTAGGCCAAGTTATCACAACAATTCCAAGGGACTCATGGCTCCCACTGAACTCAGTGGAAGAACCGCATGCTTGGCATCTGTCAGCATGAGCTGGTTGGTCTCTCAGGAGCTGCCCCTGTTATAGTACCATTATTTGTAGGACAGTAGTCTTGGAGGCCTCAATGAAAATGAGTATTCCACTGTGCCCCGTATTTAAAGTTGGGACCAGATTTAAATTTACAGTGTCCCTTTTTGTATGAAGTCAGCTGCTTTGCTTCCCATCTTTAGCAGGCTACTTGAATAGCCTTCACTGACACAAAGATGTGATGAATCATTGAATCAGAGAACCACAGAATGCTTGAACTGCCCAAAGCAGGACCAACCCAACTCAATCATCCCAACCAGGGCTTTGTCAAGCCAGGACTTAAAAACCTCTAGGCTACGGCTACACTACACGCTTTGCCAGAAGAGGCCATGAAAATGAAGCACGGCTTAGCATTTTCTCACGCTTCATTTGCATAATCTCTTCTGGTTCTCCTTCTCTCACTAGGAGGGAAGTGAAGCACTGGAATGGGTTACCTAGGGAAGTAGTGGAGTCTCCATCCCTAGAGGTGTTTAAGTCTCTGCTTGACCAAGCCCTGGCTGGGTTGATTTAGTTGGAATTGGTCCTGCCTAGAGCAGGGGGCTGGACTTGATGACCTTCTGAGGTCTCTTCCAGCTCTATGGTTCTATGATTCTGGTCCGTTTTCCCGCAAGATCCTTATGCCTCTCCGGGAAGGGTTTTGCGCAAAATGGCCATGGTCACACTGCTTGTTTTTGTGCAAAAAGGGGGTTTGGGGCAAAATGAACATGGTCACACTGCTTGTTTTTGCACAAAAACCCCTTGCGCAAAAACAGACCGGAAGAGATTATGCAAATGAAGCGTGAGAAAACGCTAATCCGCGCTTCATTTGCATTGCCTCTTCCGGCAAAGCACGTAGTGTAGCCGTAGCCCATGGGATGGAGATTCCACCCCCTCCCTAGGTGACCTATTCCAATACTTCACCACCCTCCTACTGAAATAGTTTTTCCTAATATCCAAACTAGACCTCCCCCACTTGCTTCCAGAATGAATCAGGATTCGTGAATGTGCTTGCCCCTGCCTACCTATTACATGTGAGCTGGCCCAGAGCGTATCAGGACAGGGCACTAGAATCATTTGGGTGCTGGGTTTTTTTGCATTTTTGTAAACCAGATCTCATAGCTGTGTGGCTTTGCCACAGGATGGCAGTGCTCAGTCAGTTTTTCATCCGCACGACTCCAGAAAGTACCCATTGCAGCTGGGTTCACTGGATCACAAAGTCCTAGTCAGTCAGCAGCTAGCGTCAGATTGCTCCTTACAGGACCATTTTAGACCAGGCTGTCTTTAAATGTTGTTTCAACTGGAAAAATCCAAATTTTCCAGTTCAAAAATGCAGAACCATTTGTAAAAGTCCCTCTTTTGCCTAGGGTTGCTAACGTTCCCATTTCTTAACATCAAACACAACAGCATCTCTCACTCTCCCCCCACCCCAGCACACAAGCCCTCTCCCCTCTGCCCTCCTTGCTCACTCCTCCCCATCCCTCCCCTCGCCCCCCGACTCACCAGCCGCCTCTTCTCAGCCAGGGCTGACTCCGGTCTGCACCTTGTGGGCAGGCATCTCTCCAGCTCCCAGCGCAGCTCTGCAGTGGCAGGTGTGTGTTGATGTCCCAGCGCCTCAGCCCACACACCTTGGGCCCAGCTGGCGGCCGCATTTGCAAGCAGTGATCTTTGGAGGGGCTGTGAGCCAGGTGGGTGCCAAGCCACACAGCGGGCTTGTATTTGGATCCCGGCCTATTTTCCACTCTCCTCTCCGCTCCTTGGCTCTGCTTTCCCACTCCTGCAGCAACGCCCACACTGTGTGGGAAGCGGCTCCAGGGCCTATGAGACACGCGTGACCGGTCCTGGAGCTGCACCTGAGCCAGGGATCCCATGCAGGGTGGCCACTTCTCCCTGGGGCAGAAGTGACTTTGCAGCAGCAGCTCCTGCTTCGCCATCCGCCCTGTGCCACTTGGATGGGAAGGTGGGGAACAGTGCCCTGAAAGCTTAAGGCATGTCTCAGCTTGCCCACAGAGCGGGGAGGGAAGGGCATTTCCCCAGCCAGCCCAGCCTGGCTCGCCCAGACAGACTATCTCCCCCACACTCAGGAGAGGGGAGGTTAAAGAGGCATCTTACTCACGCCACTGGTCACGCGTCACCCTGCTGGCCATTTGTCTCACCTCCCCGCTGGCCGCTCGTCACATCTCTCCACCAGTGCCTTGTTGGCTGTCAATCACCATCCACCTCCTGGATGTGACTTCTACCCATCCACCTCATGTGAGTTCAGCTCCCAGTGATTTCAACTCTTAACAAGCAAGGCAGAAGAAACACAACTCAAATACAGTTAACATAAGAAAGAGGCTCTTGATGCCTTTTTAGCGCTGTTCTTGGAAAGGGGGGGGAACAGGTCAAACCAGTCCAAGCAAGGGAGTATGCAGTCTCCTGACCACCATTACCTTCCCTCACCCCCTCTCCTCTCATAGAGCTCTGAAAGTGGAGCCCCTGCTTAGCAAGATACTTTCTGCTAACTGTGAGCCCCCTTTCCTTTGGACCAGTGTAGCACAGTCTTACTTTTCCACATTCCCACAAAACTGCAAACATTAGTGACCCTATTTTAGCTCTCCCGGCACTTTATTTGTGACCCAACCCCAGCTATGTCTGAATTAAGCTGATTACAATGAGCAGAATACCACGCCACACCCCCAGAGCCTCTCCCCCCTTCCAGCAAGCTGCAAGGGAGGCATTCCTGCTTGTACCTGGAATGTATCAACCACAGAGCCACACTAGTGTTAAGATTCCCCTCGGCTGTACTACCCAAGGCTGTCCAAGAGATGGTGCTCAGGGACCGCTTGGCCGAGCGAAGGCTCTGATGAAGTGGAATCCCAGGAAAGCCGCTCCGAAGTGGGATGCAGCTGATGAGCTATCCAGTTCCTCCAATTTCTCCAGCTCCTCCAGTTTCTGCTCTGGCACTCCTGGTTAAGAGACAAAGCTTTACACGGTCTTTGCTTTGTAGGCCCTCTCCTTAGGGTGGCCAGGAACAGGGGCAGGCAGCAGAGTCTCTCTGCAGAAAGCAAGACACCCCCAATGTGATACAAGAGCCCTGAGACTGACACACAGATTAGAAGCATGGCACAAATCCTCGAGGCCGACCTTTTGTCCTGTGTAGGAGGCTGAGGTCTTCTCTTCCTGTCAGTCTTGGAGGCAGGCCATGCCCCCTCACCTCCGTACCCTTGTCAAGGTAACGGTCGCTGGGAACGTAGCAATCTCAGAGGCCGTGGCTCTCTAGGTGGGGCTGAGCAGCCTGTAGTCTGGCTCCTTGGCTTCAGGCAGGAGAAGGGGCAAAGAATTGAGAGGGATCTGGCCCTCAGGCAGGGCGGAGCACCAAACAGGTCAGGGCAGAACACCAGTCTGATGTCCTCGCTCTGGCAGACAAACACAAGCCCGTTAGCCTAGGGAGAGGTGGGGGGAAGCTGCCAATCCAAGGGTGGGGTTGGCAGCAGGAGCGAGGGAGACCCAGGCCCACCCCTACTCCTTCAGGCCCCAGCCCAGGGCCCTAATAGCGGTGGAGAATCCTGCCCCTGGATGGATCCGTGAGGAAGTTGCAGGTGAACCATGCTGACCAGGATTCTGGCTGCCCAAGGTGGTGTCCTCCTCCGACTCCCTCACTGGATTCTTTCACGCCGTGGGCCTCCTCCATCTCCTCAGGGACGTCAAGGAGCCGCTGGGGCGGCCGCCAGCTCTGTATCCTCACTGCTTCAGAGGCCCTCAGATGCCCTTTTAGCTGCCCCGAGGCGGGAAGCTGTCTCCTTCCCGGGCTCCACACCACTGAGTTGCAGAGGCCATCTTTTTTATTTCCGCTCCCACCCCTCCGCTTCGGGTGCAGGCAGGCATGGCTGTCCTGGCTGTGCCTCCCCGGGGGGGGGGCGATGGTCCTTCCTCGTCAGCCGCAGAGGGAGACCCCGTCCCCTTGCTACAGCTTGGTAGGAGCCCTCGCCCTGGCAGTGCAGTGGGGTTGCAGTGCCTCTGAGAACAGAAAGGGGGGAGAGCTGAGGGTGTGGTTAACCCCAGGAACGTGCTGGTTGCTGAGGTCCCCTAGAGTTGTCAACCCAGTGACGGAGATGAGCTCCCACAAGAACAGTGGGAATCAGCACGAGCCTGGAGCAACTTGGGCTGCTGGGGCCTGGCAGGCAGCAGGGTTACAAATCCCTTCTGCCCAGCCCTCCCCTCTGTGCACAGAACATCTGCTGGCACTGGGAGCTCGCATCCGCCGCAGGGCCCACCCTGGGCACCCCACGCCTCTGGGGGGATGGCAGGCCCTGGGCGTCAGCCGTACCAGCGCGCAGCCATGGAAGGCGAGGGCATGAGCTGTGGAGGGGGGGAGGGAGGCTGCAGACATGGAACCCTTCCCCCACCAGGTCGGGGGGGGAGGTGAAACTGAGGCTACGTTAGGGAAAACCCAACACTCAGATCCCACCACCCCTGCAGTTTGGGCCCATCCCCGCCCAGAACCTCTCCAAAGAGCCAAGACCACGGTATGGCATCCCTGCAAACAGGGGCAACTACAGGCCGTACGTGAGGGGGTGCAAAGGGTGTGAATGCATCCCCCTCCCTCATAGTCCTCCAAGTAAGCATGAGGCTGGGGGTGGCGTGTTGGCCTCCCTCCCCCATGCTCCAGCCAGCTGGGGAAAGGCAGGAGTGGTGCATTGCCTCAGACTCCCTCCCCTGGTGCTCTGGCCAGGGCAAGGCTGGGGCTGATCCCACCCCCCCAAGGAGTCAGGCTGGGGGTGGGGCAGCCACCAGCCCCTCCCCCAGAAAATCCTGTGTATGGGCCTGAACTAGCATCAAAGGGCCGGGGAACAGAGAAGATGGCCCAGCAGCCATGCCCAGGGACCTGATCTGCAGAGGTGCTGAGCTAGGGTTGCCAGGTGTCTGGTTTTGAACCGGACTGTCCAGTATTGGAGCTTTCTGTTTGAGAAAATACCGGACATTTCTATTGTCTCAATTTGTTTCCCAATCAGATGTCATGGCGATTGTGATATGTCAAGTGTGTCCGGTATTTTTTTGAACCCATCTGGCAACCCTCTGCTGAGCACACCCAGCCCCCGCATAAACGCACCGAGTGCTGTGGTTGCGCAGCACCCCAGAAAACCAACACCCCAGGCCCTGGAAAACCTGCTAGGCCACTCACCATCTGGACGGGCAAACTCCCTGGGCCCCGTCTGGCTTCTGAGCGCGACAGGCGGAGCAGATCACAGCACCGGAGATTCCTCAGCCCTTGCGCTGCGCTCAGTTCACAGCAAATAGCCAAAGCCTTAATGCAGCAAGCTTGGCGTTAATCAGCCCTTTGGGCAAGCGGCTGGAAGCAGCAATATTAACCCATTCACTCCTGGACGTTTACCTGAGTACTCAGGGTGAGTGTCTGTGGCAGGCGAGAAATCCTGGGGGCAGGTCATTTTCCTGAGCAAGGAGAGGTGGGAAGAGAGGGGGAAGGAACCAGGCGGCATTTGGAGCAGGACAGTGGGGTGGGTGAGGGACCAGGAGCGGCAGGGCAAGGAAAGAGCAGCAGTAGCCGCCAGGCAAGCCCAGGGAGCAGGCAGTGGGATGTGTTAACAGCAGGCCTGTTCTGTACTAGCTGAGTGCCAGGGATCTCACACGACACTCATGCCCCTGGCAGCCCTGCCTGAGTTCCTGCAGCTTGGCTGGATACTCCTGCAGGAGCTGCCATTTGCATCAGCTGCCACAGTGGTTTCCGGTGGCCAAACAGGTGGACAGCTGCTCCCTTAGAACACCTGGCCAGCATGGTCCCCCTGCACAGGGGAGGCAAGGAGGTAGGAGCTGGGAAGACAGGGAAGGCCATAGGATCAAAGCCAAAGGGGGATGGGAGGGAGATCTCGGTTGGCTATTAGGAAAAACAATTTCCCTAGGAGGGTGGTGAAGCACTGGACTGGGTTCCCTAGGGAGGGGGTGGAATCTCCATCCCTACAGGTGTTGAAGTCCCAGCTTGCCAAAGCCCTGGCTGGGTTGATTTAGTTGGGATTGGTCCTGCCTTGGGCAGGGGGCTGGACTCGATGACTCCTGAGGTCTCTTCCAGCCCTAGGATTGTATGATTCTATGATGATTTTCAAACACTGGCCAAGCTCAAAAGCCATGAGCCAGACCCCAATTAATCACGAGGTCTGAGAAAAGATCTCATGAGTTTGCAGCCAGAAATACTCTGGAGTATGAGCTCTCCCCACCACCACCCCCGCCCCAGGGGAGTATGAGCTTTCCCCGCCTCTGCCAGGGACGTGGGGCACTTTGGTGCTGCTGACTCACCTGCATTTACGGAGTTTGGGGATGTTGCCCCTGACACATGGGCTCCCTCTTCCAGCTTCTCCCCAGACTCCAACAGTCTCATTCAGTGGGTGCCTCCAGCCCCACATCTGCCCATCCCCATTAGGCATGATCCAGCCGCCCCTGCCCCTGAGTCTCATGTCAGCTCTTGCTGCAACCCAGGGGCTCTTCATGCCCTCTCTCCCTTCCTTGTGTCACATTGCAGGCTGCAGTCCAGGCCAGCGAGAGGCTGTCACACCTGCCCTGTAACTTGGGGGTAGGGTGACCAGATGTCCCGATTTTATAGGCACAGTCCTGATAGTTGGGGCTTTGGCTTATATAGGCACCTCTCACTCCCCACCTCCAGGCTGATTTTTCACACTTACTGGCTAGTCGCCCTACTTTGGCAGCAAAGCATTGTGAGCACCCATCTGTGTGCTGCTGTGCTGTTTGGGAGCAGTACAGTGTTGTGTATAGTCACAGCCCTGGGCTAGGAGAGCTGTTACCATCAGCCTATCCCTGAGCCACCTTCTGGCTTTCACAAGACTGGGTGACTCCTTGCACGGCAGCCCCAACTCACTCCCAGTCCCAAATTTTCCCCAAAAACGTGCCCTGCACTGTCCAACCCTCTCCTAGGTTTGTTGCGCTCATGAAGAGTCAAGTTGGCTACTTCAACTGACATTCCCAAATAGTTCACTTTAAGCGCAGCACTGGATTGGGTTAGATTTGAAAATTAAATAATAATTTAAATAAAATTTTAAATATAATTGAAATAAAATTTTATATAAAAGAAATAATTTTTAAATTAAATGTTATATAATTAAAACATTTTTTATTTAAAAAAGCAGATAGGCTTGTACGTGAGTTCAAGTAGAATTGTAGGTCCAGTCGCAAGAGTTTTTAATGACTCTGTAAACTTGAAGTTTCTATCCTGTAACTAAAGAATTGCTTCACTAGTTCCTTTTTTTAAGAAAGGGGGGGAAAATGGTTCAGGCCTGTTAGTTTGACCTCAATTATATGCAAGGTCTTAACTACTTTTCTTTCAAAATTTGTTCTAAGGACATAGAGACGAGCAGTAATTGGGATAAAATACAACCTCATTTTACAGAAGCCAGATCATGCCAGACCAACCTGATCTTTCAGAAGAAAACTGATTTTTTAGAGAAAGGAAATGCAGGAGATTTAATCTACATGGACTTCAGTGAGGCATTTTTTCCAGCTCCACATAGGAAATTATTAGTAATGTTGGAGAAGGTGGGGATTTGCTCTCTGTAAGTGACAGTGAACCATCCTAAAAGTGTTCTGAGGAAGTACATCCCAAGCTTCAGGCTAGCTCTAGACTGCAATGGTTTTGCGGAAAAAGCTACGTAAAATGTGCTCTACATTTTGCGTAGCTTTATCAGGTTTTTTTTTCAGAAGAGGCTTTTCCGCCATTTGGCCCCATCTAGATGGGGCCAAATGGCGGAAAAGCCTCCTCTTTCGGCAGAGTCCTTATGCCTTGTGAAACGAGGTATATAAGGCTCCTCTAAAGAGCGTGTTTGCTCTTCCACGAAAAAAAGTGGAAGAGCAAATGCATTCCTTGGATGCAGCAGGGTTTTTGCGGGATACCTCAGTATCCCACAAAAACCCTGTAGTCTAGACGTAGCCTCAAAGACATCCCAGTTGAGATAAGGAACTAGTTAAAGGGGCAGCTACAACGGGTCTTATTGAAAAGTGAAATGTCAGGCTGGCAGCAGGTTACTAGTAGAATTCCTCAGGGATCAGTCACCGTTTTCCAGCTGTGAAGGCAGCATCAGCAGTGCAAAGTCAGGATACCAGAATTGCAACCTCCCCTCCAATAACAGAGGAGGGGCCAGGACCACTACAATTACAACACTGTGAAGTTTCAGATGTAAATAGCAGAAATCATGCCATTTATTATTTTTAAATTTTATAACCGGGAAATTGACCAAAATGGACTGTGAATTTGGCAGGGCCCTAAGAAAGAATCAAGAATCCACCTCCCGAGGCCTGACACGTAAATCATTCATCCCCCGATGGGGCTTAAACCTAGCAGTTCTGCAGGCTGCCAAGCGAGTGAAATGTAGGCGCTGGATGTTTCTATTGACAAGTGACACATTAAAGCTGACCTAAAAAAAAGACAAGGCAACCAATCCTGGCAGCTCTAAGGCTGCTTAATCATAACTTTATACCAGCTAGGAGGCTGGCAGCAAATAGCCTTTGGTGGCTCAGCTGTGGCTTTGTGTTGCCTTTCTGAGTTGGTTTTCCCTAATGATTGCTCTGAAGGTGGGGGCTGCAGGGAGATTGCCTGTAATCAGGGTCATCATCCCCCCCATGTCGGGTTCGGTAATGAGTGCCCATCTGGGCAAGCCCATCTGTAGGTTTGTTGATCTACTGTGTGTAGCTTGGATCATGTAATAAGTGGCAGGGAAGGGGGAGGGGGAGCTGTAAGGTCACCTTTTGTTGGGTATTTCATGTCCTCTGGCTGCTGCAAATGTTCCTCAGGGCCTGTCTGGAAACAGTGGCTCCTCCCAGACTCTCGTAACCGCACACTTTCCCCCTGTCCTAATGCTTTAAATTTAGCAACTAAGTGTAAACAAGAAATTCCATCCAACAGGAGGCTGCCGGGGCCATGGGACTGAACACAGGGCTGGCACTCAGGGGACGGGGCTCTCTTCCGAGGCCCGCCACTTCCCTACTGTGATGATGGGCCATGGCGTCTCAGGTTCCTCCTCAGCGTACACCCTCGGGGCTCAGATTTCAGGCAGCGAGCGCGGTGTCAAAGCCTGAGCGGACCAGGCGGTTGGCTGTGATTTTCCAAAGGGAACAGTGTTACCTTGAGCAGAGGCAGTACCCTGGGGGGCTCCGGCGCTGTTGCTTAGCATTTGTCTACACCAGTGTTTTTCAACCTTTTTTTTTTTTTAAATAAAGTACCACTTTTAAAAAAAAATTATAAGTACCCCCAGTACCTAGAGTTTTCAGATACACAAAACATTTTTCTACCATTTCAACACATTTGGTTAAACAACTTAATCGTAGCCGGGTGGGCGATGAAATTTTGGGGTGTAAAAAGTACACAAATAATAAAGTGCTGTAAAACTTAATACAAAAATTCAGTTTTCTCCAAATTTCAGTTGTGTTGTGGTACCCCCCAGACTTCTCTCAAGTATCCCTAAGGGTACTCGTACCACTGGGAGCATGGATCTGTCAGCAGAGACCCCGAGTGGATATGCAGCATAAGCATACAGAAGGAACTCAGCTAATATTTAGTGAGGTGGTGGAGCTAGGATAGCGATGTTAGGAGCTCTCTTCTATCTGGGGGTTTTATGTCAGTTGGGGGGGGGGTTACACAATTCTAGCTGACATAGCTATGCCAGTGTAGCCTACTGGGTGTGGTTCACTATCCTATGTCATGGCTCTCAGACCACAGAGAGAGAATGAGTTTTCTCTACAGCCTTCGCTGAGAGCCAGCAGGCTTTTGGCTATGGCTCCAGAGGCTCCTGCACACAGCTCCAGAGGTCTCAGGTACAGTTCCTGCTGTTGGTGCCACAGCACAACACTGTAGTGTAGAATACACCTCAGGATTTGCTCTTGAATGCTTCAAGTCGAAGTCACACCAGGACATAAGAACAGTCAAACCAACGTCCATCCAGCCCAGTATCCTGCCTTCCAACAGTGGCCAAAGCTAGATGCCCCGGAGGGAGGGAACAGAACAGGTATCTCCAGTGAATACGAACCTGGAGCTCCTTGCTTGTGCTAATCAAATCACAGCTACACCTGGGGTATTACTGCACATGGATTTCTCCCTCTTTCCCTCTACTTGTTGGGGCAAATGCCTTCTTCCTTTGCCGCTTCTGCCCTTTGGCCCTGCCTTGCTGTATCATCCTCAAGCCCTGCTTTTCCTTTCATAATTGCTCTCTCCAACCACCACTCTCTTCCTTTCCAGGTCCTGCGCTGTGGCGTTATAGCCACCTCACCCTGCTGACCAGACTGGGTGACATGGCATACGGAGAGGCTCTGGAGTATTGCACTGCAGGCAGAGCTATTTTTATTTCACTAATAAATGCCCTCAGCACAGAGCCGCGGAGCTAAATGCCATGAAAGCTGACGGAACGGCGTGGCTGTCAGAACGTCTACATGGGAAGGCACTTTCTAATGAACAACTGCAGGTTCCACACCCCTGCCCACCCACCTCAGAGCGGAACACCAGGCCCGAGAGGCCAATGGACACCGTGGATTAGTCGAGGAAGCAAGTTCCAGAGACTAAGCATTGTTTCCAGCCCCAGATAGTCCATCAGGTAATGCTTTCCAGAGGACCTCAGCTGCCAGTTGGGAAAGAGCTAAGTAATTAAAGTCCAACCCTCATAGGGATTTAAAGATGAGAGGCAGCCCCACACGTTGTGTCCAGGAGCACAGAGGGAGAAGGTGCCGTCGTCGTTCAATGGAGGCAGTATGTTCGATGCTGTAGCCGCTGAGTGTGGCCCCTGCAAACTGCAAAGCAAGAAGCAAACTAGGAACCAGAGCCATTAGAGGCATCCCAGAACATTTAATCCACCTTTCAGGCTGCCTCGGCACATCATGCATTCAAGTCATGGGGCTTCCACACCTTCATTGGGGAGATTATTCCCCTCTTCATACATCAGAGTGCTAGGAAACCATTCTAATTAGCCACTGTGATCTATGGGGCTTGTCATGTGTGGAGGCTCCCTGGGTTTGGCCCATCTAGGCTGGCCCGGCTCTCTCCCTGGCAGGGAGGCAGGCCCAGATCTCTCCCTGCAGGGAGGGGCCAGGCCAGAGCTCTCCCCTCCCCTCCCCTCCCCCCCACCAGTGCTGGCTCTGCCCTGCACCCCAGCCACCAGGAGGCTGAAGCGAAGTTGCACCCAGCTCTCCCCTCGGTCGTCGGCAAGAGAGGGGGGCACTCCAAGGCCTTGCCAGGCCCTGCGCTCTCCCGCAGGCCACTGTTAGGGGAGGGAGACCGCTTCTGTGCCAGGCCCCATGCTCCCCCAGCCGTTGGAGAAGGAGGACGAGGGAAGCTGCAGCACAGCAGCTGAGCACTGGGGAAAGGGGATGGACGAAGGAGGGAGGACTCAGAGAGACGTGATGACATCACTCTGTTGTCCCACAGGAAAAGTTTTGATAGAGAGAGAGATGATTGAATAATTAGTCCATGGGACTTACTGCCACAAGAGAGAACTGAGGCCAAGAGCTTAGTCGGATTTAGAACACCCATAATATGTGATAGGATGAAATATACCCTGGAGCATGAAAGTTTATATCTCTATTCTGAATTATTTATAAGTCAATTAATGGTCAGACAGAAATTTTCCCTCAGAGTACATTATTCCAAGATTCTCTACCACAGGGTTTCTTGCACCTTCTTCTAACACCGTGTTGTCCACCATACTAGCCACATGTGGCTATTTGGCCAGCTGAGTACGACTAGTTGAGCACTGGTTGGACACCACGGTTCTAAAGCATCTGATACTGGTCACTCTCAGTGAGACAAAATACTGGACTAGATGGATCCCAGGCAACATTCCCGCTAATTTTTTTTATTTGTGTGCAGAATAAATTTTGTTATATGCTCCAAGGCACATCCAGATGTGCACCACCAACAGAAACACAGACTGCCTGGCTGTGGAAGGTTGTGGATGCTCTGCTAATCAGCTGGGCAGCATTTGAATCTCTCCTAGGCAGCTGCTATAGCACTCAGCTTACAGGAAACACTGATTCCAGGTCTTATGTGCTAACCCAGATGTGTGTGTGTACATGTATTTACAGACGTATGTATACATGCAATAAAGGCTCTAAACCAGATCCAAACTGTTTATCTGCCCACAGAATTCAGGGGATCCAGAAAACCCTGAAAGAAAATTGGCATAAACCAAACCCACTTCTGCTTTTGCCTCCAAACCCCTATTCCGTATTTGCTAAAAAGTCGGGTTTTGTTTTATGGCCCATTTGTGTTGACAATAGAAAAGAGAACATATGCTCTGGCAAATATTTGCTTTACACAAATAAGGAAAAAACTTCTAGAGAAGTAAACGACACGTGCGCATAGACATATGCTTCCGCCTGTTGCTAATGCTAATACCCAATTAAGCACATTTTTAAAATAAACAGCCAGTTTCTTTTCGGGAAGCCTAATTAGACCTTAGGAGAATTCTCTGTTAAACTGATAAGTAGCTCTGAGGATTTGGCACAGATTGTTTCTGCTAATTATGCATTTGGTGCCCTCCTCCTTCTCCTCCCTCTCACAGCAAAACAGATTGTCATGTTCCAGAATGCATTGCTGGAATACAAACTACAGCTGGAAAACCTGATCAATGGGTTGTCCCTTCACAAGCAATTGGGTACCCTGAGGAATGAGTAGAGCCCTGCAAATCTGTGGCTATCCGCTTTAAAGCCACCGATATCCGCTTTATATCCATGGCTATCCGCATTCACGGTACCCTTCTTATAGATACAAGCTTTGTATTGGCACTATGTTCCACTGTTCTGGCCTGGATGCAAACAGAACTTTTCAGCTGCATGTCACGTGGCTTATAAGGCTAGTTTCTAATGGAGCTAACGCAAGAACCATGAGGTCACCCAAAGACAGTGATAGGGAGCGGGTTTCAAACAAACAGGAGGAGGTACTTCTCCATACAACCGCACAGTCAGCCTGTGGAACTCATTGCCGCAGGATGTTGTGAAGGCCAAAAGTATAACTAGGTTCAAAAAAGAACTAGATAAAGCTTGATTAGCCAAGATGGTCTGGCCCCATGCTCCAGATCTCGGACTTCCAGAGATCGGCATTGAGTGACAGGGGCTGGATCACTTAAATTGCCCTGTTCCATTCATTCCCTCTGAAGCCTCTGGCACTGGCTACTGTTGGAAGACAGGACACCGGGCTAGACAGACCGTTGGTCTGACCCAGTGTGGCCATTCGCAGGTTCTTACAAGCTTCTCCTTTAGCTCAAGTGGGAGGGGTTTGGTCCTTTTGGTGCTGGAAAATGTAAGTTCTAGCTCAGCTGCTACAGGTTGGTTGTCTGCTTTCTCAGGCTCCCTCCTTCTTTGACTACATTTTCAAGGCTTTGTTCTGTGGGTCAAACATTTCATCTAACTTCAGTTTTAACCATTTTTCAAACGAGCTGAAAGTGACTAGGGCCAAGCTTTCCTGTTGCTGGCATTCTTGCCTTGGCATGCTTCTCTGATAAAGCAGTGCTAACCCTGTCAGCGCTGGCCCCCAGGGTCAGACGTGCACCGAGCAGACGGAGTACACCACAAACAAACCTTGGCAGAGAGATTCCCTAATCTTTTGTATGATGTTTAGGCGCCTCGTGGGACATGGAGTTGGATTGTTAAATCAGTGTTAGGCTCTCAGACCGGAGAATATGAGCTTTCAATAAATCAATGGGGGCCGGGTATTTTATATGATTGACCCAGAACCAAGGCCTGTTGCAGAAAGCTGGCCTCACAAAGGGATCACTAAGACATGCAAAAAACAAAGCCGTCCTCTCCCCACATATACTACAGGTTTAAGCTGTTGTGTACAGTGGGTGTTGCCTGAAACAAGCTCGCATCCTGATCTGGATCCCACCCACAGAGTATGAACAGAATATTCCTTCTAAGGGAATTAGAGCTGGAACAGGCCAAAACGGGAAGCTGCTCTCTTCCCTCTGAGACTATTTCGTGCCCCTCAAACATTTGGGTCTGGCCCCGGGGATCTAGCTCAGGTCCGTGTCCACATGTGTATTTCAATTCAGAATTCTTTAAAAAAAAAAACAGCTTTTTTTTTTAATAACATGGCTGGATCCCGCCATCCACAATCCTGCAAACAATTGCTACTGGGCAGCACAAAGACCGATGGGATATGCCCCCATAAGTGTCAGCAATGGGAGTGCAACACCGGAGAGGACACAACCACCTGGGTGGGGGTCACACCTGGGCTGAGCTATGCTAGATGCAGGTTAGACCACCCAAGTTAATTCTACAGTGACGACACACCTTAAGAGAAAAGAGCTTTCCTATTCGAAACCTCATGGCAGGGAAGAGAAATTGCCTTGTTAAGAACATAATATAAGAACGGCCATACTGGGTCAGACCAAAGGTCCATCTAGCCCAGTATCCTGTCTGCCGAAAGCGGCCAACACCAGGTGGACCGAAGTCAATGATCAAGCGATTTGTCTCCTGCCATCCATCTCCAGCCTTTGACAAAAAAGGCCAGGGACATCATTCCTTACGCACTGGCTAATAGCCTTTTATAGACCTAACCTCCATAAATTTATCAAGCTCTTTTTTAAACTCTGTTATAGTCCCAGCCTTCACAGCCGCCTCTGGCAAGGAGTTCCACAGGCTGACTGTGCACTGTGTGAAGAACTTTCTTTTATTAGTTTTAAACCTGCTACCCATTAATTTCATTTGGTGTCCTCTAGTTCTTATATGGGAACAAGTAAATAACTTTTCTTTATTCACCCTCTCTACACCACTCATGATTTTATATACCTCTATCATATCCTCCCGCAGTCTCCTCTTTTCTAAACTGAAAAGTCCCAGTCTCTTTAGCCTCTCTTCATATGGGACCTGTTCCAACCCCCTTATAATTTTAGTTACCCTTTTCTGAACCTTTTCTAATGCCAAAATATCTTTTTTGAGGTGAGGAGACCACATGTATACGCAGTATTCAAGATGTGGGCATACTATGGTTTTATATAGTGGCAGTAAGATATTCTTCGTCTTATTTTCTATCCCTTTTTTAATAATTCCTAAGATCCTATTTGCTTTTTTGATTGCCGCTGCACACTGCAAGGATGTTTTCAGAGAACTATCCACGATAACTCCAAGATCTCTTTCCTGATTAGTTGTAGCTAAATTAGCCCCCATCATATTGTATTTATAGTTGGGGTTATTTTTTCCAATGTGCATTACTTTACACGTATCCACATTAAATTTCATTTGTCATTTTGTTGCCCAATCACTCAGTTTGGAGATATCTTTTTGAAGTTCTTCAAAGTCTGCTTTCGTCTTGACTATCTTGAACAGTTTCATTCGCAAAATTTGCCACCTCACTGCTTACCCCTTTCTCTAGATCATTTATGAATAAATTGAATAGGATTGGTCCCAGGACTGACCCTTGGGGAACACCACTAGTTACCCCTCTCTATTCTGAAAATTTACCATTTATTCCTACCCTTTGTTTCCTGTCTTTTAACCAGTTCTGAATCCATGAAAGGATCTTTCCTCTTATCCCATGACAACCTAATTTACACAAGAGCCTTTGGTGAGGGACCTTGTCAAAGGCTTCCTGGAAATCTAAGTATACTATATCTACTGGATTCCCCCTGTCCACATGTTTGTTAACCCCTTCAAAGAACTCTAATAGATTAGTAAGACATGATTTCCCTTTACAGAAACCATATTGCCTTTTGCCTAACAAATTATGTTCTTCTATGTGTCTGACAATTTTATCCTTTGCTATTTTTTCAACTAATTTGCCCAGTACTGACGTTAGACTTACCAGTCTGTAATTGCCAGGGTCGCCTCTACAGACCTTTTTAAATATTGGTGTTATGTTAGCTGTCTTCCAGTCCTTGGGTACAGAAGCTGATTGAAAGGATAGGTTACAAACCACAGTTAATCGTTCCGCAATTTCACATTTGAGTTCTTTCAGAACCTTTGTTATAATATCTTGGAAAGAGAAAAATATGGTATTGAGCAGAAGTTCCCAAAACAAGTGCCCAGGATGTATCACAACACTCAGGTATTTTATTACAACATTTATTTTAGAAGAGAAGGCACTTACAATACAGAAAAAAAAATTGAAGAGGCACCGAAAGTGCAATTAAAATTAAAATGACACGCACGCACGCACGCACACATAATACAGTTTACCATACAGAAAGAGCACCCTCCCCTGTTAACAATACAGTAATGGAAGTAAGCTACCGGTGACTACATTTTAAAACAGTTAGGGCTTTTTTATATAAAAAGATAAAAATTGTCCTACTCTTAATTTAAAAAAACCTACACACAACTGTAAAAGGTATCACGAGTTAGTGGTTCTTCTCCAACATTAAGCCTTTCAGTTCCTGCATTGTAAGAGGTCTTGGTACATTTCAATGAGGTGAGCAGCCTCTCTCTGGCCAGAAAGCAAAGCACCATGGGTAGTGGAATAATACTTCCTGTGAGTGGCCTCCCCCGAAAACATCACCTGCATAGGCTGGAGAAGGGAAAAGAAAGCCAGGAAAGTTCCATCAATTACAGCTCTGGGAAAGAGTTAAACATTCCACTGCCCTCCTCCATTCTCAAAATTAACATCCACATTGTTGTGGGCATCACGGGAAAAATGTACATGCCAGTTGTGAGTGCCAAATATGTACTGGCTAGTGGGTAGTACCGTCCCCTGTGGGCGTAGAGAACACCAATGTCGCTGTACTTGTGCAAGTCATTTTTTAACCCACTGCAGTACATCTATTTTCTTTGCTGAGGCCTGTTCTGCCTCTTTCATCCCAAACGATGCCATGTTCACTGTATTCTTTTTAAGGGTGGAGTTTAATTTTTCCCAGTATGACAAGATCCGATCCAAAGCCACCAGCCATTCCTGATTTTTGGGATTCAGGAATGCTGGCCTCTCGATTTTATAGCATCTCTCACCAAGGTATCTATGCACTTGTTAAAAAGATCACATATGAAAGAGGTTTAGTTCATTTTGGGATTTTATGAATTAAATTCCCGCACATGTGAGAGATATAAAGGGTCTCAGGAGGTGAATTCTACTGGAAGTAGAGATGTTCACAGAATTTATATGATTCAAAAACTCAACTACTCTTTTTAATAGGCACCTCTGCTCCTTATAATTATACCAAAAAAACCATATAGCCAAAAGAAGACACAGAATTAGAGAAACTGGTTTGACAAGTCATCTCTCTAGAAAGGGGGCCTAGATCCTGAGACAAAGGAAGAGAGCCTGGGACATTGTACAGATGTGGCTGACACCTCACATGTCTTCTTAGCGCTACATTCACACAGCTAGGACTGCCAGAGAAGAACAATTTATCACACACACATGAACTCCCATGAGCTATACAGGGATGCATGGGATCCAATTCATACAGCAGCGTGGCCACAGGAGTTCTTCATACATTGCTCTGAATTAGCCCTCAGGATAAGTCTCAGCTTAGGCCAGTTTCCATACTCATTCACAGGTGTGCCAAATCAAAGGCCAGACGGGATCACTGTGACCATCTACTCTGACCTCCTGTATAACACAGGGCATGAAATGTCTCCAGAATAATTCCTAGCACAGAGCTTCCAGACAAAACATCCTCTCCTCTTTTAGAAATCGCTGGTAACGACTAATCCACCTTGTGAAATTGTTCCAATAGTTAATTACCTGCACTGTTAAAAATGCACACCTTGCTTTCAATCTGAATTTGTCTCACTTCAATTTCCACCCTTAGGGATCACACTACATCTTTCTCTATTAGACTGAAGTGCCCTTTATTATTAATAATAGTTGTTCCCCACATAGATGCTTACAGACTGTAATGAATCATCTCTTAACCTTCTCTTTGTTAAGATAACTAGATTGAGCTCTTTGAGTCTATCACTATACGGCTTGATCTTTTTCTAATCTCTTAATCATGCTCCTGGTTCCTCTCTGAACCCTTTCCAATCTATCAATATCCTTTTGAGTTGCGGGCACCCGAACAGGATACAGGATTCTAGCAGCATTCGCACTGAACCAAATACCGGGATAAAATAACTTTGACTCCTCCTCACAATTCCTGTTTATGCGTCCCTGGATCACTTTAGCTCTTTGGACCACAGCACCACCCTGGGGAACACATTCGGCTGACTGTCCACCATGACCCCCAAATGTTTTTCAGAGGCACTGCTTCCCAGGAACACTATGAAAAAAAGAGGGTGTTTTAAAATGAATAAACAATCACTGCTTAACACCCACCATTTCAAACAGGGATGTAAAATCCTGTTTAATCAGTTAACCTGTTAAATGTTGTTTAACAGGTTAACCGAATAAGTGGGATCCCACAGGTGGGGGGCTCTTCCAGCCACCCCTGGGCAGGGCTGCCAGCTGCCAGCTCCTGGCCTTGCAAGGCTCCCGGCTGCCAGCTCCCAGCCCTGCGGGGCTGCTGGTAAACCGGTTACAAGCATCACCTAATAAGGGTGATGCTTACTGTGACCATGTAACTGGTTACCCGTTCACATCCCAAATTTAAAATAGGACTTTGCACCTAACACTGACAGAGAAAGTAGTGTTCAAAAATATATAAGACTACCACCTCCAACCTGAGATTCGCTTTACAGGAGCCTGCCCCAGCTGATGGAGAGCAAGTGTCCCAAGGTG
The DNA here is from genome assembly GCA_030068395.1 of Apalone spinifera. Classification (NCBI taxonomy): domain Eukaryota; kingdom Metazoa; phylum Chordata; order Testudines; family Trionychidae; genus Apalone; species Apalone spinifera. The sequence continues at coordinate 119,824,861 of JANRFK010001234.1, forward strand.
CCTCTGTGTGTTCAATTCCCCCGAGCCATCCCCAAAAGCAGTAGCCAAAAGAACAGGCAGGTGAAGCAGGGAGGCAAAACCTCTGAATAAACTCATCCAAAGGACAGGTTTAGCATATTTGAGGGCAGATTTCCAGTAGGCGAACAAAACAAAGAACTGCGAGGACAGGAGAATGGAGGCATGCACAGATCCGTATAAATACTCTATCGAATGTAGACTACAAATCAAGAAATGTAGCGAGCTGGAAAAACAGCACCTCCCCTTAATTAAGTCATAAACAAAACCATCTCTCTCCATCCTGGTGTTCAGTACTTACAACTGTCTTGGAGCTTTCCGTGTAAGGCAGTGGCTTAGCAAGTTTCTCCACATCAGTCCCGCTAGACCCAACCTGGGTGTAAGAATAGGATCCCCGGAAGTTGGGATTACTGCCCCATGAGGACCGCAGGATACGGCGAGGTTTTGGAATGTTTGGATTCCCTGGGTCAAAACCAAAGGAGAAAACACAGTCCAGAGCAAAGCAGCTGCAACACTGATATGCCCAAGGCATAGGATACATGTACCGGGGAGCCCAGCAACCCACCCACGCAGGCGGTTATTTCTTCAATATACTTGCCTATCCATACTGAGCCTGATAACCATATAGAATGGGCCTAAAATAGTTCTCTTGGGAACAGAAGCGGGTTATGCCTCTGGTTACAGCTCACCCATTGTGTTCTTACAATGCTAGAGGACTATTAGGCGGGAGTACAACAGAAAGTTCCTTCCCAGAAGCGTATCTTGTGGCCTAACGGTACAAAACATTATTGAACTGACAACCAACATGATTCAAGTATAGGTCAGGTTCTTAAACCTGCCCAGTCAAGCCACAGGTATCCAGCCATTTGTAGGTGTCAGTGACATGGCAGGGTTAAAGCAAAGGAACTCAAAATCAACTCTTCCAAGAAAACTGGGAGCAGGCCCAGCAATAGTTACGGGCAATGACTTGGGTTTGAAGCGAAAAGCCCCTAAGTGTCGGAGCTGTGCAGAAATCAGAAGCCACATTTTAAGAAAGCAAATTTGTCAAGGAAACTGCTGTCACATTTTATTTTTAAAGGGTTGAGTAGAAGCCCAAGAGAACATATGGTAAGTGCCATTATACAATACAAATACGGCTCCACTCTTTAGTCTTCTTACAGAGCACATTCCAACGCACTTACCCAGAACTCACACAATGTATTGCACAGTGCCAATGCAAATAAGAGGTGGCGGCTAGAAATGGGCCTTTGTTGCCCTCGTATTGTAAAGGGTGCCTGTTCTCATTTTATATTGTCAAGGTGCCCAGAGGCCTATAGGTGCAGGCGTCAATACACAGCAGAACAATAACACAACGTGATAACGCTGGGAACATGACGTTGCCCTTACAACAAGGACTGAATTTTAAATTGAGAATCACACAAAAGCAGGGACAGAGATTAGAAAAAGATAATTTAGAGGCTGCCAGGGAGTAGGCAAACATGTTACAGAAGCCAGGCAGCTATTGAATTTGTGGAAGGAAGAGAGTTTGGGATATCTCGAGCCTGATAAAACCAGTGTGCTTAACAAAGCAACGACTTGGATACCGGTGGGAAAAAAACCAACTTGATATTTCTTTTTTGAAGATCTGCAAAAGTACACCCTCATGGGCCACGCATCCCCGTGACAGAAGTAGCATCATTCACATATCAAGTGACTTGCCCAGTGTCACCCTGAAATATCTGGCTGAGCCAGATACAGATCTGAGACCTCCTTACCTTCAGCCCTGTGCTTTAACTACTTTGCAGTGCAGTGGACATATAGGTAAACAGCAATATCCGTTATGCATTCGTGCCAACATGCATGTTAGAAAGCTGTTCTATTTGGGGTGGGCAACTGGGGAGGGGAATGCTGACCAGGAAACAGATTATCCCACAATTTTGCAGTAGAAATCCGATAGTATCTTTAACTTCCTCCTGTCCAGTCACTGCAGACAGACAGAGGGAGGCTCCATTTAAGGGCAGATAGGAACTTGAAAGACAAACTCAAAGACACAATGTCCTTTTTTGGAGAGGAAGAAAGCCAATTAGGAACACTACCTCAGCTTGGCAAGGAAGCACGCTCAGCTGAAAATATGTCAAGAAACTCATCCAACTGTCGTAACATTTTTTACAGCGATTTGGCCATTCGGTTTGTCCACAGATCAAATAAATGCATTGATGTAGATGTGGAAACCCCTGAGAGAGGACCACAGATGTGCGATTCAAATGGAGAGACAATGGTTGTGAAGAGATTGTGGTCTCTTTAGCATAGGAGTGAGAGACCCCAGGACCTCTTGATACCAACTGATAGAAAGCTCAGAGGTGCATAAAGGTTAGAGGTATGCTCTGGGGGCGGTATTTATATACCTCTCCACCAAAGAGAATCACTCCATGTCTCTGTTGAAAATCGGTGTCAAAACGGGTCATCATAATCTTCGTAAAATGTACGAGTGGGCTATATATAAGGAGATGTGTCTATATACAGCACATTGTGTGTGCTGACCCAGTGTGTATTGTGTGTTTTACAACAGGAATGTGTTGGCAAACTGAGTCAAATACTACTAGGCGATTGCAAGGACTTCAAAAGAAAACATTACCAGGAAGAAGTGAACAGCAGGGGGAGAACTCCGTTTACAGGTGAAGAGCATAGGGCCGGTCTATTACACAGTGGGGTGCAGAGAGGCACCCTGGCATCCCCCAGATGGTCTCAGCCATTCAGCTGAACAACACTGTGAGAAGGACTTGGGAGGGGGGGGCAATACCTTATTTAACAGGAGGACAACTTGCTAATTACCAGATTAGGCTCTAGAATGTGTGTAGTGATTGGATTTGTAATCCTTTGTTTCCATTAAGCCTTGTTGCTTCTTCTCCCAGTAGAGTTAGGGGTGTTCCTTGTCCAATAAACATACTCCCGCATGCCCTACAAACGTCTCTCACTGCTGTGTGCTAGGTGGAGCGGTGATCCTGAGGTGACACTGATAGGCCAGTACACACTGCTCCCCGGGGAAGAATGCAGTTGTGAATTGTGTGGGTGCCCAGTGTCTCAGAATCTGTATATTCCAGGTGAACACTCAGAGGACTCAAGGCGGGCGCAATCATTTTAATCAGACACAGAGCAATTAAGGCCAAACTCTCCAGACGTAGATGTTGGAAGCCCCCGGAGACGCGATTTAAGAAGAGCGAAGCGCCAACAGTGGCTAATTAGATCTAAGTATGGTTATGGAGCCATACTTCACCTCTCAGAAACGAATGAAAAGAATACCGTTATCCCAGAGAGGCTTGGAGGAATAGCCACAGGAGTTGTGAAAACCTTTCCCATAGATTAAATAGACTTGCTTGGGGGAGGAATGACTCAAACCATGAACATTTCACTGGTGGAAGTGGACACAAGGCGTAACGGAAATGCTCCAAGGACTCTCTTTTTGCTGCAGCGCTAAGTGCTTGAAAGGGAGGGGTACAGCAGGGATGGATGAGGAACCTGGGGGATGCTGAGTAGGTCTCCTATCATTTAGAAGAGCCACTGTAGTGGCCATCTAAGTTCCAAACTATGTTTCCCTGCAAGGAAAAGACAAACAGTGAACAAGATGATGAAGGAGGAGGAGAGAGTGTTGGGTAGCTAACCTTATATGGAAGAGGCTAGGTTCAAAGTAGGAGAGGAGAAAGGCTGAAGAATTTGGGGCCCATGGAATAAGATAATTTAGAAAAAGAAGCTCAGGATCTTTACACAGGAGGAACAATGGCAAGCAAGATTATTTGTAAGATTAGGTTCAATGGATGTGGCTGTTTTATAATCACAGTGGAGGCTGAGGTGGGAACAAGAGGAGATGAGTGGAATGCAGTGGAGTCGGGGTCCAGACTGGATTAACCTTGCAATTCCAAGGTCCTGGGGATGGAAAAGTGAGCCTTGTGTTTTTCCCACAGATGGAGGTGGGACATAAATAATGAGTTGCTCAGGCCACAAGCAGGACCTTTGTCTTGCTTGTGTGTAAGGCCAGATCTGGCTTTAGATGGATTGGAGGAGGAGGAGGAGGAGGAGGAAGTGGCCATGGCGTAGCATTTTCTAGTACCACACGACTGTTTTTAACACTGTGCATGATGAGAAATGCTTGCCACGTGAACCTTCAGACTGCTAAGCAAGAGGGCATCTTTTAGGGTGAAAGTTGCCAAAGGAATTCAATCTACTGCCAGAAATAGGAGATGTAAAATCCCGATTAATCCATTAACCAGGTAAACTTTAACTGGTTAACCGATTGAGCAGGATCCCCCGTGTGCCTCCACTAACCCTGCAGGGTGGTGGGTGTGGCTGCTGCTGCTCTTGGTCCCCCACAGGGCTGCAGCTATCTGTCCACATTCCTCGCCAGAAATGGCTCTGAAGTATCCAGGTGACTCAACCAGCAACAAACCACTGGTCAAGAGACCCTGCTACAGTACTTGCAAAATAAATCAACTAAGTCATCCATTAACTTCTGTCCTGTTGTGGTCACTAATGAGATCCACTTATTACAAGATATGGATTTACATCAATATCAAGATTTAGGTCCCAATTCAACTCCTATTGACTTTGGTGGGCACTTGATGACTGGAGCAATAAGAATTGACAAAGGATGTCGGAGCCAACACCCATCTTGAGGAATAATAAATGTTGACCAAACTTAGACATCAAAATCTGTATTGATAAATACTTTCTGGTTGTTTTCATCGGAAGTGTTGGAGAAGGTGTCTGGCAAAACAAGTAACAGCTGTTCTTTCCCACTGACTATTATTGTGTGACTGGTAAGGGGGATTTCCAGGATGTGCAAAACTAAAAAGGACACAGGGAGTGAAAGTCCAGTCTGAATGAAGTGAAGAAGAGCTTTGCCATGGACTTCAGTGAGGCCTTCAGAGCCGGGCAGCTGGAGAGCAACAGCTCTTGACTGATGGCCCAGCTCTGCAGGCAGTAGTGCAGAAGTAAGGCTGGCAATACCACATCACGCAATCCCTACTGCTGTGCTGCTGCTGGCAGCAGCTCTGCCTTCAGAGCGGCAATCCTGGTCAGCAGCCACCTCTCTCCAGCTGCCCAGCTCTGAAGACAATGTCACCACCATCAGAAGCACAAGAAGTAAGGGTAACACTCCTTATAATAACCTTACACACCCCTGCACTCCTGTTTGGGTCAGGACCCCAGCAATTACAATACTGTGAAATTTCAGACTTAAATAGTAGAAATCATGATATTGATTATTTTAAAATCCTACATAATTGACCAAAATGGACCATGAATTTGGTAGGGCCGTACCCCGGGGGATTATATGGGAAAGTACGTACTACGTTCCTTGTTGCTAGATGTATACATTTACATGTATTTGTATTAAAATGTAAATTGTTTGCTTACCAAGAGATCCACATTGCTCTATATAACAATGAGCTGAGCTCAACATTATTTACAATCCCTCAATTTTTGCAACGCCTGCAAATTTTATCAGAGAGGGTTTTATGTTTTTTTTCCAGGTCACTGATAAAAATGTTAAATAGTGTATGGCCAAGAACAACCCTGGGAATCCCCACTAGAAACGCACTGACTGGGTGGGGATTTGTATTAGCATTTATACAGCGTCTTTCCTGTGAGGAGTTCACAGAGCCCTGCAAGCACAAATGAACTAAACGTCACAAACATACCCCTTCCCTCAGCTAAACAAGACAGGGCAGAGCAGAACTGACAAGTGCACTTGTTACAGCCTGAATTTTTAAAAGGTTACTAATTTGGGGTGCTTTCATTTTTGGTGCTCCTTGATTTTTATTGGTGTAAACTACTGGCAGAGAAGATTAAGGAGATGTCTGCTCAGCGCCTCTGAAAGAGTGACTCATTTTTGGTGGTTCATTGTTGAAAATTTAGTCCCATTTGACTTACACATGCGGTGAGTGGGAGTCAGAGAGAGAGAGAGTCCCAACGTTAGACTCTCAGCTGGTCTCAATTGATGTAACTCCACTGCCTTTAATGGAGCTGTGCTGATTTACTGGCCCTGGGAATCTTGAATGTGAGCGTGTTGCCGTAACTGTTAAGTTGACACAATGATATGGGAGATAAAAAAAGAAAACGGTATTTGGAGTCTGACCACACTCAAGCCCCCCACTGGATGCAGCGTGCTCCAGGTATCATCATGTCTATGTAAATGAGACTCCAAGCACCCTCGAGCCTTTCAAGCAGTTGCACTAAGAGGCATATGTGGCGTGCAACTCTGCAGCGAGTGCTTCGAAAGCCTTCGCATGGCCTTTCAGAAGGAATCAAAAGCCAAGGAGCTATTGACTACATCCCTGCATTTCCTTCCTCTCTCTCCCCGAAAGTTCCCCACCCCTTTCTTCTCCGCCAACAAAAGGAACAAGAGCATTGCTGACCTGTAAATTTACGTAGCATCTCAGTGCACGTTTCTGCCACAGTTTCATCGTCATACTTCTCCATGATCAAAGCCTCCTCTCCGCAGATCCAGCCACTCAGCACGTAGCCATACCGCTCCGGAGGGTAGAGGACATCAAAGCTGCAAATCTTCTTGTACCACAGCTCCTCAGGATAAGTCAAACTTTCGCTCTCTGCCTCATCCTCCCAGACGAACTGGATGCTGTTGCATTCAGGACTCCAGAAGGGCTCTTCAAATTCCAGAAAGATTTTGTCGGTGGTGCTAATGCCCAGTTTCTGAATGGCCATCACCTTCTCCTCAGGCAGGCCGGGGTGGAACATGCTCTCATGATACTTCTTCAGGACTCCCAGCGACACGGTCACGATGACGTGGTCGGCGGGGATGAACTCACAGTCTTCACATTCCACAAAGACATGGTAGCCCTGGTCCTCCTCGGGGCGGTCACTGTTGTGGTCGGCCACGCGCTCGATCTCCTTGGTGACCAACTGGTTCCAGTGGATGCACTTGACTGGCTTGCGGAGCTGGATGACCGAGTCTGGAATGGACTGGGCCAGGATCTCCACAATCTTGATAAAGCCACAAGGAATGACGTGATGGGCCCCAGGAATTTCAGTCCATTCTCCAAATTCGCTGAGCGAGACCTCGTCCATGCTATGAGAGCTGCTCTCACAGCTCTCCACCTAGTGAAAGCAACACAACACCACGTTTCCAAAGAGCTAGCCGCCTCCCCATGGTATAGACAGAATAGAGTGAGTGAACAGCAGAGCCAGGAATAGAACCCAGGACTCCTGTGTCCCAGCGAACTTTTCTGCTAGAGAAGGTGTGGAGCATGGAACAGGGAGCAGCGAGGAAGTGCTGCTCAAACTGAGGCTGCAGCCACGCTTATTTAAACACTTTTTTCACTGGCTGACAGAGATTCCCATTCCACAAGAAGACATAAGAAGAACAAAAGGATTTCAGGGCTACCCCCTCAGAGGCAGATCTCAGTGTACCATGAACGTTAGCATCCAACTAGCTACTGCTCTGCAGCAGAGAGGACATGTGCCAATGATCAGGCGGAAGGGAAAGACATGGCGAGGTTGGGGGGCCAATCTTCTCTGTACTTTGATTAGCAAAGTCTTGGTTTTGGGGACCCCCATCTAAACTGATAAGCATAGCGATTGCTAGCACTGATCCCACGGTTTCATGTCAGGCTGTTACGCCTGCCTCTTGTGTTCAGTTTCCAGTGGGGTCTGTGGAATGGTGGCCTGAGATCCTTCCCAGCTTCTCTTCCCAAGTTTCTAATTGCTGGATTTGATCTCTACACATCTGTGACCATTTTACACCATCTCACCTTTTAGCTTATTACCTACACTTGTCTTAGTTTATAACCCTAGCAGACCAGCCTCCTCTCACCATGGAGAATCCACACAGTAAGCTTTGCATTCCTAGTTATGGTAAGTCACTGTCTGCATGCTCAGGCGGACTGGGATGCCAGGCGGACACAGTCAAATTATTATCTGAAAAGACCCAAAGCTGTGTGGAGCACTTCACAGGTAGAGAGGACACAGTAAGTGCCTTGAAAATGCAACCTATGGCTCCTGCCCCCGCTGGGTGCTTTCATGGGGCACTGCATGGGCATGCAAGCAGCAGTGTGAGTCCAGCTGCAAGATCTAGGTCTAAATGTTAAACATGTCTTTTCCCGAAGTACTTGTCCACTGCAGCAAGCTGCCTAATTCCCATGCAGAGTCCGCAATGATTTTATAAACCTCTCTGAAAGACCCAAAGAGCTTTGACCACTCTCAGAGCTACAGCAATATAGTACATTTTTATATCATTTATATTTAGGCTTTTTGTATTTAATTTACTGTATACTACTTGGAACAACAGGCACGTGCTTTGCCTATCCTGCAGTCTTCTATGGGCACTAACTCTACACAGTCCTGTATTTTGAATGCCTATCAACTCAGTTAGACTGACAGAATGAGGTCCTAATGGATTTTAAAGTCTGTTCTTCTCCTTTCCCTAGTTACAGGACAATCTGCAGGCTGGGGCTAGAAGATGGGTAGTTGTTATACAGGTTGAACCTCTGTGGTCTGGGATTCTCTGGTCCGTCAACTGGACTGCGGATGTTGCTGGATTAGAGAGTCCCAGCCCAGAGGTTGCGGGTGGCTAGGAGCAGAACCGCCCAATGGTACCAGCAGGGCAGTGGAGCCCACCGGGCACCAGGGGGCGCCGGACTCCAAGTGGCGGGGAGGGTCGCAGAGACTGCAGCCAATAGGGCCAGGAATGGTGGGGGGGCACACAGCCCGCAGCTGGTGGGGCTCTGAGCGCTGGTGGGGCCGCTGGAGCTTGCAGGAGCTGCAAAGTGCCAGCTGGTCTGCTGGAGCTCGCGGGGCCGGCAAGGCTGCTGGAGCAGCGGCAGGTAGCTGGGGAGAGGGGAGCCCAGCAGAGAGGTTGGTGCTCATCCTCCCACCCCCCGCCAATCCTTCCCTGCTCCAGCAAACTTTGTCTAGGATTGGTCAAATCCCAAGGGTGCTAGACTAGGGAGGTCCAATCTGTATAAATTGGTGAGACTATGGCAGAAAAGCTCTCTCAACTCTGAATAAATAAAAGCAAGTTATTACAACGGATTCAGCACCAAAATTACAGAAGGAATCTCGGGGAGGCAAAATGCAATTATCTGGATTAGAATTTGGCCAAAACACCAGAGTTAACACCCATTCTCTCACCAGAAAGGCCCTGGGTTCTTTCATGGTCCAGAGTGGCCATTACAGATTCAATAATGACATACAGGGAGGAGTGCCGGATTCCCTGCGTGAACGTAGGTCTCTCTTTCCGTCAGATTCCCATCTACCTTTGGATACATGCACTTGCCTGCCATGCCAGAGTGCGGCGTGTGTGGCTCCCTTGCCTTTCTTCATACACCTTTAATTCACATTACAACTTCAAAACACAAACTGCTGACTTATTACCATTTATTAGGTGTGGAATGCTTGGTGCTGCATATTTCCCAGCCCCAGGATAAGATACAGAGAAGACAGGATCTACTTAGTAAGAAACATGGAGGGACTAATGAACACATGGGTTTATACAATTTTCCTTTGATTTTGATCCTCTCTCCCCTTTCCAATGACTGTTAAGGTGTTTTGGGATTTAGTTTGTGGGGATTTTCCTGGTTTCCAAGCTCTGGAGAAAGGCAAAAGGGGATAAAAGATACTCTGCCTGCAGCAGGTAGTCCATGGTATGAGGCAAAAAGGTACCCTTTCCTAAATGGAGTGGGCACTATGCTGACTTTTGCTGGTAGGTGGCAGGATACCGGATTGAATGACACCACACAGAAGAATGTAATTGAACTGATGAAACATCGTCTCTTGCTGGCCCAATGTGGCGATGTCCAGTGTATGAGGAAAATGTAATAGACGAACCAGAAATATCTCAGCTGCCATGACGACAAATGCAACTGCTCAGTGATGGTACACAACTCTCATCCGAGTCGCTGATGTCCCACGACTGAGCTGCCTTTTGGAACATACCTTAAGATATTGCTGGATCATGGCTAGTTTCAGCCGCTTGGTGGTCTCCGAGTCATCTGGATCGGCTTTGATGCGTTTGCGCACCACATCCCGTGTGAATACGCCCACACTATTCTGGCTCTCAGCATTGACTGGTTTACCTCGTTGAAAGAACTCCTGAGTCAGGTTATAGACCTGCCAGAGACAGGATAGAAAGAGGGAGAAAGTAACTCGCAGCAAGTAGCTCGAGTGCACAATCCAAGCCGTGAGCCATGCACAGGGTTGCCAGCCCTCCGGGATCGTCCTGAGGACTCCAGGAAGGAAAGATTAATCTTTAATTAAAGATAATATCATAGGATGAAACCTACAGAAACATGGACAACCAAAACTGGCCACCCTAGCAGTGCGCAGCTCTTGTCACCCAGGACTGGTATGCTCGGATCACCCCATTGGGTGCGGGGTACAAATTCCACAGCTGGAGGCTCAAGCCTAAAAGTCGCCAGAGGGCTTTCAGCATTTCTTTTATCACATGTTGCCCTTCGTGGGATGCGCTCAGAGCTCTACATCCCAGCAGAGGATAGGAAACCAGAGGGTTAAAGTCAACATGTAAGAACTCTGATGTACCCAAAATATTCCCAAGCAGCTATTTAGGAACACGCTATGTTGGTCGGTCGTCCCCAGATATGGGAGTTTCACTGGAGAAAGGGACAAATTTTCTTGTGCAAGCATGGCACCCTCGTGTTGCTAAACCCTGCTATTCAAGCTACCGTACAGATACTGCCGCTGTGCCTGTGGCCTAGTTGCCCTTTAAAGGTTGCAAACCAGAGAGCACCTATGTCTGACTAACTTCTGTATAGGCAGGGTTTGGATTTTGGTTAGCGTGAGAACGGAGCTGGAGAATGCTCGGTTTTCGGGATTAGCTTCTTATGTCGGGAGAGGGACTGGGTTTGTTATTTCTGATTTTGTGTTAGATTGTCACAACCCGGCCCCGACGTGCACTCTGGACAGGTACCAGTCTGCTGTGAATCGATCCATCCATCAATCCCACATGCTTCTAAGCCCTTTGGGTCTGAATAGCGACTGGTCACTGTACCTGGCTATGGGTCTTTCACGCATACTCTCAAGTGCAGACCCCATGTCCAATACCCTCCTTAGGCAATGGAATCTCACAGTTCAGCTGCCTAGACCCTGGAACCAGTGCCACAATCCTCCGGAGCCCAACCTTCTCCTCAGAGTCGACCTGGCCAAGGAAGTTAGCGTTCGTGTGTTCGTTCGTTCGCTCTCTCTCTCTCTCACTTACTTTATTCTTTTCAAAAAATCACAAGAAGTACAAATCTGTTGTTTCCTCAGTGTCCTCACTACCCCCCTGGGAGTCTGGGCTCTGTTCTATAGGCAAGGCAGCAGAATAGCTTTCTTTGCATACAGGACATTCCCTATCTAAACACAGCTTCTGACATCTTTCTTGCCCTTGCACGTCTGCTAGAGAATTTCCCCTTTGCCAAGCTTCCAGGGCAGAGAGTCCCCAGATATGGCCAAAATCAACAGCGCTGCTCAAAGCAAACCCATTGTTCCACAGGGGTATAAGCCATTCAGTGTTGATGGCCCTTAACTACCCTGTCACAGTGTCTTAGACTCAGCCTCTCTTCTCTGGTGTTAAGTTTGTGCTACAAAATGAACGTTCCAAGTCAGAGGACAGTTCGCATTCAAAATGGTGATCAAAGCACAACATGACATTCACCAAACAAAAAAGGAATCCATAGGTTCATCAACATTCCCTCTTGTCCCCCCTCCCCCCCTCCAAAAAATCCAACAGACTGTATTTTTAAATGTTTCACCCAGCAGTCCAATATAGACTGGAACAGGGGTGCTCTAATGCTGAAATCAAAGCGTACACGTGTGACTGATTCACAGGTAGGGAGGCCATTCCTCTGGCTTTAAGCCAGACAGCCAATTTTTTGGGTGGTTTGTTGTTCCCAGCGGGTGAAAGTAACTTAAAGTTTCTCCCAGGTACTGTCCTATTGCAACCTGGGTCCTGGCAGCTCTTTTGATAGCTTCCTGATGGCTTTTGCACCAGGGCGCACCCGCTTATGTTCACCTCTGTTTGTTCCCCACCCAGCGCTGAGACAAAACTGGATGTGGTTTTCGTAGAATCCTAGAACGCTAGAACTGGAAGGGACCTTGAGAGGTCTTCGAGTCCAGTCCCCTGCCCTCATGGCAGGACCAAGTACCACCTAGACCATCCCTGATAGATGTCTGTCTAATCTACTCTTAAATATCTCCAGAGATGGAGATTCCACAACCTCCCTAGGCTAGTTTTGTCTAGTATCGAACACCAATCTAAAGAACATGCTGCCCTGTACCAGTCTAATGGGAATGAATGAATGGCCACTGGCCACCCTATTCGCAAGTGACCAAGGGTATACGGCCATGATACACCCAAGCATTCCCTATTGAGATCGTTCAACTGGCTGAATCTTCCACCATTTCACACACTCATAGATTCCAAGATCAGATTGGACACCCAGTCTAAACTCCTGTATAATATAGGTAAGAACCACCTCCCTCCCCCGATTAGTTCCTAAAGCACAACTTTTAGTAAAACACGCTATTTTGGTTTGAAAATTGTCAGTGACAGTGAATCCTCCACAACCCTTGGTAAATGGTTCCAACAGCGAATTGCCCTCACCGTTAAAAATTTACACGTTATTTCCAACCTGCATTACTCTAGTTTCAACTTCTAGCTAGACTGAAGAACCCATTATAAACAATTTCTTCCCCATGTAGGTATTTGTAGACTGTAATAAAGTCACCTCTTAACCATTTATTGATCGATTTATATACTGAGCTAAATAAATTGAACTCCTTGTGCCAACCACATAAAGGCAGGTTTTCTAACCCTTTAATCAATCTTGTGGCTCTTCTCTGAACCCTCTCCAATTTATCAACATCTTTCTTGAATTGTGGGCACCAGAACTAGATGTAGATTCCAGCAGTGGTCACACCACTGCCAAATAGAGGTTAAATAACTTCTGTTCTCCAACTGATGATTCCTATTTATGCATCCAAGGACCATATTAGCCCTTTTGGCCATAACAGCGCACTGTTCGGCATGTCCCATGTTCCGTTGATTATCCACTGCGACCCTCAAATCTCTTTCAGAGTCATTGCTTCCCAGGATAAAATCCCTCATCCAGAAAGTATGGCCCACATTCTTTGTTCCTAGGTATATATATTTTAGGGATGTAAGAGAGTAGACAATTAGCCAACTACCCGATAAGCTTAAGCTTAATGGGTAGTCAAGTCGGCTACTCGCATTCCCCCCAGCCCCTGCTGCCTATATCAGAGGCAGCAAGGGGGAGGAAGTAGGTTTAAAAGCCAGTTCTCCCCAACATTGTCTCCCTCCCTGCCTCTATCAGTTGCCCCTGCTGCCGGGAAGCAAGCCCTGTCCCCCAGGGGTCCTACATTTAGGAGCCGGACCAGCAGGCAGCCCAGCTCAGTCCCAGCTCACACCAGGTGGGGACCAAACCCTGCTGCGGCTGTTCAATTTAAAATGCAGTAGGAGCTGGGGGGCAAGATGCCCAGCTCCTACTGCCTTTACATTGCAGAGCCGCAGCGGGGTTTTATCCCAGTGTGAGCCGGCACTGAGCGGGGCTGCCTTCCCTTATTGCGTAATCGAATAGGCGATAGAATTTTTATTGACTACTCGATTACTAAAATAACCTCAATTTAACATTCCTAATACATTTACACTTAGCTGTATTAAAATGCATATTGTTTGCTTGAGCCCTGCTAACCAAGTAATCAAGATCGCTCTGTAACAATGACCTGTGCTCCTCATTATTTACCAATCCCCAAATTTTTGTGCCATCTGCAAACTTTATTAAGGATGATTTTATGTTTTCCTTGAGGTCACTGATAAAAATGTTAAATTGCCTAGAACTCATCTCTGCAGGACCCCCCAGACACCTATCTATGTGATGACGATTGCCCATTACAGTTATGTTTTGAGATCTATCAGTGAGCCAGTTTTTAATCCATTTAATGTGCTCCATATCAATTTTATAAACTTCTAATTTTTTAACCAATGTCATGCGGTACTAAGTCAAATGCATTATAGAAATCTTAAGTATATTACTTCAGCACTGTTACCTTTATCTGCCAACCTTGTATCTCATCAAAAGATATCCAAGTAGAATTATTTTTTTGGAGAAGGCATTTCATATAACAATATGACCCAACAAGTTGCATCACTGTTATTATTGGTGAGGAGGAAGCTGTTAAAACACAACCACCAAAATCACTTGTGCCTGTCTGGAATGATCAAGTCTTCTGTTTGGATGGTTCCAAAAACGTCTCTTTGGTATTTCATATCAAAAGGAAAACTTAGCAGAATAAAGACAGGCAGGAAAGCCCTTAAAGATGCATCGTAAAATACAGCCTATCCCAGGAATCACATGTTGGCCCAGAATCTGTGCCGCCTTTTCGTTTATACAGCGCCACAGTGAAGTGTAATGCTTTAGAAGCGAAGAGACAACATATCTGGCTGGAAAGTTTTTCCCATCAAAGGTGTTTGGATTAAAACCACTGACCACTCTGACAGAATGGGATATTCTTGATTTCAACATCCCAGTAATTACAGAAAATAGTTTAAACGACTTGCCCCCTGCACAGTCTCTATAGCTGCAATTCCCATCCAGAAGAGAGATAGGAGAACGTAGGAGGGATAGAAAGAGCCTGACACACCCATTCCTGTGGCTTGTAATAAGAAGCTGCAGGGACTGCTAGAGGTCACATGCTTTCTCCCAAAGGTTTCTACAAAAGGTCAGGCTGCCAGTAAGCAGCAGCGTGAGACAAAACACAGGTCAGTGTTGCAGAGGGAGAGAAAGGATCTTTTGGCCTCAAACTTAGAGATCTTCCGTGACGTGGCCTGACTCATTGAAAACTCCAAAAGCCAGTTGTCTAATGCCAGGTGATTCAGCAGCTACCTCAGTAAGGAAGGACAGCCATTGGCCAAGTCTTTTCTTTGAGACCCTTCACAGTTGTTAGTGCAATAGTTGCTGTTTGGCCTGTTTCTAGGGTTGCCAGATGGTCTCCCAGAAAATACCGAACACGCGGGCTAAAAATTTGTCGAGAAAAAAAACCACTGCCACAAACACACATGCTATGTTTAATACTTAACTTTATTATAAACAGTCTTCATCCTACACCATCTCTATATAAAGCGGCTTAGAAGTAATTGTGCAAATGTGCATGCTATTTTCATTGTTTTCTATTCCTCTAAAGCTAAGGCTTTAGAAGAACTCCTTTTTTAGAATTTAGAAGAACTCCTTTTTATCCTGCAGCTGAAATGATTGTAGAGAACTCCCAGAGCCGATCGCGCCCCACCTCCCAGCCACTCCCTCCACCCCCGCTAGGCTTCTGACGCGCACAGAACGGTGATCGCGGTCCTGCCTCCCAGCTGGGACCGCGATCGGCGCTGGGCGCCTGTGATTGCGCAGAAGCCTGGAAGGGAAGGGGGGAGTGGCTGGGAGTCGATCGTGGCCCCACCTTCCAGCTGTTCCCCCCGCCCACGCCAGGCTTCTGTCCGGTGCGCAGCCGGAAAAATCAGAAAATACATTGCACGTGTCCGATATTTTCTGATTTTTTTTTTACTGGACAGAGGGCGCAAATATTGGACTGTCCAGTAGAATACCGGACATCTGGCAACCCTACATGTTTCCAGGCACAGGATGGCTCACCTGAAACTTCAGCTCAAGCTTTTTTAGAGCAAGTCATTTTCAGCTGCTAAAAACATCTAGAAAACACAGATGAGTTTGGTGAAATGGCAGTCAGCATTGGGACTATGATATCAAATTGACGTCTTAGCTCTCAGGACAATGAGTCGGGGAGAGGAATCGGATGTTTCCTTTTTACCTCTGTGTACTGCCGCTGTTGTGGCTGTAATTTGGGGAGTTTGCTTTGAAGTTTTATTTAATAAACATGAACAGAGAGGAAAAAAAGGAGCCAGGAAGTGAACTGGGGGGTGGGGGAGGAGGAAAAAAAATGAAGTACCAGAAAAAATTAAAAAATAGAAAAAGAACTGATGAGAGGGAGGAAACACAGAAGAGAAGAAGGAAACTGGTAGAAAACAGAAAAAGAGAAGGGACCTGGTATAATGAATAGGGATGGCTGGAAATCATCACCCTTACTGGGTAATGCTTACTGGTTATTGATAGTATCAGAGGGGTAGCCGTGTTAGTCTGAATCTGGAGAAGCGGCGAGGGGTCCTGTGGCACCTTATAGACTAACCGAAGTGTTTGGAGCATAAGCTTTCTCCAAACACTTCGGTTAGTCTATAAGGTGCCACAGGACCCCTCGCCGCTTCTCCTGGTTATTGATAGAGGTATATAAAATCATGAGTGGTGTGGAGAGAGCGGATAAAGAAAAGTTATTTATTAGTTAATAGAAGAACTAGAGAGCACCAAATGAAATTTATTAGTTGTAAACTGCTACCCATTAAAGAAAGTTCTTCTTCACACAGCGTGTAGTCAGCCTGTGGAACTCCTTGCCAGAGGAGGCTGTGAAGGCTAGGACTATAATAGAGTTTACAGAGAAGCTAGATAATTTCATGGAGGTTAGGTCAATAAAAGGCAATTAGCCAGGGGATAAAATGGTGTCCTTGGCCTCTGTTTGTCAGAGGCTGGAGAGGGCAGGAGACAAATCGCTTGATCACTGTCTTCGGTCCACCCCCTCTGGGGCACCTGGTACTGGCCACTGTCGGCAGACAGGATACTGGGCTAGATGGACCTTTGGTCTGACCGGTACGGCCGTTCTTATGTTCTTATGTTATGGTTAACCAGTGGGGGCTGGAAAAGTCTCCCACTTGCTGTGAGCAGGGGGGGTGCTCCAGGCAGGCAGGGGGCACTTCAGCCCGACTGGAGAAGCCCCTGCCTGTTGCGGGCCCAGCCTAACCAGAGCAGTGCACCAAGGGCCAGGGTACTCCACCCAGCTGTGGGAGGCTGGAGTAGAGGGCATTCCAGTCCAATCGGGCTGGAGCAGCTCCCTAGCTCACCCCCCATTTAAGTGGTTAACTGGTTCGACATAATGTTTAATTGGTTACCTGATTCAATGGGATTTTACATCCCTAATATTGAGTGAAGCACAGAGCTATTCCAAAGCTGTTTCAAAAAAAAAAGAGTTTGGGCGTCCTTAGCGGTGAAGGTGGAAAAAATGGTCTCTCTTCCCCACCCCCACCTCAGAAGTATTGTGGAATTTCAACTCACTGCAGTTCAGGAGCCTACACTATGGCACAGATTTCTGAGGTCTAACCACTTCCAACGAGCGCTGCTAAAAGCTGCCACAGACCTTGCCTCAGCATAATGCAGCTTGGCTTTCATAAGCTGATTGCAGACTATAAGCAGATAACACATTCACAAGACAAGCAAAGCTGTATTCAAATCCAGTTACCATTCAGCACAGAGACTAAATTAGCCATAGGCATGTTTGCATTGTCCATTATATTTGTCACCGGGCACCAGAGGAAGGGAGAGAAACAGACATTTCTCCCTCAGCAGGGAAAACACCAAAGGAGGTTTTTTTAAGTATGTGATCCAGCTGGTCAGACAACAGAAAAATATCATTGTAGTATTTCTGCTGGTAGCACCAAGATGCCCCAGAGACGGGATTTTGTGAATGGCAGCTATTCAGCAGCAACGTGCAAAGAAGTGAGATGGGAAATGCCAAGAGAATCTATAGTGAAGAATTTCTTAATAATAGCAAATATTGACTGAGTTTAGGATTGGACACATTTCCTAAATATATTTCTGGAAAGGGATATTTATGCTTCTAATGATGGAAAGAATATGCACACATGAGCACCCACACACACACACAGCAAAACCTATTACAAATGGCCATACAAAGGCCCTACCAGGACTGAATGAGACTTTCTAATAAAGGGGTCACAGAACTTGAAGATAGTCTAAGGCTGTCCCTTTAACCTGAACCCAATTATAACATCCATGAGTGTGCACGATTCCATAGCAAGTTACTGGGCAATGCCATTTTTGAAGTACAGGACATAGAAAATTCTTCTAAGAGATAAAATGATTTTTTTGCTATGACAGCTACCAAAGCACTCCCAAGAGACCACAAACAAGGCTTATTTCAAAGAGCTTGGAAAATACAGTGCATGTACAAGATTCTACTGACTTTCTTTCCATTTAGAAAGCACATGTACACAGGATCTGACAGCACCAGGCCCTTCTCTATCAGAGTGAGAAGGGCAGAGTACAAGCCTCTTCACTCATCTCAACTGTGGCCGCACCCTAGGGAAAGAGGCCGTCTCTCTGGGCAGCCAGATGTTACAAAATGAATCAGGAAGGCCAGGATGGCACACCTTGATCTGTGCAGCTTCCTACGGATTGTCAGAACTCACCTCAAGCACCCCTTCTAACTCGGTTTGGAAACTAATGGCTTGATTTATGCCACTGTCTCATGCTAGTCTAGCCCCAGTACAAACTAGGGATAGAATAGTGTAGTCAATTAACCAATTAACCGATAGGCAAAAGCTTATAGACTATAAACTACACGCATTTCCCTCCCCCCACTTGCCAGTAAATTTTTTAGCAGGCTGGCCAGCAGCCCGGCTCAGTCCTGGCTTGCAATGGGTCTAGGACCTACCCCTGCTGCGTCTCTGCATTTAAAGTGTGTTAGGAGCCGGGCAGGCAGGCAGCCCAGCTGAGTCCTGTCTCATGCCGGGACCAGGACCTACCCCCACTGCAGCTCTGCATTTAAAGTGTATTAGGAGCTGGGCTGCCTCATGGGTCCCGTGAGTGGAGCTGGTTTTTAAACTGATACAGAGGCAGCAGCACGGAGTGGCAGTGGGCGCCTCCAGAGTGAGGCTGGAGTGCACTGGCTGCTGGCCCCACCCCCTGGGGACTATAGAATAGTCGACTAACCGATAAGAATTTGTGAGGTTACTCAACTATTCAATTCACCAATATTTAACATCCCCAGTACAAACCAGGCCCTCAGTGTCTAGTGGGCCAGACACATGGGAGTGTGATAGAGTAAGGCAATGTTTACACTGGCAACTGAGGGATATCACTTTTCTTGTTCAGAGGCGGCAGTGTGACCAACGGGGGTAGCTGACAAACAGCGGCTACGCTGCCTGACCTTTAGCAGCACAGCTGCGTCAACATGGCCATGTCGCTAAAAGCTGTGTAGTATAGACAAAGCCTACCATGCAGGGGACTATAGCTTAGTCCTGAGCTGGCATAAAGCCCAGCAGAGGGTGGGGGTCTGAGGGAAAGACAAATTAGTCACTCTCCAGCTACCTCCTGCACCAATTAACCAACCATCCAATACACAGGGGAGTGCTGACTGACTCTAAGGCCATTAACTGTAATTACCAGGAAAAGGGTCACATCTCCTATTGTGCTGTGTTTTCACTGCATAAGATAGACGTGTTTTGAAACTGAAGATGGGGCCCCTAAGCACTATGGTACTTACGTTATTATTGTTAATAATGTAAAACCCTACAGAGACAAGGCCCTGTTGTTTTTACCTGGAGGTAGCTAATCAAGGTCAACATTATTCCACCCCCTCTCCGCTAGAATTTCACATTTCACACACCTTTCCTAGCAATGAAGACCACATGCTGGGAGACTAATGAAGTTAAAATGGCTAAAAGTGGGTGTGGCACTGAGCCAAAAAGAGTTAAACAACTTGCAAGCTAAAAGACCCCAAATCTACCTTTAAAGACATATTAGGAAAGTAAAGGCTAATTAGAGCTGTTACTTATAAATAGCTAGCAAAGCCATGTTAGATATGAGATGTAGATGTTTATTGTTAGAGAACTGGGAAAAGATAGCAACTAGAGTAATCTAAGTTTACCTATACCTTCTGAGACATTCCCAATGTAACTGGACGGTTCCTGTCTGTCACTATGTACTATTGATTCAAAAATCAAAAGGGAACATTAGCATTTAGATAAACTGTGAATGTGGTAATATCATTGTCTTCATTTCTCTCTGAAGTATGTAATAAAGTACTTGTAAATGCCATGAGATGGGCAGGTGCCTTATGCTGATCCATTTAGCTGTGATGGTGAGGAAACAGGAGGTTTACTTCAAAACCATTAGGCTTCACCTAATAGTCACCTGCTGTTGAGAAGCTGCAAGGGAACTATAAAAGGAACTCTTGGGCCCTGATCCTGTTATCTCAGATCTGCTTATGCTTCCACAGGGGAAGTTGGCATGGCAAGACTGAGAATGCCACATCAGCAGGGCTACCCTATGGAACTTACTCTGAAAGAACTTTCTGCAACTCTAAAACTCACCATCTCTGGAGAACTCTAAGTTCTACTAGCCGGGAAGGGACAATGTCCCTAGCCTCTGTCTGCTAGAAGCTGGGAACGCGTGACAGAGAGTGGATCACGTGGGCCTGGTCTGTATTAGACCAGGCAGGTTGGTTTAAGGTACTCAACTCCAGCTACACAAAAAGGAGGACCGGGATTCGGCTTCCCTTAAGCCGAGCTGTGGTGGCATCCACACAGCAAGAGGCCAACGGGAGCTCATGTTCCCATCTGCTTCCCTTACACCCCGCAGAACGAGGAGTAGTAAATCAGCATTCGATTTACAGGTCTACATTAGACCCACTAAATCAAATGCTAGCAGATCAACCATAGGAGGGTCGATCTTCTCACTAGTGTAGACATACCTTTGATAATTCCTTCTTCTGTTCATTCTTTCTGGAGCACCTGGCATTGGCCACTGTCAGAAGACAGAATACTGGGCTAGATGGACGTTTGGTCTGACTCTTTGTGGCCATTCTTATGTTCTCTATTCATAACTGTTTGTACAATGATCTTTTAAATGATAGTCTCTCGTTCTCTTTTTAAATAAATCTTAGTTCAGTTAATAAGAATTGGCTGTAAGCATGTATTTGAATATGATCCGAAATATTCATTGACCTGGTGGGCACTGTGTCCAATCCCATTCATGTGGAGAACAAGATTTTCAACAATCCCCCTCACATTTGACTTGGCTATATAGGTGGGAGCTCAAGATTGGATTGTTTTAAGGGAACTGTTGTTTTTGGCTTCTGGGTAATCTGTAAGCGTACATCTAAACTACACCCCTCTATCGGCAGAGGGATGTAAATTAGACATATTGAAAGTGCAAATGAAGCCGGGATTTAAATATCCCACGCTTCATTTGCATAACGGCAGCCGCCGGTTTTTTTTCCCCACGGAGTGCAGGATCTTTTGAAACAGGGCATTTCTGTTGAAAATGCCATGTCTAAACTGCAGGGGGCGGTGGGTGGGAGGGTGGGAAGAAGGGGGCTTCAAAAAGCCCTGTTTCGAAAAAAAAGCAGTGGCCACCATTATGCAAATGAAGCATGGGATATTTAAATCCCAGCTTCATTTGCACTTTCGATACGTCTAATTTACGTCCCTCTGCCGACAGAGGAGTGTAGTTTAGACACACCCTAAGGTATTACAGAAGCTGTTTTACTGCTGCCTCAGTAAATCTAAGTATTAGAATAACCCCTGGTTTGGAAGACCGTTTGCCCCATACTTTGCAGTTTGTCCTTATTAAACAATCTCCCTATGGCCCCCTGCCCCAACATCCAATCACCACAGGGGAACCCTCAGGGCACAGAGAGAGGCTTGCAGATTACCCTGTGAGGGAAAAGTATGCCAGGACCCTCTGAGGGAAAACTAAATACATCACATGCATTCAGATTCACCTTATTTATCACTGTTTCACTGTTTTGGTATAGTGTAGAGGTTGTTCGTTAAGAGGTTCAAATGAAAACAGGCGGAATGCCCACTTTTCATTGCCCCTCCCATTTCTTTATAAATGTGGCACAAGAACCTACAAATCATCCAGAGCAGAAAAACCATTAAGAACCCACAGAACAAAAAATACAAAAGCTAGAAGTAATGCAATCTGTTAATTCAATCTGTGTGTAAAGAGAAACACATTCTCATTTCTGTGTTAAAAGCAAGAGTGAAGGGTTCTGAAGCCACACACACATGCTATGCACGTCCCGATGTACTTCATCCATCAGCAAGAGTGTTTGTACATTGCACGCTTGGTTTCTTTTGCAATTTG
>JANRFK010001234.1:119855245-119884145 GCA_030068395.1 Apalone spinifera
GTCCTGTTCTGGGCCCCCCACTATAGAAAGGATGTGGACGCATTGGAGAGGGTCCACAGGAGGGCAACCAAAATGATTAGGGAGTTGGAGCACATGACCTATGAGGAGAGACTGAAGGATTTGGGTTTGTTTAGTCTGCAGAAGAGAAGAGTGAGTGAGGATTTGATAGCAGCCTTCAACTTCCTAAAGGGAGGTTCCAAAGAGGATGGAAAGAGGCTGTTCTCAGTAGTGACGGATGGCAGAACAAGGAGCAATGGTTTCAAGTTACAATGGGAGAGGTCTAGGTTGGATATTAGGAAAAACTATTTCATTTGGAGGGTGGTGAAGCACTGGGATGGGTTACCTAGGGAGGTTGTGGAATCTCCATCCCTAGAGGTTTTTAAGTCTCAGCTTGACAAAGCCCTGGCTGGGTTGATTTAGTTGGGATTGGTCCTGACTTGGGCAGGGGGCTGGACTTGATGACCTCCTGAGGTCTCTTCCAGCTCTATGATTCTATGAACCTGGGCCTCTACCTGGTCTCCTTTCGCTTTATTTAGCCCGGACATACATCACAGCATATTTTACTCTATAATGCACCACAGTAAACAAACATGAGTGACTATGACCTTTCAAAGGGGACACAAATGAAAAGGATACTGGACAAATCTAAACTCTTCAGTCTGAATAGGGCATTTTAAACTCTGGCGAGAGTTGGCACAGAGATTAGAATGGGAAATGTGTCATTTACTCCCAATGGGCTATCCTCAAAATATCTCAGCACATGCGTGAGAGTGGAGGGAAATGTTAAAGGTCTGGAATATTAAGGGGCCAATAATATCCATGTGGAATTTTTTACTGTATTAATATAGGGCCTGGCTTTGTTATCTCTGTTCACTATGGTACTCTGCAGCCTTGCTTTCCCTAGGAAGAAAAGGATGTACAACTAGGGATGTGAATGGTTAACCGGTTAACCAGTAAGCCTCACCCTTAACAGGTGAGGCTTACGGGTTCCAGTTAACCAGTAGAGGCTAAAGCAGTCCCCTGCCCACCACGGGCAGGGGCTGCTCTGACTGGCCAGGTAGAGCAGCCACTGTCCATGATGGGCCACTCCAGCCCAATGGGGCTGGAGCACCACCCCCGCCTCGCCCTTCACTAAGCACTTACCATGTATTAGCTAACATGGGGTAGGAACTCAAATTCTGATCTAATCTAAGCCCAGCCCAGACAGACACGACTAGCTCTATTCCAGCTATCATGCTAGAAGTAGCATTATAGATGGTGTGGCTTGGGCAGCAGCCCAGGCTGAACTGTGGGGTAATTGGCATTGTACTCAGGTGACTCGCTCATGTCGCCATGTCCAGCCTGCTATTTTTAGCATTCTAGCTCAAGCAGAGGTAGTGTGTCCTACTCAGCCTGGGAGACTCGCTCCCAGCTGCAGAGCATGCACCCAGAGAGGCCTACATTCTGTGGTCAGCAGATTATTGAATCTTCTCAGCCAAGAGTAGAGGTTGGAGGCCATAGGAGAAATCTTCCTAATTTGCATACTTAAGTTCCTGGAGAAAAATACCTTTCTCCGCCCTCGGACACACTGAACTCTCTTTATAAAGCCAATTGACCACACATCCCGTCACTTAAAAATTTTACGCTTCTGGAGAACCTTTCATCTGAAGCTCCACATACTTGGAAAGAGTTGCACCCCTCATATGCACAATAACTCTTAGCATGCATTTACCAGGCATCTGTGTGCAAAAACACCCACTAGCAGGTGCAAATTACCCTCGTAATAATACAAACCCTTGCCAGAGAGTCCGATACAACAGCACAACGTTTTCCTTACCAAGTTTGACGCTTTGCACTCTGCCTCCAATTTGGTCAGACGCCTCAAGGATTGTTACATCCGTGAAACCGTTTTCCAGGAGAGATTTTGTAGCAGACAGGCCCGCAAGGCCAGCACCAATGACTACTATTCGAGGCTGTCGTTTTCTCCGTAGGCCACTACTAAGAGGATCATCAGTGCTGTCTGAAGATGTTTCACAACTTTGCATGCCGTCCAAGCTCTCTTTCTAAGGAATCTAAGGAGAAGCAAACAAATAGGTTCAAGGAACTAAGCCAACAACTCTCTACTTTTCGTGAGGATTCCTTCCTTCAGTACAGAAGCAAGTTTTGGGAGTCTCTAGTTATTTGTTTAGCAAAAAGAACGTTAACCTTTGAACCAGAACAAGCCCTTTTCAAATGGGAACCGTAAAAAGGATAATGAAAATCAGCCTAGAATGTAAACGTTTCTGGTCCCGACTCTAGAGCATCAATATCTCAGCCTGCTACGGTCTCCACCATCTACTCTGTAACCATGTAACAATTTTCAGCAAATTCAGAGGATTTCTGACCTCCCGTCTCCTTATATAACCTACTGGGGCGGCAATTTTGTGGTAGAGCAAAAACACACACCCTCTGACAACTAGCTGTTCAGAGAAGTAATGTAACTTTATGCTTTGTGGTTGCCACAGAAGCAAAATAAACTTTATGTCATATAAATATAAGACTAGGTAAACTGAACTTAATTCAAAGTGGGAAGCCCCAGATATCAAACCTATAGCTGAACCAAAAGTGGAGGTGAGTAGAAGAATCTAGGGTTTGCTCGATAGATGGCTATTTGTTTTTTTAAAGTTAAGTAATATGACTAAATGTACTCATGGTCCCAAAACAACAATACTAGTTTGCACTTCTAAGGTATTTTCCATTCAAGGATCTCAAAGCACTTTATCTAAGCTTCTTCACTTCTGTGTAGTACACACAGATCAGATATGGAAGAAGATGGACGATGGCTCATGTTCGGCAGTGATGTAAACAGTGGTATAAATGGCAAAACCGGTTTTACTTGCATCCATCTGGCATCCAAACACTGAGCAAAGTGAATGTGACATTGGCCTCGACTGCTTCTGAAAACTGCTATTTTAAATCAGTTTAGAAACTGATTTAAAAATTCGTGCAACTTCAGCCAGGTATCTGGAAGGTATTGCCAGGATAGCTATAGTGTCGCAAAGCACTTCTAGGCTACGTCTAGACTGCAAGCCTCTTTCGAAAGAGGCTTTTTTAAAAGATACTTTCAAAAAAGCCTCTTCTGAAAAAGAGCATCTAGACTACAACCAGTACTTTAGAAAAAGCAAGCCGCTTTTTCGAAAGAGAGCACCCAAGCAGTCTAGATGCTCTCTTTCGAAAAATCACAGTTTGCATTACATAGCACCTTTTTTCAAAAGAGCACTTTCGAAAAAAGGCGTTCTTCCTCGTAAAACAAGGTTTTCTGCGGTCAAAAAAACTGCCGCATTCTTTCGATTTACTTTCAAAAGAACGTGGCAGCAGTCTAGACGCAGGGGAATTTTTTTTGAAAAAGGCCACTTTTTCCGAAAAAACCTTGTAGTCTAGACACACCCCTAGTGTGGACACAGTTTATATCATCAAACCAGTGTAGCTCATTCCAGGCTCCTTAAGTAAAATATGCTATACCAGCAGAAGCACAGTTTCACCAGCATATCTGTCTATAAGCACAAGGGCTTTTGCCAGCGCTGTTATGTCTATCACAAATCACACCTCTTCATGCCCCTGACCAACATAACTATGCCAGCAAAAGATTTGGTCTTCATGGTGAAGACATATTTCCAAGCAGCTGTGTTTAATTAACAAGACTCGTTAATTTCACTGATGTTATTTTGAACCTTGACTGTTGCTAATGCTGGGCAAGCAGAGGTGTGTGCTGGAGTTTATTCATGGGGAAAGTGAATTCGAACATCAGAGGCTGAAGGACTAGCAGGGAACCATTTCCCCTTTCCACATACAGGTTCTTGAGTGGGGAGAAGACACAAAATTCATTTTTTGCAGCACCAGGATTTAGATACTTACCAGCCAGATGCCAATATGAAGGATGCAGAGCACACACATACCCTGTAAATTGGGTCTAGTAACAGTACTGAGATAACATAATTGTACCATCCCCTTTCTCACTACGTGTAAGCAGTAGGGAGAATGGACAGCCTACCACGCTGTGCCTTCCCTTCCTCCTAACACCAACTCTTCACCCTTATCCTACTTCTTTCTCCCCCACCTCCAGACAGAAGGTGAGCAGATTTCTCAATCCCAGCTGTTCCACTGCGCACCGGTGGCCTGTAAAGTTAATCAAGGACCCTTTCCTACCAATTCCAAATACAAATAGGGTTGCCAGGTGTCCGGTATTGAACCGGACAGTTCGATATTTTCACCTCCTGTCTGGTAAAAAAAAAAAAAAAATTCAGAAAATACCGGACACCTAAAACATCTGGTACTTTCTGATTTTTTCCTGGCCAGGAGGCGAAAATCCCAGGCTGTCGGCTCAATATGGAGGCAGCGTGGCAACCCTTGTGCTTACCAGGTTCCACAGGGGAGTTGTCTGGCCCCATGCAGGGGAGGCAAGATGGTGGGCAGCAGCCAGCAGCCTGCTAAGGCCAAAAAGCCTCACCACATGTGTTGTGTTTTTGTCTTTTTTATTTAACTTTTGGGGGGTCTTTTTTTTTTTTTTTTGCACTTAACTCTTGGGGGCCTTTTTTTTCGGTATTTTTTCTGAAACCATCTGGCAACCCTAAATACAAACAGATTCAAGAATCTCAAACTGCTCAAGGTAAGTTTGGTTTCTTTGAAATAGTAAAAGGACTGGAAGTCAGAACCCTTAGGTTCAATTCACAGAGCGCTACCACTGGATTGTTGTGTGAAATTACAACAGTTCCTTGTTCTGCAATTTATCTATCTCCCAGCAGGGGATATAACAGTCTCACAGAGGCAGTCTGAAGCTTAATTGCTGTTTGTAAAGCACTAAGTGCAAAGTAATGTCTGTTACTAAAGACTATCATTGAAACCGATGTATTTTAATATGTAATGCATCCGACATGAGTTTTACAATATCCTTCAAACAATCATCTTCTGCATGCCAAGCCTCGGGAACTCTCAGAGACAGTATTGATGAGGGTTATAAAGGCCTAGATATGCAGCTGTCCCTTCTACCATCTAAAATACTGTACGCTTTAAACACTGAGATCTCCAGTACAGTGCTCTGAACTTCATACAGAGGATTTCTGATTCCACTAAAAACTTAAAGAATGTGTGTGGTCCTGTTCTGTTTGGCATTTTTATTTTGGAATACAAAATCTGTCTAGACAGATGAGACAATAACAGGGTATTTCATATGCCATGTACAATTTAGAAACCACCTTTACTTAACTAGCACAAACTCTACAGAGAAAGACAATTAAAATAATAAGAGCCTAGGCTTCTAAATGGTGATATGCAGTAAAATGAAGATACTGTATAAAAATCTATGATTCTGCACTGCACATTATTTCTTGTCAATTAACATGGTGACAGGCTCAGAAGTAAGAGGGGAGCATAAAACAGGTTTAGCAGGCATAATATCACCAGTATTTGCCTAGCAGCAAGACAGCACCCAGGCCAACGTGTCACCCTTCACTCCAACTCAGAAGTTGGCACGGTTTTGGTTTTTGTCTTTATTGCTCCTCAAAAAAGTGTGTTTTTCCCCACATAAGAGAATAACCAGCCTGCTATAAAACCCCGGTTGAAACAAGGCATCTGTAGTTTTGACAGTGAAATAAAATAGGTGAGTCTAGTGCTGACCTCGCCTAGCCTCCTTATGGTCAAACTCAGTGCCTCCTCTCCACTTGGATTGTTATCATGCTTAGGATGACCAGATGTCCCATTTTTAAAGGGAGAACCCCATATTTAAGCCCTCCCACATATTTAAGAAGTGTCCTTTCTTTAAAAAATGGGTAAACTGTCCCAAATTTTTCTCTCTTTCCTCCCATCCGCTGGGTGGATCTTTGCTTGCCACCCACCCACCAACAGTGAGTGGGGGGGAGGGGTATCAGTGGCTGACAATGGAAGTGAATGTGAAAGGCTGAGGTTGGGCAAAGCTTCAGTGTGCAGAGATGGCTGCTCCCCTTACTGGTTCATCAGCTGCAGTCTCTGCTGTGTGCCAGCTCTGGCCAGCTGGTGCCTTCTTGCTCCATTTCCAGCCAGCCCTGGGCTGCTTGCTATGGTGACTGGTGAGAGATGGCAGGCAGTGGCTGGTTATGTGTTACCTCTGCTGCCCGCCCTTCAGCCCCTTACATGCTTCCCCTCTCACGGCCCTCTTGCTGCTGTGTCCATTCACCCCTTCCCTTAGCCCTGCTGCTTCTTCATAGTCACCTCCCCAGACACGGGCGGTGTGCTGGTGCTGTGCAGAGAACTAGCCCCTGGTCAGATTATTCAGCTCACCAACAGTCTGGCTGGCAAGCACCTTCCTTCCCCCACTGCCTGGGCTGGCTGGCAGGCTCCTTCCTTCCCCACTGCCTGGGGCTGGGCTGTGGTGTTCCCTGTAAGCTGCGCGCCTGTGCGGTCACTCAGGAGAGACTCCAGTGCTGCCCAGCCGATTAGCAGAGCGCCCACAGACCTAGGTTTGTTTCTGCTGGTGGTGCACATGCTTCAGTGCACATAAAATATATTCTGAACGAGGATGGGAAATATTAAAGGGAACATTGCTGGGCTGCCACCCGGGAAAGCTGAAGACCTTCTGGCCCAGGATGCTGTCCAGGAGGAACCAAGCCCTGCATGTGCCAAATCCCCACACATGGCATAGGAAAGTGCCTCTACCTCTCAGTTAAGCTCTGCAGCAATTTCCAGCCCATTTGCAACCCCAACTCTGCAGGTCGCCAGGAAGGGGCACTTAGCACCCTGTACACATGCTGCTCCTGCTGGAGGTCCTGCCCTCAGGCTGCTCTGTCTCCTAGGTACCATCCCTTACTGAGCCACTTCTCTGGTAGGGTTGCTGAAAGCCCCTGCAGCCAGGTTCTCTGGGCCCTGGTGCTCAATGCATCCTTAGGGCTTAACTCCTTCCTACCTGTGTTGTACCCAGGGGCTAGGAGGCAGCTGCCTGCACAGTGTGGAAAGGCAAAGTTAACACCTCCAAGCTTGGGACAAGCTGCTTCTAGCCACAGGCAGTGAGGGGGAGGGGAGAATAGGAGGAAAGAGAAGACTTCTGGAAAAACACAAGCCAAGCCATCCCTACCCCTGTCCACACCCTCCTTCAGCAGGATGCAGCTCCCATCTCCTCTCTCCTGCATGGTGCCAAAAGACTGTTGCTTGCCATGTTCTGGTGTGACAGAAACCTGAGGACGGTCGCCTGGGACCCTGCGAGTCCCCCACCCATGCTACCTTGAGAAGCAGCAGAACCAAGTACCAGGAAAGGCGAGTCAGTCCCAGGGGCCCAGCCAGTCATGACGGGTGGAGAGCACTCACTAGGCTGCATCAGGTTAGTTAGTGACCGCCATCCCCGTGTGAGAGAGGTGTATGGGAATGCGTGTGTGTCACCTCTGCCCATGCAAACCTTAAAGACAGGAAGGTAAACAAAAAGGCTTCAGCTAGGCAGTGTTTCTTTTTAACAGGGACTCAGTCAGCTTGATGTTAATGTGAGCATTTGTACTGTGCAGCTGATTGTCATGGAATTCTCCTGAATATGAGTAATTTGACCAGGTGTCCTGTATTCAGCATAAGGAAGTATGGTCACTCTAGTCATGCTGTAAAAAACCCACCTTCTCTGCGGGGAATTCACAGCCTTTACTTTTGCCATCTCCCCACTTCTGCCAGCCTCACCATCTACCCACTGCTGCTTCCATCCTATTTTTAATTAAACAAAAAACAGGACTATGTAGCACTTTAAAGACTAACAAGATGGTTTATTAGATGATGAGCTTTCGTGGGCCAGACCCACTTCCTCAGATCAAATAGTGGAAGTGGGTCTGGCCCACGAAAGCTCATCACCTAATAAACCATCTTGTTAGTCTTTAAAGTGCTACATAGTCCTGGTTTTTGTTTCAGCTAGACCAGACTAACAGGGCTACATTTCTATTACTATCCTATATTTAATGACCTCCTCTTTCCTGCTTGCCTTTGTCAGCCTCCTTCTCCACTCTGTACTCCCTCTTCCACCCCCCAATTACTTTCACTCATCTCCCCTCACTGCTTGCTCTCTTCCCTATTTCGCCTTCGCAGAGTTAACAAGCCATGATCCTGTTTCCAAGAAACACCAACCTATGTCTGCAAAAATGAATCCAACACCAAGATGTGCACAGAAACGCCACAGCAAACTCGCAGGGCTTTGCAATGCTCGCTCTCTCCAACACATATTGACTTCCTGTACATTCATTAGAGATGTCAAATCCTGGATTAAAAAGTTAACCAATTAAAGTTTAACCGGTTAACCATGATCCCACCAGCGGCGTGGTAGGCCCAGCTGGGATAGATCAGGCCCCCATCCATGGTTGGATTAGGGCAGGGGGCTGCTCCAGCACAGCCAGGCCCACCCTGCAGGGCCCACTGCAGTACACTATGAATATAGGGTGCTCCAGCTCAGCTCAGCTGGAGCACCCTCCAACCTGCAGCTCAGGTGACCCAGCTAGACAGGCGCACCCCCCCACCCAGGCCAGGACCAGCCAGAGAAGTCCCCCACTAGTTAACTGGTTACCCCAGTAAGAATACCAGTAAGGATTATAGCCCTTTACATCCCTAAGGGTATTTCTGCTGGTTATCAGTTAATCCAAACATGCAACAGTTTCCAGCTGGATGGACCCTGGCATCTCTATAGAGCTTTTTTCACAGAATCATAGAATGCTAGGACTGGAAGGGACCTCGAGAGGTCATCAAGCCCAGGCCCCTGCCCTCACGGCAGGACCAAGTACCGTCTAGAGCATCCCTGATAGATGCCTGTCTAACCTACTCTTAAATATCTCCAGTGATGGAGATTCCACAACCTCCCTAGGCAATTTATTCCAGTGTTTAATCATCCTACTAGTTAGGAAGTTTTTCCTAATGTCCAACCTAAACCTCCATTGCCTCTTCTCCTATCATCAGAAGTCAAGGAGAATAATTTTTCTCCCTCTTCCTTGTACTTTTTTAGGTACTTTTTTACTACCAACGGGACACCATGTAAATGAAAAACTCTAAGAAGTAGACTCAGTTGCATGATCAGGCTCTTAGGTGGCTAGCATTCTGGGCAGGGAAAATGACTTGTTTGTTTGAGAAGCATCTAGCTTACGTGGGATCTTCTCCAAATAATTAAAACAGCTATTAATAATTACTTGTTTATTTCTGTTTCATCGTTTAGAATACAAGATCTTCGAGGCAGGGACTCTCTTTTCTGCTCTTTGTTCAGTTTCTAATATAGCAGGGCCTACCAAAATACAAATAAATAATCATTACAAACTAAGCATAATATAGCATATGGATAATCCTAGCAAGCCAAATGATTGTGATGTGGTTAGTAGCAGTGTAGCAGTGTAGCACCTAAGAACTCCAGCTACGGACCGCAATCCCATTGTTCTAGGTGCTGTACAAACCCAGAACAAAAAGACTTGCCCTGTCCTGAAGAGCTTACTAGCAAACTCTGAAGTTCATACTCCACTTTATTCCAGCAGATCCCCAGTGGGCTTTCTGCCTGAGTGAAGATTTCAGCCTTGGGCCCAAAGATTGGTAGATACACACAAGTTTAAGCCTTTTGCATTGGAAAACCTCACTCATTCTCTTTCCTCCTGCATCCTTATAAGCAACTGTAGGGTGTTACTGAAGCCATACCCATACATTTTATAGAAATCAGATTAAAACACATTTCCAGAATGAACGAACAAGCTGAACATATCTTGGACTTCTCGTTTTTTCATTTTTCTTATCATTCACATTCTTATCCACTCTTATGCTGTGTCTGCACTTGAAATGTAGATCAACTTAGCTACAGTGCACAGGGGCGTGCAAAATACGCACTGGTGAGCATCACAATCATACCAACCCTAGCCTTGTGTAGACACAGCTAAATCCATGGAAGCATTTTTCCCTGACCTAGTTACCATCATTTAGGGAAGTGGGATAACTAATAAATGGAAGAACCCCTTCATTGCTACAGCACATATCTATGCTAGAGGGCTACTAATGGCGTACCGATAGCACCCTAGCTATGCTTCTATAATTCTCACAGTGGAGACAAACCCATAACTGTTTCGACACACAAAAGATGTATCACTAAGTATACTGGAATAGTTAAAATGCTACAACACACTTTATGGGGACAGATACATCAGTGTAAAGGTGTTCCTACCCGTAGAGCATATCTACATAAGGGAAGGGAATAAGACAAACCAGTAGAAGAGGTCTTTCTACTGGCATAACTGCATCCACTTAAGAAGCTGCACTGGTAAAGCTATGTAGGTTAAAAAAAGTCATACCCCTAACTAAAAAGAGTTATATAATTAGTGTGCAGACCAGAACTAACTCTTCAGCTAAAGTCTGCTCAACCAGCATTTTTCCTTGAAAAGCATTTATAATAGGGATCTCTACATTATGTCCCCTTCCATATGCAAGATAACCTCAGCATATGTAATATTTGCACTGTCCTCTGATTCACACAGAAAACAACCCCAGCAACGCTAAAGAAGCAAAAATAAATGCCAGTCCTCTCTGCTCCAAATTCAGCAACCTCAGCTACAGACCAGAACAAGCCTAGAGATCTACCCTTTCTGTAAACTTCCTCTCACCTTATCAGACTTTTGCCAGCAAAATCCTGTGCAAACACAAGTGTGGCAATCATATACTCCAGTACTAAACCCAGAGGATTAAGGCAGTCCATAGCTGCTTCCGTATTATGTTTGCTTAGAACGTGGCACTCTCCTCATACTCCCTTGTTCCTCTAGGACCCTGAGGGAAGCAGGCAGCAGAGAGAATAGTAAAACTGTAAGCACACTTGACAGGAATATCACCACGGGTAAGACAAAGTTAAAAAAGCAAACAAGGAAATTCTTAGACAAAGCTGCCACAATGCCCTAAAGTAGACTGCATAATATGCACTAGCTACAGCTACTACGAGCTGCATGCTCCCAGCACACTATAATGTTATAAAATGGACAAACGGGACAAATTCTGAGTGGTGTGTCCACATCTTATTCCCAGGTTCATTTGTGTGGGTTTGGGTTTTTTAAGACACTGTTTTTGAATGAACATTTTAGCACTTATAAAGATGCCTGTTGAGGCGCTAAAATTAACAAAAGCTCTATTCAACCAACAGGGGGAAAAAAACTCTCTCCTGACCCCACAGACTCCCTCAAGCGCAGAAGGACAAATTTAACACAGTCAGTTGCACAGAGTATTTTTCATTTCAGTGAAACAGGATTTAAAGGTTATCCTGCACTGGAAACCTAGACATCAGCACTGAGGTTGTGTGGGACTGCAAAATAAAACAGGCTAACTCAGCTTTCACTGTAAAGGTCAAAGGAAAAAAAAGAAATAAACACAGTACACAAGATAAAAAGAAGAACCTTACATTTAAATTTAAGATCCCGTAAGGAACACATTCATTTTTTCTCTCTCTCTCTCTCTCTCTCTCTCTCTCTCTCTCTCTCTCTCTCTCTCTCACACACACACACACACACACACACACACACACACACTTTAGTCCCAAAGTATCTACATGATGTACAGATTTCTGACAACAGAGGCTTCTTTAATCATACAAAGTGAGGCATTCCAAGTGCCTGAAAACCAAACCTAGACAAATTCAGACAAGGGTTATGATCGTATTGTCTTACTGTTTTATAGTGAAAACTTAAAAAACAACAAATAGGTAGCACCTTAAAGACTAACAAAACATGTAGATGATGATATGAGCTTTCATGGGCAAAACCCACTCACCCTCCTGTCTGTATTCATCTGTTGTCTCGTGACTTACATTTAGATTGAGACCTATTTGGGGAATTTTTTGTTTGTTTGATTTTTTGTTGTGTTTGTATAGCACCTTACACAGTGGGGTCTTGGATCAGGATCCAGAGACCAAGTTGCTAAATACTAAGTAGTAATGACAATTAACCATTGGAACAACTCTCCTTAGGCTGTAGTGGATTTTCCAACATTTGAAATCTTTAAATCAAGGCAAAGTGTCTTTCTCTAGCTCAGCCAGCCCTGACTGTCATGATGCAGAAATGACTGGAGGGGAATTCTCTGGCCTGTTTCATGCAAGTCAGCCTTAATTCTAGGGAATCTATAACTATGCACACAAATGTGCATGTGTGTATAATAATATATCCATATTTTAGCAAATATACCCCACATCCAAATATAACCTGCACCCGACTATGCCCCGCAGTTTTTGTTATTTCAGTAAAAAAAATCTTGTATATCCCGTGCACGAGTATAACCTGTGGGGTATACAAGATGGTGCCGAAGATATATTTAGGGTGAGGGGGTATATTTACGGTGCGGGAGGTTAGGCTCCCAGCCTGCGACCGAACAACGCGGGGAAACTTACAAGGGGTGCAGCAGCCGGGAACGCTCCGGAGGCGCAAGGCTCCTAGCCCGGGCTGACAAAGGGAAGGAGCCTGGAGCAAGTTGCTCGGCGGCCAGCAGCAGTGGCAGGAGTCTCCAGGCGGCCACGGCTCACAGGAGCGGGGCCGGGGCATGGTGCTGGTTGCTCACTGCTCCTGCACGATCCAGCCGGGCGCCCTTCCCTGCCTGCAGCTGCTGTCGCCACACACCGGACTCTCTGCGCACTCGCTTGTTGCTCCTGAGCCGGCACTTGCCCCGTCACCTGAACCATGCCCTGCTTGTTGATCCTGGGCCGGGGCATGGTTTGGGGCGGCAGGGCAGGCGCCGGCCCGGGAGCAACAAGTGAGCGCGCAGGAGGTCCGGCGTGCGGTGGCTGCAGGCAGGGAAGGATGCCCGGCTGGATCGCGCAGGAGCAGTGAGCAACAAGCACCATGCCCCGGCCCCGCTCCTGTGAGCCATGGCCACCTGCAGACTCCCGCCGCCGCTGCTGGCTGCCAAGCAACTTGCTCCGGGCTCCTTCCCTTTGTCAGCCCGGGCTGGGAGCCTCCCGCCTTGCGCCTCTGCTGGGGATGCCTCTTCCCTGGCTCCGGAGCGTTCCCGGCTGCTGCGCCCCTTGTAAGTTTCCCCACATTGTTCGGTTGCAGGCTTGGAGCCTAACCCCAACCTGGCAAAGGTAGTGAAAGGGTGGGGGGGGAGGAGATCCTCTTCCATCGAGTAAAAAACCCCTATATGCCCTGCACACGAGTGTAGCCCGCGGGAGGGGGGGTAGGGGGTGCGGAATTTGTAAAAACGAATATAACCCGCGGGTTATATTCGCTAAGAGACGGTATGTATAATTTGTGTCCATATAATATGTGGACACACATGGTGTTCTCAATGTCCCCTAAAGAATAAAAAAGGATGAGCTCTCCAAATAATCCAACACAATCTTAGATAAATGGATTGAAAATCTATTTTTCAACAGGCTAGTCTCCCCTTCCCCCTCCCCCTGGCCAAAAAAGAAATGATCTAAAAGCAGAGCTCATGGAGTCTGCATACAGAAGATTCATTTAACAGAAGCAGGAATGGCAACATATTTAGCAGATGTAAAGACAATACACAGGATGGCTATTATCTCATTAAATAGCCTAGTGCTACTCCCATCAAGCAAACATGCAACATGCTGGGCTCTTAACGAGTAACTTTTATCTAATTAACTGCATTGAGAAAGTATTCAATTATCTTCTCTAGTGTACTTTTCTTTTATAAAGTAAGGTCAAGGAAGTGTTTGGAAGGATAAACATCATCTTCAAGTTGTGAGCAGTTACATTCCTGCCTGCATCTCTCTTTTCCAAAAATTCAACCGCCAGTTGGGTCGACGCTGCCGAAGTAGCAGGCAGAATGACAGGAGGATTGTACTGTTTGCTGTAATACTGCCTGTTGCCAGTACCTCCCGCATCTTTTAATTACAGTCATCCTGTCTCCCGGAACAATAAACGAGCATTTTGGAATTTCTCCCTCTTGTACGCTGTAATTAGTCCTCTAAACAGCAAGCGCATTAAACCTCACCGACTGTTGCTCTGAAACATGATGTCAGTGCTCTCAAAACTAAACTTGCCCAGCTCAAATGTCCTCCTGTTTCCCCCCCCAACTACCCCTTTTCCCCCAAGTGCCCAGTCTGGCAGCCAAAGTGTTGAGACTGTTCACAATGCTTTTCTGCACTACTGTTTTACACCAGGTCAGGTAAAGTACAGGCACCATTTCACCGAAGGCAGAATAAATACTAAAACTCAAGTATGCCACATCAATCGGATATAAGAGTGTGCTGCTGTTATAAACTTCCTACACATCTAGCTATTGTGCCATACACACTTACTCAGCTGTAACATCACCACCTCACTGAGTGGCATTTCACCATCTTTCTCCTAGGTATCACACTATGTTTATTCAAATTTAGTTTGTTACTCTCCCTTATTGATACACACATCCCATACTTAACTAAATGTTAAAATGCTATTACACTGCAGGCAGAGTAAAAAGTAGCCCCTCCTTCCTTGAAAGCGGCATTGAACTAGTATCTTTTCCTATCTCCAAACTCTAAGAACTCTAAGGCCAGGTCTACACTATGGGAGAAAATTGAACTAAAATACGCAACTCCAACTACAATGTACCTTAACTTGACTTACTGCGGTGTCTCCACTGAGGGAGGTCAACAGGAGAAACTCTCCCTTCAACGTCCCTTACTCTTCATTATCCGGTGGAGTACTGGAGTCGACAAGGGTGTGATCAGTGGTCAATTTAGCTGGTCCTTACTAGACCTGCTAAATCGAACCCCGGGAAATCTCTCTCTGCAGCGTCGATCTCCCAGTAAGTGGAGACAAGCCCTAATGCGGCTTTGTAAAGTACTTTGAAATCCTCAGATGAAAGGTGACACATACAAGTACAAGGTATTATTAATCATATCAGCTCCCTTTGGATAGTCATAGCCACTTAGTTAAGTGAAAGAAATGTGGTTTTATTCCTGATAGCATTGCGTGACATGTTCTGCCTCATGCATCATGTGGTCCAGTGTTTCTCAAAGTGGTCCACGAAACCACTCTGAGAAAGCTGCTATCTGGCTCCTCTGGCATGTTTATTTACCAGCACCCCAGCCACAAAGCCTCGTGGCTCCCATTGGCTCTGGTTCACCATCTGCAGCCAAGGGGAACCACGGGAAACAGCGTGGGCTGGGCCACTGCTTCCCACAGCTCCCCTTGGCTACAAATGGCAAACTGGAGCCAGTAAAAACTGCGAGGCTCTGTGGCTGCAGCGCCGGCAAATAAACACACCAGAGTGGCCAGTTCGCAGCCTTCTCAAGAGTGGTTTTGCAGACCACTTTGAGAAACACTGCTATACTCCCATTACAAATGCCAAAGCAACAACTCAAGATGCAGAAACAACATGACCTGATTTCCAGAGTGAGGATGAAATTTACAGGGCTGGGGTTAGTTTCTAAACCAAAAGATGCTTTCCCAAGATTTTAAGCTTTGGTGAAAATCACTCTTCCCCACACAAAGCCTACGTAGTCAGGCTTCGTGCAGGGTGCTAAGCAGATGTAGAGGTGACAGAGGAGGACACAAGTTAATTTTATTTGCATTACTTCAGTCTCTAAAGACCCCAACCAAGGATGATGGCCCCTTTGTGCTAGGTACTGCCCAAGTTTGCTGCAAAAAGACAATCCTTGTCATCAAGAGCTTACAGTCTAGTTTAATGACAAGATTCACTAGGTGGATGAAACAAACCAATATGGAAGGATAAGAGGATGATGCTACAAGCATGTTTTCACTTAATCTAGTTGTGTGCACAGCATAGCGCAGGGGTGGGCTAAAGGGCCTCCACGGGCCGCCATGCGCTCCTTGAAGGACGGGAGAAAGCTTCATGCACTATTCCATCCCCGGGCGAATCAGGGCCTGGGGGAGTGCGCCAAGTTTCCTCTGCCCTGCCCCTGTGCTTAGCCACATGCTCCTGGCAGGGTGGGAGGAGACTTTGCATGATCCCCCGCCCTCAAGCCCTGATTAGGCCGGCGGCAGAAGAGGGAGTGCGCAAAGTCTCCTCCCACCGCCAGGGGCATGGGCACCTAGGGAGAACCTCTCAGTGGAAGGAAGGTGCTTCCCCACCACCAGACCAATCATGGTGTGTGGGTGGGGAAGCAGGGAACTATC
Source organism: Apalone spinifera (assembly GCA_030068395.1). Classification (NCBI taxonomy): domain Eukaryota; kingdom Metazoa; phylum Chordata; order Testudines; family Trionychidae; genus Apalone; species Apalone spinifera. The sequence goes on from JANRFK010001234.1 coordinate 119,871,280, forward strand.
CCTGGCCCCACCCCTTCCACTTGAGGCCCCACCCCTTCCGCTTCAGGCCCCGTTCCTTATGGTGCAGCCTGGGGCCATTTCAAAAATTTCTGAAGTGGCCGTTCGCAAAAAATTATTGCCCACCCCTGGCATAGCGTATGGCCCTGCTCCTGCTGCCCTCCTACAATCCCCACGCATCCATGGAATGTGTCCACTTGCAATCCTATGGCCCTGCTCCCAACTCACCCCAACGTCACCCCAAAGCCAACCTATCTGCAGGCAGCAGGGAGACCTCAGGCTAGATTCTATGTTGTGTCACCTGAGAGATGCAACCCAAGAGACCCAGCGTAGAAGGAGGGAGCCCTGGGGGATGGCACAATGATGGCTTTAAGCCACCTTTGCCTTGCCCAGATTCTGACCTCCTAAGGGTCCTTCCCAGGACACCACTTGCTCTACTGCCCAGAATCCTCACAGCACTGAAACAACAAGCACAAGAACCTGTCCTTCAGTGCATACATACCATTCCTATCAACACTGCAAATAAGGCACCAGTCTGAGCTTCTCTTCCCCGTGATGCTCTGTGACACCTTGGGCAAACTACTGCACCTCTGTGCCTCAGTTTCCCTCACCCATCAAATAGGTATAATAATGACCCACCTTTGTAAAGTGCTTTTTTAGTTAAAAGCATTAGTTTTAAGCATTATACTAGAGACAAAAGACCCAAAATACTACATCAGCACTTAGTCTTCAAACTTCATAGAAAAATAAACATAAATGTTTAAATTCTTAGAAAGAAAATAAGATATATTTTTGCAAATGTGATCCAAGACAGCCATTCCCTGTGCCTCTTCCTACATCATCATCAAAGGGAAATGTGTGAGAGAGGAAGCTAAACAATCAAATGCTACATTTTAAAGGTGTCTCCAGCTATGCAAACAAGATAGGGAAGGCTCCTGGCAAACTCTCCCATGGTCAGCAGGCACTAGCTTATCTTTTCTTAAAATGTTTTTGCTGATTACTCAGATGTGATACAGAATCTCATCACAACTAGAATTGCAGTGACATAGTGTGTAGAGTATCTGATTAACCAAGAAAACACCCCATACAGGGAGTGAAACACAAATATAACAACATTCCTCTGGTGAGGGCACTGTCTTCAAAATGGACCAAGACAGGAATCATTGCAACACACACACTTCCCATGTTGATCAAATGCTTGCAAACTTCGTCACAGCGAGATGACTCGCACAGCTTACAGTGTGGGTGGCTGGGAAAGTAAACACAGCAACACGGCACAATGCGGGACAAAAAGGCAGAATGGGGAGAATTTTATGAATATTCTTTTACAAAAAGATTCTGAAAACAGAGCTCTTCAACCTAATGTTTAAAGTCTGGTACAACAAAAGATGATGTTAAACTCACAAACGCATCATACATTCACAGAGTGTATCGTTTATACAGCATTCACGTGTAACAGATCAACCACCACCTGGGAGCCTTCAAGTTTCACTAAGCTGCCAGAGCTGGAGACCTCTTGTCTTGTAGGGTGAATCCCACTGAACAAGACAGAGTTCCTATCAAAAAAACACCTCGCTGCAATGGAGTTATGCCTTCTTATATGAGGGCCCAACTGAGGTCCCTGATCTCCTCTTTGCAGTCACCGATCTCTACAGTAACAAACAGGAAACCAGGATGTGAGGCCGCAGTCCTATTCCACCATCGGGCTATCGGTGCTCTCATATAAGCAGGGTTGGCTATGGCTAGGGTTGCCAGATGGCTTAAAAAATACTGACCATCCCCCTCCCCCAAAATGGGAAAAAATTCTGTTGAGAAAAAAAAAAGGGAGAGACCAAAGTTGTTAAGCAAAAAACCCCCAAAAAAACCAGCATGGCCCCTTTAAGCAATGCTTTGCTTTTGAGGCTTTTTTACCCTAACAGGCTGCCGGTGGCCGCCCGCCATCTTGCCTCCCTGCACCGGGCTGAACAGCTCCCCTGTGAAACCCGGTAAGCACCTGGTATTTTCACCTCCTGGCTGAGAAAAAAAATAAATCAGAAAATTTCCCGCAAAGCAGCACAGCAAAAGATGCTGGCTGCTGATTTGCTGTCTTTAGGACAAGAGAGCAAACAGGGATCCTGACTCTGCCATTCCTTCACACTTTTAACAGATTTAGTGACACTTTTGCAACCTAAGGTATAGCCCCACATCTTATGCAAGTCCCAGTGATGGTAATTACGTCTTCCTGACTTGAGACTCCATGCAGTTATAATCGGATAAGTAGCAGTTCTTCATTTCCTCTCTCATATTATTGTGTAATGTTGCTGAGCATCAAAAAGAACGATTGTGTTGCAACCCACAGGCCCCTGTTGAGTGAAGCAATCCTGCTACTGAAACTAATGTGCTTTGGGGTCCCCTCTAGAAGAAAGATGACAATAGCTAGAATACTCAGTACTAAGCATATGGTTCTGATAATTTACTAGTGTCAACAAAGAAGCATTTGACTCAAAGTCCCCACTCTCCCAAACATCACCAGAAAGTTGCTAACTGTAAAATCTCTCTGCCCCAGCCTGGTTTTCTTTTTTTAAACACTGGATGGAGCTTTTGATCATCAAAGCACTGCACATTTTTACCACAATGACTGGCCTTGTTTTACTGTCTGCAAACATCCCTGGGGTAAAATGAACCTGTCTGAAGCTGTTTCACAAGAAAGCAACGCACTAAATTCAGCTTTTGTGAAGTAGAAGATATTTAACAAGCCCATGAGCTTCTTGGCATGCAGTCCAAAGACTTTCTTGATTTTTTTGTAAAAGCTAACATATGGGCAGGGCAGGTTGTCTGCCAAAGGGCACTTCCACACAGCGCTCCGAATTAGCAGAACAGCAAGTGTCCAAAAAGTAAGGAGAAGAACATCGTGCCAGGTGCTCAGAGTGTGAGTCACGTCTGTTTAGAACACTCAGAAAAACCTGCCCTTGCGTGTGTTCCGAACCCCTCTGATCTCAGAGTGAGAGAGAAAAAGTAAGTGGGTGGCCTACATTTAGCTCTTTAGTAGGCTAGGGAGTGCTCTGGGTACAGCATGTTCTGCCAGCTCCAAGGGTTGAGCAGAGCATCTGGCACTGCACTCCAGAGACCCCTCTTTCTAGCTCCTGAAGGGCGGCTCAGTCTGAGGGACAGGTTTCCTCATGCAGAGCTTCAAGATAAGTGGGGATGAAGTTAAACCAAGGAGGGTAAATCATGGAGGATTTCCTCCACAATAGGAAGGTTTTGTCCAGATGTCAGTGAGCATCTTACAATGACTCCCAGAGATATGAGCTAAGACTTCACCTCGTAGGGTTTGAGGAGCATCCTGCAGTGGCAGGGGAAGGACTAGCTGCTGTCAACCAACTCTTGCAGAAGCTTCAATTCCACAACCCTTCGATACCGTTGTATGAATCATTAGCTCTTTGAATGTCCAAAAGGTGTTGGCTTGCCTTGCAAAAGACAACGCTGTTCGTGTGTTCTGTGCCCTGGCTTACAAGATGTTCTCCTGTTCAGCCAGCTAATGAGGTCAGAATTCTTATGCAATGGACCTTCATTGGGTAATGTGCCAGAGGATTCGGTGTTAAGCAGGATGCAGTTAAAGAGAATTTTACATTTGAGGCACGGGTGTAACTTTGGGTTCAGCGTGTTCTTTCCCTGGTACAGTTCACTGAATCACAGAAATGTAGGACTGTAAGAGTCCTCAAATGGCCATCTACTCCAATCCCCTGCACTGAGGCAGGATTAAGTATTATCTAGACTAGCAGATTTCAACCAGGGATTTGAGGCCCCTTGGGGCCATGAGTAGGTTTCAGGGGGTCTGCCACGCAGAGCCAGAATTGGACTCACTGGGGCTTAGGACAGAGAGCAGAAGCCCCACCACCCAGGGCTGAAGCCAACACCTAAGCAATTTAGCTTTGCAAAGACCCCTGTGACATGAGGCCCTAGGCAGTTGCCTTGCTTGCTGTTACCTAACCCTGGCCCTGGCTTTTACACACAGACACAAAGTAGATCTTATTTCCAAAGTCTGTTATGGTCTTAGAAGGAAAATTGTGTTTGTGCTGTAGTGTCACAAAGGTGGTTTGAGTAGAGGAAAGAAAAATCCCGAATTTGTCAAAGAATGCATAGTATGAGGTCAATTTCCCAAAGGAGGGGGGGTGGGATGGGAAAAGGCTTCCTGAAAGGACCTGTCTATACTTAAAATGCTACAGTGCTTCAGTGTAGACACTTCCGACATCAACACAACGGGTTCCTCCCATCACCATAGGTCATCCGCCTCAATGAGAGGCAGTAGCTAGGTCAACAGAAGAATTCTTCCATTAACCTAGCACTGTCTTAGAATCATAGATTCCTAGGGCTGGAAGAGACCTCAGAAGTCATCCCCCTGCTCAAAGCAGGACCAAACCCAACTAAACCATCCCAGCCAGGGCTTTGTCAAGCTGGGACTTAAAAATCTCTAGGGATGGAGATTCCACCACCTCCCAACGTAACCCATTCCAGTGCTTCACCACCCTCCTAGTGAAATAGTTTTCCCTAATATCCAACTTAGACCTCCCCCACTGCAACTTGAGACCATTGCTCCTTGTTCTGCCATCAGTCACTACTGAGAACAGCCTCTCTCAATCCTCTTTGGAACCTCCCTTCAGGAAGTTGAAGGCTGCTATCAAATCCTCCCTTACTCTTCTCTTCTGTAGACTAAATAAGCCTAAATCCCTCAGTCTCTCCTCATAGGTCAGTGCTCCAGCCCCCTAATCATTTTGGTCGCCCTCCGATGGGTTCTCTCCAATGTATCCACATCCTTTCTGTAATAGGGGGCCCAGAATTGGATGCAATACTCCAGATGTGGCCGTACCAGTGCCACATAAAGGGGAATAATCACTTTTCTAGATTTGCTGGCAATGCTCCTATTAATACACCCCAATATGCCATTAGCCTTCTTAGCTACAAGGGCACACTGTTGACTCGTACCCAGGTTCTCATCCTCTGTAATCCCCAGGTCTTTCTCTGCCTAACCGCTGCTTAGCCAGTCGGTCCCTAACCTGTAATATTGCTTGGGATTCTTCCGTCCCAAGTGCAGGACTCTGCACTAATCCTTGTTGAACCTCAAGGGTTGAACCTTCAGGGGTTAGGTGGGCTTACCTATCTTGGTCGGGGGTGGATTTTTCCTATCCCTAAGTGACATAGCTAGGTTGACCTAGCTTTTTATAAACCAGACCCAAATTCTTAGAAAACACTGATGGATGGGCTTCTGAGATTTCCATGACTAGATTCCTTCCCGTTTCATTCAAGGAGCCTTTTAATGCAAATTAAGGCATCTCCCTGATGCTGATCAAAGGGTGTGTTTTTGAGTATGAAATGCACATCCTCTTATCTAACAAAGGTTTCTGTGGCAAAGGCACATAACAGCTTTTAGCTAGCTGATGTCTAACTTCTGTTTGATGACAGCTGTAGGAAATAAGGCAAAATCATCACTATGTTCCCATGAAGGAACATCATTTTGTACTCAAAGGGCCAAAATTATCCTTTCTGTAGCTCCGGAAGCCATTCTGCCCTACCCTCTTAATTACCAGTGCCTGGACCCAAAGTAGAAAGAAGAACTAGTTGGTGAAATGAGGGAGGAGAAGAATGAAGAGAAACAGCATGGGACAGGCACTACTAATGCATGGTAACAACAGACAGGTCTTTGTTTCCATATTATTACCTACACCAAAACAGAGCGTACGGCTGAAATTCTATCTTAGCACTCCGGTGACGTGAAATGGCACCAACTAAGCTCTTGGTTTGAGATCATTGGATCCCAGCCTTATTTACTTTGGCATTTACATAAACTAGGGATTACAATACCTTATAATACGGCTTTCAGTTTTCCCCACCATAACAGTGGTTAAATCAAAGTGACATTTTTTAATGATTGTCATGATGTACTGCTTTTTTAAACAAACAAAACTTGATCTTGCATTACACATCCTTAATAAACTATATCCTCAACCACCTTGCAAAAGTAAACAAATTATACAGAAAGAAGGATGCTAAGTATTGACTAAGAAGGAAGGTAAAATTTTAGATCTAGGCGAGAAAGTTTTAGCAGTGCAGGGAGAATCATCATGAGGCTAACACATAGGACTAGAAATTAGATGACTTGAGTTTTATTCCTGGTCCTGCTACAGAATTCCTGTGTTATCTGAGCTAATAAACATATAATTCTGACTAAGTACCCTCATTTTCTATGACATGCATCTGACAAAGTGGGTCTTTGCCCACGAAAGCTTATGCTCCAATACTTCGGTTAGTCTATAAGGTGCCACAGGACTCCTCGCCGCTTTTCCTCAATTTCTATGTATTCTGAGGAGAGTTGATTGCACTCAGCATGATTCACTTTATCCTATCTACACTTTTCGTTTCCTCGTGCATAATAAAGGGATAATAATAGTTAGGTACATCAAAAGGGTGTATTCATACATATTTGAAAAGGGCTCCAAAAGTCTTAAGTGTGAACATTTAAGATTTTAAGACTCACCTCCTTAACACATCACCCTATAATTTCAATCTATAATTCTTATATCAAGCCCATGACTGTACAGTGAATGAATTATTACAGATCTGAGGACATGTCCACAAGAAATCCAGTAAGATTAGACAGATGTAAATATCAATCAAAGTATAAGACTTCAAAGATTATGCAAATCTATGATATTTCATAGGAAGACTCTTTTTTAAACTAAGATTAGAGGGTTTCCCTGACTCTGTGTGTGGTTCTTTTTATTTCCCATTCCTGCTTAGCCAGTCTGACCAATCTCATTTTTTTGAATGCAATCATGAGGGTTTGCCCTACAGAGAAGGTTGAGGAGGGTTTTTTTGGTTAGGTTTTGTTTTTTCTTTATTTTTCTTTTCCCTGGGCTAACCTCCAGCTTAAAAAGAAAAAAAATACACTTGAATGAAGCATAGTCCCTGGTTTTGGAAAGCTTGTTTGAAAACTTGAGAGGAAGCAAAGTCTCCTCAATTTATAAAAAGGCCTGATTAACATTCTCAACCAAGTCTTTCTATATAAAGCATTTGGTTGGGAATGCACACTATTTCAAGCTGCCCTCCTCTTTACAATGTCATCTTCCGGAATATAGGTCAATATTTAAAAAAAGATACTAGTGATTTTTGTATGATCATATTCACTTATCGCAACAGGACTTGATTTTCAGACGGTTGGGTGCTAAAGATGCTAGACTAGACACCCAAAAAGAGACACCATCAAAAAGCACTGACCCCTTTTGAAAAGCATGATCATTATTACCTTATTTTTAAAATGTCACCAAGATTCAAGCTCTAACCCCCAAAAAGAAGCACGACTCAAAGAAAGATGGGTATATTAGAATATCTTTCTATTCTAATTTATTCTATGTAGATCCTTGAATTTTATGACAAATCATTCCATCCACAAGCCTTCCAAAAAAGGTAAAACTCCTTAACATAGGTCTTAGAACAAAGGACTGGAAGAGATCTCCTGCATCACAAAGTCCAGTCCCCTGCTATCACTAGCAATTCCATCAAAAAATCATGTTCAAAATCTTATCAAGCACCATATGAAACGTAGGTAGGTTGTTTGTCCCCATTACTCCTGTTAAAATGCTGTTCCAGAAATTCTCTAATGATTAAAAACCTTCTAACTTTCAGCCTCCGTTTATTCATGGACAGTATATACCCATTTGTTCCTGGGCTGATTTTATTGTTCCACCTTTTTTCCTTCTTAGTAAGAAAAGCAAGGCATATGGAGCATTCATGGGGTTTTAAAAGTTCACTTTTTCTGAGTACTGAATTGTTTGTTCCAATTACTGAACTCTGGTCTTTGCAAGCTTGCATTTTCTTCCATATTATGATATAGGTTTTTGAGAGCATGTTTCTGCGAAATATCAGAATACTGTGTTACTGCATGATAGTTTCCCAGGGTTATAACACCCTTGGTTTAAAATAAGTTTTAATCATTTTAAATAACCAATCTTATAATGAAAGATTTTAAAATGGGGTTTAACAATTAAACCAGGTAACATAATTATGCTGCTACCATAGACAGGGTCTAATATTATTGGTAGTCCTAAATTCAAAGCCACTTATTTGTGTGGTCTGTCATGTCCATACCAGAAGTGTAAATGTGAGCTAAAACAGATTTTTCAGAACTTTTTTCATAACAGACCAGATGGCATCTGATAACTCAAAAAAAAAAACCCATGATGCATTTATGGGCCTAAAATGAAATTAAACTGTTACACAAATCCAGTCTTCAAAGCAGTCTTTGAACTACCCAAAACCACTCTGTGCAAGTGTGGGATACAGAAGGAACATGTCTAGTCTGGACCAGCCTTCTGTCCTTGTGCATACGTGAAGCTACTCACATATAGCTAGTAGTTTAACTGGAAAACAGAAAGTACGCTTCATAACGACGTCAGTATATCACATTCATTCTGCCTTCTAACAGGAAGAGGTAAATGTTAACAAATAAACCAGGCAAGCCAGGCAGCAAAATAATAAGTTATGACCCCTCATCCTCCAACTCTTCACTTTCTTCTCATGCAACCAGCACCATAAGACCCAAATTTTGAATGGGGTCTTTGGGCACAACGGTAGCAAAAGTTTATTAATTATCAGTGCTTCTTTATAGACGGGGGCTGATTCTGATCTCACTTAAACCACTGTAAATCAGGAGTAGATCTGTTGAAGAAAATCGAGTTACTCCTAGTTCACACTAGAATGAGATGAGAACTGGGCTCCGACTGACTGTGGTTCACAAAGTCAACAAACTACTCCTACATCCCATATCAAAAATCAGTCATTTATGTATAGACTACAGCTAGCGGGGAAAACAGAAAATCCGGTCCCATGGAAGATTCTGACATTTTGAAAAAATGTCAATCCAAATTGGTACAAAAAGTCAAAATGTGCAGTACAGAAATTCCAAAACCATTTCAATTAGAAAACATCAAAACCACCTGACAGAAATGTTTTGTTCCAATAATGACAACATATTCCATTGGTTAAAGTGACGGATGTAATAGTGTAGTTGGTTAAATGATTACATGCATCCCTCCCACACCCCATGGCTCCTGCCAGTAAATTTTTTAGAGGTCTGGCCAGCAGCCCAGCTGAGTCCCGGCTCACACTAGGTCCCGGGAGCTACCGCTGCTGCAGCTCTGCAATAAAAGTCATTTACAAGGCAGTGGACAGGCAGCCCAGCTCAGTTCCGGCTAGTGCCAGGTCCCAGGTTCCCCTCTGCGGCTTTGTGTAGTTTAGGAGCCGGGCAGGCAGCCAGCCTGGCTCAGTCCCAGTTCGCACTGGGTCCCGGATGTTACCCCCCAGTTCCTAAATTACTTTTCATGCAGAGCCGCAGCGGCAGGGGGGGCGGGGACGACACAGCTCCCAGAGCAGCGCAGCAGGACAATAGCGGCTTCCGACTGCTAGCTCTGCACCACTGCCAGCATGTCCCTGTGGCCTGAGGGAGTGTGAGCAAAGCCATCCTGTCCATAGGATGTTTCAGTACAGCCACTCCAGACCCCATGGTTTGGGGAATCCTGAGGTGGCCACTCCAACTGTCCTATGGACAGGATAGTCCCCCATACTCAGATTAGCCGAGCCTTCCTGTACTCACTGCGGCAACAGAAACCATGGGAAAGGACAGCTACACAGCAGCCTGCGCCGCTGCTCTGCCACCATCTCCCAAGCCAGCCTGCGCTGCAGCCAAGGCACTCTACTTCCCCCACCCCGCCATGGTGAAGCAAAGCAACCAGGCTAGGCTGGGAGATGGTGGCGGAGCAGAGAAGAGGCTGCTGTGGTGTTCTGCTTCCCTGCAGCACCTGCCCCCATGGTGAGTGCGGGGGAAGGGGACAGGGGACCCCTACTGCCATTCCATTCCAAGGCCACAAGTAATCCCCAATGCCGCGTCCCTCAGAGGACGGGGCTTGAGAGAAGGGGTGTGATTGGGGTAGGGGGCAGAGCAAGGGCAAGAAGAGGTGGAGCAGGAACTGGACTTGGGGGAGGGGTACGGACACCTCCCCCCAAGGCTGCAGTGACTCATGTTCACAGGCCAGACTGTGGAACTGTTGAGGTCGCAGATGGCCGTCAGGCTGTGAGTGTGAGACCCCTGATCTAGCTCATCTAAAAGAGAGTCCGAAGTGGGACTCCAACTAACAGAAAGTTCTTTAATGTGACAGAAAAAGGTATAATGAAATCCAAAGGCTGGAAGCCTAAACTGCACACATTTGGACTAGAAAGAAGGTGGAAACTTTTAATAGTGAGAATAATTAGCCACTGGAAAAATTACCTCAGGATCTGGTGGATTCTCCATCACTTGAAGCCTTTAATCAAAACTGGCTATCTTTCTAAAAACGTTGCTGTAACTCAAACAGAAGCTATGGGCTTGATATAGAAATTATTGGGTGAAATTCTTTTCCCTGTGTTATTCAGGAGGTCAGATTGCATTATCCTAATGGTCCCTTGAGGCCTTAAACATCTATAAAAATGATATGCATCCAGACAACAGTACAGAGAGAAAGAGAAATTCTTTGCCAGTATTTTGTCCACTAGAAGCAATAAGGGAATGCATAAGTGAAATTGATTTTTAAATTGTCCAAAGTGTATAGTTTCATTAGCCTGGCAGATCTCTCCTCTCCTCTCTTCTTAGTACTGCAGAACTGTTCAGAGTGTACCACATTACTACTGAGAGTTGTGTGGAGGCTGAACGATGGAATCCAATTAACCAGGTATGAGAGTAGGAAGGGAAGCAAGGACAGAAAATGGTCAGAGTAAATCAGCGATGGGAAAGCTACGCTAGCGAGTAGGCCACACAAGTGGCCCTCCTTCATTCAGTGGGCCACAAGACTGCCATAACCAAGACAGTCTCCCGAGAGGGGGCAGTTTTGCTAAATGCACCTGTGTACCTAGCAATTGCAGGGTGAGCCGACTGAGCCGTAGCAGTGCTTTGTTTGGATGCCGAGGGAGCGCACGGCTCTCTCAGTCAGTGTTGTGTGCAATCAGCTCACACCTCACTTCACGTACCCATACTTTATGAGCGTGTCGCTTTAGTAATACTCATAGGAAAAAACACGACACAGATGGAAATCAGAAGAATCTGGCAACCCTACCCATGTGCAACAGTAAACAAAATGTCTTGTGGGCCACACATAAAAACCAGATGGGCTGCATGTGGCCCCCGGGCCGCAGATTGCCCAGCACCGTACTAAATTCTGATGGCACATTGTGTAACCACTATCTGCTCAACCCAATTCAAACAACCTAGGACTGCACAACAAACAGCTATACAATTCACTTGTAGTTGACTTGGCCAGATTTGAATTTTTGCCCTACAATACAACAGAGTCCCGCATATCTGACAGCTATTCGCTGGTTTATGAGAACTAAATTGTGGTCTTAGGGCTTATTTATACAGGGAAACTGACCAGAATCCACTTTGTGGACTAGGTTAAATCAGTGAAAGGCATTCTTCTTTCAAGTATCCACATAAGGCACTACTGCTTTTTGAAATCACACCCTATTTTATTCCAGAATAAAATCCCTTTGTAGACAAGCCCAGAGTTGTTTTCCTGTTATACATCGTAACCAACACCCTTGTTATCATATCTCCAGAGGCATAGGGATTAAAAGTGTCAGAGGAATTCCATCCAAACTTTCCCCACAGATCCTGGTAAAGATACACTGTGAGGAAGTATGCCCAGTGACTGCCTGTGCTGTACCTATTCAGTGACACGTAGGGAGTTTTGGTGTCAAAAGTTGCCAATAATACTTTTGCCAGCATTACATTCACTTAAAATAATTTTTGAAGAGAAAATATAGCGTATTTGTTGGCTACCACAGACAGACATTTCAAAGTTCAAGCAAAGCTGGAGACATACACTGGATAAGTTACCATGTAAAAGATGCATATGAAAAGCTTATATCTGCTCACACAAGACACGTAAACTTCCATAAGAACTAACAGCAATCTAGGTGGATTAAAAACAGAGGAAGAAAAAGAAAAAAATACGTTTTAAATATTAAAAAGGATTTTATTTACATGGATAAGTTTATTTTTTTTAATTCCCATATTTAAAATTAATCTGGAAATTGACAACCTGAATTAAGACCTACATTTATTATAATCCATTAAAGTCATTGTATTAAATACAAAAAAAATTAAGCAATATATGTTTGCTCCTGAAGCTTTTCAGAAACTCAAGCTACTGACCTAGTGGTGGAAGATACTAAGCACTTGCAACCAGCGTTCATTGAAGTGCTAAACCAGCTTTTGTCAGCAGAAGCCACTTCTGCAGATGCGGAGAGAAGAATATTTTCTTCATTTCAGTTTATTCACTAATTTCAATGATTAGTTTAATCACAGCTAAGAAATTAATTGGGAGTTGAAAAAAGCAGGAAAGCTTGTTTTCTTCTCCCTTACTATGAATAAAATCTAGGTATAAAAAGTATGAGATTTCTATTTATAAAATCTTGAAGGGCATGGTGACTAGAAATACTCAATTTAATTCATTAACATCCTTTGTTCAGTAAATCCGATACTTTTAAATGCAAAATTTGTTTTAATAAACTTTTATGTATCCAGAACATTTAATGTAGATTTTAATAGAAATTGTAATTGGAATTTTTAAAATACTGTTTTTGTGCATTCTCAAATGAACCACAGAATTATAGAATTCTAGATTGGAAGGGATCTCGAGAGATCATCAAGTCCAGTCCCCTGCCCTCAAGGCAGGACCAAGCACCATCTACTCGAGATCAGTGTTTCTTCAACTGTGTTCCACAGCACACTGATGTGCTGCGAGGCAGTCGGAGGTGTGCCGCGGAGAACAACAGGGTTCAAAATGGCCGCTTTTTTTTTTTTT
>JANRFK010001234.1:119891190-119908482 GCA_030068395.1 Apalone spinifera
GCGGAAAAGCAGATGATTTTCCGCAAAAACTGGCCAGTCTAGACGCAGCCAACCGGTGCATCTACACAGAACCCTTACCTCAAAATAAGGCGCTATTCTGAAAAGTCCGTTATCCCTCATGCAATGAGGTTTACAGGGACATCAGAATAGCAAGCCCATTATACTTCGATATTACAGGCTTGCTCTTAAGACATGAAATAGATATTTTGGGATACTGGAGGTATCCCAATATAGCTCCAATGTGTAGACATAGCCATACATGCCTACAATTTTATCTGACAAAACACCTTCTACCAGCTGTCTGAAAGTATTTTAATACTAATATTTGCATCTCTGACATTTTACCTACATACTTTCTCAAAGTCTCAGATGTACTTTATTACATTTTTCTGAGAGGTTATTTTTAGGTTATACTGTAGTTTGGTTTTATTTTTCATTTAATGCACTAAAAATTTAAGCAATAAGCCCTGGGTATATTAAACTGCAGTGTACGTGTTCATTGAACAGGGGCACTTGCAATGTGAAAAACGTTTCTCTGGAGTCAGGACCCTGAATATACCTTGACCAAGAAATATGGACCCTGACAAAAAATAATTGGCTCCCCCGTCTCTAAGCCAATGGAAGAGAGCTCTCCCATCATCTTAATAATTCCATCTCCACAAGCGGCTATATATATCTATGTGGGTGGAGAAATTCTCCTGCCAAAATAGCACTGGTGTAAATAGTCAGTATAACTATTAGGGATGTTAAAATGCATTTAAGTAACCATGTAACGGCTGAAAAATTCAGCAGTTACAAGCAGGGAGGGACAGGCAGCTCTCCAGGAGACAACGTGCACTAACTCCGGCCTGCTCCCTCACCACCCATGCTGCTGCCATGATACAGAGGCAGCAGTGTGGGGTGGCAGGCGGCTCCCAGGGAGCTGGTGCGCATGGGAAGCTGCTTTTAAGCCAGCTCCCAAGCGTACCAGGAGTCTGCATGCAAATGTGGAGGTTAACCAATGAGCCAGGCGTATCAGTTAACCATATATATGGTTGCACTTTCACATCCCTAATAACTATGTCAATAACCTGTTCAACATAGTTATACCGAAGTAAATCTGTAGTGTAGACTAGGGATGTTAAATTGCAGGTAATCAGCTAATCGAGTAGTCAAAGGAATTTCCATTGACTATTCGATTAGTCAAGAAGGGGGGAAACTGCAGAGCCACGGCTCTGCCTTTTAACTGTATTAAGAGCCACTAGGCAGAGGCGTAGCAGAGGCTCGCGACCAGTCCCAGATTCCTGGCTCGCAACCAGTCCCAGATGCTGCGTCTCTGCTTGGGGAGTGAGCCAGGAATCAACTGTCCTGGCCCCTCCCCCCCCCTCCCCTCCCCCCCACACACAGCGCCTCCGCTTTTTAAATGTATTAAAAGCCAAGAGGCTCTTAATACATTTTAAAAGAAGACGCACAGCGTCTGAGACTGGGCACAAGCCGGGAATCAGCTGATTCCCAGCTGGCACCCAGTCCCCCCCACGCCTCTGCCTCCCCTGCACTCTCCCAGAGATGGTGCTAGGGGGGAACTAGCTTTTAAGCCAGCTCCCGCTCCCTCCCTCCCCTTGCCTTCTCTCTCTGATGAAGGCAGCAGGGGGGAGGCGGAGAGCAACTAGTCGAGTCAGTAGTCGATTATCCGATAAGCATATGGGTAGTTGACTAGTCAGTTAGTCTCTTACATCCCTAGTATAGACTAGGGCTAATATCCTGGAACCAACACAGCATTGTATTTTCGGTGTTTTTCTCTATGCTATTCGTTCACTAGAACACCATTTTGGTTGTTTTTTTACTGCTACTACTGTAAACAGTAGAGGATTTACACTGAGTTATTTACAGTGATAAAAGTATCTTTGTCCTGAGTAGTTACAGGTAGTTTAGAACCTAGTATGATATAGGAGTAATTCAACTGGCTTTTTCAATGTGTATAACATTGCATTTGTCAACACTGAATTTCATGTACCATTGTGCAGTTTGTTGACCTAACTTTTTTAGCAACATCTGAAGTTCCTCAGTGTCTTTAGTAAACTAAATAATTTTGCACCATCTGCACATTCATTGTTGTGATGGGGCAAGCCTGGAGATAGGCAAGTCCTTAAAAGGGAGGATTCCCTTAAACGGTACATTGGCATTGGAAAAGGTTCAGAAAACAAAAACAATTAGAGGTTTGGAACAGGTCCCATATGAAGAGAGATTAAAACAACTTGGACTTTTCAGCTTAGAAAAGAGGAGACTAAGGAGGGATACGACAGAGGTCTATAAAATCATGACTAGTGTGGAAAAAGTGAATAAGGAAGTTATTTACTTATTCCCACAATATAAGAACTAGGGGTCACCAAATGAAAATAATAGGCAACAGGTTTAAAACAAACAAAAGAAAGTTTTTCTTCACCCAGTGCAAAGTCAACCTGTGGTACTCCTTGCCAGAGGATGTGGTGAAGGCTAGGACTTTAATTGGGTTCATAAAAGGAGCGAGATAGATTCACGGAGGTTGCGTCTATCGATAGCTATTAGCCAGGATGCGTACGAATGGTGTCCCTAGCCTCTATCTGTCTGGAAATGGGTGACAAGGGAGGGATCACGTGATGATTACCTGTTGTGTTCCCACCCTCTGGGGCATCTGGTATTGGCCACTGTCGGCAGACAGGATACTGGGCTAGTTGGACGTTTGGTCTGATTCAGTCTGGCTGTTCTTATGATTCCTGCTCATTCTCAAGGTAGCATTCTAAAATAGCAGGACTGCAACTCAGAGCTCCATGACACCAGGTGATGCTAATAGAGGAAAAGGCCTGACAGCCTTGGATGCCCAGGCTCTGTCTCAAAGGAGAATGGCTGGTACTTTTCTATTTCCTCCCTCTTTCACTGCCCAAAACTATAGAAATCTGCTTTTTATGATCAAAGGAAGTATATTGACTTTTTGTTTGGACTCCTTGACGTTCCCTCCTGCAAGGAGGCTGATGCCTTGAACAGCACAGCTGCAAAGCTGTGCCAAAGACTCCCAAGACAGCAGTGCTCAACGCACGCCCCAAGCGGGTGCTAGAAGTATAGCTTAGTAGGATCTCTTTCCTCCAGATCACTGTTATGTTAAACATATGGACTAAAAGCACCTTGGGCCATCTTGTTAACATTCTGCCACACTGAAACTTTACCAGTTAGCCATAATTCGTATTCTGCCGTAGTCTGTTTCTTCTCCAGGGTAGTACACTTCGCCTCTCACTCCATGACTTAGTATTCTTAAGTATGTCTTATGAGCAGCTTTGTCAAATGCTTTTGAAGGGCCAAATAAACTAGAAATGACAGAGGCACAAAGTCACGTATCACCTCTATGATGCTTTGCTGATGTCATTCAGGGGAGGCGGTGCATAGGTATTGACTCTGGAAGCTCTGATGATTCTGTAGATCAGTGCCTTCCCCATCATTTCCTGCCCACTGACAGCTCTACCAATTACTCCTTTCCCTCCCTTCAAAATGATCTGGACAAATTGGAGAAATGGTCTGAGGATGAAGTTTAATAAGGACAAATGCAAAGTGCTCCACTTAGGAAGGAACAATCAGTTTCACACATACAGAATGGGAAGCGACTGTCTAGGAAAGAGTACGGCAGAAAGGGATCTAGGGGTCATAGTGGACCACAAGCTAAATATGAGTCAACAGTGTGACGCTGTTAGGAAAAAAGCAAACGTGATTCTAGGATGCATTAACAGGTGTTTTGTGAGCAAGACAAGAGAAGTCATCCTTCCACTCTACTCTGTGCTGATTAGGCCTCAGTTGGAGTATTGTGTCCAGTTCTGGGCACCACATTTCAAGAAAGATGTGGAGAAGTTGGAGAAGGTCTAGAGAAGAGCAACAAGAATGATTAACGGTCTAGAGAAGAAAGACTCTGAAGAAAGACTGAAAGAATTGGGCTTATTTAGTGTGGAAAAAAGAAGATTGAGAGGGGACATGATAGCAGTTTTCAGGTATCTAAAGGGTGTCACAAGTAGGAGGGAGAAAAATTGTTCTCCTTGGCCTCTGAGGATAGGACAAGAAGCAATGGGCTCAAACTGCAGCAAGGTTGCTTTAGGTTGGACATTAGGAAAAACTTCCTAACTGTCAGGGTGGTTAAACACTGGAATAAGCTGCCTAGGGGAGTTATGGAATCTCCATCTCTGGAGATATTTCAGAGTAGGTTAGATAAATGTCTATCAGGGATGGTCTAGACAGTACTGGGTCCTGCCATGAGGGAAGGGGACTGGACTCGATCTCTCGAGGTCCCTTCCAGTCCTAATATTCTATGATTCTGTACCTATCACACACCACAGATCAGCTGTTCTGCAGCGTGCAGGAGGCGTGGGGAGGAGAGGGAGGAGTGAGTGCAGGAAGAGATGGGGAGAAGGAAGAGGTGAGGCAGAGAGGGAAGAAGCGGGATGAGAGCTTGGGGAAAGGGATGGAGTGGGGGCAGGGCCTGGGGCGGAGTGGAGCTCTAGCACCTCCAGGAAAAGAGGAAGTTCACACCTATGGATGATGGTATATGTAGGCATATACTATGCCTACACTAGCACGTTATGCTGGCATAGTTAGGCTGCTATAGGCCACATCTACATTAGAGATCCCAAGTTCTTGGGAACAGGGGAGAAGTGCTCCCTATGAAGAGGATAGTTGGATTGGGATAGTGTAAGATATTTTATCAACACCTCAGCTAGAAGGTAGCTGCAACTGACTATTTCTGTATTAGTAAATTACATGTTTATTTCACTTCAATGTTGAACCAAACCTAAAAATGAAACCTATTATTTTCTTTATGGCATGAAAACATATAATTCTAAGCCGTCTAATAATATACTTCAGTGAATTAAATTTAGCCAATTATGGAGAAACATCTTAAACAAATCTGTCATTACACAACAAAAAAATGAACCCCGAAGAACAGAACAAACAATGGTCGGTTCTCTGGAAAAGATCTGCCACTGTTTCTCAGTCCTGCAATTATATCAACTGGGAGAACATGACTTTTTCTGTTTCCGATGGTCCCCTTTCCCACACCTTTCCCTTGTTAATTTTGAAAAGGAAAGGCAAGTTTAAAAGAAATTTGTACCGGATGTCAACAGATGTGGCACTTTAAATAAAATCATCAAAAATTCAACACAGTTGAACTATGAATTCATGAAGCCAAATACTCCTGATCAGTGTAGCTGTTTTGAAGTCAATGCAGCAATACAGACCTCAGTATCTGAGTATTTGGCCCATAAACTCTAATCCCAGTTCTACAACTGATTTTCTATATAGCTTGAACCTCTCTGCCGTCACCTTCCTATCTGCAAAATTAAGATAATATTTATCTTAAAAGGGTGTTGTGGAAACTATCTTTGAAGAGGGAATGTTCTATATCCAAGGCCCTGTGTATTCCTCAGTTCTGTGGCTGCAAATCTCTCTTCCTGTAAAGCAAGTTTACCTGGTTAACTGATAAGCTAATGGTTAACCAATAAGGGTTAGCTCGTCAGTTAGCCTTACCTGTTAAACTTCTGGCCACCGCTGGGAGTCTGCAGGGCTGACTGCTACCAGGAGCCGACGGGGCCAGCTGCCCACAGAACACTTAACTGTGTAACCAATTAACTTTCAATTAGTTACATGGTTAGTGTTTTTTGTTTTAATTTTTACATCCCTACTTCAGAATGTAAACAGAGGCTCTTGAGGACAGTGTTCTAATCTATCCCATCCAGTGCAGTGATGAAACCAAAAGATAACAATTACTGTCGAAATTCACTATTTTGCTTCTGATTATTTTATCAGGGGTAGCTATTAAATGTTCTTATCTCACAATCCATACTGCAACCCATACCTTCCCAGGCGCCAAAACCCACAAATGTTTTCAATCCAGCTGCCAAACCATTCCCTGCAGCATTGCCCTAGATAACTTCTGTCCTACAGTTATGGGTGGTTGAGACAAAAATCTGCAGCATGTCAAGAATCAAATGTGTGGGGAAACTGTAAAATAAAATATACAGTATCCAGATAATAGAGGCCCACTTGAACTAATTCATTAAAGAACCACCTTTTTATTTAGGAAATGTCCATGTTAAAACAAAAAGACATCAGCTTATTCAAAAAGTTATTCCAGTCAAAGACAATGGGGTTGCACTTCAGTCAATGAGGAACTAAGATATTATAGGTATGACATCCAAGCAGTTCAGACTGAGTTTGCAAAGCCAGCAGTGGTTTTGGCAGGGAGAAGGGGGACAGAGAAGGGGAGAGAACCCCACACCTCAAAATATGTTACATGCATACAAAGCAATGCTGGAAAAAAAAGTTACCAAGATACTAAAGGGCAACTAAAATGATTAGGGGTTTGGAACGGGTCCCATATGAGGAGAGGTTAAAGCGACTGGGACTTTTCAGTTTAGAAAAGAGGAGACTGAGGGGGGATATGATAGAAGTCTATAAAATCATGAGTGGTGTGGAGAGAACGGATAAAAAAAAGTTATTTATTAGTTCCCTAAATAGAAGAACTAGAGGACACCAAATGAAATTAATGGGTAGCAGGTTTAAAATTAATAAAAGAAAGTTCTTCTTCACACAGCGTGTAGTCAGCCTGTGGAACTCCTTGCCAGAGTAGGCTCTGAAGGCTAGAACTATAATAAAGAGAAGCTAGATAATTTCATGGAGGTTAGGTCCATAAGAGGCTATTAGCCAGGGGATAAAATGGTGTCTTTGGCCTGTTTGTCAGAGGCTGGAGAGGGATGGCAGGAGACAAATTGCTTGATCATTGTCTTCGGTCCACCCCCTCTGGAGCACCTGGTGCTGGCCACTGTCGGCAGACAGGATACTGGGCTAGATGGACCTTTGGTCTGACCCGGTACGGCCGTTCTTATGTTCTTACTAAAAACCTCACAATAATATTTTTACCAGGACTTAAATGAAGCTGCTGTAATACAGAAGCCAAAGATACTGCTACTCCATTTAAGCCTAGTTTACTGTGGAGTGCATGGGGCTTTGGCTCTAACAGTGGTTGCCATTAAATCTTATTCTGTAAATAGTTCTCATTACCCCTACACTATTTCTGGAATTTGTTACTGGAAATGGCATAGTAATGTTACCTACTTGCAAATGACAACTGAAAAGACCTTGCCATGGTGACCATTGTGAGAGTCCCACTATTACTATTTATAGCCAAATACGCCCCCAACTCCCGGGTATGGAACATCTGGACTTCTTGAAGCCCAATATTTCAATATATTTTCATTCTTTCTTGGGAGAGAAAGCATGAGGAGGAGCAGTGGTTATAGCCGAGATGAGGATCTCTCTACATATATTAGTTTTCCAGTTGGTTAATGGTGGTCATAGAGCCTGCTAGATCTCAAGAGTGGCTTTCTCCTTCAACCTTCAGAGGTCAAAGTTTTTGTCCCTCCCATTCTGATTTGAAATTAAGAAAAGAATCTCAGCTTTCATTTTTTTTAAATTCTAGTAATTTTCCATGCAGTTTTCTGCAGCAGGGGTGGACAAACTGCTATTAGTATAAAATGAGCCAGTTATGTATGCCAAAGGGTACGTCTACACTTGAACTAAAGGCGTGTCTTACAGCTCAAGTAGGCGTATGTGCACTAGCTTGATCAAGCTAAACATGGAAGCAGCTACTACAGTGCAGGCAGCAACATGGGCTAGCAGCCTGAATAAACCCCCCTTCCCTGACTAGGGGTGTGAAAGGTTAACCGGTTAATTGTAAGCGTCACTCTTAAAAGGTTAAAAGGTGGGAACTGGAGCAGCTCCCCACCCGCCACAGACAGGGGGCTGCTCCAGCTCCACAGTGCCTGCCACGGACAGGGGCTGCTCTGGCCATTTGGAACAGCCACTACACGTGGTGGACCTGGGTGCATCGCAGGCAGAGGCTACTCTGGCCCCCTGGAGCAGCCCCTGTCTGCAACGGCCTGGATGCATTGCAGACAGGGCTACTCTGGCCACATGGAGCAATCCCTGCCTGTGGGGTGGGGCACTCCAACCCAGCCACAGCGGAGGGACCACTCCATATCTAGCAGTACCCCTTTTAATCAGTTATCCATGTAACTGGTTAACTAATTAAATTGGATTTTACATCCCTACCCCCTGATACTGTGATCTCAGACAGTTACTCCACTGTACTGCCTGCACATGGGATGTTAGAAAGCAGGTAATTGTGTAACCATATAACCAATGAAAAACTGAACAGTAACACAGTTACATGCACCGGCAGCGGCAGCCAGGTTCCCAGGAGCTGATGCATACCAGAAGCTGGCTTTTAAGCTGGCTCCCAGCGCGTACGAGCTCCCGCCTGCTGCCCCGCTCCCAGGAAGCCAGCTGCTGCCCAATGCTGCTGCCTCTGATACAGAGGCAGAAATGCAGGGGGGCAGCTGGCTTTCTGGAAGTGGGGCAGGAGCCTGAGTGTAACTGTGAACATTAACTGATAAGCCCAGGTTATACAGCGTTATACATTCACCTCTCTTGCCTGCACTACTGCAGCTACATTTCAGTTTTTAGTACTGTGATGGATAGGAGCGTAGGCCAGCACCCGGTGACTAAAGGATTAAACTCAGGTACCTAAGAGGTGTTGGCAGAAAGCCAGGAAAGCCAATCGGAAAGACGGTTGAAGTTCCAATTGAATATAGATACCTAGCTGCTGTTCCTTTATGTGAGTTCTGAGTTAGGGCTGGAGGAAACAAGATGGAGTAATCAAATGGAATTACCATGCCTATAAGAAACATTGGTCATGGGAATGGACTTGAAGTACCGATCAGTATGGATCATGAGTAGAGAGAGAAATGTATGTTTAGTCGCAATCAGGGTAATTTTCTTTGTTTTGTGTTTGGTTAAACTTCTCTGTGTAAAACCCATGTACCTCCCTCTCCCCCCACTCACTATACTTAAATTGCGCCAGCAATTCCATTTTTTAATCTGTGTTTTAACCCACTCTTTTCTCAGTTACTCTGTAACACCTAGCAGCCAAGTATATCTTTTTGTTTTGTTAATAAAATAAGAATCAAATCATTGCCTTAAAAAAGGTTGTGTCCTGAAAAGTGTGTGCGCCTGCCTAGCCTGAGAGGCCAACAATCAGACACACAATTTGTTTTCTTTCAGGTTGGTTTGTTTCTTTTTTACAAGCTCTCTTGTGGCAAAAGAGCTTGGGGTACTCCTCTGGAAGAAGTTCAAGTGATTCTTCCTGGGTTTTAAAAGAAGGAGTTAGGCTACCTCCATCAAGTGTCCATCTCCCAAGGCCAGGGAATCTGTAACCTTGCAGAGTTTTTTTAAGCAGAAGCCTATAGAGGCAAGGTAGTCAAGGTCTCTTGCAGGCCCCCGCTCTTCTGCACTCAGAGTGCCAGAGTGAAGAACAGCTCTGACAAGCACACTAGCTCTATCAAAGCTAAAGAAACATATACACATATTCCCAAGCCTAAAGTTATGCCAGAGTAAACACACCCAAAGAGTTAGCCTTCTAGCCTTCTAAGCCATTTTAGGAGTGGGAATTCACAAAAAGCTGTCTCCGAGGCCAAACTCAAAATGTTAAGGCTGATCCTGGCTGAGGTGGATACATTAAATCTATACCTGTAATTTAAAGCAGAGGGTCCTTACACAGATGTTCTGCTAAATATTACATTAGACATCCCATGGCACTTTCCAAACTAGCTTATCCACAGTTTCTCCACTTCAGATGACATTGTGTGCAAGCTAATTGCTATTCTCTACTGTGGAGGTGGTTGCATTTTAGTGGTATTGTAATCAAGGTGCTGAAGTGTTTTGCCTCCCTTTAGCACAACAGATATATATTAGGGCTATCAAATGATTAAAAAATGTAATTGTGATTAGTCGCGCCATTAATTGTGTGCGCCTCCCCTTTGAAACGTCGCTGCGGCGTTTCAAGGGGGCAGAGCTGCATGGAGCCTGGGATCAGCCAGAGTCCCCAGCTGACCCCAGGCTCCATGCAGCCCTGCCCCTCTGAAGCGCCACAGTGGAGCTGCATGGAGCCCGGGGTCAGCTGCGTCGTGGTGGCACATCAAAGGGGCAGCTGCCATGGAGACCAGGGTCAGCTGGGGACTGCCCAGCTTATCTTAGGCTTCCCGTGGCAGTGGAACCCAGGGTGAGCTAGGGACTCCAGCGGACCCCAGGTTCCGCTGCTGCATGGAGCCCAAGATCAACTAGGGAGTCCCCAGCTGATCCTGGGCTCCGTGCGGCATTTCTCCAAACTTCCCAGCTGATCCCAGATTCTGGGGAAATGCCACACGGAGCCCAGGATCAGCTGGGAATTCCCCAGCTGACCCCGGGCTCCACTGCCCCTTTGAAACACTGATCTCTGCTCAGCTGTGAAGCAGCTGCTCCTTTGAAATGCCACCTCTGCGCATTTCAAAGAGGCAGTGGAGCCCGGGGTCAGCTGGGGTCTTCCCAGCTGATCCTGGGCTCGGCGTTGCGCTGCTCCTATGAAGCACTGCAGTAGCACTTCAAAGGGACAGCCCAGCATTAATACCTGTGATTAACGCATCAAAAATGTAACACGTTAATCCTGGACTGTGTTAATCGCAGGCATTAACGCATGTTAATTGACAGTCCTAATAGCTTTTTAAAAAAAATATATAAGGTTCAAGCTTAACAGTGACAGGCCTGTCCAGGACTGACAATACCAAATTGTCTTCAGTAAAGAGGCATGATCCAGTGATATAATGACTGAAGAAGGGCTCTAATCTCCATTTATGAACCTGACTCCATCAGTGGCCTTAAGCATAAACTCCAGATCTCAATGTCCCCAGGCATAAAATGGAGACAACTGTTCACCAACTCCTATGGGTTCTGTAAGTAATTACTGAATGTTTGGTTAACCCAGAAGGAAAGGGCTATATAAACGCTAAGAATTATCAGTGTGTCAATAAACTGAGTTTGTTAGAAACTCAAAACCCACACAGTTCTTACACAATATCCTGGGATGACTCTAAGCTGACACATGTCCTTAACTCAACCAGCCGGTTACACCCAGAACAGCACACTGTATCCTGCATATTAAGAAAAGCTTACATCCACAGGGTGAGCTAAGGACAGAGTTTTGGCCGGAAACTTGTCTTTATGTCAGATGGTAAAAGTGGGTGGGTGTGATTTTATGCAATCATACTCAAAATCAATTTTAATGTGTGTGTAATTTTATCATATACAAGAATATAATTATTGATAAGCATCAACCTTATCCTGGCAGATTACAAAGTGGATTTGGAGGTGCGCTATTATTTATTATTGATATATAAAAAATACACACACTTTTCAAAGTCTGAGATAAAGATGCTAGCGTGTAGTCGCTTACACGATTAACCGATAAGCCTTAGCTCACTGGATAATCCTAATGACTACATGCACCCTCCCTTACTGCCTCTGTATCAGAGGCAGCAGGGGGAGGGGCAGGTGGGAGTAGATACACGCCAGGAACTGGCTTTTTAGTTGGCTCTCTGTGCATGTCAGCTCCTGTGGTGCCAAGCCGCCCCCTCTCTTCCCCCCCTCCCCACTTGCTGCATTCCACAGAGGCATCCCCATAAGCACCGGCTCCCAAGTAGCCGCCTGTCCCCCCGTGCTGCTGCCTCTGATAGAAAGGTAGCAGAGCAGAGGGTGGGGGGTACAGGTAGGAGATGGTACACGCAGGAAGCTAGCTTTCAGAGGCAGCATAGGGAAGGGGATAGAGGGGCAAGTGGGTGCATGTAAATGTGTAATCACTGAAAAATTCAGCTGTTACACATTTACAAACGTTTGCTAACATCCCTAGTCTCAGAGGGGGAGCCATGTTAGTCTATAAGATGCCACAGGACAACTAATAGTTTTTAGAGTTACAGACTAACAAAAATATATATAGCATCATGAGCTTTCGTCGGTAAAACCCACTTTTTCAGATGAGCAGCCCAGTTCATCTGAAGAAGCAGGTTTTACACACTTTACAGTACACTGATATAACTTGAGCTTTATTCTTGTGATTACATCAATAATCTGTCAGTCAATAATTTATATAAAGCACTGGTTGTTCTCAATCTGTGGCCCACTCATCACAAACCTATGTCCCATGTTATGTCCTCAAAACTATACAGATAGTATTGGATGCGTGCATACCCTGCCTTCAGTGATAACTAGGTTGAAAACTACTGTTATAAGATATGTTACGATGACTAGGTGCAGCACAGGATCTGGCTAGTAGAGCACAGGATCTGGTCTGAGAGTTGAATATAGCTAGACAGCTTGGTAATAGTGACCATAATATAATTAAATGTAATATCCCTGTGATAGGAAGAACAACACAGCAGCATTTAATTTCAGAAAGGGGAACTGCACAAAAATGAAGTTAAACAGAAATTAAAAGGTACAGTGTGAAAAGTGAAATCCCTGCCAGCTGCATGGAAACTTTTTCAAGACACTATAGTGGAGACTCAAATGTATCCCCCCCCAAATTCAAAAACATTTAAAAAAACAGAAAACTGCCACTGTAGCTAAACAACAAAGAAAAATAAACCGTGAGAAGCAAAAAGGCATTGTTTAAAAGGAGGGCATTAAATCACAGTATGGAAAATAGAAAGGAGCATAAACTCTGGCAAATGAAGTATAAAAATATAACTAGGAAGGCCAAAAAAGGAATTTTAAGTTCATCTAGCCAAAGACTCAAAAAGTAATAGCAAAAAAGCATTTTTAAGTACATCAGTAGCAGGAAGCCTGCTAGACAACCAGTGGGGCCACTGGACGACCGAGATGCTAAAGGACGCATGAGGTCAATAAGGCCACTGCAGAGAAACTAAGGAATTCTTTGCATCACTCTTCATGGCTGAGGATGTGAGGGAGAATCCCAAACCTGAGCCATTCTTTTTATTTAACAAATTTGAGGAACAGTCCCAGATTGAGGTAGAGATGTGAAGGTTTAACCAGTTAACTGGTGGGGCTAGAGTAGCTCCCCATCTGCCACGGGCATGGGGCTGCTCCAGCCTTGCAAGGGGGCCCACCGTGGACAGGGGCTACTTCAGCACAACCTCTGCCTGCAGCAAACCAGAGCACCCCGCAGGCAAGAGCTGCTCTGGCATACTGGCCGGAGCAGTCTCTGTCTGTGGAGGGCCCGGGCACCCCACAGGCAGGGGCTGTTCCAATCGGTACACTAGAGCAGCCCTTGCCTGCGGGACGTCTTGGCCCCCCTGGCCAGAGCAACCTCTATCTGCAGTGAACCAGGGCATCCCGCAGGCGCTCTGATTGGAATGCCGGAGCAGCCCCTGCCTGCATCACAGGAATGGGGAGGGGGAATGTTCCAGCTCAGTGGCGAGCAGGGGCGGGAGGGAGGGCATTCCAACCCCACTTGCCCCCCTTTATTTGGTTAACCAGTTAAACATATGAAATGGGATTTTACATCCCTAGACTGAGGTATCATTAGAGGAGGGTTTGTAATAAACTGATAAATTAAACAGTCATAAATCAGGAGAATTCTGAAGGAACTCTGATGGGAAACGGGATTTTACATCCCTAGACTGAGGTATCATTAGAGGAGGGTTTGTAATAAACTGATAAATTAAACAGTCATAAATCAGGAGAGTTCTGAAGGAACTCTGATGGGAAACTGCTGAACTACTATCTACAGTCAGTAACCTATCATTTAAAACGGCTTCTGTACCAAATGACTAAAGTGACAACAATTTTTAAAAGGGGCTCCAGAGACAATCCCGGTCATTTCCGGCCAGTAAGCCTGATTTCCATCCCAGGCAAAATGGCTGAAACTATAGCGAAGAACAATATTCTCTGACATATAGATGAACATAATTTGTTGGGAAAGAGGCAACATGGTCTCTGTAAAGAGAAACCATGCCTCACCAATCTACCAGAATTCTTTAAGGGGTCAACAAGCATGTGGACAAGAGGGATCTAGTGGATATTGTGTACTTAGATTTTTCAGAAAGTCTTTGACAAAGTTCCTCACCAAAGGCTCTTAAGAAAAGTAAGCTGCCATGGTACAAGAGGGAAGATCTTCTCATGGTTTGGTAACTAGTTAAAAGATAGGAAACAAAGGGCAAGTATAAATAGTCAGTTTTCAGAATGGAGAGAGGTAAATATTGGTGTTTCCTAGGGATCTGTTCTGGGAACAGTCCTATTCAACAGATTTATAAATAATCTGGGGGGGGGGAGGTGGCAAAATTTGTAGATGATACAAAACTACTCAAGATAGCTAAGTGCCTGGCAGACTGCGATGAGCTACAAAAGGATCGCCCAAAACTGGATGACTGGGCAACAAAATGGAAGATGAATTTAATTTGATAAAGGCAAAGTAATGCATATTGGAAAACATATCCCAACATGGGTCTAAATTAGCTGTTACCACTTAAGAGAGAGATCTTGGAGGTACTGTGGATAGTTCTCTGAAAACATCCACTCAATGTGCAGCAGCAGCCAAAAAACAAACAGAACGTTGGGAACCATTAAGAAAGGAATAGATAAAAAGACAGAAAATATCATATTGCCTCTATATAAATTGATGATATACCACATCTTGAATACTGCGTACAGATATAATCGTTCCATCTCAAAAAAAGATATACTGAAATTGGAAAAGGTTCAGAAAAGGGCAACAAAAATGATTAGGTATCAGTGTTCCCTGTAAGTTGGGTGCTTGTGCGGCCACTCAGGAGAGATTTAAATGCTGCCCATCTGATTAGCAGAGTGCCCAGAGCTAGATTTTTTTATTTCTACTGGTGGTGCACATTAGCACATGCCTCGGTACACATAAAAATGTAGTCTGCACACAGATGGAAAAAATCTGAACATGGATGGAAAAGATTAGAAGAAACATTGTTAGAGATAGGGAGCAGTTTTTGTGTGAGGAGTGATTAAAAAGACTGATTCTTTTCCAGAAAGAAAAGTGACAACTAAGGGGAAGGGGAATATGATTGAGGTCTATAAAATCATGACTGGTGTAGACAAATAGATAAGGAAGTGCTATTTACTACTTTTCATAACACAAGAACTAGGGTCAGCAAATGAAATTAATAGTCAGCAGGTTTTAAACAAATAAAAGGAAGTATTTCTTCACACAATGCACAATCTGTGGAACTCCATGCCAGAAGATGCTATGAAAGATTATGACAGTGTTAAAAAAAAAAACCTAGACAAATTTATGGAGGATAGGTCCATCAATGGCTATTACAGGTTGAACCTCTGTAATCCAGGATTCCTTAGTCCGGCAACATCCATTGTCCAGTAGAACCATGGATGTTCCAAGATCAGAAAGTCCCCAGTGGAGGGCTGGAAGTTGGGCTGCCTGGCACACTGCATCTGTGAAGCCAGGCACAACACAACAGAGCTGCCCAGCAGGGCCAGGAGCCTGGCGCACTGCAGTGGGTCTTCCAACGGGACCAGGAGCTCGGCATGCTGCAGCGGGGTTGCCTGGCAGGGCCAGGAGCTTGCCGCTCCATAGTGGGGCTGCCCAGCGGTGCCAGGAGCTCAGCACACAGGGAGCTGGGCTGCCCAGCATAGCAGGGAAAGAGGTGGAGGGACTGGCAGAGCAGCGAGGCTGGTGGCAAGGGGACCAGCAACTGGTCCAGGGGTGGGAGGAGCTAGTATCGGGAGCCAGATCTGATCTCCCCTGGTCCAGCAAAATCCCTCATCTGGGACTGGTCAGGTCCTGAGAATGCTGGATCAGGGAGACCTATACCTGTTCTGTTCATTTCCTCTTTAGGGCATATGGCACTAGCTACTATGGAAAGACAGAATACTGGGCTAGACGGACCTTTGATCTGACCCAGTACGGCTGTTTTTATGACTCTCTGGTATTATAATGCTACCAAGATATTATACTACTACAGCTTTGGTGCTAAATTCTGCTCTTGTGACACCAAGGTAAATCTGGAGTAATTCCGCCAACATCAATTCAATTACTTGACTATATGAGCTCACAAACTACAGGTTGGACCTTTCTGGTCCAGCACCCTCAGGACCTGACTGGTCCTGGACAAGGAAATTTGCTGGATCCCACCCTCACCCCACTGCTGTCTAGCCAGCCGTCACTCCCTAGGCTGGAGTTCTCCAGCTCCCATTGGCCCCACTGCTGCCGGCGTCGGAGCTTCCTGGCTACCACCAGGGTCGGAACTGCACAGCCAGGGCCAGAGGTGCACGTCTGGGGTCGGAGCTCCCTGGCTGCAGCCAGGGCTGGAGGTGCACAGCCAGTCCAGAGCTTCCTGCCTGCCGCCAAGGTCAGACCTGTCCATTCGGGGCCGGAGCTGCGTGGCCAGGGCTGGCCTCCTGCTATTGCCCAGTTGCTGGGGCCAGGTCTCCTCACTGCAGCGACCCCACCACCACCACCACGGGGCTCCCAGGTGAGTACCTGCTCCCACCATCTCCCCACCACGGTACTGCCCCTTGGCTAGACATCCCTATTCCTGGACTCTGTGGTCTAGGACATCTGTGGTCCTGCTGGACCATGGATGTTGCCGGATCAGAAAGTCCCAGTTAAGGGGGGTACAACTTGTAGTGCCAAAACTACAGCATGTACAAACCAAGAAACACCCAATGCACACTTTAAACATTTGCAGATCATAAATTACATAAATAATCTTGATGTTTGATAACATTTACTATTGGAGCTTTACTGTCATGTTATTACCAGAAAACTCTTCAATATACTCATACACAAATATCACCAAACACACAACTACTTTATGATCTGACATAAAGATAAGGTTGAAGCCATTAATAATTATCTTACTCCTACCCTGCACAATTCTACTTGCCTGGCAGAATTTTGTTTCAAAAATGTATGAGTCAAACTATAATTAGCTGTTTCCTTAATATTATCAAGGTTGAGCACAGGAAGAGTTGGGAAATTTCTTGTACATTTCCAAGACAATTTTTGTAAGTCTGGCCTTGAAGCTACCTTTTGGTCAGTCCACAAATTTCTTACTACTTTTATACAGTGAAGCATGCACCCACCAAAAATACGTCGTTATTATGGTTATTATATACTCTATGTTTTGCAATGTACATGCACTGTTCATTATTTAAGTGGAGCACATCTCAAACTGCAGAGAGACGCAGCTGTAGTCAGTGTTGAAGCCCTGGGTAGTAACATCACTGGGGGAAAGAAACAGGCTTTGTTTCAGGATTCACTGCTTTTCCATCCATCAATTTGCAACATCAACAACAGGAGAGCATAAAGAGGTCAAGAAAGGAGCCTGAATGAGCCCTGACTGCACAGCCTTTGCATGGCCGAAGTCTGACTGATACAAGAAGAGTCTGAAACAAACATACCAAAACAAGGATCTGGGGGGGGGGGGG
>JANRFK010001234.1:119921742-119932572 GCA_030068395.1 Apalone spinifera
TGCCCGGATCACCTCTAGAACCCTTTTTAAATATTGGTGTCACGTTGGCTACCTACATTTTCATCTTATTTTCCAAAACCCCCAAAATTAACTGAGTTAAGGACCCGAGCAACGCCAGGTGAATCTTTTAGTTCAAATACAAAATAGAAAGTGTTTTGAAATAAGATTAAAGGTTATTCATTTAAATTAGATTAATAGATTCCAGGGTCACAAGGGACCAGTGGAATAGTCTGGTCTGATTTCCTGTACAGCACAGGGCATAGAACTTCCTCCAATATAAATCCTAGAGCAGATTTTTTAGAAAAACATCCTGTCTTGATTTAAAAATGGTTAGTGATGGAGACTCTACCACAACCCTTAGGCTGTGTCTATACTGGCGCGATCTTGCGCCAGAGCTATGCAAATGGGGCTTAGAGTGGAATATCGCCAAGCCTCATTTGCATAACTAATGAGCCGCCATTTTGCGGAAGAGGCTCTTGCACAAGATGGAGCTGTCTACACTGCTCATTCTTGCTCAAGAAAAACCCTCTTGCGCAAAGCCGTTTTGCTGATTATTTTCAGGCATAACGGCTTTGCGCAAGAGGGTTTTTCTTGTCCAAGAAGGGACAGTGTAGACAGCTCCATCTTGCGCAAGAGCCTCTTCTGCAAAATGGCAGCTCATTAGTTATGCGAATGAGGCTCGGCGATATTCCACGCTAAGCCTCATTTGCATAGTTCTGGCGCAAGATCGCACCAGTATAGACACAGCCTTAGTGAGTTGGTCTAATGGTTAATTAAATTTCACTGTCAAACTTTTATGCCTTTTTTCCAGACTTAATTTGTCTAGCTTCAACTTCCAGCCATGGGACCATGTTATACCTACACTACAGGACAAAGTCAAATTAAGATATGCAAATTCAGCTACCTTAATTGCGTAGCTGAACTCGAAGTAGCTTAATTCAACTTTTGGCTCTGTCCACGCTGCAGGAAGTCAAAGGGAGAACACTCTCCCTTTGACATCCCTTATTCCTCATGAAAGCAGGGTTACCAGCATCAATTGGAGTGCCCTCTCACTTTGAATGAGCTGTCTTAAGTAGACCACTAATTTGAACCCTGGAAGATTGACAGTGGGAGCTTTGATCTTCCTCTGTAGCGTAGACATATCCTTTCTCTGCTAAATCCAAAAGCATTAAATATTTCTTCCCCGGAACGTATTTATACACTAGAACCAAGTCACTCCTTAACCTTTTCTTTGTTAAGATAAATAGATTGAGCTCCTTGAAAATCTAAGGCAGGTTTTCTAATCTTTCACCTTTCTCATATCTCTTCTCGAACCCACTCCAATGTATTAACATCTTTCCTGTATGGTGGGCACCAAATCTCAACACAATCGTTCAGAAGCAATTGCGCCAGTGCCAAATACAGAGGTAAAATAATCTCTCTACTCCTACTCAAGGTTTCCTTGTTTACACATCCAAAAATCGCATTAGCCCTTTTGCCCACAGTTTCGCACTGTCGCTGCTGTGGGGCTCCACTATCAATCTTTTATAATAAAAGGTCCCATTGCTTAT
The DNA here is from genome assembly GCA_030068395.1 of Apalone spinifera. NCBI lineage: Eukaryota > Metazoa > Chordata > Testudines > Trionychidae > Apalone > Apalone spinifera. The sequence goes on from JANRFK010001234.1 coordinate 119,923,293, forward strand.
GAAACTAGTAGCACCACTGAATATTAGATCCAATAGAATTGTTAATCAAATGTGCTCTTCACTATTAATGTCATTTGCTTGCTTTTTATTATTTATCTTGCAGTAGCTCCTCGGAGCCCCAATCATGGATCCAGGGCTGGCGACAGACTTCGCCAGGGCCTTGGGCAATGGTGTGGAGGTGGGGGGGCTCAGCTTCTGGCCCGTAGGGAGGTATGGAGCCTCGGGACATGGGCGTCTGGTATATTAGGTGGGAGAAGGCTTTGCCTTCCCAAACCACCAGGCATAGCCTCACCCATACTCCATCCTCAGAATGCCTGCTGTAGGAGTTCTAGGGGTGGAGTATTGCTGCCCCCAGCACCCGCCCTCCTGCTGCTCTGGGTCTGGAGAGGCTGGGCCGGGCTGTGGGGTGCATTTTCTTCCTTCCCCGGTGCTCTGGGGCTGGAGAGGGAAGGCTGGGTTGGGCTGCACAGCACGGTGCGCTCTCTTCTGGGGCTGGGGAGGCTGGGAACATGCCGCACTCCCTCCACCCTCCTCCCTCTCCAAAGCTGGGGCAAGAGTGGCCCACCTGCCCACCCCTTCCTCTGCCCATGGTTGGGGCCCCGCGTCTCTGTGGGGGGCAAGGAACGGTCAGGGCCTCAGCATAAGGGGCGGGGCTGGAGGTGGCCTGCCTTCACCAGCCATCCATGCTAGGGGCTATCCTCTCCCAAGCAGCCTTTAATGCCACCTGGACTGCGCCGCCTGGGCCTCTGGCCACTGCTGAGGTAGCAGAGGTGGCAGCCCAGGGCTCCGGGCCCTTTTCAATCAATGGGCCCCGAGTCAACAGCCCCTTCCCCCACCCTACCGCCCATTGTTTGCGGCACTGTGTGGATCCGAACTCCATTGTGCGAAGTGCACAGAATGAAATGTTTGCCCCTTCCCCAAGACGTTTAAAATCTACATCCAAGCGTCCGCATTTCTGCCTGAATAACAAACTCAATCTTGTGAATTTTGCATTTGTGGCAAAGGCCCAGGCCAGGAATCAGGAAACCTGAGTCTCTTGGCACGCTATGTGACCCTTGGCAAGTCGTTCTTGCCTCTCTGTGCCTCCGTGTTTTCCATCTGCATGTTAGAAAGAGCAGTGCTTATACAGTATGTCAAGGGCGAGATATTAATATGCTGATGCTGTCGGTTTCTAAACAGGTTCTGGTTCCTATACAGCATTCTGTGCTGATGTAATTCTTGGGTGGCAAACACTGAAGAGAGAAGTTATTCTTTTAAAAGTAATAAACCTCCATAGAAGTGTAAAAAGGTTGCACAGATTCCTTCCTATTGAGGTTCGATTTGGTGGGCAGCTTTTTGTAGAATACATTTTGCATGTTGCATGGGTCTGACCATATCCCTTTAAGACCCCGTGTTGTGCTTGTACAGGTCAAAAACTAACTCAAACTCATCTGTTGGCCAAGTAGTGTGTCGAGACTATGAATCATTAAAGGGCAGCCATGCGTCAGCAAGCGTAACAGGAAGCATCTTGCGCTTGATCTTTATTTATTATAGCAAGAATGGCTCTTCACTACATAGAGTTACTATGATCTAAGCGGCTTTGCTGCTTTACAGCCATCTGATCAATTGCATCCATAAACGCATGTGTTTTCCATTAAAAAGCTTCTTCACATTTGTCAGACTGGAGCAACTGTGAGAATGCCCTTGCCTCTGGCTGCATCAAGATCAATGTGTTAAAGTGGGGTGGGCTGAGAGGATTGTCATTTTTGGTACTATTTTGAGTAGAGTGTCACTTGTCTTTTGGTTCAGAGGGGTAGCCAAGTTAGTCTGTAGCTGAAAAAAACTTAAAAAACAACAAATAATCCTGCAGCACCTTAAAGACTAACAAAACATGTAGATGGAATCATGAGCTTTCATAGGCACAACCCACTTCTGCAGATGAATGGAGTTATTAAAGGTCCAGTTTGTAAATAGGAGATGGGGGGAGAAGGGAAAAAGAGGGGGGAAGGGAAGAAATAGTCAATTAGAGAGTCCATGCTACATGAAGATGATAGAGAAAGTACTAATTGTTCTTAAATACCAATTGTTTGGATTTTTATATGATAAGGATGTGGAATGTAGCGGGCTATCCAGCCAATGTCTTTATTCCTACCTCTATTACAGGAATCAAATTTGTAAATGAAGTTAAGTTCTAAGGCTTCCCTATGGCGTTGGCTTATGGAATTGGCCTGAAACAACACAGTGACTTTGAGATCCATTAATGAGTGGCCGGGCAAGTTAAAATGTTCCTCAAGAAGTTTCCATGTGTTGCCTTTTCGGATATCTCATTTGTGTCTATTAATTCTTTCCCATAGAGACTGCCCAGTTTGGCCAATATCCATGGCAGAGGGGCATTGCTGGCATAGATCACATTAGTGGATGTGCAGTTAAGCAAGCCTCTGATGTGATGGTTTATGTGGTTACGTCCTGCGATGATATCACTTGCATAGATGTGTGGACAGTGTTAGCCTGGGCTAGATTGCAGGAGTGTGGTTCCTGGCTGAGTATGATGGAGGTAGGCTATGTGGTTACTGGAAAGAATTTGTTTAAGGTTAGGGGTTTGTCTGTAGGAGAGGATTGACCTGTCCCCCAAGGCCAGTGAGAGTTAGGGGTCATTTTCCAAGATCGGTTGTAGATTGTTGATAATGAAATGGAGGGGTTTAAGTTGTGGGCTGTAGGTGATGACAAGTGGTGTCCGGTTTTCTTTTCTGGGCCTATCTTGAAGTAGCTGATGCCTGGGTACTCGTCTGGCTCTGGCAATCTGTTTTTTCACTTCTCTGGGGGCGTATTTCAGTTTTAGGAATGCTCTATATCAGGGCTACTTAACTTTGGAAGCCCCGGGGGCCACAATGATACTTACAGCACATGCCGAGGGCCACAACTTAAGTGAGGTTGCATATACATGCAACTATATATGCAAATAGCTTCTTTCACGCTGACGGGTATGAATACAAAGATTAAGGCAAGACTACACAATACGCAGGCCCCATTTAAGTCAGTTCTGCTGATATTAATAAAATGCAATATTTATGCAATTTCCACTCATATGAAAGCACTCTTAATGAGCAATGACAGTCCTGGAATTTAACTACTAAAATGCATATAACAGAAGATCATTATATTGATTCGCTGTTGTGGAGCATGTTCCCAGTGGAGGCCATGTTCAAAGGATCCCCTTGATGGGTCACGTTTTGAGCCCCACATAAACTCAAACTGCACAAACAAATGGGCCATGGGCCGTGTGTTGAGTAGCCCTGCTCTATATAGATCCTGTAGGTGTTCATCTCTGTAGGACTGGAGCAAATCCAGCTGTCTCTTAGGGCTTATCTGTAACCAATTGATTGAGAAACATGTCTTGGATGGAAGCTCGAGGACCATTACACTTACCTTCAAGCTTCAGCTCCTGCCCTAACAAAGAATTTCCATTCGTTATTAGCCGCATAAGGCTGATGTCACATCGTCGAGTAGTTCGACTCTCAATCCGGTAGAGAGCGGTGGTGCAAAGTGTAGCCAATTCCTTAAGATACTTAGTACAAATGTTCCTTGTTCACCCTTTTAATATTAGTTGCCCTTTTAATTGTATTGAGTGGTCTCTTAATCTTGCTATGTGATGGGGACTTCAGGAACAGCTAGTTTGTCTTTCCTGTACCATTGGGTATTCCTGTTTAGTAGAATCAAATCTGCAAGAAACGAATCACTTCTTGGAGCGGTACGGGGGCCACAACGGTCTATAGGAGCTAAGGCACTCAGCTGATCTCTTGAGGGGCTGGGCAGTCCCATGATCTGCTACAGAACAGCTTTGTCTTTAAAAACCTCTTACACAAGACACGCCCCCCTCCCGCCCCACCACACACACCACCTGTAATCATTTGGTTGCTGTTCTCCGCACCTGTTTTGGTTCTGCTCTGGTCCTATTGAGATGCAGATGCTGTCAGTCACTGCAATTTTCCAGGATAAGGTCCCCCCATGGTGGAGATCCAATTACTCATGTATACAGAAGTCACCCATCGGTCTGAAAATCATTTTCCAGTGTCCACTGTAGTTACTGGAGGGGCTCTCTTGTCAGAGTTGGCTGACGCCTGCCTCCAGACAGTCTAGATCCCATTCAGCTCTTCATGCTCATGCAACACTAAGCCAGATGTCAGGCCTGAGCTACAGCTGTATTTCTGTATCGGGGGGCACACACTCGGACATTCTGTTGCCTTGGCAACCATTCTTGACATCATTGTCCTTTCCACGTGTAACCCCAAATAAAAAGCCCAGTCACCGAGGACTAAATTATGCTCTGCTGGATTTTCAGTGACAGGAAGCATTGAGCTTTTGAAGGCTTTGTTCCTCCTCTTGAGTAGCTGGGTAGATGTCTCCAAGCATGATACTAGGGAAACAGTTGTGGGCAGCTCTGTAATCCCACCTAGATCTCACATCCTTTCTGGAACATTATGTCAGTGCTAGCAAATACCCCCCACACAGCCTAATCACATCTGTCTTCTGTGCCCGACTGGATGAGAAGGAAGGAGGTTTGCCAACTTTGACTGGAGCTATTCCAGGAGATTTCTGAGCTCCTTCTGGCATCCCAGGGGCAGGTGTCTTTGGGCTCGCACTGTCGGGTGTGATCCCAGTCATAAATATCTTTTAAAGGTGTCTGTGTCCAAGTTGTTTTGCCACATTTAGAACCTATTCCCAGCCCAGAGGTTCTAAACAGGGATGAAAACTCAAAACTTTGGAGGTTCAGGGGAGGAAGGGATCATGATCTAATAGAATTCAAGAGCCTAGGGAAAAGAGAACATAAAAACGGAAAGAAAAAAAAAAGGACACTGGACTTCAGTCAGATGACAACTCTTTGGAGGGTAGAGCTAACATTCAGGAGAATCTTGATAAATTGGGAGAACAGAGCTATAGACCACAAAATAAAATTAGACAGAGACAAATGTAAGGTGCTTCACGTGGGGAGCAGGCCTGCTGAAAAGGATCTGGAAGTTGTGGTGGATCACAACCTCAAGATGAGTCAGCAATGAGCTGCTGTTGCAAAAAAAATTTTAAAAAAGCAAATGCAATGTTAGGCTGCATTACAAGAGGTATAACGCACACATCATGAGGATGTGATAGCACTGCTCAGCTCAGCGCTTATTAGGCCTCAGCTTTGGTCATGGCTATAGAAAGGTTATAGAACAACTGGAGAGGGTCCAAAGGCGAGTGACAAAGACAATCAAAGGGATGGAATACAAGCCATGTGAGCAAAGGCTGAAGAAAATGGGTCTGTTTTGTTTGGAAAAGAGGCGATTAAAGCAGACTTTAAGAGGTCTTCAAATACTTGAAAGGCTGCCATAAAAATGATGGAGAAAAATTGTTCTCTCTTGCCACAGGCAGGACAAGAGACAGTGGGTTCCAACTACTGCATAGTTGGAAGAGGAGGGCGATTACTGTGACCCCCAGTTGTGCTGGGACACTCATTTGCCGGCAGGGGAGTAGCCAGAATCTCCTGCCTTCTCTCTCCCCTGCAAGAGGGGTGGTACAGAGCACAGCTTAGCTCACACAGGGCAGGCAGCTGTTAAATGCTATGGGCATCTCATGGTTGAGTGCAAGGAGACAGAATCCCCTCCTCCCAGAGATGGGCTGGGACAAGGTGTCCTCTAGCATCCGGTCATCCCACAGAGACAAATAAAAAGAGGAGCCTTACTTTAAAAATAGCCTCATGGAAGCCCGCCTGGAAAAGCCAGACTCACCAGGGGAGCAAGAAAGGGAGCAGAAGCCTGGATCATGTAGTCAAGAGCAGCAGGATAGGCAGGGCTGATGTGAGGTCACATCCCAGAGCGAGGATGGAGATCATGACACAGTGGTCTCCCACAACTCTGACCCATGCCCCGGTATTGCTACATAAGGCAAACACAGCTCCCCCGGAGATAACCTTCTCGAATTAATGAACACAAATCAGATATCCGAAAAGGGAACACACAGAAACCTGTTGGGGAACAGTGATAGAGATGCAGCCGTGTTAGTCTGGTCTAGCTGAAACAAAAGACAGAACTATGTAGCACTTTAAAGACTAAAGATTGGTTTATTAGGTGATGAGCTTTCATGGGCCAGACCCACTTCCTCACTCATCAATGGATCTCCAAATCACCGTACTAATTCCACAACCAAATACACAGGGAACCGTTTGGTTCCTATAACAGAGGTAGGAATAAAGACATTGGCTGGATGGCCCGCTACATTCCACATCCTAATGACATAAAAACCAAATAATGGGTACTTAAGAACAATTTGCAACTTCTCTATCAACATCATGGAGCATGGAGACTCTAATTGACTATTTCTCCCCCTCCCTTCAGCTCCATCTTTTTTCCCCCCTTCTCTCCTCCCATTCCGTATTTATTTTGAAATTGGACTTTTGCTAACTCCAGTCATCTGAAGAAGTGGGTTGCACCCATCAAAGCTCATGATACCATCTACATGTTTTATTAAGCTTTAAGGTGCTATTTGTTATTTAAGTCCTTGTCTTCTTGAGTTAGAGAGTCCAGCTGAGCTATTTAGTCCCCTTCTAATAAGAAAGAAAAAGGAAGTACAGATGCCTCCTCTGTACCAGATTAAGTAGGGGTGCAAATAAGTTTCGAAAGAGACTATGCAAATGAGAGCACAAGAAATGCTAATGAGCACTTCATTTGCATTTCCTCTTCCGCAAAAATGATGCAGTGTAGACGTAGCCAGAGGGGTAGCTGTGTTAGTCTGTATCTGCAAAAACAATGCGGAGTCCTGTGCCTCCTTGGGGCATGTCTACACTAAGAAATTATTTCAAAATAAGTTATTTTAAAATAATAACTCCCAAAATAACTATTTTGAAATAAGCTTATTCCCTAAGGAAAGCAGGAGTTATTATTTCATAATAACCAGTCCCTTATTTCAAAATAATGGGCTTGATGGTGTGGACTCTTTGCTTATTATTTTGAACTAAAGGGAGTTATTTCAAAATAACTCCCCAGTGCAGACCAGGACTCAGAGATTAACAGATTTCTTAGGGGATAAACTTTCATGGGTAAAACCCACTTCATCAGATGGAATGGGATTTCACCTGTTTGCCTGAATCGCCAATGTAAATGGAGCAAGGGGAGGCCAGAGACAATGGAAGTACATTTACATCTTCAGTAATCAAAATCATTAAGCCAACTGAAAAAGCAAATTGAGTAGAGGGTGAGGAAGACAGCATGGTGTTTTCAACCCAGAAGGGGAAAGGAACTTCATCTGGATTTGTATTTTTGTAAAACATTTCAGAAAGGAGAGATACTGGTGTGCAGAAAGTGAATAAGGGAAAGCTATTTCCTTGTTCCCATAACATAAGAACTAGTGGTCACCAAATGAAATAAGTAGCAAGTTTAAAACAAACAAAAGGAAGTATTTCTTCACACAACTTACAGACAACTTGTGAAACTCCTTGCCAAAGGATGTTGTGAAGTCCAGGACTTTAACAGGGTTCAAAAAAGAGCTAGATAAATTCATGGAGGACAGGTCCATCAATGTCTATTAGCCAGGATGGATAGGAATGTTGTCTCTAAACTCTGTCAGAGGCTGGAAATGGATGACATCACTTGATGATTCCCTGTTCCATTCATTCCCTCTGGGGCATTGTCCACTGTCAGAAGACAGGATATTGGGCTAGATGGACCTTTGGTCTGACCCAGTATGGCCGTTCTTATGTTCTTAAAACCTTAGGGTGAGTCTACACTGCACTGTAACTCGAAATAAGATACGCAATTTGAATAGCTCATATTGTGTATCTTATTTCGATGCTATTTCGAAATAGCTTATTTTGTCATTTGGCGCTGACTATACAGCACTAAATTTTGAAATAAAGTGCTATTCTGAAACATCCCTTACTCCTCATAGAATGAGGTTTACAGGGACATTGGAACAGTGAGCCCAAAATAATGGGCTTGGTGTTAAGACACAGGATAGCTATTTCGGGATACTCTGGTATCCCAAAATAGCGCTGCAGAGTAGATGCACCCTTAGTTACCCACCAGTTAGGGAACACGGGGGTGGCATGCTTTGATTCCATGAACATTGGATCCTCTATCCTGGAGGGCTGGAGATGCTGATCACTTGGGGAAAGAAAGAAAACTACCTCCTAGGCAAAGATTGTAACTTGCTACAATGAGTTTCAGCCTCTAGAAAGTATGTTTTGTTTGGAATCATATACCAGACTCTCTTTCTCTTGCTTAGTACCACTTAAATCTCGGTTCTTTGTTAACAATTTATTCTTCATTGTTCTATAAACAATCTCAGTGCTGTTATATTGAAGCATAAGTGAGTTTTCAGCTAACTTAACAGGCTGATAAGTACACTCTCTTTAGAGGGAGCAAACAATTTCCAAGAGTGTCTAGTAACAGCAGCTAAATGCTGCAGGGAGATGTTTCAGGGAGCTGGAGTTCACTGATTGTTACGTGCAAAGCCAGGTTTAGAGCAGCACAGTTTCAAGGAGTTTGCTGGTGAAGCAGCCAGGCTGGAGTGACAGGGAGCTGACAATCAAGTTAATCTCCGCTAAAGCTGGCTCTTGCTAAGGCAAAGGGGTAGCACAGTGGCCTACAAATCTGGGCTGCCCTGAGGGAAGCGTCACACTAGATTCATAACTGCTGTGGGAGGCAGTGACCTGAAAAGGAAGAGGAGTTTGGAGCCTTTACGCAGAAAGTTCCTTGATGGGAACTGCAGCCACCCTGCTGAGGGTGTTGGTTTGGAAAGGCCAACTTAGAATTCAGGTTGTAACAAGCTCTCTGCATGGATAGTGTTTTCAGGCCCGTACGCAGAAATTTCAGGGGGTGCTCTTTTTGTAAATGTGGACCGCAATTTTTTAAAATATAAAGGCGTTCAAAATAGACATGCAATGGGAATGCATAAGAGAGGTTAATGAAAAATTTGAGTGGAAACAATGATTGGTAAAATGATTTTGTTATAACATACTAAAAATGTGTACAGTAATAAAGGTTTTATAGAAATTACCTTCTGGGGTTTTGCTGTAATATTGTTAGTGAAAAACAATATTCCAAAAGTCCCTGGCCACCCGGGAGGACTGGGACAGAATTAGCCCCCGTCTGGCTGGGCCGCAGCTGTGGCAGCCTGGCCCGAGCTGTGATAGGGACAGGTGGTTGCCCAGCTCCTACCACGATGGCCCAGCCCTGCCCCAATCTCGCTCTTGTGGGAGAGCGAAGGAAATCAGCCCGTCTTCCCCACAGCCCGCCAGAATTGGCCCCATGGAGGGCCACGGGGGGGGGGG
>JANRFK010001234.1:119948419-119971428 GCA_030068395.1 Apalone spinifera
CCCCCCCCCCCCCCCCCGCACAAGAGGACACTGAACAACTGGCTGAGAACTGCTGGCCTCGGCCAAAGCTTTCAAACCTGGGTGACACCGAAATCCATACAGAGCTACCAGACTAAATGGCCCAATTTTCAGAGAGGTCTAGCACGTGCCCAGAGGGACTGACAGCCTTACCGGGGCTGGGCAAGACATGGGGGGGCCTGCTCTGCACCCCAGAAGGGGTAGGGCCTCAGGAAGAAGAGGGGGCTGGGGCTAAGCAGCGCTCAGTGTTGCCCAAACCATGAGGCGCACCCCCCACCCTAGCTCTCAGTGTGGCCTGGAGTACATCACCGTGCTCCAGCTGCGATTTAAAGGTTCCTAGGTTCCAGACATTGCTGCAATTGGAAGCGCCGGGCCCTTCTGAAATGCCGACACCGGGGCAGAGTTGCCCCTCATCCCCGTCGGCAGCCCTGCACGTGCCATTCGTATTGGTTTCAAAGGGAGCAGCTGATGCTGCGCTCTACTAAAAAACCAGGGAATTTGTTCAGCATCTTACCTTCAGATAACTTCAGTTTGAAATGTCGCGCTGCCGCCAGTGCCTGGTGATGCAGGATTGTACGGAACTAACGTCGGGTCCAGTTTGCAGTGACCCAAATGATGATGTTTCCTCCCCTTCCCTTAGCAGACTCTTCCACGCTGTCGTCGCATCCGCGGTTGAGATGTTATTCCCGATGTTCCACCTGAGTTGACTTTGCTCATCAGTTTCATTTAGTCCCACTTGCTTGGCTCCGCTTGGATTGCTCTGCCCAGGGTTCTGCAGGGGCACTCGCGTTCTTCACGTTCCTTCACACTGTGCTGAGGAGGGAGAACCTGGGAGCGGAAGCGACTTGGCTGTTCTTGTGGCCCGAGGAGAGAGAAAAGCAACCAGGGAACCACCCAGAAGAAACAGGGAAAAGAGTTAGAACTGTAGAATTCTCTCGGGTTTAAAAGGGAGACGGGGCCAAACCAAACCCCTGTGTTCTGGGGAAGTTCAGACTGCGATGTAGCCAAGAGATTAACGTGCCAGTGACAGAGGTGAAAGTAAGTAGGTGAGGCCCTAGTGCGCCACTGCGGCATGAGCCACCAGGGGTGCTCGGCTGCAGGAGGAGGCAGGGCGCCCTCCCAACCAGGTTCCTGGGGCTCTCCTGCAGGCTGCCACGCTACGCAGCAGGCAGGTGAAAAGGGTTGTCTGGGGGCACACCCCACACCAGTCCGGTACTGCTCCAGTCCCGAGCGCTCCCCACAAGGTGCCCCTTAAGGAAAGTACGAGGGAGGGGGGACAGAGAGAGAAGCCCCCTCCCCGTTCCTACCAGCACTGCTTGTTAATTGCTGGTCCCCTTCCCTCACTGTCAGAGAGCAAGAGTGCAGCACACCACAGCCCTCTCGCACCTGGCTGGTGTGGGGAGGGGCCAGAGGAGTGAGCAACTTGTGTTGAAACAAAAGAGAGGACTATGCAGCACTTTAAAGACTAACAAGATGGTTTATTAGGTGATGAGCTTTCATGGACCAGACCCACTTCCTCAGATCAAATTCTGGAAGAGAATTGGCATTGTGAGCATCCCTCTAGCTCCCTGACAGTGACCGAAGGGGAACAGCAAGCAACAAGCAGCGTTGGTAAGAATTTGGCAAGAGCTGCAGACCCCTCTGCTCTCCCTAAAGAGGACCCTTGCCCCTCCCTGCACTCCCCCAAACACCCTAACCCTCTGCTCTGAACCCCACTACACCCACCCACCAAATCCCCGCCCTGAGCCTTCTGCACTCCACCTCACACTAAAATTTCTTACAGATACTGTCATACTGCAACATCCCCCAATCCCCTGCCCTGAGCCCCCACTTTCCCAATAGGGCAATACAAAAGTACTGTTAAGAAATTTAAGTTACCTTCACCCCTGGCCAACGAGCATAGTGTGGCAGTGAAACAAGGTATGTAAGACTGAAATCCAGGCAGACGTGGCTAGTGGAATTCAATTCAAAAGCACTGTGTGCAAAATCTTTCAAGCGGTCTAAACCAGAGATGAACACCTGGACTTAAGAGACCAAGGTCAGGCCTAGTTCTTAGTTATCTGAGGTCATGATTCGGGGAGGCATTAACAGGAGTGTTGTGAGCAAGACACGAGAAGTCATTCTTCCACTCTACTCTGCGCTGATTAGGCCTCAATTGGAGTATTGTGTCCAGTTCTGGGCACCACATTTCAAGAAAGATGTGGAGAAATTGGAGAGGGTCCAGAGAAGAGCAACGAGAATGATTAAAGTTCTAGAGAACATGACCTATGCAGGAAGACTGAAGGAATTGGGCTTGTTTAGTATGGAAAGAGACTGAGGGTGGACATGATGCCAGTTTCATGTATCTAAAAGGGTGTTATAAGGAGGAGGGAGAAATATTGTTCTCATTGACCTCTAAGGATAGGACAAGAAGCAATGGCCTTAAATTGCAGCAAGGGAGGTTTAGATTAGACATTAGGAAAAACTTTCTGTCAGGGTGGAGAAACACTGGAATAAATTGCCTAGGAAGGGTTGTTGAATCTCCGTCACTGGAGATATTTAAGATCAGGTTAGATAGACATGCATCAGCAATGGTCTAAATCAGGGGCGGGGAACCTTTTTTGGGTCGGGGCCCCTGACCCACAGAAAAATCAGTCGGGGGCCGCACACACGAGAAGCAAAGTGAGAAGCCCCCGACCGAGAAGGAGAAAGACACTCTCCACGTTCCCCTTGCACACGAGAACCGAGAGGGGTCCAGGCTTGTAGATTTTGTGTACTCCAGCCCTGTGGGTGGCTGGCAGGGAGGCTGGAGTGCCAACATGGGTTCCCCCAATGTGGAGCCTCGGGGCCCAGATCCAGGCAAGCCGGGGGCCGCATCTGGCCCCCTGGCCTGAGGTTCCCCACCCCTGGTCTAAATGGTACTTGGTCCTGAAAGCAGGGGACTGGTCTTGATGACCTCTTGAGGTCCCTTCCAGTTCTATAGTCTGTGATTCTATGAAACTAACAGCAGTAAGAACATTTAAAAAAAAAAAAAAACAGAGAGGCAAAACTCCCTCTAACTTCATTTGGAGTTAGATTGGGCCTATGTGGTTTGTGTCAGTGTGTCCCTTTAACGGAACTCTTATCTTCAGTCTCTGTGGCCATCCCTCCCCCCCCCCCCCCCCCGCCTTTTATTTCTACCTACATTAATTTTAGGGGGGGAATCTCCCACCAGTTGCCCTGCCTTTGGGTGCTACTCCATCTGCATTAGTGACACATAAAACATGGGCCGTTTTACTGCTATGTAGAAGGCCTGGTGGAACAGAATGGCCCATGTGAGGTTGAGCTAACTAGTTCTGCAAACATGACACTCTCTTTCAAAATAAGCAGCTTCACACGGGCTGCAAGGAAAGGAACCATAATCATTCTTTTCCGAGGTAGCCACTACAAACAAATGCCAACAGGAGAGCAGCTGCCGACAGGAGAACCAGAGTTACAAATTGCCCAAGAAAATGCAAAGAATTTCCTGGCAGGACCGACCCTCCTGGCATGATTCAAGTGTATAAGTGTGAAATTGAAATCCCTGCATTGTTAGCTAAAATGGGATTTAAAAGCCCAACATCCAAGCAAGCTGTGGCTTCTCACACCACCTAATAGACACCATAATAAATAGGGTAGCAACATGGTGCCACCTGGCAAAGGCAGCAGATCGAACAGGGAAGCCAGCACAGAGCTGGGATGGTTTCTCTCCAGGGATTTCCTAATGATGAAACTGAGCTACCAGTCCACCACTGTGCAGTGTCATCATGGTGTGAGAGATTAAATGGTGATCCCAGTCAGAAGAAAATGTTCTTACTATCGTAATGAGTCAGCTTTTAAAGGGACAGAACTTTGATAGATGTCACAAGCTTTGGACACTTCCAATGCTAATAGTCTGCATTTCTGTAAATCACACTGTTGATCTGAGGACGTGGAAGGGTTGAATTCCCAAAAAACTCCAAAACCAGACTACAAAGAGAAACAGCAGCACCACAATTTGCTTGCAAATGTAGCAATCAAATTAGGACTGAATAAGAATATATAGAATGGTTCTCTCACTACAAAGTCAATTTCCCCTCTTTTGCTATTCACACCTCCCCATCAGCTGTTGGGAATGAGCCAAATCCTCCCTGACTGAATTGGCCTCCCTAACACTCATTTTACACTTGAGAAGTAATTCCCTTCTTTTGACATGCTAGTACATTAGGACTAGAAGCAATGGGCTTAAATTGCAGCAAGGGAGATTTAGGTTGGACATTAGGAAAAACTTCTTAACTGTCAGGGTAGTGAAACACTGGAATAAATTGCCTAGGGAGGCTGTGGAATCTCCATCCCTGCAAATATTTAAAAGCAGGTTAGATAGACTTTTCTCTCCTGGATTAGGGGTATGAACATAGCTGGCTGTATTCTAGACTCTCCTCCATCAGAGGAGCTCATTGGTAATAGTAAAACATTAAGCCCTACAGCAGCCCGGTGAGGTATGGGAGTAATAATGTTCCCATTTTAGAGATGGGGAAACTGAGACATGGCTGTGTGACTTGCCAAAGTCACCTAATGAGAAATCACCAGCCTGCAGACGCTGGTGTCCAGTCCTGTGAGCACAAAACCATTCTTGCTCCCTTATGGATGAAGACATTGTACAATATGGAGGTATCAGAAGTGGTGAATGGTTTCTGATCTGATGCTTCAGAACTGCATCCCATTTCATCCCAGACGAATTCAGAAAAATGGCTGCTATGCTAGCTTGTTTCTCATCATTTTAAGTAGAAAGGCTAAACACGTCTGGGCTCTGAGACTATGTCTCTAACTCATTCTGAGTTCATAACTCTAAACTGCTCTGAAACAGAGTGAAAGTGAAGACATCCTGGTGTTCTCTGGTTAGTTTCTTTTTGAGGCTTCCATTATAATTTTGGCTCAGTTTACAAGGGAATGTCTAGACTATGTTCTATTTTCGAAAGAGGATATGCAAATTCCGATCTCACTTTAGAAAGAAGGAGTCGTCTGGACACACTTTTTTTTTGAAAAAACCTCCTTTTTCGAAAAAAAACGCTCTTCCTTTAAAAATGAGGTATACGTGGATTTTTCAAAAAAAGGGTTTTTTCCCTGAAAAAACTATGTACAAACTACTTTCACTTTCAAAAGATCCTCTTTCAAAAAAGTGAGATCTGAAGAAGATATGCAAATTCCCATGGAATTTGCATATCCTCTTTCAGAAAAAAAAAACCCACCAAAACTTAGACATTCCCTTGTAAACTGAGCCAAAATTATAATGGAAGCCGCAAAAAGAAACTAACCAGAGAACACCAGGATGTTTTCACTTTCACTCTATTTCAGTTCAGTTCAGAATTATGAAAAAACAAGATGAGCTTGATTATTCTTGTTCTAGAAAATGCTGGCTCTGACAGCTTTAATTTCCTGCCCACCTAGAACCAGCAGGCCGGCTATTTGCACCATTGGCTCAGGCCGATGAGCTGGGAGCTAAGAAAGCGTTCAGAAGACTCGAATGAGTAACTGGCACTGTGTTTGGTCTGAATAGCAAAGAACTTGTGTGGGCTTTCCTTTCAGGGGCAGATGAAAAAAGGTTTTGTGGTGGTTTTTGTTCTGATCTCTGGGTTCATTTGTGCCTATTTTTAAAATTTACACTTTAGTTACCAGAGGCTTGAAGAGAACCTCCGCAGAGACCTCCCTAGATATTTCCCCATTCACTCTCTCTACCCTCAGAGATCCAAGGCCCTTCTAATCAAGGTTAGCCATATGCCAGGACCACCAACCCTCCCTCCCCCCAACTCCAGCTCATCATCTAGGTTATCTGATATAATTGATCCTAGATAAGATACCAAAACTTGTGCACAACTTTTAGGGTGGCGCTAGCTATTAAAACATCAGGAGCAGTCAACATACTTTGTGCCAAAATCATCGTGTTCTTTAGATCAGTGGTTTTCAAAGTGTGGTCTGTGGACCACTGGTGGTCCATGACCATTATGCAGGTGGACTGTGGGCTCCTCCATCCCCATGCAGTGGGGAGCCCCATCCCTGCAGCCTCACACATTCCCTGAAATATTGCAGACTAGCAGATGTGGTGTTCAAAAGTTATTGTGTTACTAACAAAGAAAAAAATACCATCTAGTTGCATGTAGGGCTTCACTTTGTCCAACCAAAGAAAAAAGAAAGTTACAGTTTAAGACATGGAAACCGCCAGTAACTATTCAGCTAATTCTTTGTGTAGAGCCCTGCAGGGATATACAATTTTCATCCGCCTCCATAGCCACCATGAGCTGCAAATATCCACATCCATAGTCACGGATGTAGATATCCCCGGATATAAAGTGGATATTCGCAAATTTGCAGGGCTCTCTCTACAAAATTTGTATTTGCCTCTCCATCTATATCTGCCAAAATGAATCACGGACAGATGTGGCTATCCAGTGGGATTTGCCGGACTCTGTCTATGGGCACAGTATCTGAGCAACTAAATATTAATGGATCAATCTGCACATCATCTACTTGGGAGATGGGGAAGTGCTGCTATTCTCATTTTACAGAACTAAAGCACAAAGCAAGGAATGGAGTTGCCCAACTTCACACAAGGAGATTTATAACAGAATTAGGGAACTCACCTCAGGTCTCCAGCACCACACCCCAGTGACTTAATGATAAAACCTTCCTTCCATCACTAAAAAAGGACAGTATGTTTTGATATATTTATAACTTTTCATTATTTTTTCCAAATGTAACAAAATACTAGATTCATCATAATATGCGAAGTAAATAAAGAGGGTTAAGATATAGACCGAGGAGGGTGAGTGATATATTTCCAGGGTCTATTTTAACCACAGGCCTCTAAAAAACTTAACCATATTGCTTTGAATTTTGGGGGCATTCTTTTCTGTGGAGTGCCAGTTGTTTGTTAGCTGAGAGGCCAGCCATATCATTGATCCAGGGATCCACATATGGTGGGGATTAATGTCTCCGTTTTTGCAGGATTAATTTTTTAGCAACCAAAGCTGCACATTGGCACCATGCCATCTTGTTACCAGATAATCTCCAGGTATCGGGAATAGATATAAGAATGAAACTTAAAGAGAAGGGCTCCCACTTAGCATCCCATATCAAATTGATCCGTTGACCCACCTTGTACCAGAAATCCTTGTACCCAAAACACATGAGCAAACGGAGCATCAAGAGGGATACATTCCCAATAACCATCAGTATTTATGAGGGCCATTATAAATGGGGACCAGCATATCAGGAAAAAGAGGACCGGATCTTAAAGTAAAATTAAAGCAATAGGAGATAGTTTTGCTGAGAAACAGAAGAAATTAAAAGCACTATGATTCATTAGCTTTCAAATCAGAGGGGCATTTTTAGTGTTGGTTTAAAAAAAAAACCAACAACAACAACAAGAGAAGCTTTTGCAACCCTCTCACTGAATATACTACGTGAAACTCACTTCATTTCATTCTAGCAAATCCTACAAATTAAAATGACTGTTTTAGTTGCCTGCAATCACCCCAAAGGATTTATATCCCTTGCAATGGATTTTAAACATTGATTCTCTGACCCCTTTCTAGCTGAAACAGAGAAACTAATTAGCCTACTACAGTGGAAATGTAATAAGATTTTACTCTGGGTGTGGGAGTGGGCGATTTGTGATCTAGAGAAAAGGCCCACTTGTTATACGCAGAGCTGTCCGTACCCACACTCAGAATATGCAGTTGTATAGGGCAGTGCTTCTCAGCCAGTGGTACAACTAGCCTCAGGGGTACTTGAGAGAAGTCTGGGGGTACATCAACACAACTGGAATGTGGAGAAAACTGAATTTTTGTTTTAAGTTTTACAGTGTTTTATTATTTTTGTACATTTTACACTCAAAAATTTCATCACCCGCCCTGCTACGATTAAGTTGTTTAAACAAATGTGTTGAAATGGTAGAGAAAAAAATTGGGTGTCTGAAAACTGTAGGTACTGGAGGTACTTTTTTTGGGGGGGGGAGGAAGGGGTACTTTTTTTTAATAAAGGTTGAGAAACACTGGCTTAGGGCACCCAAAATTTGGGGCACCATTGAGCCTCAATATCTCCTCCTGGCCCTGTTCTGTGGCTCTGCTTCCTCCAGAGAGAATCTAGTTAACTTAAAAAGTGAAAAGGCCTGCCAGAGCTATTAGCAGCTCTGAACCTGTGAAAGAGCCATTCCAGTGGTTAATGAAGTCATTTAACAGGCATCTGCCAACCCCAGGTATGTACTATCAGTTTCTGAATGTACTCTGTTAGCTTACAGGCACTTCATTTAAAATTTGTTTTTAAACAATTTTATTAGTATGTTGCTAAAAATTATAAAATCACCCTCCCCCTCCTTCCCCCGCCTCCTCTTCTGCTGGCTGCCGTCAGGCATAGGGGCACTAGTTTAATTGTAATATGCGAGGCCCCATAAATCCTGAGGATGGCCCTGGTTCCCTGTGGTGGAGGAAGCGGGCATGACAACCACCCCTGGAGAGAGGGAAAAAGTCATCGGTGCAAAGGAAAAAAAGGGGGCAACTGTTAAAGATGGAGCTGAAGGATGTGGGCCTGGGCTGGGAAGCTCATGGTCACAGACTAGGTAGACATCCCCTAAGAGGAGCAGGGCCACTGCAACTGTGCCTGGCCAGCGGAGCCCCAACTGGGCGAAAAGAGAAAGCAACTGGCCCTGAGAGGAGGGGAAGGCCGGTGAAAGAGCCACACCCATTCACTGTGGCACTTCGTCACCCCTTAGTGGTAGCTGCAGCTCAGTCCGCGCTAGAAGGAAATGGATGAGCTTTCTCCAGCCTTGCATAACAGAAGGGTCTTTTAACTCAGGTAGTGGAGGGAGACTCATCCAGTATTTAGATACAGGGGTCCCAGTTTTAGTCCCTGCTGCTAGTGTCCCACCTGGACGTTAGCAAAAGCCCCTTGGTGTCGTGTATGCAGGAGCAATTACAAGGAGACATGCACTCTGTTTATCATTTCAGGCCCAAAACAGATTATTCCAGCTGCACCACTCCTGGGGAAACCATCTGTAACTTGGTGAACAGGAAATCCGAGAGACACTTTCCACTGATTTCACAGAGAGTTGGATCAGACTCTGCCTTTGCTCAATTGACGGGTGGGACCATTTCATCTTTAAAAAGCTAATGTTGCTGGTTTATCCTGTGACCTGAGATGCAAACTGGGTTTTCTCTGCCACTTACAACGAGCTCACTGGGGCATATAAATACTCCACTCTAGGGTTTCACTGTTTTGCTGATGCACAAGGCAGATAGAAGCCAGCTTGCTTTTCCAAAACTGTGTTGTCTTTGCCATGTAGAAGAACAGTCAAACCTTGTTTGGCTCTGTCCTGTCAGGAGATCTGAATCAGAGAGACTCTGGGTGGGAGCAGGGAGTTCAGGAGGAAGGTGCATTTTACATAGGGAATGTCAATACTTTAAACCTAGCTAGGTCTGGCACAAGCCTGCCAGGAAACCCGGAATAACCATCTGTGGGGCTAGCCTGCACAGAGCCCCATAATGCTGCAGCTTGGCAGCTCCAGGATGTGTGCTCGCTAAATTAGAACTAGCTGTGATATGTCTACACAAGCTGCAGTCCACAGCCTATTCCTTTTTCTGACCGCAGCCACACTTGAGGTGTGCAATGATCGTCACGGTCATCAGTGAATATTGCGCCACCTATGTACGGGATGGGGCTCTTGCCTTCAGAACCTGATCCAGGTCACGTGGCTTGGGCTGGCAATAGAAGTACAGTCTCTCCCCCATGCTCCTGTATGTGTGTCACACACTGGTTACATAAGGGAGGCCAGTGATCAGGTTTAATAGACTTGACAGGATCTCTTACAGCGCTTTGGCAACTCGCTGCTAACAAGCTCACGGAGGAGTTGGAACAGGAAGGGTTCTGAGTAAGACTTGGTGTGGCAGCTTGTCCTCTCCCATCCATTCAGAGGGCAGCATTCTGAAGCTGTCCTAGAAGTCACCGGCAGACTCAATCATCTCTCTTTCCCCACTGTCCCAGACTTCATCATCCCTTAGTCCAGGCCAGTGTGTATCGCCTGAATTTAGCAGCAAATGGATGTCTAACATAGTGAATGCCAGTGAAAATGAGGGAGGATCTGAGATTAAAATAGGGAAAGAACAAATGAAATTACTTAGACAAGTTAAGTGTCTTCGGGCCACCAGGACCGGATGAAATACATCCTCAAATACTCAAGAAGATGTCCGAGGAGGTATCTGAGCCATTAGCAATTACCTTTAAAAAGTCATGGAAGATGGGAGAGATTCCATAGCACTGGAAGAGGGACAATGTAGTGCCAATCTATAAAAAGAGGAATAAGGATAAATAGGGGGATTACAGACCAGTCATCTTAACTTCAGTACCCAGAAAGATAATGGAGCAAATAATCAACCAACCAATTTGCAAACACCTAGAAGATAATAAGCTGATAAGTAATAGTCAGCATGGCTGGGTCAAGAATAAAGCATGTCAAGCCAACCTGGTGGCATACCAAGCCTTGTGGATGGGGGGCGGGGGGGTGGGGAAAAGCGGTAGATGGGATATATCTTGGCTTTAGTAAGACTTTTGATACTGTCTGGCATGACCTCATAAACAAACAGGGAAATCCAACCTAAGTGGAGCTACTATAAGGTGGGTTCATGAGTAGATGCAAAACTTCTCCCAGAGAGTAGTTATCAGTGATTCACAGTTAAACTGGTGTGGGGGAGGGCGTACCAGCTTCAGGCACTGGCCAGGAGGGGCTTACCTAGGTGGCTCCTGGCCAGCAGCCCAGCAGGACCCTTGGGCAGGCTCCCTGCTTGCCGCAGCCCCAAACCACTCAAAGCGGCAGGCTACTCCCTCCATGTGCCAGGTTCCATTTCTGGCTGCTCTACAGACTCAGCACGTAATCATGGGCAGGTCACCTCATCTCTCTGTGCGTCACCTCCCTATCAGAAGACAGGGATAATGAATCTTCTCTGCCTTTAGGCAGCACTCTGAGATCCGTGGATAGAAAACCATGCTTTAAATCCGAAATATTACTGGCAAGAAAGTCCCCTGCAATAAGAACTGGCCTTTGGGAGAGGAATTAGGTTTAAAAGACCTAAATTTGCCCAGAAAAGCTTCAGGCTGCAGATGAAGAAAGGGCAGAAGTCCAACTTGGCTCTTACGTTAACCCAACAGCCATTATTAGTCAACAGGCCCGGCTGCCACCAGTCAAGAGAACAGGAACCGTGCTTAGCAGATGGAACACCCCCACAATACAGAGTGGTCCGGACCACTGTAAATTCCCTAACCTCGGGCACGAGAGAGGGAGCACACATTGCTGATTAGGCCACTTAACCAAGCATGCGATACAGCCACTGGGGCCAGCCCTGCCAAAGGGCTCGTGGGAGAAAAAAAAAAAAAAAGACAGGCTCTGTTGCTCCTGCCAGTTTTCCGTGATGCGGAGAAGCTGCCCCTTTGTGTCCCACAGGGGCTCAGGGCAGCCCCACAAAGCAGGCATTGTGGGTGAGCCACAGCCAGCGCCGAGCTGTTTCCCCACTCCGCTGCCAGGATGCAGTGATTGTGCTTTCGCCATTTCATCTCAGTCCAAACAGGAAGAGAGCCCAGGAAGCTGGTTATGGACTCCTGTGTGTAAATCTCAATTGCCTCCCTTGAACTAAGTGCTTTATCTGCCACTTAAGCCAGCTGATAATGCACCAAGTGACTCTGGCTAGAGAAGGCTGTGCGGAACAAAAGGAGGTTGGCACAACACAAGGTTCGGCAGGGTCACGCCGAGCATTGCTTGTGCCAGTAGATTGTTCGGGGCATTTTCTGCTGGGTAAGAAAGGAATCGACAGCAGAGAGGTGGGGAGGTCAAATGCAGCCGGATGAGGGACAGGAATTCAAACTCTCTTTAATATTGGCTAGACTTCTCAGACTGAGATCAGCCCCCTGCCCCCGTCATGCAAGGCACTGTACATAATCCTGACCTGAGGAGCTTAGAGGCTGCACCAGCAAAGGGGAAAGGAACTGTGTATTCCCAATTCCCAGACGAGGAGCCATGGCACAGAACTTGCGTGACTTGCCAAGGTCACACCAGACATCTGTGGCAGGTCTGGGGAAGGATCAAAGGCAGCTTTGAACTAAGAACAGAGCTGCACTAGAGTGTTTTTTCCTTTTCACATCCATTTCCTAAGTCATTTCAGAACTGCGTGTAGGGCTGGGAGAGGCAAACTTTCCCCCTTCCCCTGGTTACCCCAGATGCTTGGTGTGTGTTCTGGGGCTGGGATACCAGCAGCCATAGTGACTCGTGGTCGCACTTGGGAGCTGATTGGCCCCCCTGAGTCACCATCAAAATCTGAATTGCTAAATGGGGTGCTCCCATCATGCCCCCTTCCCTGTTTCTCTGGGTGGCCTTCCCTTGCACCTCTTCCAGGAGCTTAGTTTCACGCCCTTGTAACCACCACCAGGCAGATTTGAACCTGAGACTGTTGTAGCTTACTATAGGAGCCTCTAGCCTCTGCACTAAAAGCCAGTTGGCTCTCTGCCTGTGCTGTAGAAGTCTCTTGGTCTTATCTGTTGCTATGGTCTAAGTGCCACTCCATGGGTCAGTGACCCATACTAGGGCTATGTCTACACTGCCCTGTTCTTGCGCAAGAACATCTTGTGCAAGAACACGTCCACACTGCCATGTGCGAGCTGTGCTTTTGCACAAGAGTGCCCATGGCAGTATGGACGCCCTCTTGTGCAAGAAAGCTCTGATGGCCATTTTAGCCATAGGGTTTTCTTGCGCAAGAAATCCCTGCCCAGCGTCCGCACTCCCCTCTTGCGCAAGAGCTCCTGAGCAAGAGGGCTTACACCTGTTAAAAAAGAGCATCGCTCCTGCGCAAGAAGCCTTCTCTTACCACGCCGGACTGTACATTTCCTTGCGCAAGAGTGGGCGGGCAGCGTGGATGCTCTGCGGGTTCTTGCGCAAGAACGACCGTTCTTGCGCAATAACCCGCCAGTGTAGACATAGCCTGGGTGCGTGGGCTACACCAGCTCAGCCATAGGTCTCTCCACAGAGACTGCCAACAACGGTGCTGGTTACTGGTGGGTTCTTTTGTCCTCCACACGACAGACACACACATTTCACGTAGGACACCCCACAGGTGTCAGACACCAAGGACTGTCGGTCACCATCCTCCTGGAGCTGAGAGGAGAGCTGTTTGAAGCAGTGACCTTGAGGACGCCCTGTAAGGGTCTTGAGAAGATTTGGTTTAGATAAGGGTATCTGCCCTGAACAGGAAACACAAGGCATCCTGTCTAGAGCAGCTCAGGCAGCTGGGAGGGAGCCAGAGAGCTCAGTGAAGATGGGCAGGCAGCGGCCATCACATGTCCAGCAGATGAGCTTGTATTACCCCATAACAGCTTGTCGCTTTATTTTTAGCCTGTTTGGGCTGGACAGTGCAGGGCTGGATCAGGGTTTGTTTGGATCCCTTGAGGTATTTTTAGCTTCACCTTAAGGGGGGTTATAAACAGAACTACTAGCTGGCTAAACGGTGTGTAAACACACCCCGGCTGCTGTGGTATGTGCATGTCTGTGTGACAGGGAGGCGGCGCTGGGTGTTACAGTATCCGAGCAAGAGCAGGCTTAGGGATAGAGCAGTGGCTAGGAACTTAGAGAACTCTGCTCCCAAGGAGGATTTGGTGAGAACACAGCATACTTGGGGAAGGAATAAAGCCTTCTAGACTTGCTGCTCACCCGGATAGTTCAGTTTCCACAGTGGCTGCTGTGTTTGGGTGTCATTCAGGATTGCCAGGTGCCTGGTTTTTGACTGGAAATTCCAGCCCTAAGTGGTGCCAAAACCAAAAGACCGGTTCATGCAGGATGGAGGGAAGGGCCAAGCCATTAACCCATGCCCGCTTCTCTTCTCCATGGCCAACGGTGGGTAAGTTGCCAGTCATCAGAAAGGTGGCAAGCCAACCCGGTATTACACATTCTTGGCTCTGAGCCTCTGTGTACCTGAACAGTGAGGGGTACAGCCAAAGACTGGCTGTTGCTCAAGAAGAAACCCTGTCATCTCTTCAGTTGCAAGCCTCTAGCCTGAGGTGGGGAACTTTTATTCAGTCGGGGGCTGCTGACCCACCCCCCAAAAAAAGAAAATCAGTCAAGGACCACCCAAGAAAAACAAACAAACCCCAAACCCTCACTGAAGTGGCCCCCATTGAGAAGCAAGAGGACACTCCCCACATTCCTCTCGCATACCAGAGCCTAGGGGGGCCAAGCTAGTAGATTTTGTGTGCTCCAGCCCCCCGGTGGGGCAGCAGAGGGGCTGGAGCACCAGTATAGTATGTTTTATGGAAGTTATAGCCAGGACAAGAGCAACCAGAAATTGTTCCTGTCTGGCAGCTGCATATTTTCCCCAATGTGAAAAGATCTGGTGTCAGTCCTGGATTCTTGCCAAGGCTTTAGAGGAGTAATTAAAAGTTGACAATACCAAATCCCTAACACTGCACGATACCAATCGGAATGTGTTTCAAAACAGGAACGTGTTTCAGAATTCAGTGATAGCACTGTTTCAGAATTGAACTCCGTGACCTCCATTAATCCTTGCTCTTACTTACTGAGAGGTAGGTGAAAAGCTTAGATATGAAACCTTAGTCTCCCTTCTGGAGAACCTTCAGTTCAGACAGCTGGAAGATGAAAACTGCTCTTCAGGTAACTATAAAGTGAAGATATAATTATGGTGTCAGGTCAAACAGGAAAAAGGAAAGGTACCTAATGAGTAGGTGCTTCTGTCTCGCTTTTCATCTCTGGATGTCTACATGCAGATGAACCCTGCCAATACTCTTATGAAGTAGTTATTTAGCTGAGGAAACATTGCAGAAAGTTCTTTCTATTTGCTTCATAATAATCAGCTGAATCAGCTTCACCCACCTCCTTGCTCCTTTCCTGTTGGAATATTTTGGGCAAGTGAGTTCGCCAGCGGGTATATGTTTGGAAATCCTGAATTTTAAGAGAATATTTTTGGAAATCCAAAAAAAGCTTGCACCATAAACCTGAACCAAAGAGGTACATTCTTCCAGCCAGGGAATAAGAACGCCAGCAACAACACGCGGCCTGTGCCCAGTCAAAGTTTACCAATGGACGTAGTCCACATTTGGAGATCAAAGAATTGCGACAAACTCCTGACCAAGAATTGGCTCAGCAATCGTTTGTTCAGGAAGCACAATGGAGAAAATGTAAGCAAAGTCACACAAGAAATAACGAGAGGAAGTCAGACCAAATCCGTCCAAAAAGTATTTGATATTCCTGTTCACCGGGGAGGGATCACTTGTTGGGTTCCCTGGTCTGTTCATTCCTTCTGAAGCACTTGGCATAGGCAACTGTCGGCAGACAGGATACTGGGCTAGATCGATCTTTGGCCTGACCTAGTGTGGCTGTTCTTATGTTCTTATTCACCCTGTGCTAGCAAAAACTGTTGTGAACTGGGTTGAACAGAGGCACGGAGCAATTAAGAGATGAGCCCAAGGGCAGAAAGCAAGTGGGAATTATTAAGGTTTTATATTATGGTGATGTCTAGAGGCCCCCGCTGAGATCAAGGCCCTACCCTGTAATGCAAAACATGGTAGAAATACAGAGCGAGAGACTGGCCCAAATTGCTCCCAATCAAAATAGACAAGACAGAGGGTGAGAGAGGAGACCGAGAGATGAAGTGACTTGCCCAAGGACTCAACAAGTCAGTGGCTGAGCCAGAAATAGAACCCAGGAGTCCTCAGTCCCAGGCCTTC
This sequence comes from Apalone spinifera, assembly GCA_030068395.1. NCBI lineage: Eukaryota > Metazoa > Chordata > Testudines > Trionychidae > Apalone > Apalone spinifera. The sequence goes on from JANRFK010001234.1 coordinate 119,964,185, forward strand.
AGACAACACTACCTCAGTAAAAGAGGTTACTCACCTTGTGCAGGAAATGGAGTTCTTTGCTATGGGTATCCCGGTGGGCACTCCACCATAGGTCTCTTGGCGCTCCTGCACTTATAATCTGAACTTTTTAGTAGCAGTATCCCCCCCGTCCCGGGTGCCGGCACATACACACTGCACTACCCGCAACACAGCAAACATGCCAACACAAGCATGCCATCAACCATCCTTCAGTTCCTTCTCTACCATGGAGAGATGCCACAGCTCTGAAGCAGAGGGGAGGAGGATGGGTCATGGAGAGTCCACAGGGACACCCATCTTGAACAACACCAGTCACCGTACAAGGTTAGTAACTTCTCTTTTCTTCTGCGAGGCGTGTTCCTGTGGGCGCTCCACTATAGGTGACCACAGAGCAGTACCCTGAGAATCCAAGAGGAGGGACTTTGGACCTGACCGGTGAGAGGCCAAGAGGACTGCTGACCTAAACCTGATGCAATAGATACTTACACTTCACAGTGTATCGTGTTTTGTAAAGGTATGTGCGGAGGCCTATGTTGCAGCCCAATAAATGTCCGTTATGGAGGAAGACCGTGGAGGTGGCCACTGCCATGGTAGAGCGTGCTCACAGCTGAGTCTATAGTGCCACCTTACTGATGGCATAGCAAGCTTTAGTACAATCTGTTATCCACTTCAAAAGCCTGTTTCGAGATCGTGTGCCCTTTGAGACTATCTGCTATGGAAATGAAGTCTGGGAGACTGTCTGAACTATTTTGCTGTATCTAGGTAAAAGGCAATTGCGCGTTGACTATACAGAGAATGAAGTCATGCCGCATTAGTGTCAGGATGAGGCTCATGGTGAAAACGAGTAAGTATATAGGTTCATTGAGGTGGAACTGAGACACTATCTTTGGGAGAAATTTCAAATTAGATCCTAACACGATGTTGTCTTTGCAGATCGTAAATGGAAGATCCACCATGAGCGCAGCCAACTGTTTTGGCTGTTGTGATTGCAAGTAAGAAAGCCACTTTCATGGAAAGGTGTGACAAGGAACATATTGCCATCAGCTCAAACCGAGAGCAGGTCAAGGTATTAAGAACAAAGTTAAGATCCCAAGTCGGCACTATGGGCCTCATCGGGGGAGGAGGGGGGGGGAGGAAATATTGTTGAGAGCCTTTAACATTTTCTTAGTGGTGGGGTGTGAAAAAATCATTTGGCCATCTACGCTACCATGCTCACTAGAAATAGCTTCTAAGTGGACCTTTATCAATGAATTCAAAAGGTTCTGTGTCTTCAAGGAAAGGAAAGACAGGACTATGCAGCACTTTAAAGACTAACAAGATGGTTTATTAGGTGATGAGCTTTCGTGGGCCAGACCATCACCTAATAAACTATCTTGTTAGTCTTTAAAGTGCTGCATAGTCCTGTCTTTTGTTTCAGCAAGACCAGACTAACATGGCTACATCTCTATTACTATCCAATGAAAGGAGGTACTCCAAGACCATCATCAACTGTGATGCTGAAGTGCACTTTGGGTAGGCCACTTACAGAAACGGCACCTGTTCTGCAAATAGGTCTCTCTCATATTCTCTTTGCGAGAGTTCACGATTACATTCCGAGCTCCTTCCAAACAGGGGAAGTCCTACGTGATCAGCCTTGGAGGAGCCAGGCCTTGAGACGGAGTTTGTTGACGTCAGCATGGAGAACACAACCCTGGTTCTGAGACAGTATGGCCGGCCATCGTGGAAGAGGAATTGGAGGAGTAACTGACAGTTGAAACAGGTAAGGGAACCGGGCTTGCAAGGGCCATGCCGGTGCAATTATGAGGACACTGGCCCTGTATAACTTTGCTGAGGAGGGGAAGGGGCAGAAAGGCATATAGGAATTTGTGAGACCAGCTGATCATCATGAAATCTCCTATGGAACTCTTGCCCAGTTCCACTCTGGTATCCTGTTTGACTGTGGCAAGTGGCAGATTCCAGAAGGCAACGGAAACCCCTTCATCGACAACGAGGGAATAAGTTGCCCATAGGTGGGATTTCTTCCTACCTCCAGGCAGTCAGTGATTTAATCAATTTCAAATTCCTTGCCACTGAAGCCTACATCAACCCTGCCAGATGCACAAACCCAACCTCAGCTGTATCCAGTAGGGTGATGGAATGAGCATTTCCTCCTCCCGCTCGCCCCTAGGCCTAAGGCCAGAATTGTTCAAACGTTGAGTGTCTAAATAAAGAACTTTAATCGTGTGAACTTCCCAGAGAAAACCTGGCTTCTGCTGGAAAGGGTAGAAGGTATGTTCCCAAGGAGAAGTTATGACAACGCCACCGGGAAGTTCCTTCCGGGCTTCCTGCGCAGGCAGGAAGATGCTTTGATTTATTCTAGGTGTCAAACTTGGCAAGGCAGGCCAGCCAGATGTTTTTGTTGGCTCCGTTTCTCATCTGACAGCACTTCCCTCTCTGACTTGGCACCCTCTCAGGTCGTGCACTTCTGAGCCACGTTTGGAGTTGCCCTTCGAAAGCCCAGGGGGTTGCATGGGGGAAAAGGAGACACAAGAAGGGGCTTGTCCCCCACTCCAATCAGGAGGGCTGCGGTTCATAATTTGTCCAAGGCAGGGACAGCCCGTTCCTCCAGCTGCCCGAGGAGAACAGGGTCCTGGGGCCACAGGGGGAGCGGTAGTGCTTCTGGCCATTGGGTGGGGTAAAGCCAGCACCTCTAGCCACTGGGGAAGAGCAAGGGCCACTGACCACAGTACCATAGGGGAAGGGAAAGCCAGCTCCTACAGCTGTGTGGGGACAGGGAAGAGCCAGCTCCTTGGACCTTTGGAGGCATAGAAAATGCCACTCCAAAAGCATCCAAATGTTGGTTTCTGTGCACCTACCTGAAATCCACTGAAGAATTCAAGTGGTGCACAGGGGTGGGCTACAGGTGGGTGAGAGGGAGTGGGGAAGCCAGGAATTCCCAAATTCCGTTCCCAGCTCTGACACCGCCACCCTCCTCTGGCCTGAAGTCAAGTCACTTACAGCTAGCATGAGCCTTGGGAGGAGGCAGGGGGCAGCATGTGCAACAGCCCAAGCTGCGTGGCACTTCTGACTTCTGCCCAGCTTAGCCTTAGGCATGCAAGTGTGTGTGTGGGGGGGGGGGGGGGGGGGGAGGAGAGAGAGAGAGAGAAAAGAAGAAGAGCATTCCAGCTGAGCTGGTTGATATGGGGCTGTGTTTATTGCCTCCTGTGAAGCCTCATAGGGCTGTCTCCATGGAACAGGCTGGGACAAACCTCAGCCTTTCAGAGCTGATTCACGTTGCCAGAAATCCAGGCCAGCCCTGGCTAATTGGAACAGCAACGTGCTTCCTCCAGAGCAGAAGGGTCAGGAAAGTTGGCAGCAGCAACACCATGGGGATGGACAGCAGGAAATCAAATGCCTTCTCCCGCTCCATGTGCCAGCAATTCTCCAGTCAAGATCTAAAGCTCAGTTGTATCAGATGTACCCACAGAGGCAGCAGTCTCCCTGAGGGAAGCATAGCTGTTGCCCGTACAACAGCACCCAGCATGAGTCACCAGACCTTCCGCTGAGCCTGGAGTCATGGGAGCCAAAATTCTCTCTGGTTCCTTGTGTGCATCTCCCATCCCTGTTACTTTCCTCTTCTGTTCGCTAGCCCTGCACGGAGTTGTCTGCAAGCACCACACAGAGGAAAGCTGTAGAGGCATGTGGGGCAACATGTAGCAGTTGTTCACACCAGGGCCTTTTCATTTTATTCGCAGCTGTGAAAAGCACGAGCTACACCGCTTGTTATTACTGCTGCAACTAAAGTAGGTTTGCCAAGATTTTTTTTTTTAAATATAGTGGCTAAGAGGCCTTTGATCTTCATTTAGGATTTCCTGATTTCCCAAGGCACCTCAACCTTTGTGAGTCTTTATTCAAAAATGCTAAGTTTCCCAGGGATTAATAAAGTTTTACACTCCCTAATGCTTTCTGACCCATGCCAAGTTTGGTAGAAATGCTCTTTGTTGGGGAAGAAGAGATGGACTCTTACCAGAGCTGAATGCACTCACTGCAGATCAAATCAGTGTGGGAACGGTGGAGCTTCGTGAGAAAGGATGTGATGCCACCACATAAAGCTTAATTTTCTGGGACACTTTGTGGTTAGCAAACTCTAAATCATGCTCTTCTACCTGCCAAAGTGGAATGTTTAAATCATATTTCAAATCATTTTGATAGCAGCGAGTGGAATATAAACAAGAGAGTAGTTATTAATGGTTCACAGTCATGCTGGAAGGGCATAACAAGTGGTATTCTGCAGGGGCAGTTTTGGGCTCGGTTCTGACCAATATCATCATCAACTATTTAGATAATGGCATAGAGAATATGCTTCTAAAGTTTACAGATGATACCAACCTGAGAGGGGTTGCAACTGCTCTGGAGGATAGGGTCATAATTCAAAGTGATCTGGACAAATTGGAGGAATGGTCTGAAATAAACCGGACGAAGTTTAATAAGGACAAATGCAAAGTGCTCCACTTAGGAAGGAACAATCAGTTTCACACATACAGAATGGGAAGTGACTGTCTAGGAAGGAGTATGGCAGAAAGGGATCTAGGGGTTATAGCAGACCACAAGCTAAATATGAGTCAACAGTGTGACGCTGTTGCCAAAAAACCAAACGTGATCCTAGGAGGCATTAACAGGAGTGCTGTGAGCAAAATATGAGAAGTCATTCTTCCGCTTTACTCTGTGCTGATTAGGCCTCAGAGTATTGTGTCCAGTGCTGGGCACCACATTTCAAGAAAGATGTGGAGAAATTGGAGAAGGTCTAGAGAAAAGCAACAAAAATGATGATAGGAAGGAACCCACTGAAAGGTCTTTCTGGACACTTAACTCTTAGTACACAAGTCAATCAATTCATTTGGGTCCAATACTGCCAAGAGAGCCAATAAAACAAGCACAGACTTCACTGGCATCCATCACCAGGAGGAGATGGAATTATCTCCTCCCAGTGATGGGATTGGTCCTGCTTTCCGCAGGGGGTTGGACTCAATGACCTCCTGGGCTTTCTTCCAACCCTGTGATTCTATGATCTGTGAACGACTCTTTCCATTCTAAAAATGAAACGAACGAGGAGCATGGAATCCCATGAGATCAAGATGTGCCCAGGATCGCTATAATGGCACCGACTTAATAGCCTTCCCCAAAAAGAGGAATTGGGGCAGTAATTAGCGAGGCTGAAAAGGTCAAGACGATTCCTAGAGCAGGGACCTGGCCACTGAGAAAGATTGCAAAAGGCAGAAATCCTTTGTCAATCATGAGCAACAGTAAAATCTCATTATATTCTATCCGCCACAGGGATCTCACTCACAGGTTGGCTGCTACAAATCTGAGACCTCAGGGTGAAACGCAGCCACAGAAGGAGGTTTACTGATAGCTTTCTCCCCGGTCATTGCTTCCAAGGCAGCCCGGATAAAACGGATCTTTTCAGCAAAATACATGGGAAATTCTTCACCACAAGAATAACTCAAGTCTATAATTTCCCTTCTATACCCGCCGAAGAAGAAGAAGGGCAAAATTCTCAGCTGGGATCAGTTTCACTTGCAGTGAGTTCTCCTGCACCATCGGTCTACCTTCCTCCCTACTAGCCATAGGTCAGCTATATGCCATAGTGACACAGCCATAAGTGCCTGCCGTAGAGCGAGTAACAAATGGTCATTATACCCCACTAACTGGCCTTGTGGTCCAATGTAAAAGTGATAGAGTCCCTTGAATTTGCATAAGAATGGCATACGGGGTCCATCTAGCCCAGTATCCTGTCTTCTGATAGCGACCAATGCCAGATCCTTCAGAATAATGAAGAGAATAGGCAATCATCACACGATCCATCACCTGGTGTCCACTCCCAGCTTCTAGCAGTCAGAGCTAGAGACTCCGTGAAAATGGGGTTTCATTCCTGACTGCTGGCAAAAACACACACACACACACACACACACACACACACACCCCCCACCACCACACAAACACCCCAATGGATCGATCCTCCATAAACTTATCTAATTCTTTTTTAACCCCCATATTTACTTCTTACAGGCAGCATGGTCTTTAAATATTTATGGTGTTTTCCTGTATTATATAGTGTTTTCAAACAGTCGTTCTCCACCTCTTCTCATTTTAAGGGGCACCACAGCAATGTTACCGCACGAACGATACCTTAGCAACCGCCTGTCAGGAAAGCGTGTTGCCAAAAACACACTGGTGTTGTGTTAAGCTGCAATTAAAAGCTATCCTGGGGCAACTGACTGGTTGGAAAGGTACAAACTCAGCTGAATAAATATCCTTCCCCCAGAACTGCAGTTTCGTATTTCTGTAAGCTTCTCTTCATTCACGGAAGGGCTCAGAACCTTATACGCTAATAAATTCCAATTTCTGCCGGCTTCAGAACACAGAGGAATGCTCGGTGCTCTAAAGCAGATTAAGAGAGAGCTTTCTTTATTTTAAAATAGGATTTTCTGCAGTTACTTAGATGAGGAGCCCAGAATGGGAGACTGAAACTGACTGGACAACAATGCAGAATTGGGGGGAGCAGGGCAGGATTTAGTGTGGGGGTCAGGCAGGTCTGTGCCCTCTACAACACGCACACCCACTGGAAAATGGAACCAAACCCAAGATTCCAGTCTCTATGTTCCTCTACCGTTGGCAGCTCTGAAATCCACCGGCAAAGTGTGTGTCTCATTGCCCTCTAGTGCCTGGTCCACACAAAGGAAGACATTTGATTAAGAGAGCCACAGAAGATAAGTGTTATTGTTACTGCCCTCAGTTACTCACTTAGCCTTACGTGCCAACTCCACAAGCGCTTTAGGGCCAGAGCCCAAGGAAGAATCAGCAGGCACTCAACACGCACCAGGAGCGAAGCCCCTCCCTCTGTTTCCTCCCCCCAGTGCCTCTCACCCACCAGCAGCCCCGCTGACCAACTACTTACAGTGCCGCCTGCCCACCGCAAAACAGCTGTTTCGCAATGGTTAGGATGCTCCATGAGGAAAAGGCAGGGGCTGGAATGTGCACACACAGGGGAGATGTAATGGACTAGAGAAGTGCTGACCAGCACCCAGTGACTAAGGGCTTAAAGTCAGGTAGCTAGCAAAGGTGTTGGTCAGGGACCCAATCGAGATAGAGTTGAAATTTGATTGGTTACAGGTTCCCTGCCTGCTTTCTTTAGGTATGTCTAGACTACATGCCTCTGCCGGCAGAGGCATGTAAATTAGACTGCC
>JANRFK010001234.1:119971528-119987898 GCA_030068395.1 Apalone spinifera
TATTTTGAGGTTTGGTTTGAACTGCTCTGTGTGAATCTATGCTTCCCCTCCCCATTTACTACTTGCATTGTGCCCAGAGGCTTTTCTCTGTGTTTTGTTTTCCTTAATTGCTCTGTAACATCTAGCAAGGAAGTACGCTTGATCAAGTTTATCTTGTTTTGTAATAAAAATCACTTTTTTTTTTAAAGGTAATTATTTGATTCTTGTGTCCTAGATGGTCTGTGTGTCTCTGCAAGCCTCAGACTGAGGGGTCAGCTACCTGAGACTGCAGCTTGTTTTTTCTCTTTTCAAGCTCTTTTATGGCAAAAGAGCTTGGGGTACCTCTGGGGTGGGTTCAAGTGTTCACCCCCCAGTTTTTAGGGATAGAAAAGCATGTGATTGTGACAGCGATTCTCCAAAATCTGTGTATTGTGATCTGGGGGAGGGGGGGGGGCGCGCGAGAGAGAAGAGAGGGAGAGAGTTTTTTGTAACCAGTGCCTGTAGAGCTGTGGTTCTCAACTGGTGGTCCACAGGAACTTTTTCAGTGGTCCACAGGAACATTGTCCAAAGTCACACGGCACGGGCAGGCACCAAAAATCTGTTAGTAAGAAATACATTTCAAACCAAAATGTTTGTTGTCTGCTCTTTTTTGTCTTGTCTCAAAAAGGAGGCGGTCCACGAAAATTTTTTGATTGGCCTGGTGGTCCATGGACTGAAATGAGTTGAGAACCACTGCTGTAGAGGCAAGGTTTTTAAGCTCTCTGGCAGGCCCTTACTTTCTGCACTCAGTGCCAGAGTGGGGAACAGCCCTGACAGGAGGAGATAGGAAAGAGGGGGGGGGGAGGAGGGAGAAGGGTTGAGCACCCTGGCTAGAGGGGAAATCACCTATGTTCTTAGCTCAAGTGGCAGAGGTCTGTGTGGTGGGACTAAAGGCAGCCATCCTGCTAGTGACCCACGTAAGGGCCAATACGAGTTCACTTAATGGCACTTGTGTGCTCAGTTTGCTTTTTTGGAAAACCCAGGAAATTATGCCCCCAAAACAAAACAAAAGCACCCTGTGCTAAAAGAACATCAAGCACCCAAATACTAGGACATTTCAGAATTAAGGTTGACTGTGCAACCTTAACTTAGCTGCCCTGTGTGCACGCATTTTGCGAGGGTCATTAATTATAGACTCACCTCCTATTTTTTAAGCAGGACTTGCTCTGGGGGTGAGACAGGGTCACGTAGTGAAGGATCCCATTTTTCTGTGGCACCCTGGCCTCATTTGCTGCAGATGCTGACAGATGTGCAGCTAATGAGGCAGGGGGCTGCAGGAAGGAAAAGGATGGTCTGATGAGGAAGGCAACTGAGTGGCACCTAAGACCAGTGGATTCTCTCCTTGCTAGTGACACTGGCCAGTTTGTTTAAACCACATGATTCACAAATAGTCCCTAATTGTGTGTTGCTCATTTTCTGGGAGCCCAGCTTCAAGCCCTAGGGTCTGCTTTGCAGAAGGGCGGAGTACTCACGGCTGAACCCAGAGTCAATGGGAGCTGAGCTTTGAAGGTCTAAACTAGGCTCTGGAATGCCAAGTAGTCTGAAAAACCAGGCCCTCGTTATCTCAAATGGGGCTCAAAGTCAGGTATGCTCTGGCCTTTAATCGCTGTGTCCCTCCGCTCTGCATCTATAAACAGAGATGAATACCATAGTCACTGACTTTCTAATCTGTTACAGCAGGCTCCCTACCAATCTGCCCTGCCACACTCCACCCCTTCCCTCAAGTCCCCACCTTGCCTCTCCCCCAAGTGCACGTCACCTCATTCCACCTCCCAACACCTCCTGCATGTGACAGAATAGCTGATCGCAGTGGGTGGGAAGCACAGGGTAGGAGGGGGAGGCATGGCTAGGGAGCTGCTAAGAACCCATCTTTTGCTCCCCTCCCCCAAGTCCAGGCTTATGGTTAATATCACCCCCTCATGTCACAGGCATAGTGTGAAATTAAAATTACAGTATCTGATCTACAGTATGCTTCACTAATATTAGCTATGAGCACCACAGAAAAGCCCACAAATTGATATTTCCATCTTCAGAGCGGGTTTTGAATGGGGTGCAGGAAATAAGGCCTGGAGCCAGGGGTCCTGTAGAAAAAAATTAGTATATGACCATGTAATTAAAGGGTATTATAAAGCATGCACACTAGAGAGGTGAATCAAGGTTAAACAAGCAGCCTGAAATTCTGGCATTTCCTAACTTCCAAGCGCTTGATTTTCCAAACTTCATGCTTTTTAAAGGAACCTGTGTGCGCGCGCGCATAAGATGCATAATGAGAACACCCAGGGATATGTTAGGTAGGAAGCAGTGGAACTATGAGGGATACAAATACTTTTGCTTCAGGATACAAGCCAACCATTAAGTGATGGCGGCTAAGGAGAAAAGTACCCTATGGGCAAATTATTTAATAGTTTTCCATTACAGGGTTCTTGGAAAGCAGCTAGCACCAGCCACCTGTCAGAGAAAGGTTTCTGTACTAGCTGGAAGTCTGGTCTGAATAAGTCTCATAATTCCTTACGTGCATGGAACAACAAGAGTTCCGGTTTTTCCCAGAGCCCAAGAAAGTGAGGCAACAGTGGATAGGCAAAGGGAATATAAAGAAACTAAGTTAGTTCTTTGAATTACAGTATTTGATTACTAAACGGATATCAAAGTCTGGGTCTGGTGGTTATAACTACTGGCTACAATTAGACTGCATGCCACTTTCCTAGTGTAATCCCAGTCCAGGAGACACTCACCAGGGTGAGCTTTCATTACAGGCCAGGTTGTCAGAAAAGCTTGCGGCGGCTGGGACATTCCCATGGAACCAGTTCCACAGGGCTCTGCCACTTTTACTCCTTCAGTAGTCTGTTACTCCATTGATTTGAAAGGGATTGCTCCAGGAACAAAGTATTTATTCCCCACAAGGTAGCAGAATCCAGCTTATGGGCTTTTTACCTAGATAATTCCATGGTCTTGCTATGCAGTGACTTCCGCTCTACGCCAATTTTCATCGCTTCAGTGGGCTTTGGATCTGTCATGAGCAAGAAGAGAATTGGGCCCTTTGTTTTGCGGTGCCTTATGGCAAAGACGGATTGCAATAAATATACTCATACTCCAGTTATTAGCCTGTGGCTTCCAGAAGATTACTTAATTAAACCCGGAGACGGGAAGAGGGCAGGTATCCATGTCACAAACACAAACAGCAACACACCGAACCCAGACGGCAGGTGTTTCCTGTAGCCCTGCCAAATGAATCTGTCTGGCTTGCAGTGATGCAAATACAAACCCCAGACATGACTAAAACAATCTAATCAGAGCCCCTTCCTTTCAGATCGATAGCTTTGCTCTCTTAACAATGGGCTATCTCTAGAGGGGCCTGTCACCCCCACGCTTTGTGGGCTGTGATGGCAGCCAGACCAAACAGAAATGGAAAGGAGAATAGTCAGGTGAATTATCATCAAGGAAGTCAAGGTGAAACTCGGCAGATTGGGCTGTACTTTTAAGTCTGGCTTATGTGAATCTATTGCTGGGGAAAAGAAAGAAGGAGACTACATGCGGCATCCCAATTCTTAGTGAAATATTCATCCCATGAACCAGGGATTTACCCACTCTGGCGTTGGTGCCATCCTCTGCCTCAGTTTCCCTCTCTCAAATGATTGATCCTAGGTCACAGAGCTGATTTTGCCTTCCAGCTAAATTGTAAAAGGCCATGCCTTCCAGAGACAACTAGAATCCAAAAGGAAACAAACCCAACCCTCCACTCAACTCCTGTCGGGCACAGCCCTCCTTCTCAGGGTCTTTCCTCTTCCACAAAAAGTCGCCTTCTCTTGGGTTCAACTTCCAGCCATCACTGACAGGAATCAATCCCGTCTTCCCCTTGATGACAAGGGTGGCAGCGCGTGGCAACCTGCACCTGTCCTCGACTACAGGCCCCAGCACTGTCAACTCTCAAGAGTAAGGCAATTTGGCCACAGCTGAAGCCACTCTGATGATGACAGAGAAGGCCTTGCCTTCATCTAAATTTGAGCAATGGCCTATGGAAGATCCCCAGTGATTGGCTGCCTTCCTCACATTCCCACCCCTCGGAGGAAAGCAACCAATCAGGTCTGCAGCAGGAAGCGCTTCACTTGGGGGCTGAAAGGAGCGTTTGGCGTCAGCGTTTCCTTTCCCTTATCCATTCTCATAGAAGGGACAGTGGGGCACTGAAAGACTCCAGCAGCTCGGGGAAGATCTTTTCCTTCTTCCTGTGAATAGTGGGTCAGTCTGCTCTGTGCTCCTCCCTCCTGCATCACTGCAACCCCAGGCCTGGAGATGGGGGAGAGGGTATGAAAAATGCCTTGAAGCTGCATCCCTTAGCTCAGGCCTAGAAGGGGTCAGAAGAGGACCCACTGTGGTTAACCCTTCAGACCTGCGGTGAGGGGTAGGAAAAGCCCCTGGAAAAACAGGCTGAATGGGTGTGGGGCTGAGGGCAAGAATTGACCAAGGGCTCATAATTAATTGTGGGACTGATGGGTGGTAGAATAATTACACCTTGGCAGAGAAGGTGAAAGCTCTGTACTGTCCAACAACCCACGAAGCCTCCTGCAGCAGGGATCTTACTCTACAAATCTTGGGGAAGTTGGCAGCCCCACAGCTCTCTCACATACAGACCCGCACAAGAGAGAAGTGAGGGGTTGGGGGGTTCAAAACACTCAAAAGAAGAACCAAACATTAAAGATACCACCCCTCCTCCTCCTCCCCCCCACCCCCACCCCCACACACACTCAGGTACCTACCCAGCATTTGATTCATAATGAAAGCGACGCCCGGGCTCAAGCCACGTTTTTACATTCATAAGTGATGCAGCAAGCCCAGAAGTGCCAGGGCTATGAACTGCCAAGCCTAGAAGAGCTCAGCCCTGGCAAACATCAAGCACCTGAGACCCTACACATGTAGGGTGTCTGTCCCCTAACTCAAACAGCCCTGACTTTCCTTCCCAGGGCGTCTTTCCAGGGCTCAGCCTGGACCTCTTGGCTGGTCTCCTGTTCTTTAACTGGCCACTTACCACCAGATTTGCACTCTCTGCAGAATCACCCCAACTGACCAAGACATGGACAGCGAGTCAAGGAGTTCACAGGTCACAGTGTTTCTAATATTTTCAAGGATCCTCAACAGGTTGCTGGACCTCTAGAACTACAGTCTACACTCAGACCCATCTTTGACCTGTACTTCAGAAGTGTCATGTGTGTTCCCTCAGTGCCCCCTACAGGGCAGCAGTTGATATGCAGGGAGAGTGGAGTCCCACTTTGCCCTTTATCTGAATGACCATGTATACAAGACCCTATAGCTGCTACGTAGCTAGCTAACCCACCAATCTCCTGCATCTTCTCCACAGGCTTCGTGTTCATACGTCCACCCCTCTGTTATTCCTCTGCATTGTTTTTCCATTCGTTGGTACCCCTACAAAACAACTAGCATCACACCAAATACTTGTTACTTCTGACTCACAAGAGTCAGAGTTCTATCTACCACTTAGCAAAGATCTGGTCTTAATGCAACACAATTTACCATGTATTAATCAGTAACATAGGATTAAAAAAAATCATTAAGTTCAGGGTTTAGATATCTGCAACACTCAAAAACACTTCTGTTAAAAGAATTAAAAAACAACACAGTCCTGCAGTGAGGTAGAGGCAGGGAGCAGTTTGTTTAGGGTGTCTGACTCTCTGTTAGGCTGGTTTGGAGAGAGGGGAAATCCTAGGGTGTGTGTGTGGGGGGGGGGTGCGTTTGTGCTAGGAGGACATTTGTGTGATTACATTTGTATATAGGTGTTAACCGTACTTTTTTTGTAAGAAAAAAGGTGCCGATACTCCAGGCTCAAATTTGTTGGGGAGGGCGGGGGGAGGGGAGGAAGCAGCCACGTCAAGGGTCGAGCAGGCTTCTATCAGGAGCCAAGCCACCACAGGAAAATGCTAATAGGTGCCTGTAGTCAGAGGGGAATCCCATTCAATTAAGGTCTGATGGGCATACCTTCACAAAAAAAAGCACGAGGTGTTAATGGCTTAAGAAAAGAAAGAAAAGGTCCTTCTAACAGTTTCAGAGGGGTAATTGTGTTAGTCTGTAGCTGAAAAAAAAAATATTCAAATACAGTGAATAGTCCTAAGGTGCTGCAGGATGCTAGTTGATTTGTAGGATGAAACCTTATTTGCAAGCTCTTTGAAACATGGATCTGTCTACAAACCCCGAAGCCAGGTGTTAATTTATTCTGGGGTTTCTACTCTTCCTCCAGTGGAAGAAGGCTAATTCCCTACCTTTGTACCGCACCTGTGTAGTCACCAAACGTACCTCACAGCAACTAGTAATGGGGGCCTAGTTTTAATGTATTTTATTCCACACATATGGACTGCTAAAAATGTGCGTGTATTGTATACACACAGTGTGTTTTGTTTGTATTGGTGGTGTATATTGACACACTACCTCAATCTTGGTGGTGCACATAAGAAAATGCAACTCCCCCAAGGCTAGGAAATGTTAGAGGGAACACTGGGCCCTATGTCTCCAGTCTATTCCCTCAAACAGTGCAGGATTAATCCCTTCAATGAACTCGACAGTGCTTTGCCCCATTTAGTTTTAAGGGTCTCACTTAAATGCAGCAGTGCATTAAGTACATCTGTCTAGCAGATTTCACTGTTAACATTCAGACCTGGTTTTCTTTTGCATAACTTAATCCCCTTACGCCTATTATAACCACATACCATTCTGAACAACTGCCCTTTCTTAGAGCCACAGTGTGAAATCCCAGATGAGCAGCTCCTTTTAGGAGGAGCTAGGTTGTAGACTAGTTAATGGCAAAACAGAGCCGATAACTGCTCATCAATATGAATCTGTTCATAATCTAACCCCCAGAGCTTTTCACCTTCAGATACATCTCATAACCCTCAAAATAGGCGCACACACACACACACACACACACACACACACTTGTCAGTCTGTATCACAATAAAGAACTCATGCACCCTAGACTGCATACCTGCTGCCTGTCAACACTCTCAAAGGTTGGCCCAGGCAGAAGGATGTAGACTAGATCCAACATTCCCCGGGAGAACATTCAGGGCAGATGGTGTCAAGAGCAGGACTAGAAGCCCTGCAAATAAGCCTCTTTCCTTCATTTTCACAGAAATCACCTACAGGCTTATCTGCACACAAGAGTCGTACCACTGTAACTGCACTGTACAACCCCTCTGGCACAGACACAGTTATACCAGTGTAAACATGCTTGTAGCAAGATACAACTTATTTTCTTTTCCGTGTGGGAATAAGCTTAAATTCAACACTTTACACTCAAGTTTGAATAAAGACGCTAATTATCTTACCCATTACAAAGATAGCTTCCCCAATTATCACCTCTAATATCATTAGCTCACAGACATTTACCTCCCCCCCTTCTGTTCTGAAATTTGATTTGTCCTTTTCATATGTGTTCATTTTTTTAAATTGTATCCTCTGGTATATATGGTTGTGACAATTTTCTTCCACTATTTGATCTCAGGAAGTGGGTCTGGCCCACAAAAGCTCGTCACCTATTAAACCATCTTGTTAGTCTTTAAAGTGCTACACAGTCCTGTTTTTTGTTTCAGCTACACCAGACTAACACGGCTACATTGCTATCACTATAGGAATAAGGCACCTTTATTGAGATATAAATGCACTCACACTAGGGGTTGTCCTGGCATAACCATTATCAGAAAAAAGAAAAGCCTCTTTCCCCCAACCTCTGTGTTGAGCTTGTTATAGCAGAACAAAGTGTGTGTGTAGACCAGGCTGAGTGATTATGGAGAACAAGTGTGACGGAAAGGCAATAAGACCTGTGCTCCTAAACCACATAGGTGTTTCTGAAAATCCCACTCAGAATGAACACCTGAGTATCAAAAATCACTCTTTCCCCCCCCCCCACCCAGCCTCTATCAGGTTTTCAAACCATTGAGGATCTCTCCGTTTGTACATGTTTGACATTTTCCCTACGCCTCCAACAGTAGCTGGGTGGGGATGTCTACACAGCAGCATTTTTTCAGAATAACTGACGTTATTACGAAATAACATAGCCTGCGTCTACACTAGGGATGTAAAGGACTAGTCAACAGGATAGTCAGCTAGTTGCTCCCTCTCCCCCTGCTTGCTGCCTCTATGAGATAGAGGCAGAAGCAGCCAGGGGACTGGGGAAAGGAGGGTACTTAAAAGTGGTAGTGCCACATGGAGCCCAGGGTCAGCTGCTCCATGCGGCACTGCAGCTTTGAATGCCACATGAGCCCAGCATTAGGCTCCTTGCAGCATATCAAAGCGGCAGCACCACATGGATCCTGAGATCAGCTGGGGACTCCCCAGCTGACCCTGGGCTCCAGGTGGCACGTCAGCTTTGAAATGTTCAAGAGTCCCCCACTGGGGCTCTTGCGCATTTTGAAGTGGAAGCGCCCATGTGGAGCCCAGAGTCAACAGGACTTCCCACTGGCCCTGGGCTCCATGTGGCGTTCCAACTTTGAAATGCACAAGAGTCCCCAGTAGGGCTCTTGTACATTTCAAAGGCAGAACGTGGATGTGTTTATCGACTAGTCGAGTAGAAATTCCATTGACCACTCGACTAGCAAATTAATTGCTACTTAATATCCCTAGTCTACACTACAAGCAGTTATTTCAACAGAATGTCAAAATAATGTCGAACTGGAGGACTTCTTAATGCTCTCTCAGACTTCCTGCTGTGTAGACTGCACCAAAAGCTGAAATAAGCTATTTCGACTTAAGCTACGCAATTGACATAGCTTAAGTTGTGCAGCTTACTTCGGCTTTACCCCTGCTGTGTAGATGTGCCTAAAGGACGGACAAAGATGTCAGCCACTATGAGCTTGTCACAGCCACACCAGAATTGGCCAGAGGGGTCATTAAAGAGCAGTGAAACTTGCCTATCACCTCCAGGAGCTAAACCCTACAGCTTGATAGGAATTTGACTAAATGGGTTCCCCCCCATTGTAAAATGCTGATTTGGCAAAACCAAACATTTTCATGGGGAAGGAGCAATTTTGACAAATACTGTGGCAACAAAAATTTGGGGGGGGGGGAGAAGAAGGAGGAGAGTCAAAATTGTAATTTCAATATTTTCTAAACAAGCTACATTTAAGACAAATTTTGGTAAGAAATATGAAAGAAGATCAAAATAAAAGTGAAATTCTTAAACGATCAAAAAACATTTTGATGGATCAGATCCAAAAGTTTCATTTTTTTTTTAAGTTAAATTTTTATTATTTCAATTTTTTGTCCTGGTTTGAGATGGGAATTATTATTATTATTTGCTTGAAAATTCTCACTGAGTGGGAACATTGTTTCCCACTCAGCTAGTCTCAGCACAGATTTTTGGGAGATCCCTGGCCTATGGCTGCTTGGGATCAAAAGCTCTAGCTTGCTGATCCTCATCCCCACAGACAACATAGCTTAGGCAGCAGCAGAGCAAGTTCCCCTCAGGTTGCCCTCAGCTCCATTCTGGGAAGCCCACTGGACCACATGCTCCTCCCCTTGGTCCAGTCAGTTCCTCCTGAGCCAGTGTAATGAAGCCAGCTCATCAAGCCACACATAAGAAGATAGAAGCTGTGTCTTGCAAGACACAGCTTCTGTTTCAGTCTGTAGGGTCTGACAGAGACCTCCAGCACCATTCCACGCTGGCTAGAGCTAAAGCTGTTGGGGGAGATTTCAAGATTGTCACAGAGAAAGAAACCAAATTCCAGTTCTGTTTTTCCCAGGGTTGGGTAGAGATTCAGAGGCTGGGTTGGGATGGAAAATGAAGTGTTACTCAAGTCTGGCAGCGTACCACTGGGAATGGCCACCTGTAGCCTGAGGAAATCCAGAGACTGAAATCCGTGCTGTGTTTTTCCACACTGAAACTGCCAGGAGCAGCTAAGAGGACTTCTCGGTGGACAGCTACTGTTCGGCTCGATGACAGGAAGGCTCAGAATATCAACTTCCTGCTTACCAAACAGCCTGCAGTGGTAGCACAGACTGTGGGATCAGCAGATTGCTGCTGCATAGTCTGAACTAGATGCTAAACAATATGGCTGTTAAGAAGAGAACCTGCCTCCTCTGTCTTTAGCTGAAACAGAGGCCTTAAGGTTCACCCACATCTGCCATCTCAACAACAGCTATCTTTTGGTTTTGCAGGCAAGACTTTGCCCACCCCAGATTCTTACAGGGATTTTTTTTGCCAGTTTTCCCTGTAGCAAAATAAGGATCTTTGGTAGCAAGCCCCATGACACGCAGCCAGCATAGTTCACACCGAGAATCCCTCCGGAAACCTCAACACTATTGATCGAGAAGTGCGGGGCAGCGTAAAGGAGAGATGGGCCCCAGGCCACAGAGTTCAGACTGAGATCTGAAATTTCCCAAATGCTGGGGATATTTAGATGTGTAGGCGGGGTCTGGCCCCCAATACAGAAGCAAGAGTGATGATCCGGTCCAGATGCAGATCTGAGCTTCCTCAGAGTGTCGAAACCCTGCGTTTTAGGTCGGGTCTCAGGGGTGGGAATTAATGTTCATGTCACAGTCACAGTCATACCAGTCCAAGTCGGGGAAGATAATGATTCGACCAACGAATTGGGCCTATTTGGTTCAGAGGACAAAAGCCTTTCAGAGACAACAGAAAGCCCCCTTCACTTCTAATCTTTAAAGATCCTCTGGCATTTTAATTAGAGCAAAATCTTTAGACCTGGGGTCTTGGCTGAGTTCCAAAGGGCAGAATTATATTCCGTCTCATTGAATTCCCACTACATTTTCAATGGATGATAGCACACTTCATGGCATTCTCAGACAGAAAAACTTCAAAAACAGACTGCAGAGAGAAGCTGCTGAGCTGGATTTCATATGCAAGAGTGACAGCCTGAACCAAGATCTAAATAAACACAAAGGGGTTCTCCCATTACAGTAGGTAATTTCCCATTCAGGTACTCTCACCTTCTCACCAGTAAAAACTTAAAAAAACAACAAATAGTCTTGCAACACCTTAAAGACTAAAAAAAAACAGGTAGATGGTATCATAAGCTTTCCTGGGCACAACCCACTTCTTCAGGTGAATGAAGTTATTAAAGGTCCAGTTTCAAAATAAAGGGGAAGGAATAGCAAACACTCTGTGTGCCAGCTCCCCTCACAACTAAAACCGACTGTCCTGGAGGCATTCTCTTTCCTGGCCCAAAACTGGTCCCCCGGCCCTTTGTTCAGACTGCACAGTAGGGCAAGTCTGAGCCCAGTGTGTTTAACTGCTTGGCTCCCCCCAGTTCCTCTAGGCCAGCTTTATCATCTGCGTTATTAGAGCAGCTAACCCACCCTGAACGCCCCACTTCTTCACAGTCAGCTCATGCTGTTGGTCAAGCCTGGAGCCTTTGTCCCTTTCCAGGTCAATGACTACCAATTCTTACCTCTCCTAGACCAGCTCCACAGACCTCTTCTGCTTCTTTTTCTAAAGCCAGGAATCCACCAGCTCTTCTCCAGTCCTTCTGCTAGGGTCTCAGATAGCTTCTCTCTAGGAGCACTCAGCCCTGATGCCCGTCCATCAAGCTCAGGTGTTCATTATTCAATTAACTGCCTAGGTGGGCTCACTCCCTTTAACTGATTTCCTTACAGGTAGCCTGGGCTGAAATTCTCCAGATGCTTATACCGCCTTCCTTCCCCTTGAATCACAGCACATTCTACTTGCAATGCAACATTTAGGTGCCAAGAGTTCATATTTGCTAGAGGAGAAATTACTGCTCAGAAGGAATCACTGGAAAATGGGCAAACAACTTTTTTACAATTAGAAAATAAAGAGAGAGAGAAAGGCACATTAGGCAAGAGATATTCAATCTGTGATCTGGGATATAGTAACTATTTACATGCTAATTCGAGGCTGCAGGCAGCAAACAAAGCTAGACAGATTAACAAGATTAACTAATCAAGCCTGTTTGCCCAGGAAAAGGCGGATTATTGTACATTTCCACATATGCAAAAAAGCCTTCAAGACTGCAAGCAAAGACAGGCCACCCAAAGGTCATCCCACCCGTGCTCAAAACTTCTGAGAAGAGATGAGTCTTCACCGCAAACCTGTGATCTGAGGTTGGGTGGGGGTGGTGAGCAGGGGTGTCAGAGACAGAGCTTTTGATTGATTCTTTACAGAGCTGGCACCCAAGCCCAAAAACTTAGCTCAGGACTTTCAACAAACCCAAGCCTATTGGTGTGTGGAAGGTTCCTATTACAGAAGTAGGACCCAAGCTATGCAACTCAAGTCTGGATTTCAAAATTCAGGAGCCGGCTGAGGTTGCATAAAGCCAGGCTGCTGAGAGCAGAGGGGACTGCAGAATGCAGAGCTGTAGTCACTGTCTGGACCTAAAAGTCTCAGGGGGTAGCCGTGTTAGTCTATGACTTTCAAAAACAGACTATATAAAGGTATATATCACATTGGAGAATGTGCAGTTGTATGAGCCTCTGATGTTGTGGCTTATGTGGTTAACTATCTATGTGATATGTGATATTTGCCATCAAGTACCAGCAATTCCCCTCTGCCATGTATATTGGCCAAAGTGGACAGACTCTATGACAAAAGATAAATGGACAGAAGTCATACATCAGAAATGATCACACACAAACCTGTAGGAGAACATTTCTGTTCACTCCGTCTGGGGCACCTGGCATTGGCCAATGTCAGAAGACAGGATACTGGGCTAGATGGGCCTTTAGTCTGACCCAGTATGGCCACAGTGGTGTAGCAAGGGGGAGCAGGGAGGGCAGTTGCCCCCGGGCACCACACTAGGGGGGCCCCAATTTAGTCCCCCTCCACTCACCACTGTCATCCTTTGGCTTGCCTGCTCCTCCTTTGCCCGCCGCCGCCGGCTGGAGCCTCCTCCCTGCCTCTCTGCCCCCAGCCCAACCCTCCTCCATCTCCAGGGCACTGCTGCTCAGAACCCTTCCTTGGCCGCTGGTGGGTTAGTGCATGCAGGTGCCCAACCCCAAACTGGAGGGGTTGGAGGGAAGACGTGGTACAAGCTCCCCTCCTCCAACCAGGGTCGGGCTCAGCAAATGATTGGGGGGCACAAGTTTTGTCTTTGCCCCCGGGCACATACAACCCTTGCTACGCCACTATATGACCATTCTTATAGTCTTATGTTCTTATGTTCTTTAACCTACCTGGGCACTTATTAATGGATTTGAAAGTAGCCATTCTTCTACAAAGGAATTTCAAAAACCAACTACAGAAAGAAACTGCGGAATTGGCCTTCATATGCAAATTTGACACTATTGCTCATGGCTTGAACAAAGACATGAACTGGATGGGCCATTATAAAACCTGCTTTCCTTACATTCGACACCCAATTGACATCAAAAGCGAAGTATGGTACACTTCTAGCCCCCTCAATTAGCCTCATTAACACAGGCACTACAATTGCCAGGTACTTTTATTTCTCCTCTCCATTCTTTTTTTGTTATAAATTGTGAAGGTCCCCCCTTTTTTCTCCACTCTGCTCACCTGAGGAAGTAGGTTTTGTCCACGAAAGCTCATGACACTCTAAATATAGAGAGCGTATATAGTTAACTATACATACATATAAATATAAATAGTTATATATAGTTAGTCTCGAAGGCTATGTCTACACAGCAACATACTTTCAGAATAACATAGGGTATGTCTACACTTGCACCCTAGTTCGAACTAGGGATGCAAATGCAGGCATTCGAAATAGTCAATGAAGCGGGGATTTAAATAGCCTGCGCTTCATTAGCATGATCTCGCCGGTGCGTTACTCCGATCAACAGCTGTTTCTAAAGTGAAAGTGCGCACTGGGACGCGTTAGTTTGAACCAAACCCCTTGGTTCGAACTAACGCTACTCCTCATTTTTTGACAAGTAACGTTAGTTCGAACCAAGGGCTTTGGTTCGAACTAATGCGTCCCGGCGCGCACTTTCACTTTCGAAACAGCTGGCATTCGGAGTAACGCACCGGCGAGATCATGCTAATGAAGCGCGGGATATTTAAATCCCTTTGCGTAGCTTATTTGGAGTTAAGCCCTGCTGTGTAGATGTGCTCTAAGGTGCTACAAGAGTACTCTCTGGACCTAGTGAGCAGAGAGTGAAGAAACCTAAGGTGGGAGCAGACTTTGACTCTGAAGAGAGGAGTCCACCCAAAGAGAGAGCAGAGGAAAAAGCCTGCAGCAGAGAGACTAGGAAGAAGGCCCGGGAAATGGCAGCAAGGGTTGAGATGGTGCAGACCATGGCTGCAGATTGTGGGGTTCCTGGGCTGGAACCGACAGCTGTAGGTGAGCTTGAGTTCCCTCAACAGCCATGAGGAAAGAGGCACACTCCTGAATCAGAAGCCTGGCTAGAACAGCACCCAGATAGCTGCTCTCATGAGACTGTGTCCCTCTGGAATGGGAAGAGTGTACGGAGACCTGGCCAGAAGGCCAAGCCACGAAGTGGAAGCTCTGCAGCTCCTGGAGACCATGAGGAGATGCAGCATGAGCCAACCAAGGAGAGGGGCGACCCGTCAGGGCTAATCCCCAGCCACAGACACAAGGGAACACCCCATGGTGAGTAAATCCTGTTAAAAACCCATTAGAGAGGGAAAGTCTATCTGCAAGAGTCAGCTCTCCAGCATCATAACCTCGCATGACCACGAATCCGGCAAAATCAGGAGAGTGGCTTAGAAACCGTTCGACTTTAAAAACAGAACAGCTGGGTTCTTTCAATTTGCCTTAGGAACCTTAAGGGCTCACATTTCCAAACTCTTCTCTGTAACCATGCGGGCTAGAAACTTACTATTTTTTAAATCAAAGGTGGAGCTTCTGGTTTATTCACCTGATTCCAGTGTCTAAGGCTGTGAGGAAGATGCCAAGGATCCCTGGATCTGCAGCACCTGCTCTGATCACGTGTGGTAGTATTCTTATTATTTATTCTTTGTATTCTCATAGTACCCAAAAGCCCATCATAGACAGAAACCTATTGTGCTAGGGGCACTACAAACACAACAAAAACACTGTCCCTGTCCCAAAGATCTTATATCAGCCAGGATTTAACTGCAGGGCCCATCTGAGTTTCTGGTTGCAACAAACCTAAAACCCAGATGAGTTTCTCTGCTCTTGAAGATTTCAGTCCCTTTAACTCTTTGGAAGGTAGGTGTACTGATCTATGGGGAAGGTCCCTAAGGACAGGGCGGTGGGGGGTGGAGGGGTGGAGGAGAGGGAGCGGCCACCAGGCCTGGAGGGTCAGAAGCAAACATCAATCTCTAGTCAACGTGAAATGCACAAAACCCTCCACATTTGTGTCCCAAGTGCAGTTAGAGAGCAGCAGTGCACACAGCACGCACCAGTGTGCATTAGCATCGCTGGGGCTTATTAATTGCTTTTTCCTCCAGAGCCCTTGAGGGAGAGAGGTGAAATGACATTTTCAAACATTTAATCGATCTTCCCCATCTCGACCCTCCAGGCCTGGTGGCCGCTCCCTCTCCTCCACCCCCCACCCCCCCCAAATAATGCTGCCAAACAAACGGAGTCTCCAGATCTGTGGCACTGACATTTATTCCATATGAACTGGCTTGTTTATGTTGAGCTTGGCTGGAAAGCTGAGAGAAAGGGCTGGATCTGGAGTCTGACCAAAGGGAATATAGGTCAGTGCTCCTTGGGCATGAGTGCGGGCTGCACCGCTCCCATCTCCACTTCAGACTCCCTTTAATAGAGTTCTGGTTGGGGGGAGAGGGAGGATGTTGAGACAGCTGCATCAGTTGTTCCAGGAAATCCTGTACAAAGAAAAGACAGCTCCTGTGTATGGGAAGGAAGACAGGGGAAATGAAGCTCTTTGGATTCTAAACAACAATATCCTGTGCAAGTTGATCTAAGGTTAGATCTAGTGACTTTTTCACCTTCCACTAGGCTTTTAACCAGAGCTCTCTGGGATTAAGAACATAAGAACAGTCACACTGGGTCAGACCAAAGGTCCATCTAGCCCAGTGTCCTGTCTGCCGACAGTGGCCAATGCCAGGTGCCCCAAAGGGAATGAACAAAACAGGGAATCATCAAGTGATCCCTCCACTGTCGTCCATTCCCAGCTTTTGACAAACAGAGGCCACGGACACCATTCCGGCCCATCCTGCCTCATAGTCTTGGCTTTCACAACATCCTCTGGCAAGGAGTTCCACAGGCTGACTCTGTGTTATGTGAAGAAAAACTTCCTTTGGTTTGTTTTAAACCTGCTGCCTGTTGTCATTTGGTGACCCCTAGTTCTTGTATTATGGGAAGGAGTAAATAACTCTTCTTTATTCACTGTCTCCCCACCAGTCAAGATTTCTTACTGTCATATCCCCTCTTAGTCCTCTCTTTTCCAAGCTGAAAAGTACCAGCCTT
>JANRFK010001234.1:120047667-120062211 GCA_030068395.1 Apalone spinifera
TGACAGTCCAGACCACCGAAGGTACCGAGGTACGAAGACACCGAGGTACGACACCTGCCTGTGAGCCGGGGATGCCCCTGCTCTAGAAGGGGTCACGCCTCCTTTTCCCACCATGGAATTGTAAAAACTGCACTGAGAGAACATCGAAAGGCATATCCTGGGCTCTGCACATCAAGGGCCGAGACACTTGCCCGGGAGAAACTGGTGAATCGGGGCTGCCCCCACTCACTTTCTCTGCTCCGGTGCGGGAACATTTTAAATGCAGTGCCACAAAGAGGATGCCATTCAGTGCCACTTAGTGCAACAGTTCAGCCTGCTTACTACCCCATGATGAACCATTTACTAACAAACCTTCACTTCTGTTAATAGGAATAATAAAGAAACCCAGTGCAAAGGCAGCAGGAGCAACCTCTGGAAGCCCTGGCACATTGCCACTGCTATGTAATATCACAGCTGGGCAAGCCCTTCAACTGAGGGCAATTGCCCTGGGACCTGGTGATAGATAAAGGCCCGGAGCTCCAGGCCATTGCTGCAACTGCGAGCACTGGCAGTGACCGTAGCCCCGGGTCCTTTAAATTGCCACTGGAGTGCTGGGCCGTGTGCTTCATACAGTCAAGGGCTGATTGCCCAGGCCCCACCCCTTTCGCCTGAGGCCCCGCCCCTTCTGGGGGCACAGAACAGGCTCCCCCCCACCTTGCCCAGGGGCTGGGCATGGCTATCCGCACTGATACAGCTGGGCATATCCTAAAGCTGCCCCAGCAACTCACCTGTGCTACATAATGCCCCAGGGTTGCTGATGTTCCCAGGAGCAGGAAGGTTATGGGCACAGCAAGACAGGAACAGCTTTAACAGAAAGACATGTCAAGAGCAAACACACAGGCTGCGTCTACACTGGCATGATTTTGTGCAAATACTTTTAACGGAAAAGTTTTTCTGTTAAAAGTATTTGCGCAAAAGAGCATCTGCACTGGCACGGATTTTAGCCATCAGGCTTTCTTGCACAAGAAATTAACACGGCTGTCTACATTGGCCCTCTTGCGCAAGAATACTTGCGCAAGAGGGCTTATCCCTGAACGGGCGCTTTGGAGTATTTGTGCAAGAACCACTGATTTTGTACATTGTACAATGTCGACAGGTGGCAAGATTTTGTGCAAAATCTTGCCAATGTAGACACAGCCACGGTGTAGCCTATAGCTAAGTGTGAGCATTCCTCCTGATAGGACCTACTTCCCCCCCTCCCCGCCAGCTTCATCACTGAACACTTAGGGTTGGCCTGTATGTGAAGCTCCATATAACTGGCTCACTGTAGGCGAGCTAATCACCCCAACCAGTTTTGTCAATGGGTACTAGAAGAAATCATCCTCACAAGTCTTTACACTCTGCATTCAGCATAGGCATGTCTGGGCAAGTCCCTCTCTTGTCTGAGCTGGGATTCCCACAGCACTAGAGAGATTTCATTAGTTAAAACCACCCAGCATAACTCATGTAGCCTGAGGTTAGGAGCCGTCATCCTATTCAAATATGCTGGCAGACTTTTGACTTAATCCTATTTCTGCTGTGTAGGCATCATCTATCTTCCTCTGACATCATCCGTCAGTGGTGGAGGAAATTAGATTGTTTATGTTATGGTAGTGCTTAGAGAGCATGATTACAGGCATTGTACATACACAACGCAACAGCTGCTGCCCCAAAGCGCTTCCAAACAAGGCAACTAACGACACAACCCAGCCCCCCAATCCCAGTCTACCCACTGACCCATGCAGCTATTTAATGGACAGGAGATGACTGATGATCCCTTTTCTAACTCTACTTAGACTTAGCCACGTTTAAACAAAGGCCCATAGGTCATGGTCAGCCCTAGACAGCTGCTAGCAATCAAGATAAATTTGGCTCCTTCTTTTTATTTGTTACTATTTCTCCCCAGCCAGCATCAGCAGAGTCCTAACCCACTATGGTATGATCTTTACCCATAATAAACCAGCTGCCAGTGCCACCTTTATACACCAGGATAGCCTGTTCCTATTCATAGACCACCATCCACTGGTCATCACATGACGGGACAGAAATCTGGCTCCCATAAGTTCATCACCAAGTGCTATTAAAACGAACACAAAAGGAGGTGCTAAAAGCCATCGAGTTCCCTCCGTGCTAAGCTCCAGGAGATGTTATTTCCAATTGTCAGTCACACACACACACACACACACACACACACACACAGAGAAAGAATACAAGACTTACGAAGGAGTAGGAAGCATACTTAAAAAGATAGACTGGCATAGTTATGCCAGAAAGGGGAGTTATTTTGCACCAACATAATTATGCTGGCAAAGCCCTAATGCAGATACAATTATATTGGTACAAGTCACTTTATAGCAATGTTTCTTAAACTTTTTAAGACCGAGGAACACCAAATCATTTTTTTTATGAGGAACCACCAAGGAGGAAGGGAGGCTGGGGAAAAGTTATTGAGCATAAAAAAAAAAGGCGCCTGCTCCTTTAAGGGCAGCCATTTTGAACTCTGCTGTTCTCCACAGAACACCTCCAACTGCCTCACAGCGTGCTGTGGAACACAGTTTAAGAAACACTGCTTTATAGGGACATCACTTATTTTGCTTTGCCTAACTAGAATAAGCTACACATGGGTGGTGGGCAAAGGCCCAGCTGGGGAAGGCAGCTGAAGCCCCGCCCTCTCCACCCAAAGCCACACCCCTTCCCCCAAGATCATGCTCCTTCACAACCTTTCCCTCCCCCCTAGACAAACCCCGCCCAACCCCAGCTGAGGGCCGGGGTTGCCACATGGCATGGCCCCAGCCTTATCCAGCCACAAGGGAGCTGCACGGCGTGGCCCTAGCCTTCCCCGGCCACCAGAGCGCCGTGCAGTGTGGCCCCAGCCTTCCCCAGCCACGTGCCCTGAGCCCCTCCCAGGCAGCTGGGCAGTATAGGCAGTTTTGGAAAAGCAATGCCTTCCCTTGCCTCTGAGGTGCCACAGGACCACTTGTTGTTTCAGCATAGGTAAAGCAGCAAAATATTTAAGTGTAGACAAGCCCTTAGTATGAACATTAAACAAATAGATTTATTGGAGCATAAGCTTTCGTGGGTAAAGACCCATTTCGTCAGATGCATGTAGTGGAAATTCCAGAGGCAAATCTGTTAGTCTATAAGGTGCCATAGGACTCTTCATCGTTCTTGCAGATTCAGACTAACACAGCTACCCCTCTGATATTAAATAAATGGCAATTCCTTGTATCAGTCAGTATGCTGCAGTAACTGGGACGGAGCCTTGGGCCTTGTCTACACTGAGTTTTGTCAATACAAGGCAGCATTCTTGCACAAAACAGAGGAGGTTACAACTACAATGCTTCTTTCACTGACAACACTCTGTTTTGCCAACACAATAAAACCACCTTGAGGAGAGGCACAGAACTTTTTGTTGCAACAGGATATTGACCAGGTGTCAGGGAACACCAGGGATGTAAAAATATATTTATTTTTGTAAACGTGTTACCGCTGGATTTTTCAGTAGTTACATGTTTGCATGCAGAGGGGGCATGTGGGACCCGGTGCTGCTCCCTCACCTCCCGCTGCTGCCTCTGTATTATATGTTATACCTGTATGTTGTTTGTTGACTGAAGATAGCAAATCATTAAATTTGATTTAGCAGTTTTCTTTTCCTATTTTTGAGTCAATAGGCACTAAACTTTTTATAGGCCCTGAACTTTTTTATAGGCATTAGGCACTATGCTTATTGTGCCTAATGGATAATCAACCCTGCCCGGCACATACTGGCTTCCATCTGTCCCTCACCCCATGCTTCTGCCTCTGATACAGAGGCAGCAGCATGGCCGGGTGGGGGCATGCAGCTCAGCAGGAGCTAATACTTATGGGGAACCAGCTTTTAAGCTAGCTCCCCACACATGTTGGTTTCTGAAGAACTCCCTTCCCCCCACCCTCACGCCATGCTGCTGCCTCTGTATCAGCTGAAGAGTTCGAGATGTGAATTCTGGGGAACCTCAGAGAACTTTCTCTAATGAAGCTCTTGTTAAAAATCAGTTTGTTACAAATCACTCTCACTGGGCTTTCAATTACTTAACAATCAGGCAGTGTTAGGGTGGGATCAGTGGTTTGTTTTTGAAGGGAAAGGGGAAAGTTCCGGCCAGATTTTAAAATTGTCAAGTGTGCAATTATGCTACTAATTTGCACATGCAGGTACCATGACTGCTTGCCCAGCTTCTATAACAGGATTTCCTGTAGTACCTATCACTGTGGTATTTAAGCAACCGGATGATTTTCAGGTGCAAATCGGGCATGCAATAATTGTACATATGCTTTTGCAATCACCAGGGCTTCGGACCTTTTGAAAACCAGATCTATTGGTTGTGAAAGAGAGAGCAAATAGATGGTTGTCTGCTTTTGAAAAAGGCAGGGAATAGCCTGTTTTCACAAGGAGACTAGGTTGTTCTCCGAGGAAGGAGACCCTCCACCAATTTTCTAGTAGAGAGGCAGAATAAAAAGTTGTGCTGCCATCATTAGCAATGGCAGGGTAGTGGGTTTCGGCAAAGGATACACTGCAGCAGGGAAACCAGTTGCCATAGAGTTTAATAATTTCATTGCACGGTTAAAAAGAGTTTTTAAAAAATTCACATATAAAAGAACATCTTAGCTAGAAGATAGAGGGTCCCATTCATTTCCAGCAGCGAACTCAGCCTGGAAACTGTGTGACTGAATGTCCCTTCCCCTCGGAAATGAAATCTCAGCCTTAGCCACCAGTAGCAACCTCTCTTTGGTTGGACAACAGGTGGAGCCCAGACATCCAGGAGAGGTACAGATTTGTCAGAGCTGCTGCTGCTCCTTATGGAACCCTGGATAAAGTTTCTCTCCCCTGGTGAATTTCCTCCGAGGTTCACTTTCCTTACTTGCTGCACTGGGAAACTAGATTAACCTCTGTGTATCCATGGGGTGGATGAAGCCCAAGGGTTCTGTGATCACGCTGGTGAAGTCATCTGAACAGCAGGTTAGAAGGAATTCATCCATTCATACAGGTTGAATCTCTGTGGTCTGGGACTCTCTGGTCCGGCAATATCTGTGGTCTGGCAAGAGACCAGAGAGCCCCAACCACAGAGGAGCTGTGAGCTCAGCCGGCAGGCAGCCTAGAGGGCCAGTGGCCTGGGGGGCAGGAAGTCCAGCCAGCAGCCTGCAGCCAGAGTAGGCCCGGGAGGGGAACCCTGACAGCTGAGAGTGGAGCTCCACCAGCAGGGGGACAGACTCCCTGCTGGCCAGGGGTGTGGATCCCACTGCCAAGCCCCTGCACCTGCACCTGGAGGCACAGAGCAACTCCCAGCTGGGAAGCCCCCGCTGGCTGGGGACATGGAGCCACCGGTTGCCCGGGGCAGGGAAACCCCCACCAGCCGGGGACTCGGAGCCAGCTGGGAGCGCAAAGCCTCAGTCAGCCAGGAACATGGAGCTGCCACCAGCCAGGGGAAGGGAGCCCCAAAGGCCAGAGCAGGGCAGCAGCTGGGGGCAGTGCACTGGCCGGGCCGGTGACCAGGAGAAGAACCCAGGAGAGCTCCACGCTTGACTTCCCCGGATCCGGCAAATTCCCTCCTTCAAGACCACTCGGGTCCTGAGGATGCCGAGCCAGGTCGTTCCAACCTGTAGTAAAATACTGAAGATACCAATCAAACCCAGGACCTGCTAACATTAGTGAGCCGAGGACTGTCCTGGCATTTGGTCCATACCTGTCTGCTGTAGTAAAACACTTGGCTAAGGCAGATCTGTGTGACTATTTGTCACCAGGAGACATCATCTCCACTTCTGGGAGGAAAGAAGTGCTTGGAACGTTGTCATGACCGGGGCTGGGTTTGATGAGTGAAGGCTGAGCAATTTACAAACAATAACTCATTTGGGGAAGAGTCACTAGTTCTGTCTGAATTAAGTCCTGGCACTCCTCTCTGAAGGAGGATCGGCATATTATAACCAGCATAATGCTGTTGCAACATTCATCCATGTACATCAAAGCACCGTAACAACTATCCATGAGTTGTTTCAGAACGTCCCTGAGATATAGGGACATATCATTGTACCAGATTTACAGATAAGGAAACTGAGGCACCCAGAGGCGAAGTGACTTACCCAACATCTCCGAAGCCAGCGTGTGGCAGAGCTAGGAGCTGATACCAATCTTCTGCTTTAGCCCAAACATTTTTCATCAGAGCCTGACTTCATTAACCTTTGCTCTCTTTCATCTTAGCACTGCTCTTTGGGGTTTAACTGGCATTCCTGGAGAACTTACTGAATCAATCGTTGTTTGAGCTAGGGCAGATCTTTTAGGAACACATCCCACCTGGATTTAAAAATGGTCAGTGATGGAAAAGTTGGTTAATGCGTGAGTGAGACTCAGGAGAGAGGGTCAAATCCTGGCTCAGCAACAGACTCCTTGGCTATGTTTACACTAGCGGGTTCTTGCGCAAGAACACATCCACACTGCCATGTGCTTTTGCACAAGAGCATCCATGGCAGTGTGGATGCTCTCTTGTGCAAGAAAGCTCTGATGGCCATTTTAGCCATAGGACTTTCTTGCACAAGAAACCCCTGCCACGCATCCACACGGCCCACTTGCGCAAGAGCTCTTGCACAAAAGAGCTTGCACTTGTTAGAAAAGAGTGTAGCTCTTGTGCAAGAAGCCCTCTCTTACCACGCTTTACTGTAAATCTTCTTGCGCAAGAGCGGGCGGGCAGTGTGGGCGCTCTGCGGAAGAACGGCCGTACTTGTGCAAGAACCTGCCAGTGGAGACACAGCCCTTCTGTCCTCAGGCACTTTCCTCAATCTCCATGCCTCACCTCCGCATGTCTTAGATGGGGATGTTCCCCTGCTTCACAGATGTTCATGAGGTGTCTGATGTTTCAATGAAGATCCTGCATGGAGCATGCTGCTGGAAGCCATAATTAGTAACGCCACATGTAAAACCTAAGGAAGGTGCATCTGAATGGCTTATGAGGGTATTTCTTTGCAGTGGGATTGGCTTCTGTGCCCCAAACAGACTCCTCTGGAAGGTTGCATGGCCACATGCTTACAGCACAAAGACATTGCCTGACTCTGCCAGGGAGCATCTTAAATACTGTGAAAGGATGTTCTAATGCCCTACCTGGAAGTAAATTAACGACCAGCAATTAGAGAGCCAAGGATTGCATATATAGCTATGGCTAAAGATCAGCAGAATTAAAAAAAACCAAAACCCCCACAACCCTGAATCTCTCTACTACCAGTGCTAGACTGGGAGTAGCTAAACATAAGATTTAAACATGTCTGCATGGTCAACCTAAGGTTCTCTCCACACAACTACCACAACCAGGACTTTGCAATCAGTTGGTGAAACTCTCATAAAAACATTATAATGGTCATACTGGGTCAGACAAAGGTCCATCAGCCCAGTGTCCTGTCTTCCAATAGTGGCCAATGCCAGGTGCTCCCAGAGGAAATGAACAATCATCAAGTATTCCCACCCCTGTCACCCATTCCCAGCTTTTGACAAACAGAGGGTAGGGACGCCATTGATGGACCTAACCCCCATGAATGAATTTAGCTCTTTTCCGAACCCTATTAAAATCCTGGTCTTTACAACATCCTCTGGCAAGGAATTCCACCGGTTGACTGTGCGCTGCGTGAAGAAAAACGTCCTTTTGTTTGTTTTAAACCTGTTACCTATTCATTTCATTTGGTGACTCCTAGTGCTTGTGTTATGGAAGCAGTTACAAACACACACATGGTTACAAACATGGTTTTGTGTGGTGTCATCTCTGTAACCGCTCTGTCTGTAGGGCTAAACCACATTGGTGCATCTGTCTCTCCATGCTACAACAGTGGATCCTGGGAAAATACGGGCAGCTACCCCATCCTGTCTCAGCAGGGCATGCACAAAGAGTTGCAAAGGGTGATGGAACAGTTTTTGCACTGTGGGTGCTGAGCGCCATTAAATCAAACTATAAAGCTTGTATATAATGGAAACCATTATTAGACAGTATCCCTCTCCCCCTACCCCGCCTGCATCCCTAGTTCCAGCACCTGTGAGAGTGGCATCAGCAACACGTGAGACAATGTCCTAAGGCACAGACAGCAGGGAGGAAGGAGGTCTGGCCATGTGGATCACATGACTGGGAGGGCCAGCTGCACTGCATAAAATACCAGAATCCTGAACTGGTTGCAAGAAGACACCGGGGTACAATGTAGGCTTCCGAGAAGGCACAAGACACCGTCTGTAGCCACAGTTACTGAGGTCCAGAGCCTCAAAGGTATTTAGGCTCCTAAATCAATGGATGCTAGAAGCCTAACAGTCTTTGAGGGTTTGGCTAATTACGCACAATCTATGCTTATGGCCTGCTAGGCAAGCTACAGTTGGCCAATCATGGAATCAGAGACTACTAGAGCTGGAAGGGACCTTGAGAGGTCATCAATAAAGTCCCCTGCCTTCACGGCAGATCAAGCACCGTCTAGCTCATCCTTGAAAATTTTTGTCTAACCTGCTCTTGAATATCTCCAGTGATAGAGATTCCACAACCTCCCTAGGCAACTTATTCCAGTGTTTAACCACCCTGACAGTTGGGAAGTTTTTCCTAATGTCGAACCTAAACCTCCCTTCCTGCAGGTTAAGCCCATTGCTTCTTGTCCCATCCTCAGAGGCAAAGGAGAACAATTTTTCTCCCTCCTCCTTGTAACACCCTTTTAGATACTTGAAAACCACTATCATGTCCCCTCGCAGTCTTCTTTTCTAAACTAAACAAGCCCAATAGCTTGTTGCAGTCTTCCCTCATAGCTCATGTTTTCTAGACCTTGAATCATTTTTGTTGCTCTTCTCTGGACCTTCTCCAATTTCTCTACATCTTTCCTGAAATGTGGAGAAGAACTGGACACAATACTCCAACTGAGGCCTAATCAGTGCAGAAGAATGAATTATCATGTCTTGCTTAAGACACAAGGACTTATTTTATTCTTTTTTGCAGGCAAAAGACTGAAAGCAGCTATTTTAAACCATCTAAGTGTCTGCAGCAGAACATCATACTCACTGCCCAAGCAGTACCAACAGCTGACTCTGCACCTGAAAGATACCAAGAAAATATTAGTTCATTCAGCAACTGCTGGGATGGGACGTCTGAGCTGTTCAACAGGAATAAGAATCCTATATCCACTTGGCAAGTGTAGGTCAGACTACAGATGTGAAGGAGTAGTCCACTACCCAATAAGCAGGAGCTTATCGAGTAGTACAATTGACTATTCAATCTACCTCCTCCCCTCCCCCCCCGGTGCACTTTTAAAGGGACAGAGAGGAGCCAGCACGCTGAGACAGACAAGCGGAGAGGCTGTTGCTGCTATGTCCCTTTAAAAATGCAGAGGGGCAGTGTGAGGGTTGTCCTGAGACCCAGCGGTGGACCAGAGTATGAGCCAATGTCTTTGCACGCCGGCTTCTCTCTGTCCCTTTAATAGTGCAGAGCGGCAGCCAGGAGTTGTGCTCAGATGCAGCCTGAGCCGGAAGTGAGCACTTCAAGTGCCCTTCGTTAACAACTAGTCGAGTAGTTGATGGAAATTCCATCGACTACTCAACTAGTAAATTAATCGATACTTAACATCCTTAGGTCAGACTTGGGGAAGAGGAAGGGAGGGAGTCGCAGTGCAGTTACCCCAAAGCAGGACTCACTAAGCCAGATCAGTTACCCCTTTTTGACCGCTCCAAAGTCACTACAGCTTTGGTGTCTCTTTTGACGTTTATAATCTAGTTAACAGTCTCTAGGGGCCTGGAAGGATTTTACACTTCTGGCGTTTCGAGTGACAGCCCAGTTCCTCCACTCTTGTCTATTTCTGGCAAGTCTGTCACTGTTGTATATACCTTTGTGATCCTATTGAAATCTGGCTTCAAATTTACCTTTCCATCTAAGCATCATTTTTCTTTGGAGGGGAGAGAGCATGGGAAGTAATTACTATTGGCAAAAACGGAGTTAGCTTCATTCACACCCAGGTCCTTTGGTTGTATGCACCCTCACACAATGACATCGTGCTGATGCACTGCTCTGAAAATTATGTTTTCCTCCCACTCCCTATAAAAACATGATGATGCCTCAGAACCTTAATTGTCTTCAAAGACAGGGATGATGACATGTCACCTAATGTGATGTAAGTAGTGTGTTATTAAAGGCACAGACCTGACTGCGTAATGCTAAGAGCATGCCCGTTTCCCTATTGTTACTATGATGCATAGGGTTACCCTCCACACACGTTCCAACGGCTTTATTCGTTTTTTTTTTTTTTTTTGCAGGGATGATGGAGAATCTGTGGATCCACAACAGCTAGGTGTTGGGTGAGTCTAGGTCTCCAAACCACTCTTGGGTCCTGTGGAGTATTGTTGTAGCCATACCGGCTGCAGGATATTAGAGGGATAAGGTGGGGAGGTAAAATCTTTAATTAGACGTTCTTCTGTTGCTGAGAGAGACAAGCTTTCCAGTTTACACAGAGGTCTTCCTCACTGGGAAAATATACTCAGGCTAGGTCTACACAGCAGCATTATTTCAGAGTAACACCAGTGAGTCCGGAATAACGTGGTGCGTGTTTACACAGCAAGCCTGTTATTCCGAAATAACTTCGAAATAACGGGCTTCTTACTCCGACTCCTGCAACCCTCATTGTACGAGGAACCCACCCCACCAATCAACCCCAGTGCCAACTCTGTCCACACATCTACTATATAAGCAATGTCATCAAAGGACCTAACCACATGAACCACCACATCAGAGGCTCACTTAACTGCATATCCACTCATGTGATCTATGCCATCAAATGCCAGCAATGCCCCTCTGCCATGGATATTGGCCAAACTGGGCAGTCTCTACAGGAAAGAATTAATGGACACAAATCAGCTATCTGAAAAGGCAATAACACAGAAACCTGTTGGGGGCAATTTTAACTTGCCTGGACACTCATTAATGGATCTCAAAGTCACCCTATTGTTTCAGGTCAATTTCACAAGCCAACTCCACAAGGAAGCCTTAGAACTTAACTTCATTTACAAATTGGATTCCTATCACAGAGGCATGAATAAAGACATTGGCACATTCCACATCCTAATGACATAAAAAACAAACAATGGGTATTTAAGAACAATTAGCATCTTCCTTATCAGCTTAATATAGCATGGACACTCTAATTGACTATTTCTTCTCTCCCCACTTCCCCCCCCCCCTCCCCCCGCATCCTGTATTTATTTAGAAACTGGACCTTTAATAACTCCATTCATCTGAAGAAGTGGGTTGTGCCCACAAAAGCACATGATACCATCTACATGTTTTAACAGAAACAAAAGACAGGACTATGCAACACTTTAAAGACTAACAAGATGGTTTATTAGGTGATGAGCTTTCGTGGGCCTTCCTTGATCTGAGGAAGTGGGTCTGTCCCACGAAAGCTCATCACCTAATAAACCATCTTATTAGTCTTTAAAGTGCTGCATAGTCCCATCTTTTATTTCAGCTAGACCAGACTAACACGGCTGCATCTCTATCACTAATCTACATGTTTTGTTAGTCTCTAAGGTGCTGCAAGACTGTATTTGTTGTTTTTTAAGTTTTTCCAGTTACAGACTAACTCAGCTACCCCCTGAAGCAAGGAGCAAGGGAAGTCAGGAGAAGAGTGGTCTAGCTCAAAATAACTGCTGTGTAGACAGCACCAAAAGTCTAAATAAGCTATTTCAACTTAAGCTGTGCAGGTAGCATAGATCAAGTTGTGTAGCTTATTTCGATTTTAGTGCTGCTGTGCAGACGTGCCCTCGGAGCGTTAAAGCTAAAGACAAAATGGAGCACATTACTCAGCATATGTAGTTACAACATATTTCAAGACCATTCTAGGAGAAGTGGCCCATTAACGTCCCTCTGGTCATAGGGGAGGAAGGAATCATCACCCTATTCCCATTATGCTTCTTGTTTAGGGCAGCAACAAAGCTCCATGACTTCTGTCTGTTTCTGACAAAAGTCTTTGTCTTTCAATAGTTCTTCAGCTGTGCCCCAGAATTTTTTAGCTCAGCTTCCACAGGGGAGGCAGGGAAGTGGGGAAAGGTTGCTTGGGGAAGGGGTTTGTTAGTGGGTTATAAATTGTTGTAAGGTGATACGGTGTTCTTGTCTGTATTGTTTCTCGAGTCTATATGCATTCATTTGTGAGTGCTGTGATTGTCTGGTTTCACCCACACCGCGGTCATTGGGGCATTCGATGGGCTGGATGAGGTACACCACCTGCTGTGATAGACACAGGTTGATCAGATAGCAGTGTGAAAAGTGGGAACACTTTTTTCTTAGGTTGGAAGTGGAGGGACAGTGGTGTTTTATATAAAACAAAGCCCCTGTTATCAGGATGTCTGGTCACCCTAGGCAAGAAGTGTAGGACCCCTTGCAAGGTGTGTTGGGGTGGGGTGTTGATCACCACAGCAATAGAGATATGTCTGTAGGTTTTGCATCTGCCATTCTGGCAGGGTCTAGTGCCACTCTGGGTTGGTACTTCTTGCATAGGGTCTGTGAGGAGCTCACCTGTGAGTGAATCCTTTTCACAGAATGATCACTCTATATTTGATCTCTCAAGCCTCATTCACAAAGGAAATCTGCACACCACCACAACAGCCTCAAAAGACAAGCCTGGGAGCTTACAGGTGTAACTTTGCTAGATATGAAAAATCACAGACTGAATAAAGACATTGGATTTAAGGGTTATTACAACAACCATAACCCATAAACAACTTCCCTGTCACCACTACATTAGCCTGCCTTTTCTGGCTCTATGACTGGAGGGGTGTTAATGGTCCCTGGAAAACGTGTGTTAACGACTTTTGCTAAATGGCCTATTCCACTTTGTATTTAGCAGTGACACTGTGGGTATGCATACCCTACAATTAAAAACCCACAGCTGGCCCCTGCCAGCTGAGCCAGGCTCAGCAGGACTTTCTCTTTAATTGTGGTGTATATATTAGAGCCCAGGCTGGAGCTCAAACTCTATAGGCCCCCGCAAGGTGGGCGAGTCCCAGAGAACAGGCAGCAGCCTGACCTTTGCAATCAAAGAATTCCTTGTAGCTTGAGCCCTGGAAGTCCAAGTTAGCTATCACAGGCCAGCTATGGGTGTCTAACTACATACCCTCTGAGTACATTTCCCAGGCCTGAAGAAAAGCTCGGTGTAAGCTCAGAAGCTTGTCTCTCTCAGCAACTGAAGTCGATCCAATAAAAGACATTTATTAGCTCACCACTTTGTCTCACTTTCAGGTCTCAGGAGATGCAACCATATTGTCCAGCAGCACATTTTATTTCACTTTCTTGAGCATCTAGCTGATGTTCTATGAGCTCTATGGGGCCTTGAAATAAAAATGGAGCCACCTCTGCATAACACAGCCTCAGTCCATCAGAAGTAAAATACAGTTATTCCATAGTTAAGCCTTGAAGAAAAAGCCCTGGAAGATAAATAAAATGCACATGTACAATGCACCTATATGATGTCTCACTAGGATGGGGATGTGCCACACGTTAATGGAGATATTATGTAGGGAGCTACAAAACTGCTCAGCCTTCTTTATCACTCCCCCACTCCCAAGTTCTCACTCACACAACATTCCATGGCAAGTGCACCAATTGCTTACATGGAGAAGCAACATTTATATTTATTGTATTTCGCCTCTTTTAATGCCGCCACAGGAACCATGTCTAAGGAACCCATACTACACAACCAGCTCTCTATCCACCATTGGGGAACTTCTGTAGTGGGACACCAACAAGGCAGCAACAGCATTGCCAGCCCCTTCCCCTTCATGCACACACATGCTCCGAGATCCATTATGAATTGATGGATGAGATGAATTATCCTCACCCCAAAACCATCAGGCTGGCTTTGAAAAATCCTGAATTTGGGGGCCGTTTTATCTGCCCTCTGGTTTTGTGAGGTTTCCCTTTGTTAGCACTTCTCTGTGGTCACGAGGGGGGTAGGACCTCGCTTTGCAGAGAAAAACAGAAAGCGGTGATCCACTCATAATCACAGCGCACCCAGAGCAGAGGATTTCAGAAAAACACCTGGAATGCCGTGGTGACCCAAGCCAAGGTGTGGCCATGGGCAACCAGGAAACAGTTAACTGGTTCGCCAGGTCTGTGCCTCCCCTGCCAGGCCCCTCCACTGGGACACCAGCTGGCAGCCCACCCCGCACGCTGGGACCAAGAGCTGGCAGCGAGCCCGCCCAGGGCTGGGAGTGGGAGCCCTGTGGGCGGAGGCTGCTCCTGCCAGGCTGGGGCGGTCCCCTGCCCTGGACCCGGCTAAGTCGGTTAACCAGTTAAACGTAAGGATGACTGAAGATTTAACCGGTTAATCGGGATTTTACGTCCCTCGTGGGCAGTGGCCCTCGCCGCCCTCCTGGCGGGTGCAGCGGGGTAGGTGGGGCGCAGGGGCTGCAGCCAGGCGGCCTGTGGGCGCAGCCCCAGGCTAGGAGGCGCAGCAGCGAGCTGGGCTGCAGCCCTGCCCTTGCAAGGCCGGCAGCACGAGCCCCCG
>JANRFK010001234.1:120065038-120078764 GCA_030068395.1 Apalone spinifera
GTTCAAGTTAAGGGAAAGCGAATGTGGAATGGAATGTTTCAGACTTTTGTTATTGATCCCAACCCAGGTAACGTACTTTGTTTAATATGAAACTAAGCAATTGTAATCTTGGTATGTTTTCATATCAGAGGTAAATAAAGGTACCTTAAACTTGTTACATAATAAAATCAGCACCAGTTAATCAGATATATTATGTTATTGTATTCATAAAGCACTTCCTCTGGCTACTATATTTGAAGTTCTAGGCAACCTGTAGCAAAAACTTTAGTATAATCTTGGCCCAGAGCCCAGAAAAACTAGCTAGTATTTCCCTGAAATACTACAGGAAAAGAGAAAATAGTCTCAAAAGGAAGAACTTTTTGGGGGACGGCAGAGATGCCAACCTACCTTAACTTTCTGTAAAGCTCCCAATTTTTACATGGAATTATGAAATTACTAATTCAGGCGTAAATCCATGAATTTTCAAGCACACACGTGTGAGATGAGTGGCACACACAGAAGCACTTGGGCCTGATGCATACAGCAAATAATCCTGCCACCGGGGCAGGATGTTTTCCACCACCTAGGTGGCATGTGCACAGACTTCGTGCCTCTCTTAGAGGCAGCAGTGCAGGGGATAGGCTGGGGGCAGGCGGCTCCATGGGATGTAGTGCTCGTGGGGAGCCGGCTTAAAAGCCGGATCGTTACAGGCACCGGCTCCTGCCTCCCCCGCCCCCCCATCCCCACTGACTCTGATACTAAGGCAGCGGGGGGGAGGAGGGGCAATGCCTGTAGTCAACAGGATTAACTAATAAGCCCAGACTTATTGGTTAATCGGTCAATATGTAGACGACTATCTGGACCCTTTCCATTTTGTCCACATCTGTCTTGAAATGTGGCACCCAGAACTGGACACAATACTCCAGCTGGGGCCTAATCAGCACAGAGTAGAGCACAAGAATGACTTCTCATGTCTTACTCACAACACTCCTGTTAATGCCTCCCAGAACCATGTTTGCTTTTCTTGCAACAGTTTTCGGATCAGTTTTAGGAGGGCAGTTTTCCTATTGCCAGTCTTCCCCTTCTTCCTGTTCAGGGGGTTGGACACAGGAAGAGGGGCCTGTGTCCACTCCTTGGTCATAGATAGTTGGAAGAGGTCCCAGTTTTTCTGAGGGGAGGATAAGGTAGGAGCGAGGGGTCCTCATTTGTCACTGGGCAGAGAAGTCTCAGTTACTTCAACACATGCAGAAATGCACCTAAGGTGCAACATGAGTGTTTGAAAGTATTCCCCGAAATCCCCCATCTTTTGTGGCCCTTGCCACCGGTTCAGAAATCTTTTTTTTTTTTTTTAAAGAAACATCCCTGAAAGTTTCAGACCAAAGCTGGGAGGAGTGAAAAAAATCCAAAATGTACTGACCAGCATAGGAAGGCTTAATGCCAGATGCAGACACAGCCTGGGGAGACAATGTTTTTCAGGTATGAGACCAGTGGCCAGGACAACAGTTTTTTAGTTCTGACTCCCACTGGTGCATCTCTCAATGTGCATCATACTTGCTGAAGCCATGGGAGACTGAAGATCTCCACCAGGCAGGGGAATTCCACAGACTGAAAGCAACAAAACCCCAGGCTGCATCAGTTGTGTTTGAATGGTTACTGACATCAGCAAGGGTGAATCTGTGACAGCCATCACCAGATAATTGTCCGCTTCATTGATCCCAGCTGCTTCCTTGTCATGAGATAGTTTGATTCTAGACTGAGTTATGTCTTGGGGTCTGGATCCAAGCAGTACTGGAGTTTCCCAGCCAATGCTTCTGTGATAACCTATCCTGAGAAGGGTAGATGAGACTAGACAAAAGATGGACATAATATAAAGTGAAGGAGCTTTTATGCCAGTGGGCAGCAGCTTTAAAACACAGGGGCCTTTCCCATCTTCATGCTTCTCTTCAGTTATCTACCAATGAGCTACACAAGCAGCAACTGACTGTCATAGACTACACATGCTGCGAGCCCCCTGCCGTCCGCTGCATAACTCTCCTGATCTTGCAGTGGTAGAGCTCAGCAGAGCTGTTTTACCCTACACAACGCATCAGCAGAATCAGTGATTTTAAATAGAACACAAGTGTTTTACTGGTCAGCCTCCATGACTGCCCCAGCTTTTCTTTTAAACATTTACTCTCCCATGTGCAGCTAGTAAACCACGCCCTGGGGATGATGTAAAGGCAGAGGAAGTTTCTGCCTGGAGATGATAATCACTATGCAAAGCCTTTGATCTCAAGGTCTGTATTTATATGGGGAGCTTTCAGTTCCCAGGGGAATGCAACAGCTGTTTAAAGGTGACCTGTACAGCAGAAAAATACTGTGACCTCTTTTAATTCTTTATGATGTGTTCATAAAGAATGCCTAAAAATTTATGATTTGCTTTAGTTCCTTAACAACAACCCATTCACACACGCACACATATCACAAATATTAGTGTTTGCTAGCTTTCTGTTAGGATATAGACATTCAGGCCTACCTGTAAAGGCTAATATGTTAAGAAATTGGGTATTTTTTTTATCACTTAGCTAGTTAAAGAATTATAAAAACAAGAATCAAAGTCACAGTCTATCTGTATATAATCTGAGGCCTTGTTCTTAAGCTAAGGCCTTTGGTTAAGTAGTATAAGATGGGAAATTATGGTCATATCATCCACATCCCAAACCAGTCACAGAAATAAGGCAAGTTTGGGCTTTCAGACTATCCTATAAAGGGATGAGCCTAGAAAATTTAAAGAAAACTTAGAACAATGGCTTTGTCTGGTAAGGACCCACTTACCAATAGTTGGGGTTGCGAAATCCTCATTTCTTTATTGCTTTGTCATTATGGTGCCCACTTCTCTATTGTTTATCTGTATGGTCTCTGTCTGGTTCTTTGTTTCTGTCTTCTGTATAATTAATTTTGGTGGGTGTAAACCAGTTAAGGTGGTGGGGTATAATTGGTTAGATAAGCATGTTGCAATATGTTAAGGTTGGTTAGTTAAATTTCATTACAATGTTTGATTAAGATCACTACTATATATATTGGGGGTAAACAGGAATAAGTTGGGAGCAAGGGAAGAGAGGAAACTGGATGCTAACCCAAATAAACTTCACGTTTCCTGCATCTCCAGACTTCAGGAATTGCTGTTCATGTTAAGACAGTGGGAGGGTGATGGGATAAGCCCTCTAACATCTGTTAGGACAGAACACCTCTGGTTCATAGCTGGATCTTGTAATATATTCTGAAGTTTGCTTAGGCATTGGTTTAGTGCTGTCTCTGCAAAAACTGATATAGAAGTTGAGCATTGTTGACCCAAGATATTTTATCTACAGGTTTTGCAACCTTTCTTCTAGGCCTTGTTAGCTGCATTGTCCAGGAATAGCCTTGTAAATCAGGCTCCAGGCTTTGGATTGGAAATGAACTGTAAGCCAGTGGCAGGTTCAGAGCTCAGGGGTGAACATAAGAACATAAGAACGGCCGTACTGGGTCAGACCAAAGGTCCATCTGGCCCAGTATCCTGTCTGCTGACAGTGGCCAGCACCAGGTGCCCCATAGGGGGTGGACCGAAGACAATGATCAAGCGATTTGTCTCCTGCCATCCCTCTCCAGCCTCTGACAAACAGAGGCCAGGGACACCATTTCTATCCCCTGGCTAATAGCCTTTTATGGACCTAACCTCCATGAAATTATCTAGCTTCTCTTTAAACTCTGTTATAGTCCTAGCCTTCACAGCCTCCTCTGGCAAGCAGTTCCACAGGCTGACTACACGCTGGGTGATGATATTATTCTAGCTCAGGAGCTGGGCTATGATCTTTTTGCACAAATGGGAGCCTCTTGGTTGCTTCTACCTTGCCCATGATAACCGCTCTCCTGGAGGTGACCCATTCTGAAAAGTACATATTTGCTGCAAAAGCTAGAAAGGCTGTTAAACACTGAGCTAGTGGAATTTATTGGCCATTCAGCTAGAGGGAACCGTTGAACTATGAACCAGCAATTGAATGTGGTAGCCTCTTTCACTGGCGATGATCATTTAGTTGGACCAACTTAGTTATACCTAAAGGAGAGAAGAAGGTGGTTGGTGGTTTTTTTCAAGCAGCAAAGATAGTCTGTTCTAGAAAATCTGGTGGGCCCCGCAAATTACAAGGGCCTGTTAGTTCTCAGCCGTCATTATGTACTATTTATAATATGGTTGTGTCTGGAGATCTTAATCAGGATTAGCAGACCTTTGCGCAAACGCGGTCCCTTGAAGAGTGGACTAGGAAGTGGTATGTAAAGGGAAGGAAACACCATTAAATATATAATTTTTGAGTGCGCACAGAATTTTTTTCATTATACTTACGTAAAAAGTGCCAGCTGTGCTGTGCTGTGCTGCTTATCCTCAAGCTGCTACCAATTGATTTTCTTGTAGGCATCGTGACATGTGACTCGACTGTAGGAATGCAAAGTTCCATTTAATTGGTTAATCGGTTAAATATTTGGTTAACTGATTAAAGGCAGGGGAGGGATGGCTCCTTCAGCACCAGTTAAACATTTACATCCCTACTTGATGGGAGGTTATCGGCCTTACACTGCAATGTAGAGTGGGTGCTCAGTGCATAAGGGGCAGTGTAGAACTGGGGTGGGTAATCATTTTAGAAGGGGGGGGTCACTTCACAAATTTTTGAAGTGGCCCTGAGCTGCCCTGGAAGGGGTGGGGCTTTGGGTGGAAGGGGCGGGGCCAGGAAACTTCTGTTCTCCCCCACCACAGACCCTGATTGGCCTCGGGGTGGCAGAGTTCGTGACATCTTTGCCCCCTCTCCCTCCCAGAGAGAACCGCCAGCTATTCTGAACAGTTACAGCCTGGATGTATGGGATGAGAGGAATTCAAGATAGATGATCTGTAATGGGGCTAAGCTACAGTGTGGGGTGGTGTGTTGGCAGTGACAGAAAGCAGCGATAGTGAAGGAGGTTTTTGGGGGGAGGATCATGAGC
Source organism: Apalone spinifera (assembly GCA_030068395.1). Taxonomy (NCBI): domain Eukaryota; kingdom Metazoa; phylum Chordata; order Testudines; family Trionychidae; genus Apalone; species Apalone spinifera. Next base: position 120,070,007 of record JANRFK010001234.1, read on the forward strand.
TCAGTGTGGTCATGTTTAAGTGTAAACTGGTGGTGACTTCTCGAAGGAGACGTTGGGTAGGCAGGCTGAGATGCAGTGCAAATTGAGAGACCGCTTGAGAGCAACCCGGATAGATGTGTGAGTTAGCTGTTTATTAAGTCAGTATAAACCGGTGACGGTGATTTCAGTCACCCAACTCTAGGGAATAAAGAGAGAAGAGGAGGGATCAAGAATGGGACTGTCACACACAGGGAGATGGGGGGGTGTGTGTTGAGGACTCCCCACCCTACTGAAAGATTCTGAAGTGATCAGAGAGGTAGGAGAACGTGTAACCAGACCACTTTTTGATTTTTAAAATTAAAAGGCTCTTTTAAAACCATCTTTACGTCCAAGATCTACAAAGATCAATCGGAAGCAAGAACACTGGTCATGCAAATTAATATACTATAGGGCTACGTCTACACTGCACATTCTTGTGCAAGAAGATATGCAAATGAGGCACGGCAATGAATATAAAATAAGTGGCAGAACAGCTCTTGCACAAGAGGATTTTTTTGCGCAAGAAGGAGCAGTGTAGACAGCTCCTCCTTGCGCAATAACCCCTTCCGCAAAAATGGCGGCTCATTAGGTATGCGAATGAGGCACGGCAATATTCATCGCCATGTCTCATTTGCATATGTTATTGTGCAAGAGAGTGCAATGTAGACAGAGCCTAGGAGTATAATCACCAGAAAGGATTACTTTAAACTTTATTATATATTAGTCAGTATTTATATATAAAACGACTCAAAGAAGAAATGCCTTTTCAAGACAGCTTGTTATTGCATTTCTCTATACTCAAGAGGAAAAGGCCATTATTTTTAAGAACACTATTGTCATAGAGAATCTATGTGGTCATTAGAACAATAATTCTTATCTGATGAGACTAATCCATTCTTGTCCTCTGATCATTCTCATTTTTTCTGAGGGCCTCTTAGTTGATGATTAAAAAACAGTGGTGCTGTTTTAAAAAAACATCTCTCATTTTGTTTGTTGGCTGTGACTGGCATAGCAGATGTGTGTGTCAGTTATAACTTCAGTGCTTAGTCAGGCTACTCTGAGCTGTATTTATTTAAAACACCCCAGCCCCCCATCCCAGCAGTGCCAGTGAACCGGGGTTAGTGGCGCTCTTTGTTTGACAACTGCTGGTATATTGTGTGTGTGGGTTTTGCTTTTAATTTCTTTACAGATGTCCATCTCCATTCAGATGTCCAGTTTTCTGTAAGTTGTGTTCTGATACTAGTAATTAAATATTGGAAGGGTTTGCTTAATAGTGGTTTAAATATTCAGCATCAGAGGTCTAAGGGAATAGCAGGGAAGACTGGGTATTGGAGATGCACACTCTTTGTGTTCTCCCACATGAGGGTTCATGTACCTGAATGTCTGTAAATCGGCACTTTAAAGGTGAACAGACTCCTGGTACATCCCTTAAATGCAAAGTTCTTGCCGTTAGGGAAAAGTCATGAAAAGAGGCAATTTGCACAGAGTATTTCAAAGCTATAGGAGCTAGTTTGATTTATGAAGGAAACTTACTTTTATGCTAACGTGAAAATTTTAAATATTGGGAGTGGAAGTATTTAAAATGTGGTGACTTGTGGCGGAATTCTTAACGATAATGAATTAAGTACAAGAAAGGACTGTTGTAACAGCAGACTTATGCACAGTATTGTGATTAAAAGTGGATACAGTTGTAATTTATATTTGCTTCATACATAGGATATTTGTATGCTCCGCAGCCACTGTTGCACTGGCAGTGCAAATGAAAAGCAATTTAAAGTCCATCTGGTGAAATGTTGCAGTGCTAATATTTATCAAGCCATGATGATGCTGATCGAGTGTGAGAGAAGTGGGGGTGTTGTTACAAAATGTGCATAGGCTTACGTCAACGAGTAGAGTTCTTAGCTTATTATTTGTAGATTTGGCTTCTTTCAAATGCTTACACAAAGAACATAGCATGCGGAGTGTGATACTGTCACATTGCTGAAAAGCAAAAAGGGAGGGATTGGCTTTTCTGCTCACTGTTTGCATGAAACGACTCCTCACACTTAGCGGTTTGTAGCTTCCCTTACCATGCCTTTTCATTTACAGTCCTTCACAGCCATCCTTTAAGGCTTGTCTGCATCAGGAAATTGATTGGCATACTTCTAAACAAATATTCTGCTATAGCTATGCGGGTCAGTTTTCCAAAACATCCCAGGTTTAGGTTTGATTGAGAACAGGGGTGGGGAACCTTTTTTCTATCGTGGGCCCTGCAGAGCTCCATGGGCACGGGGTGGCAGAGGCTCTGGATTTCCCCGAGGCTCCAATGTGGAGCCAAAAAGGGGGAGGGGAGGGGCCTCCAAGCTGGAGCAGAGGGCAGGAGGGCTCTGACTAGGGGTGTTGGCTCTGGGGTGGGGCTGGGGACAATGGGTTTGGTATGTAGGAGGAGGCTCCGGGCTGGGGCCAAGGAGTTTGGAGTGCATTAGTGAGCTTAGGGCAGGGGGTTGGGGTGGGACCTGGATGGGAGTTAGGGTTAAGGATGTAAAATCCCCATTAATGAGTTAACTGGTTAAACCTTAGGGACAGAGGCTGCTCCGGCAGGCACAGGGAGCTGGTGGCAGTCCCAACGCCTGTGGGGGACTGGAGGCTGCTCCAGCTAGGCTGGAGGGGTTCATAGCCCGGATCCAACTTAGTTGGTGAACTGGTTAAACAATCGGTCAGCCTAACGATTAACCAGTTTAACCTTGATTTTATATCCCTAGCACACCCTGGGGGAACCAGCTACTGCTCCCCACCCCACGCGAGGCAGCCAGTAAGCAGTTAACCAGTTACCCATTCACATCCCTGAGTAGGTTACTAGAGCAGTCTCGGGATTGGGGCAGGAGGTTGGGGTGTGGGATCTGGGAGGGAATTAGGATGCAGGTGGGGGTTCTGACCTGGGTTTAGAGTGTGGCCTCTGGGAGGAAGTTTGGATGTGTGGCAGAGGGCTAGGAGGGTTTGGGCTCTGCAGGGCAGGGGATGAGGGCCTTGGGGTAGGTATGTGAACAGGTAACTGGTTACCCTGGGAGCTCACGGCTGGGGCAGGGCGTTGGGGTGCAGGAGGGAGTACAGGGCGCTTACCTCAGTCTCCCCCCTCCCCTCCTGTTGTTGGTGCAGCAGGGCTAAAGCAGACTCTGTATGTACCGGTGGGCGTGGCACCACGTGCTGCTGTGGTCTGCAGTTGCCACCCCCACAGAGCAGGGACAGGACACAGGCTGGATGAAATTAACGCGGGGGCCAGATTCGGTCTGCAGGCCGGAGGGTCCCCACACATGATTTACAACTTCAGCGGAGCCACTGAAGAGTTCAGTGGGAATTGCACATGGGAGCTGAGGCAGCTCCGGTAGTTTTTAGGATCTGAGGAAGACTAGTTGTAAATGGCGTAGGAAGATGTCGCAGGACTGGTGCTGCAGCAGCAGGGCCACGGCTGGATGCTGCCATGCTGGCAGTGGGGCTGGAGCAGCAGGTCTAGGGCGCAGCAGGGATGGAGGAGCCGGCGGTGGGGAGGGCCGGCAGGCTGAGCGGGCTGGTAGCAGGGTACCTTCCCTGGTCCAGCAAATTCCCTCATCCAGGACCACTCAGGTTCCCGAGAGTGCCGGACCAGTGAGGTCCGACCTGTATTTCTATAGATATACTACAGTATATTTTGACAAGCAATTAAATTTTAGTAATGCAAATCCTGCCTTCAGACCTCCACCATTAAATCTGGGCTGGGACATAGGGTGAGACCGCCAGGATGCTGGAGAGAATGATCGGGCTTGATGACAGAAGAGGTAGGTTCTGCTAAAATTACATTTTGAACTTTTCATTATCCAGTGAGTAGAGCAAAGTAAATTTATGTTTTTATGGGACAGTGCATCAATTGTTACTTCCCCCCCTATAGAGAAGGATTCTGACGCATTTTCTTCCAGGAAATGTCATGATGTCATTCATCACCCAGGTTCTACCACATAGTTAGATTGATGCAGAGCAGCTTTTGTTGACCCTGACTCTGTAAGTGTCTACAGTAAAATGTAGCTCCTGCTGATGTAACTCAGCCACTACACCAATTTAACTCTACCTCTGTGAGAATAGCATCGCTTGGGTTGATGTTGTTAGGTTAACGCAGTGTCGATCTTTTTCAACAGTCTATATCAACTGTTGCTGACTTTCAAAAGCCCCTGCCCACACCCCAGTCGGGGCTGGAGCAGGGTGCGGGATCCTGGTTAAGCAGTCAATGTAACCAGTTAACTGGTTAAATGGAATTTTAAATCCCTACCCAGTAGTAGCCAAGCTGACTAAAATAGCAGCGGTTGGGTTGAATTTATTTTTGCAGTCCAGACACGATAGTCCAGGGTAGTTTTCTTACAGGGGGGAAAGAGTAGTTCGTTCTTCAATGGGCAGCCAGGTGCGGGTTCCTCAGCTTTTACTTGCTGTGTGGTAGCAATCTCTGCAGGATGTGAGTTGTGCTTTGCTTTCCTTTACATCTGGCTCAGAACTCCTTTAATTTGCTAGTAAATGAATAATTCTAATCCTTTTTAGTGAGATCGATGGATTAAAGGCTTATAAAATTGCAGGGATTAGCTGAGTCTTTTTTTTTTTTCCTTCTCCATGCAGCACAATACCATTTGTGTACACAAGCAGTATAGGTTTAATAAGGAATCTATTTGTCATTACTATTTTTTTTTAATTTAAATATTGAACTGATTTGTAGGGTTTTTTTTTAACAAGTCCAAGAACTTGAATTGATACCTGATTCTTTCTTTTTATTTGCTAAGATTAAAAAAAAAAAAAGTGGTGCATACTCCGTGTTGTTCATTTCTCAGTTATTTAGGTGCTTCTCTGCAGCTCCTATGCGGGGGAAACCAACTGGCCCTAGCGTCTTGCCTGAATGAGCGATACAGGATGATACATAAGCAGGGTTTATTTGAAATGTCTCAGAGGGGGAACTTTATTAGTCTGGTCGCTGCTCCTGGACCAGAGAGCCCCAGAGCTTAATGTCAGGAGGGTCAGCAGCCTGGCTGGGGCTAGCGGGGCCAGGGAAGCCCCTCAGCAGTGTTGGGCCAGGGACCAGAGAATCATGGCAGCCTGTAGCAGCATGGAGCTGGGGGTTGGGGAATTCCAGGCAGCCACCTGGAGAAGCCCACGTGCCCGTGGCATTGCGAGTTCGGGAGCCAGAGCAGCTTGGCTACCCGTGGCAGCGTGGTGCCAGAGAACTCCGACATCCAGTGGCAATGGGGGTCGGGGGCCGGGGAAATCTGCCTCATGCGGCAGCGCGGATCAGGGCCGGAGAACCCCAGCCACCAAAGGCAGCCTAGGGCCAGGACTGGTGGCATCAGAGTAGGGGAGAAAGTACAGGGGGCCAGAGGCAGGGGACACCTCCCTGGTCCGGCAAATTTTGTCGTTCGGGAACAATCAGGTCCCGATTGTGCCGGACCAGGGAGGTCCGATCTGTATTTATAACAGAAAAAGTGGGGGGGAGGGTACTTGTCACCCTAGATATTGTTTAGGTAGAGTCCTTCACAGACCAGGTGTCCTTTGGCCAGCAGTTATTTGAAGCCACTTAGATTATATAATCTTCATTTGTTTATTTAGAATGAGTTTTTAACTTCAACATCAGGGCTGGTCTAGCCCTCTTGCCTATGTGAGGGGGAGGAAAATGAAATCAAGCACCTGCATTGTGAAAAAGAAACTCAATTCTGATCATAAAAAAGACCCTGTTGCAAAAATGCAGTTCCTTTGAGTGCAGGAAAACTAGATTTTCGTTGGACAGATTAAAAGGTAAAGATTTAGTTACACCCTACTGACCCTCCATCTCTCCCTTCAGAGTACTCCTTAAAACCTTCCTTTCTGTGTGGCTTGTTTAAACTAACATTCTCCCCAGCTTGTTTTCTTTCTGGTCTGCACAGTATTTGCTTGACCTAGGTAGGCTAGGTGATCCTCATTGTTCAATTGCAGAGCAGCAAGCCAGAAAGCTCTGGCTGTCCCCCAGTATGCTTTCAAAGACATGCTTTTTAAATACATACAAAAGAAGGCTCCTGATTTCCACTACGCGAAGGAGGCCAGGGTAGTCTCATTGAAATGTGCCAATAGCTGCCATGGTGGTATTTGAGCAGCCTTGTTCTGGGAATTCAAATGTGATTTAACATGGCAGCCCCCATGGGGCTGAGGAGAACTGGTTTTTCCTACAGAATTTCAATAATGTGCTGCTTCTGCGCTTAAAAAAAAAACAACCTCCCAGTAACAGAGTGAAGCCTGTGGAGCCCGGGTAAGGATTTTATTCCAGTGTTTTGTTTTTAAAATTTAAGCTGACATTTTGCCGAGTTTTTCATAACGAGAGAGGAGGTACAAAAAGTGTATAGAAAGAGCAGAGGAGGGATCAAGAAAAGAAAGTTCACTCAATATCTTTTCCCCTGCTGAGAGACTTGTATAGTGGTAGCAAGGAGAAGTTGGGAATGCTGACAGGTTGAGGTTGTGGTTTGATAAATGGACCAGTTTAAAGTATCTTTAGCTTGTATTAAAAGCTTGTATTACTACTCCACAGCATCATATGCTCTCTTGACCTTTGAAAGAGATATTTCACGTAGCCTGCATGCTTGTCGCTAAGTGGTGTGGTGGGTGCCTATAATATCTTTTGCCTTCCAGTAGAAGACTCAGATTACGTGAAGTTATAAAGTTTTGGTGTAAAACCTCTTGACCATTTCAGCTCTCTTGTGCTGGTGACTTAACATTCCTAGGAACTCACTATTTCTTTGCAGCAGTCTTACAGTAAATCTCAATAACAGTGCATCCTAGGCCAAAAAAACAAAACAACAAAACACTGCAAGGTGAAGTTAAGATTGCAAGCAGTAACATAAAGGTAAAAATTCTTGCATTAATGTAGGGGGTGAATTTTAAAACGGCCAAAGAAATTAGGTTTGATGGATGAATACCACTATTTTAAGGGTGTCATAATTTAATAACCTCTTATCCAGTTATGTGGATGAAAAATTCTGCCTCCTGCTGGGACTTAAACTACTAATTTTGAGGGCACTATAATTTTGGTTTGTGAATTTTTGGAGGGGGCAGATGAGAGTTGCATCCGTAATAATGAGAGTACGACAGTAAATTATTATCAATATTTTTACAGTTTCAGATTTATTCTCTAGAATGACACGGTCAAGTTTTGGTTGTTTTTTTAAAATAAAAACCTGCAGGCTGAGTGTACAGTAAGCTGGGAGGAACTGTAGGGGAAAAATCATGTTGTTTTAGGACTGTCACTGTTTACTCAAACAACACTACACCCTGTGCGAGGCCCCTGGAATGCTGCTGCATTCACTGGCCGATTTTTGGAGTACTGTCCAGGGAGTCACAGTATTCAGCTCCCCTGCAGCAGTTCTCACCGTGCAATTTCAGTAGCTCTGACCCTTTATAATTTCATGGGATTTCTTTAACCTCCTCAGAAAGCTTGGAAAAATGTAGCTAGCATAGAACTGAAAAATCACAAGATGCAGCCCAGAATATTGCATGCACAATAGGGCTTTCCCTCACCCCCGCTGCTGAGAACTCCAAAAACCTTTCCTCCTGCTCCAGGGAAAACAGCTGGTGCTTTAAAATATGAGGGAAGAGAAACCATCTCTTTTGCACATTTTTGAGGCCAACATCTTCTGTTGGCATGAGGGAAGGATGTAAAACCGAAAGCAGTAAAAATGCATGGGCACAAATTCCTATTGGAGTGGGCGAGGAATGCTCCCCTTCCCCCCCCCCCAGGTTCTTAAATAATGCTGACATCTTAAATCTTTTAAAGAAACATAAAACAAAAAGTGTCCTTGCCTTGCAAGAGTGGAGGGAGCCATTGGCACATCAACTGTTAAAGGAGACTCAGGCTTTGTTAGTGTCTTTCTACCACAAGACACTAACTTTCCAGTCATCTGCTTCATGCTGCTGAATTTTAAGTATGTAAGTGTGCGTGCATGCTTGTGTTTGCAGAGCAAAGGTAACAACAATACAAGATACTGCTCTCTCATCCCCACACTCCTTTGCTGTGCCTCAACTAGCCAGCCAATGGAGCCACCCCGATTATTCCCTAAAAACTTTTGGGAGAATATAGCAGACTTATTTAGTTCTTCTTCTGTAACCCCATACTGAATTCAGCTTGTCTTTCTTTCGTTTACCTTTTGGTTCCCAGGGAGCTACATTATTCCTGCCACTAACACAAGACACCCACTGTAAACACCTGCTGTGTGGTCTATCAATCTCTTGGTGTTTTACGTTTGACGGCGCTCCGTTGGTGTCAGTATATTAACAGAAGAGAGGCCCTGTTTGCTTTCTCCTGTGCCGCACCTCATTGTTTTAGTACAGCGGTTCTCAAACTTTTTGGACAGGTGACCCCTTTTGCACAGCAAGCCTGGGAGTAGCCTCTACCCCCAGCTCCAGGGGCCTGGAGCTGTTAGCCATGCCAGTCATTGACTGCTCCAGCCCTGCCACCTGGGAACTGACAGCTCACAACCCCCACATAACCACGTTGCCACCCCAGTTTGAGAAACCCTGGCTTAGTATAATGTGTGTGTGCTTGAGGTGGAGGGGCAACCTGGGCCTGAGAAGAAGCCAGAATTTGCCAAAGAGCCACAGTAATACATCAGCAGCCTCCCATCAGCTCCCCCGTCCCATCCCAGTGTATCCCATCCACTGGCAGGTCCTCTACTTTCCCTCCCTCATAAGAACATAAGAACATAAGAATGGCCGTACCGGGTCAGACCAAAGG
>JANRFK010001234.1:120084981-120124255 GCA_030068395.1 Apalone spinifera
GGGGGGGGGTCTACCTGGTAACCCTAATTAGCACTATGTAAAATTTTATTAAGATTATTAATATTCTGGTAATATTCAGCTGCCTCAGCCCCGCTACTAAGTGCCAAGGCCAGAGCTGTGTGACTGGGGCAGAACTCTGCAGCCACCTGGCTCCATGTCCGGGGCAGAGGGATGGGGCCGGAGCTCCCTGGCTGCAGCTGGGGCCGGAGCTCCCTGGCTGCAGCTGGGGCTGGAGTTCCCTGGCCTCTGGAGCCATAATGTGGCTAGAGCTCCGTGGCCAGGACGGGGCCAGAGTTTCCTGGCTGATGTTGGGGTCGGAGCTCCCTAACCAGGTCTGGTGGTCCATGGCTGCTGCCAGGTTAGAGCTCACCTGCCACTGGGGACGGGGAGGTCCGCTGGGGCCTGAACTCCCCAATATGCTGTCCACCCTCCCCCATCCACTCCCCACACACTGGGCTCCCGGCTGAGTCGCTGGTGCCCCCCTTACGGCGCTCCTGCCCCGCCACCAGACCTCCCCTCTTCCTCGGCTCTGTGGTCCAGGAATATCCGTGGTCTGGATGTTGCTGGACCCAGAAGTCCCAGTTCAGGAAGGTACAACGTGTGCTCCTTTCTTTAGCTATTAACATTCCATGGACAGTACTGTAGGGAATTTCCATAACAGTATGGGCTAGCTACTGCAGGTTGAATCTCTGCCAAACCGGAGAATTTGCCGGACCACAGGAAATCAATGTTGTCTAGCAGCATTACCAGCACTTCCACTGCTTGCTGACTGTTAGAAGACATATAGGCTTAAATTAGGCTTAAATTAGAGCTAGATAATAGCACAGAACACTGAGAGCCAGGACTGGTGGCTGTAAACACACTTTGAGATTGCGGGAAACTTGCCCACATCCATGAAAAGTGGAGTGGACATGCAGCTAACTAAAACAATGCTGGACCATCGATATTGCCAGCCCAGAGAATGCCCGGCTAGAGAGGTTCAACCTGTAATACTGTCTTGCTCTTGCAAAATCTGTCACTCTTGTAACCTGTCTGGTTTTCTATATATTATCTTCATCATTATTGTAGATTGCTCTTAATAAAATATATCGTTCCAGGGTTTACCAAACTTTTTCAGCTGCAGAGCCCTTAAAGCTCCTAAAAATTTGGCAGAGCCCTTAAAATACTGTGATATTTAATTGAGTAGGTACCCACATAAATACACAGTTTTGGAATTCTATTTTGATTTCTTATAACTTATTTTTGTTTTCTTGAAAACAATCAGAAAATGAGGAACAAAATAACAGGGCCATGCAACTGTTGTTAGCATTTTCTCACAGAACCCCTAGACCCACTGCTTCAAGCCCCAGGGCTTAGCATACTTTGGGAAAACCTGTATTGTTCGTAAAGAACTACAGGTTGGACCTCCCTGGTCTGGCATCCTTGGGACCTGAGCTGTCCCGAACCAGGGAGTTTGCTGGAGCAGAGGAGATCGGTGCTCTCCTGCTGGCTGCCCTCCTCCCAGGCTCCTCTCCCTGGGGCTCCCTGCCCAGAACAGGTCCCCCACCCTGCCTGCTGCCCCAGCATCCCTCAGGGACCGCCTGGCACAGCTGCTGGCCCTATTGCCACTGGGCATTCCCAGGGTTCTCAGCCGGAGCTGCCTGCCTCTACCAGCCCTGCTTCAGCGGGGAGGGAGGTGCCGAGTCAGCCCAGCCCCTGCTGCCAAAGGGTGTTTCTCAGGGTTCCTTAGCTGGGCCACATGCCACCAGCAGCCCTGCAGCAGCCTGGGGTTCCCTGGCGTGGGCCCAGGATTCCCCAGCCGCCTGGCCCAGCTGATGCCAGGTGGCAGGAGCTCCCCAGTTGGCGCCTGACCACCTGTTGCTGGGGTTTCCCGACCAGGGCAGGAGTTCCCCAGCTAATGTCTGTCCCAGCCAGGGCTCCTTAGTCCCCCACTTCTCTCAGGTGGCTCCTGCTCCCACCTTCAGGACTCTTTGGTCCAGCAAACTCCCTGGTTCGGGACAGCTCAGGTCCCAAGGGTGCCAGACCAGGGATGGCCCTGCCAGACCACAGATGTTGCCGGATCAGAGAGTCCCGGATAAGGGAGGTTCAACCTGTAGTGTCAAATTCATTTGGAAGGAAACAGGATTGGATTTTAGCATTGATTAATGAGAGCTTGTGGGTTTATAACCTAATGTCATGTAAACGTCTTAGCTGGAGTGTGAGCACATATTAGATACATCCCAGGCAGCCTGTTAATCAGGATCCCCTAGCAAATGTGTCTGTGTATATTATGTGGAAACATCGTGTTGTCATTTTTCATTAGACTGTGCATCCGGAGCCTATTATAAAATTACAGAATATGAAATGGAAAGAAGTGTCATGTTTTTCTCTCTACTCTTTTTCCACGTCTCTTTCCCCTTTGTTCTAGTGCTTAATTTTTTTTTTTTAAATTGCTTAGACCTTACTCCCAGCTGGAACAGACCCTGTTAACTTTCCCCTACTTCTTTAAATGAAACACGAAGTGCATTCTTGGCCCTTGATTTGGTATTTGCTTGCAAAGAGCCTTTTCCACAAAGAAGTATGTAGCAAAAAGCAACTTTTTATTATAACTTTTGTGATTGAAGACTCTCGCCTTAACTTTTCACAGCTAGAACCTCCGCTTTGCATGTGCTTATAATTTGCTCCAAAATATTCCTCTTGCACTGAAGTGGCCCAGGCTTGGCTTTATGACAGAAGAGAAACTTGAGGAGATTCCATTCAGCTGTTGGTGGGGGATAGGTCAGCTTTAAAAAGAGGGTATTTTGGGGGGGGAAGGAGATTCGCTGTTGTTTTCTGAGGTGCCCGTAAGATCATGTGGAATTCAATTTAGACGTGCCCTGGGTGAAGATTTTATTATTGTTGTATGTATATATCAAATTAACAAAATAATCCTATCACTGGACTGAATGCATGGCTCTTGGTATTTGGATAAGGCTATATATTCAGAAATGCATGCCACCATGAGTTAACAACTGATTTAGTTAAACCAGTACAAAAGAAGGTACCATCCTAGGACAGTGGCCATCGTCTGACTACCTGCCCATCATGGGCCACAGAACCTCACCCCACCAATCCTGTGATAGTCTGGCCGAGATACTGAAAGGCCTCAAAACTGGATTTAAAGACTTCAAGGGAATCCACCATTCATTCTAGTTGAAACCAGCAAGTGACCTCTGCAGAGGAAGGCAAAAAGCCCTCTGGGTGTCTCTCAATTCAGTTTAAACCTGACTTAACAGGGTTTTGCTCCCCTGTAGCTTAAACCAGCTTCAAATCATACCTATACTGGTGCACTTTGGATACAGACAAGACCAAAGTATTTTACTAAGTTTTAGTACAGGGGGAGGGAACTAAGTTATAAATAGCCTTATCTAATGGTCCGTCGTTGATGTTTTTGAGAGCTTACATTTCTTAGTCTTTCCCTCTTTTTCTGAAACAGCTACTCCTCTGAAACTTATGGATTCTGTTTGTAATTGGGGAAAGGCTTTGTACATGTGACAGATGGCAAACACCATTTTGGATACCGGTCTTGTCTGCCTTCTCTGTCTTTCTGCCTCCATGTTTGAAATTCCAAGGTGATACAATAAAGGGTCATTAAACCTTGATGGTTCTTTGTCCCCAGTGGCTTCCCTGTGAGTAAAGTTGGCTATTACCCAGGGCAAACCCATTTCTCAAGTCTGAACCTCTCCCAAGGGAGGTAACTTGACAGATCACTTGGCGGGGACTCCTCTGATCACCAGGTGAGATGGCTCTTACTGGCCATTTTAGCAGCAGGAAGGAAGAGGACATGGAAAGATTCTTGACCTAAACCCAAAGAAAGTTGAAAGAACACTCGAGCGGTGAGGAAACTGAGGCAGGGAAATGGAAAGAGGTGTGTTCGATTGTAGGGTTGCCAGATGGTTTAACCAAAAATACCGAACACCCGCCCTCCACCCCCAAAAAACCAAAAAAAACAAGGAAAAAATTCTGTTGGGGGGGGAAAGGGGAAGACCAAAGTTATTGAGCAAAAAAAATATGTTTTTTTTAAAACCAGCGTGGCCCTTTAAGAAACGCTTTTGAGGCTTTTTGGCCCTAACAGGCTGTCGGCGGCCATCTGCCATCTTGTCTCCCTGCTCTGGGCTGGACAGCTCCCGTGCGGAGCCCGGTAAGCACCCAGGATTTTCGCCTCCTGGCCGGGAAAAAATACAGAAAATACCAGAAATTTTAGGTGTCCGGAATTTTCTGAATTTTTTTTTTACCGGACAGGAGGCGAAAATACCGGACTATCGAGGTCAGTACTGAACACCCTAGTTGTCTGACTCTGTGTATTTCTCATGCTGTCTAAAGTAAAGAGAGCTAGACTTTGCAAAGCTTCCAGACTCCTGTGTGTTTACGTGCTTCAGCTATCATATGACCCTGAAGGAGTAAACTGTAAGTGATAGAGGCCACAGCAGGAAAAGGCTGGGAAAGAGTGGACTTCAGCTGCTGGGGAGCTGGCACTAGTCACAGAGCCTGGACAGTGGATCTCAGCTCTCAGGAGGGGGTTCCAGGAGGCTCTGCACCCCAAAAATGTGCCTAGAGACCCAAAGCCAGACTCTAAGAGCATGTGGGCCCAAATTAGCAGCCTGTGAAATGACCCTCAGGGGAACCCTTCCCCGGGCTGTGGCATCCCTTCTGATCTTAAAATCTGTGAATAGATGAAAACATGTCTAAGCATGCTTCTTGGGAATGTTACATTTTTAGCAGTCAATTGAAGCCACACCCATTTCATTAGATGGCTGGAGTGCTGGGAACAGTGCACGTACTCTGACCAACTTAAAAGGGACACTTGGCGAGACAGAGAGCGTGAGGAGATTGTGAATGTTACACACACTCACACTCACTCTCTCTCTCTCTCACACTTATATATCTTCTCCCAAATCTTCTCCCAAAACTCTCTTCATGCTGAGGACAGAAGAAAAACGCTTGTGGCGGAGGGGAATAGGTGGTTTCCAGTTTCATGCAAATGCTATAAGCTTCTGTTTAAAATAATCAAATTTGTCTTTTCCCATTGCTAAGATCAAACTGTCACAACCCGAACAGATGCATTGCTCTCCTTTAACACGCTTGTGCCAAGAACTGTCTCCATCTCCTCTCCCCCCGGAGAGCAAAGGCATGAGCTTTTTTCCTTGCCGCAACCCATCTCATTAAAGTGCTCCGTAAGAGATGAGGCGCTTGCGTGGGCCATCTGAGTAATGGCATTAAGTCAAGCAGTTTCTTTCTTGTTTAATAAATATAAACCAGATGAATAACAAACTGTGTGAATTCAGATGTTAAAATCAGGAAATGAAAATGTGTTCTCATCCTCGAGTTCTCTTGATGGTATTACACATACTGAGCCAAATTCCTGGCTCCTGTGATTCTGTAGATTGTAGTGGTATTATTCTAGGAATTAACTTGGCCACTTTGTATACTTAGGTCCATCTTTAATAGTCCAGTGTGAACAAAGCTGGCAAATTCATGTTACCGTGAGTCCTGTGGCACTTCATTTCCTGACTCCTGCACTTTTTACATTTTTAGCTTTCATATAACTGGTTTTGTAAATGACAAAGAAATAGGCCTGCATCCCAGAGTTAAACCTTGGCGTGTCTGACTCATTTAATTGTGTAATAAGAGGAAAGAAAGTTGTTCTGAACTAGAGACTTTCTGTTTTAGTGCATTGATTCCCTTGTCAAAATTCAAGTTCTCAGCTGATGTGAACTGGCAATTGATATGGAAGATTTTAATTCCCTCTGCAGTAGAGATCTAGAGTTTAAAATGTTCCAGGCTCCATGCCAGTGCAAAGGGTCATGCACGCAAATCTGATGGCAGGATCAGGACCACAAACTGTAAGCTGTTCCTTAATATGTTAGGGGAGGGCCAAGCACAATGAGACCCTGATCTTATTAGGGCCTCTGGAAGATACTGTACTATAGCCTTGCCTAATTGTTTAAAGAAACTAATATTTTCCAGCCCATATGTCATTCTTTTGCTACCCTTTGATGTCCATTCCTCATCCTGCAAGTTTGTTTTCTGTCCATATTCTTCTAATTAAGCTATTTTATTTGTAATAGTTCTTATGGACATATTAGAACTTTCCTTTGAGCAACCTCTTGGGACTTTTCATGAGAATATATTGTACTTCTCCTCTAAGCCTGTTGCTATTCAAGATTTTCAGCCTCTCTTCTGCCTTTGCAGCAAAGTGCTTATTTTTAATCTTCCTTCAACTTGCTTATTCTTTGTGTCTGGGGTTGTTACTTGTTGACATCTCTCATTCCCACACACATACTGGCCTAGACAAATTTGGTCAGTCAGTTTAACAAAAACCCACATCCCCGAGCAGCATAATTCAGCCCCAGTGTAGACAGCACCAGATTGACAAAAAGATTTTTTGGACCTAGCTACCGGCTCTCGAGGAGCATTTCCTAGGCTGATGGAGGAACTTAGGTAGCGTCTCCACTTTGCCATGCTAATGTTTCAGATGTAGACAAACCCACGTGCCACGCAACATTCTAATCCCCTCTCCCAGCAGTTTGACACGTTGCAAGGTCGCGGCTGCTTCTGTTGGATTCAGTGACAGAGCCATACAGAAATTCCGCTTTGAACAGGCATCTGGCCAGATCCATCCCAAATTTTCACATTGGCCTATTGATTTTCCAAATAATCTATTTCAGACTGAGTTTGTAGAAGTCCTGGTCATTACACGAGTGTGTTCTCTCTCTCGCTCACGGGTGGTTAGTTGCCATTCAGTTGTATGGGTACCCTACTGTGAGCTGGGGGAAGAAGATGCTACTCCATTCTAGTTTCTTACCTGTGGGCACTGGTGCAACATCTCCTTTTCCTCTTGAGTATAATTCATGTACTACCTTCTCAGGGCCTTCTCCTTTCCTCATAACAACCCCGCTTATATACTTGAAAGGTTGCATCACTTGCTCTGCATAGAAACTGTGCAAGATCTACTAGTACAGTGGTCACCAACCAGTAGATCAGGATCTACTGGTAGATCTTGGAGCCTTTGACGGGTGATCCTGCGGAGTTTGGCTGGGAGGCTGTCAAGTGCAGGCACTTCATCTGCCCCTCTAAAGCACTACTGTGCAGCTTCTGCCCTCTGCCTTGGAGTTGCTCCCCACCCGTGGGAGCCTCCTGCTTGCTATGCAGGGCATGGGAGGAAGAGGGAGAGGGGTGAGCCTGCCTTAGCCCGCTGCACCACAACCACCCAGAAGCCACCTGTGGTAAGCAGTGCCCAGCTGGAGCCTGCATTCCAAACCCTGGCCCCAGTCCTGAACCTCTCCTGCACCCAAAACTCCTGCCCCCAGCCTGATAAAAGTGAGGGAGGATGGGGGAGGGAGGATGGAGTGAGCAGGGCGGGGCCTCGGGGAAGAGGCAGGAAGGAAGTGGGGCAAGGGTGTTTGGGTTTGAGGTAGACCCTAGATTGCACTTAAATTCAAAAAGCGATCTCACGCTTAAAAAGATTGGAGACCACTGAGCTTAGCATGTATTCAACATGCTCTAGTAATTTCAGATCCTTTGTCCCTACCACTTGTTTTTTTTTTCAGAGGCCCATGCCTTCTGTCCTAATTATGGAAAAGAGGCTATATCAGAGCACTCTTGCCCTTTCCTACCACACTGGATTCTGCTTTGGTTACCTTAGTGTAGAAAACAATTGACAGGCTCTGCTTATTTAACAGTTTCTCCCAGGGTGACTGGCCACCTTCTCCGTTAGCTTTCCACCCAAATATGAATAGTGACAGATCTGATGTGTCTGGAAGGAAAATGCCCGGGGTAAGGAAAGGAGTTCTTTACGTAAGGCTATGTCTGCTCTGGTAATTGAATGACTAAACTTTTGTCATTCAGGTTTGCGACCCCTCCCTCCCCCAAGACAAAAGTTTTGCTGAAGCAAGAGCCAGTGTGAACAGCGCCTTGTCCGCACAATGTGAAGGCTGCTGGTTGGGAGGATTTTGTCAGCAAGAGCCGCTAGGGTGCCTGACTTTAGCTTTTATCAACACAGCCCTTGTTGATAACAGCTGGGTACCAAAGCCTAAGCAAAGCTCTTCTGAACAGGGACTGAAGTGAAAAGATACTGTTGTTGTTTATCAAAATTCTTTCCTTTTGGTTGCTGCTTCATAGATCCGTGAAATAGACTGAAATATCAGTTAAAAGAAAAGCTCAGCTGTTTAAAAATCTGTCAGCTCATTCAAAGTCCCTTAAAGTTATTTGTTTCCTGAATCCCATGCAGAATATTTTCAGTGTGGCCTTAATGGTTTTTACTTAACATAGACATGAGAAATAAAAGTGTCAAGTTACGGAATAGAAGGAAAAACATTAACTTCCCAGGTTAACCCCAGTGAGGCAAGAGTTTTGTTGCTGAATGAATTTTATGCTGTGAAAAGTGCTGGACAGACAGTCCTAGGGTCTGAAGTCCTTTCCTTATAGATAGGCTTGGCAGAGTTCCAGTTTAATTTTTGTGTAAATTCAACCGTTCTATCAGGTTTTAAAATTTTTTTCTGATTTAATGTTTGTGTACATAAATGTTCAGTTTCACAGCAGGGCTGCAGGGGACTACATGGGCAACCGGTGATATTACATCACTGCAGGCACAAGGGAATCTGTGCTTGCCAAGTATTACCAATAGATATTTTTTCATAGTTTCAGTGTGTCAGGTGGACTCAATAGTTACTGCCAACTAACAATTCAATTTGAATCCTTCAAAGCCTGTTCATAAAACATGTACAGTGTGGTCAGCAGCACCTGGACGAGTTTACTTTCACTTCCTTTGGTATACCTCAAGGCAGTTCATTGATGTAAGTGAAACTGATGGTTTGAATAAAAGCTATATGATAAGGCCTTTAACCTTTACCCTGAGCGAAGGGTGGCAGGTCCCATTTGGTTTGAATTAGTTTTAGGGGGATTTTAATTGCCTGTAGTTAGTCAATTTAGACACACTTACTCTTTTTTCAGGTATTGGTAGCTTGGCATACCTCATGTAAGCAAAGCGTGATTGAATGAATCAGATATTTAAGACTGCCCGTCTGTTTTTTTTGGTTTTTTTTGTTTTTTGCAAGTTAATAAACTGCCTTTTCACTTCCTGCTCTGAAGAATGTTGCTTCAGACTGAATTTCTGTAGATAATTTGATACTAGACATCATCAATATTAAAAAAAAAAGCATATATATTGGATAATGTAATCTCTGAATGCAACAAAATTCAAAGCACTAGCCAGAGGTTGAAGAATTCCTCCCTATGTAGGTATGTATCTATTTCAGGATGTGACTTAAAACAGCCATTTCACTGGGTAAAAGTAAGAAGTGATTCATAGGATAGACTAGGGAAAGGAAGTCATATTTATGAACTTCAGAGGGGTAGCCAAGTTAGTCTGTAACTGGAAAAACGTAAAGAATAGTCTAGTCTAGTGTTTATTAGAGAAACAACATGGAAAGATGTGGCAAAGTCAGCATCTGGGAAGCTTTTGGTTTACATGGCCACATTTGTTGTCTAACCCTGTTGCTTCTGCAATACTGTTGAAAGTGTGTATTCTGTAATAACACAGGAGAAGGAGACACATCCTCCTCAAACTCCTTTCTTCGTGAGGAAGGGGAAGTTGCATTACCAGCTTTGTTGTTAGCTTTTCACGCTCATGACTAGTAATTAGCTTTACAAGCCTGCTTAGTTTGACAAAAAGGAAGAAAACTGTAACACTGTCCTATCTAGTTGTGTTTAAAGTATTGTAAGGAGTTCCAAATAAAGTATGTGTGGCTGTTCTGTTTTTACTGGTCGTCATATCACAGGACTGACCTGTTACTTTTGTCTTAGCTTCCATATACAGTGCAGCGATCATGGCAATCCAGTTACAACATGCCCCCTGAAATGTTACAACATGATTCCACCTTGCAATGTAAACATGACAAAGTTGGGTTTGTTCCTCCTGCCTCCCCCATATCAATGTAGATGTCAAGAGATCGCTAATCCCATTTGGCTTCAGACAAATGTGTTGTAAGCAATACCCGAAAAAGTGGTTTACAGAGTGTGTACCAGCTTCTAGACTGAGAGGTTATTGGAGCATTTCTGCTTTGGCTCAGAGGCTCTTTGATAAGCATGCAGGTCTCCAAGGATTTTAATCAAGCTTACAAGTTACCAGAAATTACCATGAAACTCTTTAAATACTTGTGACCAGTTAGATCACAAAAGTCCTCTAGGGGTTGTCATCCAGCTTGCTGATCATACCACTGGTGCCTGTTTTCCTACCCTCTGGGCTCCTCGCCAAACTATTCTGCTGGGCCAGAATCTCTGGTCTCCCCAAGCGAAGGCATAGAAGGGGGATTGCTGCTCTACAGCAGAGCAACACAGCCACTGAAACAGCTCTGGGAGGGCTCATCTATAGGGCCATTGACAGCAGCCAAGAAACCAACCTCTCAAAAGGAACCAAACCTCCAAATAAGTCTGTCCTATTCCATATAAATATTGTACACAGAGAATGCTTATAAGTTCAATTCCTTTATCACTGAAAGAGAGAGATGCACAGTGGTTGCTCCATTCACCCCTTCCAGGTAACAGTTATTTACACTGGGCTTCATAATAACAAAAGTGGTTTTATTAAGTATAAAAAGTAGGATTTAATTGATTGCAAGTGAAACTAGACAGATCAAAGTAAGTTACTAAGCCAAAATAAACACAACATGCCAGCTAATTCTAATACAGTAAGGTGCTGTCTACATTACAAGGTTTTTGCGCAAAAAAAATACAGTAAATCGACAGGACGGATGGCTTTTGCCGGTAGTTATTCCTCTCCCTATGAGGAATAACTCTTTTTTGTGCTACAGCTCTTGCGCAAAAAGGCATGTGTAGATGCTCCGCAGTGGTTTCTTGTGCAAAAAGAGCCTATCAGAAAACGCTCAGGTGCTCTGATGGCCATTCTGTTAATGGCAATCAGAGCTTTCTTGCGCAAGAACATCCATGCAGTGTGGACGCGCTCTTGTGCAAAAGCACATCACTTTTGCTATGTGCTTTTGAGGTGTGGACGCGCTTTTGCGCAAGAAGTTTTTGTGAAAGATCTCTTCCGCAAAAAGCTTCTTGCACAAAAACCCTGCAATGTAGACAAAGCCTAAGAAACTTGTTCCATGCAAATTCTTACCCTAAACTATTGTTCTAATCATCTCTAAGCAGCCTCCTAGCTTGGGCAGGATCTTTCCCCCTGTGCAGCAGGCATGTTGGTGAATCCCTCCATTGTTTTTTCTTCCCTTTATACCCCTTTTTCCCAAGATGGGAATTCTTTGTACTCAGCTTAAGTGTTTCTCACCTTGAGTGGAAAAGTATCAGCTCTACAATGGGTTACAGCATCAGGTGACCTGGCCACATGTCTTTGGAGGACCAATTGCCGTTTGGGCTTACAGGAAAACCAAAACTATTCACAGGTCATTGACTTGATCACAGAGCCATCAAGTTCCTAAAGTATTATTAATGGATTTTACTAGAATACCTGGACTAAGAAAACAGGTTCCACTTTAAGCTAATTTTCAAAAAATGGCAGGGCGGGACACACTCATCGTATGAAACTGAGGCGAGAGAGAGAGAGAACACACAGCAGTATACAGCATGAAAGGTGCTTTTAAAGTCACAAAGATGCCTTCATTATAGAGTCAGCTGTTAGTGAAAACCAGAGCCAAGTTTGAAGATGACGCAAATTCTAAATAAGATTAATGCTAGCACACATTGGAAGAACTGTTATGCAAGTTAGAGTAAAAAAATACATACAAATGATCTTGTGCCACAGCTCTTACACAGGTGAAAGCAGGCAACGTAATTGAACGCCAGCGTTCGGTGAGCTCGTGCTTTTGGGGGATTTTTTATTTCCCATGATAACTAAACTTCTACGTTGTATAATGCATGCACAGCCATAGAGGCGCAGTACTTCGAAAACAGTTAGAAGACCGTGGTTCCTTGCACTGAAAGTGGGCAGTGTAAATGCTGTGAAGGCCAGGCAGGTAACAGTGGCTTACATGCAAAGAGGACTGAAAGAGACCCCAATGAAATCAGCAGAGGATGGTCTACTGGAACAAGGGGCTCCGAAAAAGGAAAGGGCATAGTTATATAGATTCTAGGGCAGTGAGGGGCACCGTAGAATCTATATAACTGCATGAGTGGCCCTCCTTCATCTCAGTGGGCTTCAAGATTGTCATAACTAGAATAGTCTCCCGGGATAGGGTAGTTTTGCTCACTGTGCTTGTGTACCTAGAACTTGTGGGGTGGGCCACTTGAACCGCAGAAGCGCTGTGATTGGATGCAAAGAAGTGCACAAGGCTCTCACAATATTGTGAGCAAGCATGTGCCTTCACATGCTCTTGCTTTTACGTGTGTGTCACTTTTCCCGTTTTTCCGGTAGGAAAAGTACGTGGGCAAAAACCAACAGAATCTGGTAACCCTGTGCATGGGCAATGGAAAATAAAAAGTCGTGTGGGCCACGGGGCTGCAGGTTGCCCACCATTATTTTAGGGCCAGAAAGGACAACTGTGATCCTCCACTCTGCCTTCCTGCACAGTACATGCCAGAGAACAGCCCCAAGAACGAGCGACAGATCTTACAGAAAACATCCAGTCTTTGTTTTAAAAATTGCCAGTGATGGAGAATCCATCAGGACTCTTGGTAGATTGTTCCAATGGTTAATTGTCCTCACTGTAAAAAAAAAAAAAATTCGCTCCTTATTTCCAGTCTGAATTAGGGATATTAAATCCCATTTAAATGTTAACCACATTGGTGGTGCTGCTGCCCCCAGTGGTCACTATGCAGTATCGTGTCTCTCTGATCAGCCACCTCCCTCTCCATATTATGGAAAACAATTGAATTCCAGGCAGATCCCGTTTTCCTGACACAACCAAACCCTGGCCTTGCTTTAAGTTAGGAGACGAGGAAATTGCCTACCAAATCTGGTAGATCTAGCCCTGACTGGTTAGGACAGGCCTGGGCAAAATAGGTGACTCCCACCAAGCTGCCAGATCTGGCCTGCAGACACAACAAGGAGCATGAGGCAGAGTCCCTGCTAGCCCTGGCCCCTTCTGCACACTGCTCAGAAAAGCTGCTGCCAGGCTGTTTGTTTCACAGCTGGGTCGGGGGGGAGGCTTCATGCACTGTCCCTGCCCATAGCACAATCCCATTGGCTGGCTTTTGGCCAATGGGAGTTGACTGTTTGAAGAACAGGCAGCACGCAAAGCACCACTCCCCCTTCCCTCTGGCTCTTTTCACAGATGCACCTGGCCCCTGCAGCCTGTGCAGCGCCAGGGCAGGCAGAGAGTCTGCCTGAGAAACATGCTGGGCTGCTGGCTAGGAGTCATCTAGGTAAGTCTCCCAGTCAGAGCCTGCCTCTAGCAGCCCAGCCCCTCCTTCCCCCAAACCCTCTGCCCCTCCACTCCTGTCCCCTTGTGCCACATAACCCAAACCCTCTGCTCCCTCCTGCACCCATATCCCCTCTGAGATCCTGTACCCCAATTCCCTGCCTTAGGTTGCAAGCCAAACCCCTGCTCCCCTGTCACAGTCCCTTCCTGCCTTAGGTCACAATGCAAATCCCTGTGCCTCCGTCTGTACCCCAGGTCACAACTGCCTTCTTCACCCAAATTCCCTCCCAGACTCCACACACTCTCCTACACCCCAGTCTCTTACCCCCAAGCTCCCTTCTGCGCTCAACCTCCATCCCAGACCCCGTGCCTCCTCCATTAATATCCTGGAAGAGTGTGGCACTTGAGCATTTTCCAGAATCTTGGCGTGCCCCCCCCCCCAAAAAAAAATTGCCCACCTCTGGATTAGAAGTTCTTGAACAGATGAACTCTGTGAGACACACATCTAAAATATATATATAGAGAGAGAGAGCGATAATGGTGCACAAGCAGTAGCAGTTAGAAAGCACACACAAATGTTTGAACATTCACAAATAGGACTGAATGGAGCCTCCTTTGAACACTCATTTGCCCTTATACTTCAACCCTGGTTTACAGATGAAGAAACTGATTTTTCATTGTGTCACACTAATACAGCAGATAATTCAGCCTTGCAAACTATGCCAACTCATTCAACTTGGGCAAATCATTTTAATGGGCAAACATTTTATTTTTAATTCTTAGGTAGGGTTGGGCAGGTAACTCTTGTGCCTGAGCTGATGTATATTCATGCTGGTTTTGCATGGCTGGATAAATTAATATTTGCATTGTCTTTTTGCAACAGGGCTGTTTAGAAACTGTAGTAACTTACAGTAGTGTATGTACATTTGTCTCCAAGGATTTCAAAGCCTTTTCCAAAATAGATGTATAAACTCTGATTAGTAGCACTACAGAATGAGTAACTGTACAGACATTAATCTATTTTACCTGATTATTAGGTGTTTTGTACATTTTCCTATCTAGATTTACCTCGCTGCCTGTTATGCTTACTGTAAAATAATCAGGGTTCCATGCAATGAATCATGAAGCTGAAACCATGGGAAAGATCGCATGTTAAATTCATTATTGCAAGCAGCTGCTTATACAATGTAATTTGGTCACTGTGTGGGGATTTGGTTTTGGTCACATGTTTGAATCTTGGTACATTGACAGCTGAGCTGACTGCCACCTTCTCATTCCATCCCTGTGCAAATCAGCCTCGCCTGCTCAAAGATGATTTGGCACTTCCATAAGTCCCCCTAATGATCAGAGAGAATCCGTGAAGGTTTAGACAGACAACCTGCCAACCTGTCTTTGAGCCAATCTGCCTGACGTGTATGCTGACCCGTGTGAAAGTTGTAAAATCCATTTTATGGCACTTGTACTTTTTTCCTATAGCTTTGCCATATGTTAGTGGAAATCTTGCATTCTTCTCCCCGTGCAGGCTTTCAGTAACTGCAGCATAGGAAACCACACCTAAAATAAAAGGGAAATGCTACATTCAAGTAGGAATGCTGCTGGCTTTGCTTGAGCCAAGACAAGGATCAGTTCAGAGTTGATTTGAACAGGTTTGGATAGCAATCAATTATCTGCATGTCTGAAGTTTTCAGAGGGGAATTTTCACTGGATGCGGATTTGGTCTCAGCAATTGTTTAAAAAAAATCCTCTTAATTTAAGGCCCTTCAGCTCTTTAACATTCCTTTCTTGGTTGATGCGGTTTCAGGTATGGAAGGGCACTGAGCACAATACACGTTGTAAATATACACCTATGATAACTCGGTGGCATTTTTTTAAAGCATTTGCATGGGTTAATCGGAAGGGAAATAACTAGGTAAGATGATCACATGAGGAGAGAAAAGGTCTGTCTACAGTTTGCCTGCTCCACAGTAATGCTGGACTGGTCTCAGGAAGGCTAAATTCGGACCTTGGCTTGTGGAGGAAAAACTTGTGGGAGGGTGAACTACCCAGCATCGTATTGGTTTGAGCATTGACCTGCTAAACGCAGGATTGTGAGTTCAATCCTTGAAGGGGCCATTTAGGGATCTGGGGCAAATCTGTCAGGGATGGTACTTGGTCCTCTCAAGGTCCTTTCCAGCTCTATGAAAGAAGATATGTATTTCTCTTTCTTTCCTCTCTTCTGCCACACGGAGCAATCCATTATTGTTGGTACTGCTGGACATCTTACCAGAGGGCAGGAGAGACATACTGTCTGGGAAAAGGGATGATCATCTTCATTTCTCTCCTTCGAATAGGTTCAAGCTGTCATTTCTCGCTTTCAGAAATGAACACAGTTTTGATTCTTGGCCTCTTCAAACCTCACCTAAAAGCCTTGTGTTTTATTTCTCTCTCCTCACAGCCCATCCATGAGCTCAGATTTCCAGCATTACAGTTTCAGGATGCCGAATATTGGGTTCCAGAACCTGCCTCTCAATATATACATTGTGGTTTTCGGCACTGCCATATTCGTCTTCATTCTTAGTTTACTCTTCTGTTGCTACTTGATCAGGTAAAGAACTACCATTAACTATTTTCTGAAGCCAGCTGAAATCTGTTTGGTCCCAGTCCTATGATGTGCCAAAACATTTCCTGTGCACCATTCAGGCATAGAGAGTACTAGCAAGCATCTCGATGGAGGCACTCGGACCCTTTTCAGAAAAAAGAAAACTGCTTTTTTCCCTCCACGGATATGGTAAAATTTTCCATAGGTACAGAAAGATATGTTAGATTTAATGCATCCGTTGTTGATTTACTTTGCAGGTATTCCTTTAGGGTTGCCTTCCCGTCTGGCACTGCAAGCAGTGTTGTCTGGTCTTTACCATTGGATATCACCTATGAAATTATTTTAATCCTCCATTTTTGTAGTAGAATCATTTGCTCAGTGGCCTAGTATTAAACCCTCACATTCATGTATATTAAATCCATACAGAGCACATGTAATAAGTACCTAATTTGATCCTGGCACATTTCTAGACTTGACTATAAAGGAAAGCAATTACATCATGCGGCTTTTAAAGTGGATTATTTGTTATTTAAATGTGCATGAAAAGTATGATTTCTTGGTGTCAGTGTTTTCTACTTACTGCTTACAGTATTTAGAGGCATCTCTCTTTAATGAATAACTCATGTACTGCATGCTTAAGCAATGTTTGATATCTGCCCCATTTGCTTTTGTACACAAATTGCTCATTCAACAGCACAGTTTAGAGATTAATGATGCAGAGTTGACTTGTTAATCTGAACAACAATGAGTACAGTCCATAAAGATCATTCTGGTTGTGGGAAGTTTGAATATTAACTGTGGGGCAAAACTGTTTATCCAAGATTAAACTGGAAACATAACCAAATAAATAAATAAATCTACAAGAGAGAAGAGAGGGGAAAAAATATAAATGATTCAAGGCTGTGTCTGCTTCTCCTCAGGGCTCAGAACAAAGGATCTCTTTGTGCCGATTTCGGTTTATTGGCAGCAGTTGCACCTCACCCCACACACGTCCTGGGTACCTTACAAAACTGCTGCAGAAAACCTGCAAATTGCTCAGCTATTCTGCCTGTTATCTTTCTCTATTTTTGTCTTGTGAATGTCTCTTTCTTTTATGAGCACGCTCCTTTCTCTTTGGCTTTTGTGAGCAGAGCCTTTGTCTCCTGTTCAGCATCCCAGGTGCCACTTTATGCCATCTCCCAAGCTGATAATTGAAAATGGCCGTTTCACAAATGCACACAAGATCACCAGGGTCGAATGCCCATTGCTGGATGCCTTGTTCCAACAGGCATGAAGTGCTTGCTGCTGCTCTGAACACTGGACCCATTGACCCTGTTTACATTGGCAGCATCGCTGTTAGGTTGGGGGCACAGGGGCTGGAGTGTTTAACACCTAAAAGTCGAGCACAGCAGTTTTAGTAGCAGTTTCATGGGTCGTAAAACCAGAGTTCAAGCACTCAGTCATGTCTGTATATTTGCAGCTTCAAAGCTATTGTCTGCAGCAAAGCAAAGCCTGATAAAATTTTCAGATGACTCGAAGGTGGGCAAAGTGATAAATAATAATGAGGACGGGGCAGTCGTACAAGGTGCGTCAACACAGCACCCAAAACACGAAATAAGATACACAATTTGTGCTATGCAAATCGCATAGCTTATTTCGAGTCTATTTCAAAATAGCTTATTTTGTCATTTGGCGCTATCTACACAGTGCTAAACTTCGAAATACAGCGCTGTTTCAAGCCATCCCTTAATCCTTGTGGATTGAGGTTTACAGGGATGGCGAAATAGCACATCCGCTATATTTTGAAATAGCGGACGTGTTCAAAAGACACAAAATAGCTATTTTGGGATACCTCTGGTATCCCGAAATAACTTAGACATAGCCACAGAGTAATCCTGACTGAACGGGCCCAGCTTACCAAGCACACAAATTTTAACAAATCCAAATGCAAAGCTGTATCGCCAGGAACAAGGAATGTTGGCCACACCTATAGATTGGGGGATTTTGTCCTGGAAAGCAGTGACTCAGAAAAGAATTCAGGGGTCGTGGTGGACGAGTAACTCAACATGAGTTCCCAGTGCAGTACTGTAGCAAGAAAGGCTAATGCAGTCCTTAGCGGTGTTAAACCAGGGAACAGGAAGGTGACTTTTGTGTACGGCACTGGTTGGACTGTAATATTGAATCCAGTTTTGGTGTTGGCACTTTAAAAGAAATAGAAAAATTGAAGAGGGTGCAGAAAACATCCACAAAAAATATTTGAGCTGGAGAACATGCCTTAGAGTGAGACACTTAGAGTTCCATCTGGTTAACTTTCCAAAAGGCGACTGAGACATGGCTGGATTACAGCGTATAAGTACCTTCACAGAGAGGAAATACGAGGTACTAAATCTGGCAGAGAAAGACCTTACAAGAACCAGTGTCTGTCAACTGAAGCTAGACAAAAGTTGTGCCTAACTTCACATTTGAGTTTAACAGAGCGGGTGATGATCCACTGGAACAAATTATCAATGAAACTGGTGGATTCTCCGACTCTAGAGTTTTCAAATCGAGGCAGAATGCCTTTCTGGAAGAAATGCTTCAGCCAGACCCAAGTTACCGGACTCAGTATAAAAGCAATTGAATTAAATTGTCAAATTAGATGATTTGCTGGCCTCTTCTAGCCTCCCTCTCTCATCTAGCCATAATCAGCAATTCCACTTGTTGTTTGCAGGAAAAGCATGAACCCGAGAAACTTTTTTCATGGGAGCAACTGTTAATCCAGGCCTCATACGAGTTTGGTTTGCAGCCATGTAAATTGCCACATAATTTTCCTCCTGATTTGCTGCATAATTGTGCTGCGGAGCTTGAATTTTTGAAGTTAAATGAGATGAAGTTGTAAAGAGAGCCTTCAGACCATGAGCTGAACATAGAGACGTGCATCTGCAGAGAGTCTGAGACTAGCTCCAGGTAGAAGTGGGCACGGTCTCTTCGTCCCAAAAGCGTTTTGACTCTAAGGTGTAATTCTTTACATGTCAGCATAAGTTAGTGTTCCTCTGCTGACCAGTTCAGTAGAAATAGGCAGATGTGCTTATGTGTCCTTAATGGATGCAGTTGGGGAATAGTTGCTGCCAAGATTTGTGTGGATAGAGAATGAGGAATTCGAACGCTCCTTGTCTCATACAATTGCTTTACAAATTTAGCTTCATCTGCCCTTGCGCAAAAGATGCATCTCTTTCACGGTGCCAAAAGCTTGCACCGCCTCTTGCTTGTCAAAAACAAACTCTCCTCCCACACCATTTTTGGGGGGCCAAAATCCCCAGTAATTCCCTACCCAGCTGCCAAAGCCGCCACCTTTTCCCTGGCAACTTCTTCAATGAACTCTCCCGTTGGCATAGAGTGTGCACACCTGAAATGCAGCAACGACGTAGTGCCTTTTGTCTAGGCCTGCCTGTGCTTTCAGGAGGCAGGTTTTGTTCCTCCATTCTGAAACTTCGTAATACAGGTTGAACGTCTGTGGTCCGGCATGATTTTAGTGAGCCTATCATGGATGTGACCAAGTTTCCCACGGTCTCATAAAGTTTGTTTACAGCCACCAGCCTTGGCTCTCAGAGATCTGTGCTGTTGTTTAGCTCTAATTTACCCCAAATGTCTTCAAGAGCCCAGTAAGCAGTGGAAGTGTTGGCAATGCTGCTAGACAATATTGACCTCCCGTGGTCCGACAAATTCTTTGGTTTGGCTCTGGACAGGTGCTGAAGGTGTTGGACTAGAGAGGTTGAACCTGCACGCTTAGTGGGAACCAAGAGTTTTGTACTCCATAGTAACATTGGCTCAAAACTGAAATATATTAGGTTTTATATATGAAATCTGTCCTGAAAAAAAGGGGCAAGAAGGCAGAAGGGCTGAAATAAAATTAAATGTTCTTCTACTCTTAAAAGGTATGCAAATGTGGAACATTTAATTCCACACTTTAAAGTAATGCTGCCTGTTATGCTGGTGTTTGAATGCATTCTGCCCTGGAGCCTTTTAAAAAAGGAAAAGAAATCTTGCGAAGTTAGCTGCTGATGGCTTTTTTTTTTTTCCTCTGCTTTCACTTAGGGGAAATGTAATGTGACATCACTGTTGCAGGCAGTCCGATAAAGCCCAAACTCAGAGGGATACAAACACCAACGTGTTCCTTTAAATACTCTCAGGGTTGTTTATGCTAATTTAAAGTAAATGCTAGGTTTGTAGATAATCAAGCTCTCGTACAACTTCTACTATGTTGATTTTTATAACTGCCACCTTTAGCTGAAACATTTCAAATTACATACAGGTACGTGGGCCACTTCTTTCTCAGAGGCTGTTTTAAAAGCATTGTTTATTCACTTTTGCCCTTCCAATTTTAAACATGCTCAGATTAAACCAATCATTCCATGTCAGTTTTGGAAAGCTAACTATGCAGTATCTCTCTGTTAGAATTACCAGGCTAATACGTTGCCATTGCACTGAGTTTGGGCTCCTTGCACAATGATCCTCTTCTGTTCATGCTTGCCTATTGAAATAAGCATTTGTCTTCTCCTACAACCCTATTTCAGCCCATGGAAATTATGCAGTCATCTTGAATATAATGGGGACTTTATATTGCATGGGTGGGGTTTTTTTTTTTAATTTGTTCTTACTTGTGGATTTCTCACCAAGCCCAAAGGAACGGAACCAGATGTGAAGGAGGCGTTGTATTTGGTTTTTGTATCTATGGAGAATTGCATTTTTTGGACTGAATATCAAAAATAGTTTTGAGTAGCTCTCCCAGAAGTCTAGCAGGCCAACTCTCTGACAAATTCCACTTTGCAGTAGGGATGTAAAATCCCGTTTGATTAACTGGTTAAACATGTTGTTTAGCCAGTTAACCAATGAAAGGGGGGAACAGGGGAGCCACTCAAGCCTGGCTGGAGTGCCCCCATCCACCCCTGGGCTGGAGTACCACCTCCACACCCCCCGCCCTGCAACAGGCAGGGGCTGTATGCTGGCCTGTTGCCCACAGGGGCTGCTCGGATGTCCTGGTCGGAGCAGCCCCTGTCCTCAGTATGCCGCCCCCCCGCAGGACTGGAGCAGCCCCCTGCCTAAGGCAGGCAGGGAGCTACTCCAGACCTCACTGGTTAACCGGTTAAATAGTCACATCTCTACTTTGAATATAATATTTCTGTGCCATTTATGCACAGAGTACTGATGTGATGTCACCAGCTACACAATACTAAGAAAGCTCGGGGGTACTGTACTCACTAGGAAGGAGAAAGCATTGGGCTTTTCAAGCTGAGAATCCTCTCAGTTGATGAGTTGAAGGAACAAAGGGAGGGGCAAATAACCGTAACCAATAGAGACTAATAGCCGCCAATGAGTGATCTTTTTCATAAAGAAGCAACAGCGAAGGGACATTCACCATACTTCCGTTGTGGGCTGTAAATAGTAGATCCATTGAGACACTACAGGCAGAGATACTGCATCCTTAAATGCTACCCTGTTGCAAAATGTGAGACTTTTATGAGGCTTTTTGTTCTAGACTGTGCTGCCTGTTTTACGGATTTCTGTCTTTGAACTTGGAGAGATTAAGTGTTCTAATAAAGGAGGTAAATCGATAAAATGTTGTTTCCTCTGAATTTTGTTACATTAATAGTTTACTCGCATCATTACTGGAACATATTCTAATAGTAGTGGAAATTGAAAGAAACAAAATTATCCAGCGAGATGCACTATTCCCTTTTTAAAGAGAGAAGCCACTGGAGATGGGGGATAAACATTGGAAAGTGGTTCTAAATTTCCTCAGAAATGAGTGATGAATTTTGGAGATTAATATGGCTTCACTGCCTTGCCACACTAATTGTGAAAAGCACATTTTTGAAGTACAGCATATTCTCTGATCTAAAGATACCATCGGCCAGAACTCACTCCTGGGTACCAGCTTCCGAACTCCTCAAGCTCTGAAAGGTCTCTTGACTTTCAAGGGCTTTGGTGCTGGGTTGTTTTAGAGCTTTTATTTAGGAGTGTGGAGGCTGGGCCCTCTTAGTTTTAGTGCCTCGACATCGCGTTGTTGTCTGTTATCCTGTAGTTTTGTGCTGGCACATGCTCTGTGCTTGTGCATCAGAGACTTTCCATCCTTTCAGCATGCGATGTTGCGGGGTGCCCAGTTGCAGAGGCTAAACGGCCGCACGAGAACATTGGTGTCTTTTTGTCCAGTGCCTCAGTGCTTCTCCTGTGTCCTCATAACACATAAGGCATGAGCAGCGTTTTCATGAGGCAGCTGAGTGGTCCTCGTTCCTCACTGCCACACACCATTCTCGCTTAGAGTTGGCCTTCAGAAGAGAATTTTGGTTTTGGTCTCTCTAGGCTGTGGAACTCCTGTTCCCAAAGTTTTTTTGCTTCCTTGGGGATCTCCCTTGGGATAGACAGTTTTATCCTGGCTCTTCTTCTTGGCCTTATCCTCTAGTCCAGGGTTGGGGAACCTATGGCCCAGGGGCCGCATCCAGCTCCCGGGACTCAGGGCAACTTCCAGTACTCCTATCCTGTGGGCCTCCCCTCCTGCCCAGATCCTGCTCTCAAGCCTGCTTCCCGGCAGCCCCTTCCCACACACTGATCATCTCATTTTTGGCCCCATCTCAGAGTATACAGGGAGACCACAAAATCTACTAGCCTGGACCCCTCTAGGCTCTGATATGTGCAGGGAATGTGTGTGGGGGCAGTGGTTTTGTTTTGCCAGCGGCCCCCAACACGCGAGAGGTTCCCCACCCCTGCTGTAGTCGATCTGTGATGCATGTGGTTGGCATTGGCCTTCTAATTACAGTTTTATTCTGACTTTGGCCTATCCATTGAGTGAGACTCCTACTGGACGGTATCTTGAGAGAAGAGAAAATTATGGCCCTATAATTCAGTTTCTCTGTTGGTAGCCTTCCAATCGGGATGAGTTGGAGAGGTTTGCCTCTTGATTTTTTTATTTCCCCCTCTCCCCCCATGGGAAGCATTGCTTCTTGTACTCCCAAAATTGACAGGAACTTAACACAGGTAGTGCTTTCAGCTCAGGGACTGGTGCTTGTCAGCTTGATTCATGTCATACTGCTGCCCTTAGGGACCAAAAAACCTCTAGGAGTCTGGGGCGCTCCATCAGTTGGAATGCTACGGGGCTGAAATCCAGTAATGACCGTCCCATTGGTAAAGCCCTGCACTGATACACAATTTGTATCTGTAGCCGCAAAAATGAGCCAGGGATATCCGCATCCCTCTCCACAGATGCAGATACCCGCAGATATCCATGGATTTGCAGGGCGCTACCCATTGGAAAGCTTGCAGAGAAGCAGAATTACAGGCCAGTAAAGTACACATCTTCGAGCTGTGTTGGAGAGTATTGTGGATGTCCTGTCTCAGAACAGTTATTTTTCTCTGTCCTTTTGTGTATGCACATTCAGACTATGTTCTAAAAGTCCTTGGCCACTACTTTAACACCAATAGCTTTCCTTTTTGGTTTTATGAATGATTTACCAAAGCTCAAGCTTAAAACCAGAAGCTGTTTTTGATTTCATAAGCACAGAGTGTCTTTTGAAAGCTGACGTTTGGTAGAGGGTTTTGTATCTTGAAATGAGCTGTATAAACATGGCTGCTGCTGTTCAGGCTGGCAGAAATATTTTTAATAAATCTTTAAATTAAAAAACATCCATGTAATTCAGTCTAGAGCAGACCTAGTCTCGTCTCTGAATAGACGGGTTTGTGATGCAGAGCATCAGCCAGATCAGTACATCTGTAAAACGAACAGACTAGGAAATGTGCTGCTTTTTCCTCCCACCCCCAAGTCCCTGCTTAGGTGTTTTAGGCCAAGCCTGCCTTTGGAATTTTCCAAAAACAGGTCTTTAGCTTGTGAAACTAAAATGAATATTCAATACTTATTAGTATGTGGATTGTAACTTTTTGTAACCACAATGGAGCACGAATTGTAGATTCTAAATTAAGGCCCTGATGGGTTTTGATGAATTTTTTGTTTCACTCGTTTTTGTCCCAGCAAAGGGGATGGGACACTTCCACCTGTGCCTTTTTTTTCTCCCCCCGCCCACCCCCAGCCTTTTGTTCTCACTTTGTCTATCCCCGTTGTTCCCATTTGGAGTTCTTTGCTATTCAGAAGCTTTCTAACGACTCCATCTCCACCTCTTGCTTACTGCTCAAAAATGAAACTACAAGTTGAACCTCTCTATTCCGGCACTCTCTGGTCTGGCAACATCTGTCATCCCACATGATGTTAGTTCGCCGCATGTCTATTTATCATGGGCATGGCCAAGTTTCCCGCAGTCCCATAAAGTTTGTTTAGAGCAACCACTCCTGGCGCTCTGTGTTCTGTGCTGTGATTTAGCTCTAATTTACCCCTAAATGCCTAAGAGCCCAGTGAGCTGTGGAAGGGTTGGTAATGCTCCTAGACAATATTGACCACCCCATGGTTCGGCAAACTTTCTGCTTCTGCACCCATCAGGTCCTGAGAGTGCTGAACTAGAGAGGTTCAATCTGTGTACAGAAAACAAAAGTTGTACTTGGCTAGCAATTTGAGAGCCTGAGAACTTAAGGATAACTTACATTTATGCCTCCAAGTGCATAAAAGGTGAGTAATGGGCCTGATTCTGATCTCACTTGAAATTGATTTTACTCCAGTGTAATTCTGTGGATTCCAGAGGAGTAACTCCTATACACCAACGTAAGTGAGACTGGGGACATGTCCTATAAGGAGCTCATACAATTATGACTCCACCGTTAAATATAACACAAGTTGATTAGTTGTCAGGTAACCACAATCGTTTGGTCTTCTGTTGAATTAAGTACATGAAAATAAATTCCCAGAATAAAGTTTCAATTTTGTGTAATTTATAGCTGTAA
The DNA here is from genome assembly GCA_030068395.1 of Apalone spinifera. Lineage (NCBI taxonomy): Eukaryota > Metazoa > Chordata > Testudines > Trionychidae > Apalone > Apalone spinifera. The sequence continues at coordinate 120,109,732 of JANRFK010001234.1, forward strand.
TTTTCTCTTTGGCAACTAAATTGCTTCATTATCCCTTCACTGTAGTTGATAGCTACAAACTCTCACACCAGGTGTAAATCATTCTCTTATTTACTTTCCTCTTAAGAAGGGATATTTAACTTTTTTGCTTTTTAATTATTTGAATGATTTATCTTGAATGTTTCTCTCTAAGACCTTGGCTATCAGGAAACTACTTTCAAACAATATTATATGTCAAAAGCATAGCAAACAATTGGCATTTGAACATTAATGACTTAATAGCACCACTAGGTTTAAATGGTAAATATTTAAAAGGGGAAATTCTCTTTTTATTCTCTCCACTCCCCACATTTAAAGTACAAACAGAGCTGCCTTTCTCCTTAGGGTTCCCAGGCATTGAGTCCTGAGCATTCTACATTTCCCCATCACACAAAAAAGATGCAGTGTACATGCTACCCAGCATATGAATTTTAATGGGAGAAGTGATGTGGCAGAGGTGAGGAAAATTGACATGTATTTTAGCTCTTAGTCCTATCAATAACTCCTGCAACTTAAGAGTTTGGTGCATTTAGCAACACAGATAATGCTTTTGCAGCAAATTATATAGTTCATAAAAGGTACATTGTAGAAGGATATCAGCAAATCGAATAGAGAAATATATTTGGAGAGATATAAAAGCTCTTAAACTCACTGAGAACTGGATACTGCATCATTGTGTCTTTCTATATTTTTCAAAGCAAAAAAAGTTATTAAATATCAGGAAAATGCAAGGTTTTTTTTCTCTCTGGATTTCATGCTAATCCTGATATTTTAGCCTATTTTGTTCATATTTTCCTTGTGTTTTTTTTTGTTTTGTTTTGTTTTTTTTTACTTCTAGGCTCAGACATCAGGCACACAAAGAGCTTTATGCCTACAAACAGGTGAGATAATAAATAGTAAATGAATGTCATCCATTGAAACCCTCTATTTGACTGGATTTTTTTACAGGTAAAGGGAGGAGTTGCCAATTAAGCTACTTCATTTTTGTTCCTGGAGCTTGCACTGAGTGGAGTGGAGGGGAGAGGAAAATTGGTGTGTACTTTCCCTGGTATGGTTCTAGCCTGTCCTGATTGAAGTCAAATAGAACTTTTGCTGTTGCCTTGAATGGTAATAAATGTGCCCCAGCAAACATGGCTTATAGTTCTTCTATGTTTACAATAAGTAGTAATATATCCCTCCTACAGCACAAAAAGAAAAATGCTGTCCTAGTGGATCTAAATTCAGTTCCCATGAACTGTATCTTGCTGGGTTAGGTTACACTAACCAGCGGGGGGGGGGGATTAAAGCAGTGTTCTGAGTTTGGAATAGTGGGATTTCTCTGCAGGGAACATTTCCAAGTTTTCTTGGCAGCTCATACTACTTCTTCCACTTGCCCCCCGTGACACACATCCGTGTCTGCTTCCAAATAAACCACATGAGTGATAGGATCACTTTAAACACTCTGCTTTCTTTAGTGCCATGCCATGGATATGGTTGGTCCCAGGGTTTGAGAGACCGGTTGGGTGAGGTAATATCTTTTATTTGGACCAATTTCTGTTGATGGGAGAGTGTTTCACAAAACTCTTGGTCAGGTCTGAAAAAAGTAACCAGGGTGTCCCAGTTAATGGTGAGGTCGGGCAGATTGTTCAGCTCATGTTCAGGGAGGTGGAGGAATCTCCATCCCTAGAGGTTTTTAAGTCTCGGCTTGACCAAGCCCTGGCTGGGATGATTGAGTTGAGATTGGTCCTGCCTAGAGCAGGGGGCTGGACTTGATGACCTCCTGAGGTCTCTTCCAGCCCTAGGATTCTGTGATAAGACCCAAGGGTTGCGAGGAGACTCAGCAACTGGATGTGGAGCATGAAGCAAGGGAAGAGATGCAGGGTAAGTTGTGTGCGGGGAATGGGGGGAGGCAGTGTGGGCAGCAGCTCTGACCGCTCTGCATTAGGTGCTAAGTCGTTCTAATGCAGCTGGGGGGAGGGAGAGCAGCGGCGGCACAGGACAGTACATTAGTGTAGTACAGCCATGGGAGGGATGCCAGTGCCGGGTTATAAGTTGCTGCCTGTTGCAGCGGTATGGGAAGTTGCTCTTCAACTGGGGCTCTTCACCCCACAGCTGCATGGCAGTGCGATTCCCACCACTCAGTGCTGGTTTCCCTGGCCCACAAGCGACGCTCGACCGGGCACAGCTGCTCTGAGACAGCCCCATGTAACATCACATTGCTGCCGTGGGAAGCACAGCGGTGGCTGACGAGACATTTTTCACGTTCCCAAAATACCTAGTGCGGCATTGCATGTTCCAACAACGCTCAGCGACTGAAGGTGGCACCAGGCATTGTGGGATGCATACCAGCATTGCTTGGCTCTTTTGTCAACAGGGAACTAACAGCGCGCCCACGATATGTCGACAAAGGGTGGCAGTGTAAACATGACTTGCCGACTTTCTTTTTGGCGACTTACGAATGTCAGATCTTTCCAGTGTAGACATAGCTTCGGAGACACTAGTTTCATGTCTCATCTCAACAGCTTGTAATTTAGTTTTGCTCTTAAAGCTTATGTCTGCATAGTGTTAATTGCCCATTTCCTTTTACGGTTTTTTTTCAATATATGTTGACCCTTTTATACATAACAATCTGCCCTAGCCTGTATTTAGTCCTGTCACTCTGGTTATCTTTTCCAGACCCAAAGAAGAGTTCTGTAAAGCGCGAAAGTTTCTCTTCCACCAGCTGAAGTTGGTCCAACCAAAGATATTCCCTCACCCACCTCATGGCTCAGCTTTCTTTAGTGTTTTAGTTATTTATCTTTCCATTCTGTAGCCTGAGCAAGCATTCTGACGTTAATAACATTACACATTTACAATCCTTTCTTTGATTACAATCCTACTCGCTGCTCATTTGCCAAATTGGGCACAGAATTGTGAACAAAAACAAGGGGAAAAGGATAAATTGGAAAGAGGAGGAAATAGCTGAATAATGAAGTTTGTCAAACAATATGAGAATATGGCATATTTGATTTCAGAAGGAGTCTCTCTGTGTGTCATTCCTTCTTTCGGATTAGCAGTTGTAAACTGCTCAATAGCTGCCTTTCCTCTCAAATGTGTTCTTGGCAAGTCTTTTGAGAACTGTTTTTACTAGTTTACTATTTGTGTCTGGTTTATTTAGGCTGTTGAGTTTCTGGTATTTGCTGCCTTTTTTTTTTTAACTTCTAAAACATTAGCTGTAATTTGGCTACATGTGCATATCAGTGTTCAAAAATATTTATGTTGATGAACTGTCTGTAAATCTGGATAAAATTTCCTCCTTCAAAGCTCCAGGTTCTTGGGGAAAGCACAGGAGAAACTTAAATCCATCTGTTGTGGAATAAAAGACCCACGGCAGGGCCACAGCTGGCCTGAGTCAGTGCCCTGGGCTCCCATTGCAGGGCTAAAAATTGCTGCGTTGGTATCAGGCTTGGACTGGTTGTAGCAGCATTCAATCCATTTCATGAAAGTGGAGGAAATACTGCACAAAAACGTTGTCTCCTGTGAATGACTTCAGGTAAAGATTAAATAGAAGGGGAAACTATTTACATCAGCATCACTTACTTAAAAGGAAATCTCTGAAGACCCCACTTCATGTAATGAAGTAAACAGTCGGAAACGGTAGAAAGCCCAGTCCTAATGCTGTGTCTCTCTGTCTTGCAGGTTATTCTAAAGGAAAAAGTAAAAGAGCTTAATCTGCATGAGGTAAGCAATGCTGCATGGCAATGGGCCATTACACCTACAGAACAAGGCCTCTTGCTCCCGTTCAGGAGTCAGCTGTTTGTCACATTCCTTTTCTAGAATGATTGTGTCCATTTCATGTACTCCTGCTTCTAGTCACTAGTGCGGACGTGTAATTGAGGGAGATGGGCAAAGTAAATAAAGAACAATCAAAAATCTAGAGATAAGGGGGATCAAAATTAAAAGTCTTCCATATTATAATTAATGTGTAAATAGGTCAGGAGCAAAAGGAACAATTGATCATTCTGGATCAGTTTTGCAGTAGGTGCTCATATTTGATTTATATCACATCAGAGAGACAGAGTGGGTGAGGTAATATCTTCAATACCAGTGTGGAAACTTGAAAGCTTGTCTCTTTCACCAGTGGAAGTTAACACAGGGTAAGATTACTTCATTCATCTTGTCTCACTAATCTCCTGGGACCAATGCAGAAAACAACCATGTTGTACATCTGGTTGGTACTTAAATTCAGAATACCAATCACGTGCCCCAAAATGATTATTTAAGCATCTGTGCAAAACTCGGTGTCTGCACTTAAACCCCTGGCACTAAAAAAATGGGGTTTTATGCTAGTATTTTAATTGGAGGAGGGAGGGATAGAGTTTGCATCCAAGTTCAACTTGTCCTAAAAGCTTTGTTCACACAACTTGATGCCAGGAAGTTATGGCATGATGGGGGGTTGGCGTCTATGATGAATGGCGTGTTGGCTGTTTTTTGGAAAGAACAAAGCAGGACAAGAGGTGAGAGAGAAGCCAGCACAGAGGAGGATAGAAATAAATGAGCGGGAACAGAGAAAGGAGTGGCGGAGGGAAAACAAGGGAGAAAACATTCCTAAGTAAGTGACAGCCCCAACATGAGGGGAACCATACATCCCAACATCTCTGATTGCAGCCTAATCGGTGTCAAACTGTAGACTTATAAGTGGAAAAGGAGTGAACACCAGGTTGTCTAGGAACAGAAAGGCTGTTTATAATTGTGAGGAGCTGTTGCCACATCGTGGTTACTTAGTAACCCAGTTTGGATTGTGATGTGGTTGCAGTGTTATGGGAAGGTGATCAGAACGGACTAATGAGCACACTCTCACCTCTTGTGCCCACTTAAAAATTAAACACCCAAGTTTCCATTCAGCTTCCGGACGGCCAAAGTACATCTCCCTAATGCATCTGTGGTGTTGCACTCAACGCTAGCCAAAAGGTTTGTGACTCTGTAGGGCTGTAAAATCCCATTAAATTGATTAACGGGTTAAATGTAATTTTTAATGGGCTAATCGATTAAAGGGGGGTGCTCCCCCTTCACTGCGGTTGGGTTGGAGTGCCCCGCTGCTGGCCGCTGGCCACAGGCCAACTGGAACAACCACTGTCCATGGTGAGACCTATGGGGCTGGAGCAGCCCCCTGCCATGGTAGGTGGGGAGTTACTCCAGCTCCCATCAGTTAACTGGAACCAGTAAGCCTCACCTGTTAAGTGTGAGGCTTACCGGTTAACCTTTCACATCCCTACGCAGCCGCTGTCTGAAAGTACAGGCCCGCCCTCAGCATGCAACAAGCTCTCTGCTTCTGTTGCTATGAATCAATAGCGATAGAGGCAGCAAAAGAGTCCAGACCAAAGCAGAGAGGATGGAGAATTGGGTGACTAGAATGGACTGGCCAGCAGAGCCCATGTCTTGCAGCAGCGTGCTGAGCTGGTCTGGCAGAAGGACTGCTGGATTCATGAGCCCCTGGAAGCACAAAATGCACACAGTGACACACCCCCAGACTCTGAACTAGCCTAAATGGAAACAGATGCTATTGTCATGTTTCCTGGAACTTTTTAGAGGTCCGTCAATAAAGTGAGTGGATGCCCGACTCTGAAATACTTCTGTACCACATTATTGGCTTCCTGCATGTGGCAGCTGGATCAGGAATGTTCCTACACTGAGGTTTAGTTTGCGATGGTGAGGGGGATGGGGAGAAGCATTTGGGAAAAGAAATAATGTATGTGAAATGATAGAAAACTAGATGGAAGAGAGTCAGAGGGGATCCCTCAAATGTAACAGTGTATAGGTGCTTTCTGACTCAGACTTGGCAGTGGGTCAGATGGGTACATTTCTGGTTGGGCAGAGTAATTATTCCATGGGATTTCATTCCAAATTAAAAACACCCAGCTGCCCATGCGTCGGTCCATTATGGTTGCAGAGTATCAGAGGGGTAGCCGTGTTAGTCTGGATCTGCAAAGGTGACAAGGAATCCTGTGGCATCTTATCGACTAACAGATGTATTGGAGCATAAACTTTCGTGGGCAAAGACCCACTGACATGCATCTGCTGAAGTGGGTCTTTGGCCACAAAAGCTTATGCTCCAATACATCTGTTAGTCTACAATGTGCCACAGGACTCCTCGTCGCTTATGGTTGCAGAGATACTCTTGACAGTATGAGCCATAACAATGGTGCCTTCCTGAATGTGCAGACAGATAAACAATACCTTAAGAGGTAGGCAGGACACCCAGTCGCAGCAACAAGATGTCTGCTTTGGTATGTTCAGAACTATGCCATTGCTGACTATTTTGTTGCTGATTTCTCTAGAAGAAACAATTGAGTTCTTAGACTCGTAGGCCCTCAAGACTTCATCTAGGCCAGTCCTTCCCCCGCGGGCAGAACTAAGTATTATTTAGACCATCCCTGACAGGTGTTTGTCTAACCTCTTAAAAATCTCCAATGATGGAGATTCTGCAGCCTCCCTTGGCAACATGCTCCAGTACTTAACTTCCAGGATTGTGGTGGAGTATGCACAGATTAATACGACATCTCCCGACCCTCACCACCCTGTCGTCTTCTTCAGATGTGGAGATGTATGTGTATGTTGGAATGGGTTCAAATTGTATTGGGCTATGGTGTGATTGCTACTGGAATGCTGCGTCCAGGTTTGGTGTGCACAGTTGAACAAGTTGGTGGTTAGATTAGAGAAGGCTTCCAGAAAAGCCACGAGAGTGATTAAAGGATTGGAAATCTTGCTTTGTGGTGGAAAAACTCAAGGAGCTGAACCTATTTCATTCAGCAAAAAGAAGGCTAAGGGGCTACCCGGTGACAATCTGTGAGCACGAATGCAGGGAACAAAAACTTGGTAGCAGAGCTTCTCACTCTAGCAGGCAGTGGCATAACAAGTGTCGATGTCTGGAAGCGTAAGCTAGGCAAATTCAGACTTGAAATGAGGTGTAAAGAGTAGGTGGTCCCTTCTGGTGGTCCCTTCTGGCTTTAAAATGGATGTACTTCTAGCCATAGTTTGGACTCTAGCTTAAACCTTACACCGGGAAATAACTAGTGATTTCTTTGTCTGGGATTATAGCCTAAGTAAACGGGTGTGTTGACTTCTGGGATCTATATCCTGGCTGACGTTTCTTAAGGAATGAAACTTAAACCACCTGGAAATATCGGTGTCAAGTCAAAAGTACAAAGCAGGATGCACTGCCCCTTGGGATGCTCCTGCAAGGGCAAGTGCATGTGCTGCTGAGCTCGCAGGACATCTTCGCCTCCACTGCCATGCTGTGGATGTTGAGCCTCATGCAAGGTGACAATATTAACAAACCAACAAGATCGCTGCTGCCAGCTTTATGCCTTGTAAACAATTCTTCCCATGTAACACTTGGGCTCCCAGCTGCCCTAAGGATTAATACCCCGCAGAGTTTTTTTTTCTTTTTGTTTACACCAGAGTTTGGTGGAGAAATACATGAAACTTGGTCCAGATGTCTATTTTATTTCTATTTGGAAGGTTTAAATAAAAAACCTGGCCTGTTTCACAGATGCAGAAAATTTGGGGGGAGCAAATCTGAGTTAACTCATCTGCCAAATGATAGTTTGATTTGTCTAGGGGAAAAAAACCCAAAATTTTTACTCTGAATCTGGAAAGTCTCATAGAATCCATGGGCTGGAAGAGACCGCAGGAGATCATCAAGTCCAGCTCCCTGCCCAAGGCAGGACCAATCGCAACTAAATCAACCCAACCAGGGCTCTGTCAAGCCAATACTTAAAAACCTCTAGGGATGGAGATTCCACCACCTCCCTAGGTAACCCGTTCCAGTGCTTCCCCACCCTCCTAGTGAAATAGTTTTTCCTAATATCCAACCTAGACCTCCCCCACTATAACTTGAGATCATTGCTCCTTGTTCTGCCATCCATCACTACTGAGAACAGCCTCTCTCCATCCTCTTTGGATGTCTCCTAAGAGGAAAAGCCAACTCGTCCTTAATTACAGTGATGCCATCAGCACTGTATCTTGTGGAACCTCTGAATGTAAATTGCAGGACATCAGGGAGAAGAGAATTCTGAATTGTAGAAGCTGGCAGGGTGCTCTCACCAGCATGAATCTGACATCACTGCCTTGGGCAGGCCAAGGGAACAACCAGTTACGCAGATGGACCGAAGCAGGACTTGCCAGCAGCTATTTTAAATGAAGAAGTGATTTATGTATGAAACAAACCCCTATGCCTGGACAGACTGTTATGGGGAAGGAATATCCCCCAGGATTATCTTTGAGGTTTGCTGGACACTCTCAAAAATATTCCCCCACCCCTTCCCAGAAACACCATTTTCTCATCTCTCTCTTGTTGTTTAGACGTGCAGTAGTAAGCACGAGTCTACTTTATCCAGCAGGCACTTTTAGGCAAGTTTTTACCCCACTTAAAGGCAGGCTCTTTTTCTTTGCTCTTTTTCAATGGTCATAGAAAAGGGGGGTGGAGCAGCCAGCTCTTCAAAGTGGTATCCTCCATGCAATTTGACTTTGCATGGATCATACCACACCATTCCAAAAGTACAGGAATACCTAGTGTTTTGGGGGCCTTAACCAGCATGCCCCCTTCACTCCATGTGTCCTGCCACTGTGAATTCTTCGCAGTGTGCGGTGGTACTGCTTAGTTGCAGGAGGATCTGAGATGCACTTGAAACCATGCCTGGAATAATAATACTCAATTTACTCACGGTGCCTCTAGTCTGTAGGACTTGGGGCCCTGATGCAGGGTTCACTTCCAGGCACATCTTTACCAGGAAGCTATAGAGGAGCTGAATAAAGTTCAGAGAAGAGCAGCAGAAATAATTACAGGGATTCAGCACCATGGCTTAGGAAGGAAGAGGCACAGAGCTCAAGTGTTTCTTTCCCTGTAATTCGGAAAAATCTGAAAAGAAACGTCCTGAAAAGCTTCTGGAGAGTGGAGTCGCTGCTCGTGACAGGTAGTAGGCATGCACAAGAGAAATGATTCTGTAGAGCCCTTTGATTGCTGGCAGAGTCAGGATTAGAATTTTCTGTAGTGCTGCTTCGCAAAGCACAGTGTGTGCTCGCAATACTGGAGGAGGGGGAAAAACAGTCTGGATAGAAATCTGGGGCCTGATCCTGAGGGCTTGACTTGGGCAAACCTCCATGGAAGTCTGCAAGAGTTTGTCTGAGCCGCTGCAGGACGCAGCTGATCTGCACAGAGAATTTGAGACCAATGACTGGATATAATCAATTGATCCTGCTGCCTTTGAAACGGTGAGGGCAGTCAAGAGCTCCTTGTGTTTCTGCAGCTCTTGCCCTTTCAGTGTGCTGCCCTGGGACAGACTGTCCCTTTGCTAAGACTTTTGGGAGCGGGGCCATAGCTTTCAGTTACATGAGAACAGTATTAAAATACAGCACAACCCATTACAGAGCCCTGCACCACAAATACCAACAGTGCAGCCCCAGGAAAATATCACTTCAGTGAAGAATCAGAGGCAAAAGGAGTTGGGAGCATGAAAAATGGGTAAGACGGAACCTGTGATTCCGACTAAAAAATCAGAATGTGTTCCTCCTACAAGCGCTTCAGATAAGGATCTTCAGCCAACTTTCACCAGCTTCAGTCAACTCCAGTTTGACTTGTATTTCAGGAGATTTAACATTCTGTTTGCTTGTGTTTTCTGCATAAGCATCAGGGCTTGGAAAGACAGGAGGTGATCATTGTAGATACTGCTTCTGTAGCTCTTTACATAGGCAAAATCCTGTGCAGGCTTTCACTAGCCTTTCTATCACTCTGTAATGAAGAGGAGAATTATCCTTATTCTTCAGGTGGGGAAACTTGGGCAGAGGAGTTAAGTGAGTTGACCAAGTTGACAGAGTCAGGATTAGAATTTAGGAGTTACTGGCTTCAAGCGCTATGCTTCTAGACCATGGGCCTTTTGAATTTGTACTCTAAGTTTTTCTCTTTTACAAGATACTTCTGCATTAGCCTCATGAAAGCAAATGACTCAGAAGGACCACAGCTGCCCTGGGCCACCTGCCATGTTAGCTGATCGAGATTAGTATGACTGGTTGGCCATTTTGGATGAATGGGGTTAGACTGCATCCATATCAAACTTAGAAATTCTCTCCTAGCCTATACCCTTTCTCCTAGCCGTGACCTCATTCCTAGTTTTTCATATGGTAAAGATCTAGTCTACAGCCTTATTTCTAAACTTGGGCGAAACCCTGGCCAGCCCGTTTTAAAACTGAGCTGGGCTGACCTGGGTTTAAATCTGGTTTCTAACTAGCTCAGTCTGCTGTAGAAAGGAACAACCCTCTCGTTGGCAAAGAATGGGTATTTGCCATTGGCATGCAGTCTCCCTGTAGAGCACTGCTGAGGAAGAGGAACACAGAATAACCGATAACAAAGGAAATCAGAATGGGCTTTCCCTTAGTGGAAATGGGTCAATGTGGAACTAAAAAGAAGGTAGTTACAGAGCAGCAGGGTGGTGAAAGCCCTAATCTTTTCCCTTCTGGTGACCTAATGCAAATGTGGCATGGTGAAGTCCAACTTCAGACCCATCTGCACTGGAGGAGTTTTCATGTTGAGAGACCCAAGTATAGCACAGCAGTCCTCGGACTTGCACTGTACAGTAGAACCTGAGAGTTATGAACTAATCAGTCAACCACACACCTCACTTGGAAGTAAATAATCGGACATGCCTGCCCCCGCCCCAAAAAAGGTGACTCTAGTAACATACTGAGTTTAAATGTAAACTACTACTAATAAAGGGAAAGCAGCATTTTTTTCTTCTGCATAGTAACGTTTCAAAGGTGTATTAAGTCAGTGTTCAGTTACAAACTTTTGAAAGAACCGCCATAACGTTTTGCTCAGTTAGGAACAGCCCCTGTTCCCAAGGGGTTCATAACTGTGAGGTTCTACTGTCGTTGAGATTGAATTACATTTACCTCCTCCACAAGCAAACCATGCTGCAGTGCAGCCCAATGCTCAGGGCAGCCCTGTCCATGCTACATGACTAAATCGTGTATTACTATATTAAGGACCCCACCCCAAAAGAAAATTAGTTTCCAAAGTGCGGATGGAAATTCAGTTCTTAAAGAGATATCCATGCCATGAGACACGCCCACTCTTGAATTACGAGATGCTGAAGAGCTAGTATAACAGGGATCCTTACAGACCAGAATTGAGGTAATTTGGAAGGTTTCTTTGGGTAGCTCAGGTATCAGACAGGTATTCCAGGCGGTGCAGTGGTACAAAGTAGGACAGAAGTCTGCTTCTTGGGGGCATAACCTTTAGCTAGTCACTTTTGAAAGTCGAATGGAGCACTAACAAGCGCCTGAGTGCTACTGCTTCACTGGCACCATTCCCATAGGTCCATATGGGAGCATATTCTTCTGGGCTGATTGATTAGCTCTCTTGAAATATCCTGGATCGAGGAGCCTGTTGCCAGAGATGTGGGGCAGCTATTGGCAGTCACGTTCAAAAGCTCAATGAAGAGCTAGCGACAGCCATGCGGGAGTGAAAGTTTTACACGGAGGACTTTTAAACCAAGGTCATGTCACAAGGGTTGGGAAAAGGGCTATTGGGTTGTCTACATAGACTGCCCATCTGTCTGACCATCCTCAGCCTTAAAACGTAGTGATCTGTGTTGGGGTGATTTGAGCCCTGTCTCTTGTACTAAATGCAGAGGCTGTTGAACTCTTTGATTTGGATTAACATATCAGATTAACGAAGGGAGGCCGATGGTTACTCGTCACCTAGCTCTGAAACACGTGGCTGTTCCGAAATCAGATTGGTCTGGGCATGGTTACTCAGCTGAATCTCACGGAATGGGTTCTGCACTGCACAGAGCGCTTGCTATTCTCTTGTACTCTCTCTGGGCTTACCTATGCTATGGGAAAAACATTGAAGGGAAACTTAGCCCTGCAGGAAGGCAGCAATACCAGAGCTGTGTCCAAACATCAAGGCAGCAGGTTCACTGTGGCCGTGTCTGCACAACAAAATTATGTCAACCTAACTTATGTCGGCATTGAGTCATGTCAGCTGTTAAATTGCCTGCGATCTTGTCTCCTTGTGCCGGTGGTGCGGGTCCTCCCCAGGAGCACTTGTATCAATTGTATTGTTAGCGTGGGACGTTGTGGGATACCTGCTGAAAGCCCTGACCAGTCGACATAAGCAATGCAGTGTCTATGTTGACGCTGCCTTGACGTAGGTTGACTCTACACCATTGAGGGAAGTAGTGTTACTAAATTGGCACAGAGAGGCATATAACATCGGCGGGGCCAAATTGAAGTGAAGACCCTTTCAAATGTAGATCGATGCAAGGCAGCTAATGTCGACCTAATTGTGTAGTGTAGACCAGACCTGTTTTTTCCCCTACAGTCTTTTTGTTAGGATCACAAGTGAATCACGTAACCCATTTTCACTGAGGTGTGTTTTGTACAAGGCAGAGTCTCAGTGAGGCCATTTGACAAATCTGCATCCCTGATGACACAAGACTAAACCGTTCTTTTAAAAGCCGGAACTTTAGTCAAGAGAGTAGCTTCCTGGAGAGGTTGCGTGGGGAATGTTTCCATTGGTTTAGCCTTACCTACTGAGTGTATGTTCCAGCCGCTAATTGCATTTGCTGTCTGCTTTCTCACCTTTCAGATCTGTGCTGTTTGTCTGGAGGAATTCAAGCCCAAAGACGAATTGGGAATCTGTCCATGTAAACATGCCTTCCACAGAAAGTAAGTGCAGAGCTACCAGTCGGTACAAAAGACCAGAGTGATGTTTACAAAAGCCTCCCAAGTCTCTTGGAAACATTGGCAGGGAGATGTAATTGATGGCCTCCGAATTACAAAGGCTTCTATTGTATGCATCTGCCTGTGCTGTGTTCTAAAGGATTAACAAATGCTGCTACTCTTCAGTAAGGCCTCATTTACTGTGTTAACTTGAGCGGTGTTGACGAAAGCTTTGGAGAGCTAGTCACAGTTGCCTTGAGAGTTGGTGGGAAAAGGACAAGAGCCTTGCCTTCAACGGAGCGGCTAGCGTTCTCCCAAAGTCACTTGGGTTCGATAGTCTATGGTTCCAGGTGGCAGCCGTGGCTGTGAGCCGCACGATGCAGTTAAACCTGCCTGTGGCGGGCCTTGGTTTTAAAAGCACAGCTCACTGCAATATGGAATGCTAACAACAAAGCTGGGCACATCAAGTGGGACAGGCAGGCTTTCCTGGAGAACTTGGAAGGAGCAAGGATGCTTGGCAGAGGGTACATAAGGCTTTTGAAAGCATATGGGGAGCGTGAAGTGTGGCACGGGTAGTGGAAACAGAGACCAGGTCAGACAAGCTATAGGAGAGTGCTCAAAGGGGGGTATGCTAGCCCTAGATTGAGTAGGTCTCTGTTCTCTGGATAAACTGGCAGGGGCTGGCCTAGAACCAGCAGGAACTTTCCAGAATCAGTCTGGACAATCAAGGCCAGGTGGAATACCTGGAGCCTTCCGGAGCTAAGGGAGTCAGGCTAACCAGAACACCTGGGGCCAATCAAGAAGCAGTTGGGACTGGTTTGAAAGGGCTCCCCTTCTGTTAGGTCAGACGTGAGTGAGGAGAAGGGAAGGAGCCAAAGATCTGAGAGTGTCTCAGTGAGAGCTGGGAACTGCAAGTGAGGAGCAGGACACACTCAGGTACCAGAGGAAAGATACTGGGTGGGATCCTTTGAGGGAAGTGGCCCAGGAAAGTAGTTGCCAGACTGAGAGCAGAACAAACCATCAGTTGCCACTGCCTTAGGGTCACAGGGCCGGAACCCCGAGTAGTGAGCAGGCCTGGGTACCCCCCAACCCTCCCCACAACACTGCAGAGTCAGTTCGTGGGTAGGTAGACTAGAACTGTAGAGGAGTTTCATCTCATATTATGGACTAGCCTGTGACGAATGCGGCTCAGTAGACTGCCCCTTGCCTCAGAAAAAGGAGGCTGCGTGGAGGGTCAAGCAAGCCTCTGAGGCTGGACACGATCTGCCAGAAGCACAGGACCCTTGGGCACTTCCAGGGCTCTGCCATATCGAGATACGCTTGGGTGAGGAGCAAGGAAGGGCTGTACAAGGAGAGGGAGGTGAGAATGGAGGCATGCCGAGTTAAATAGTTGGAACGGAATGCGTAAGGCATGGGACGGTGGTGAAGGGATTTGAGCAGGAGGAGAGATGCAATCAGAATGGCCTGAAAGGAAGATAAAATTGCCAGTAGCCTCTTTGACAGGCTGGATTGGGAGAGTGGAATGTAGGGAGGCCAGGGAGGAAGATGCTTTGTGATTGGGGTGACCAGGGAGGAAGATCTGCACCCAGGTCTTAGCCATAAGGCCAGCAATGAAATAAATACTCGCACCGGAACGCTGTTGTCCTGTTAATTTGTAGGTTATGTATTGGTCTTGTATCGTCTGCAGTGTGGGAGAGGGAGGGGCCGTGGCTGGCTTCCAAATCCCACTGCAGCCACCTCTCCCTCTGCCGTGGCTGGAGAGAGGCCAGCGGGCTCACTAGAGCGATTGGGCTGGAACGTTCTAATTTAGTCCTGAACTTCTCAC